>OY292360.1:4837606-6073863 GCA_958496195.1 Timandra comae
TAAAAAGATTTTACTTGATGCCATAATGTATTTATGTTTTTTAAACAGACTGGCCGTCTAGATTTCAACGCGAGCAGAGTGACAGGCCACAAGGGTCCAGTACTGGACGTCAAATGGAATCCGTTCAATGATAACATCATCGCGTCGTGTTCTGATGACTGCACGGTAAGTTATTATTATAAATAATTATTGTAATTACTACTTGGGTATTACTTCGGGGGTCACCAGTTTGGGAATGGTGTGGAACAGAGTGTAAAGTTTCTCAACCTCGTTGAAAAGGGAGGATCCTCCGAACAGACAGGTATTGTGTCTGGTGGGCTACTACCAGACGTTTGTTGTCGGGTTCTTGTATGTTAAGTTCAATCGCTCGGATAACTTTGATAGCGCGATGCAGGAAACGTCAGATTACTTCGTATGTGCGAGACTCTACACTACCATCATTTTTATCTACGTTTGATCTTTATCTCTCTCTCTTTTCCGAACCTTTATCCCATGTCTATTTTGGGGTCGGTTTTTCAGTTTAACCAGATATGGCGGAATGTCAGTATTTTACGTGAAGCGACTGCCATGAGACCTTTGCAACCCAGAGGGCTATGCGACATTTTGTTAAACAAAATGGTAGACTTTTGAGGGCTCTATTTACCCGTAACGACTGTCGATGATGTTAGTACGACAACTTTTTTACTTTGACAGTATCATGATTTTTATCAACGTTCCATTTTTAATTTATTTACTATCATCATCTGTATCTACGTTACGTGTTATTATGTTTGAGAGAAAACTTTGTTACTTAATTTGCATAAGTTAACAAAGCAATGGAAAAGGTATTTTTCGGTTGAACTTGTTGTGTAATTGATTTTTTATGGTAATATTTTTGTGTTAGTTTTTGTTCTTGGTTGTTTTAACGTAGTATGTAACGTTCTAGTAGAGACGATGCTGTAGTTTTGAGCTTATTTATCACAAACAAAGCAAATCTTTCCTTCTTATAAATTAGAAGCGTTTCTTTATATTTCCATTTTTATTAAAGTTCAACAAAAAAGTCATTTTTGGCAAACGTTTCATTCCGCGATCGTCACCCGTATAATAGCGGTGTTGGTATATAAATGTCAATTGTTAAGAATTTACCAGACTGTAACGTCAACAGGCTGTTTGATAAACATGCATTTACTTAGTAAATTGTTTGTTTTGCTTGACCTATTTTGAGCTTCGTTTTCTTATATTTATTTACGTAAATATCAAGTAACATAATTATTATTTATTATTAATAAATAATAATATTTTGAGCTTCGTTTTCTTATATTTATTTACGTAAATATCAAGTAACATAATTATTATTTATTATTAATAAATAATAATAATATATTTAACATAATAATGCTTACTAAAACTTGGCTACATAATTACGCTGTTTTTCTATTTATGTAAAAGGATCATAATAAAAACAAACTTACAAAAAAAAAAAAAACTTTATTTATCATAAACTTATTTTCTAAATAACAATTGTGGTGTTCTCAACTGCTAAAGTTTCAAACTGTAGCGCAGTGAGAGCGCCCTCTCCATAACAGTGAAACAAGGGTACATAGCTTAAATACATTTCATGAAGGAATGAAGTTATGTTTTTACAATTTTTATTTTGTTTTAATACTAAGATAAGAACTAAAATTTAGCATGCAGATTGAGTGTGAGGTGTGCAAGTAAGTGTGTGTGTGTGTGTGTGTGTGTGTGTGTGAGGGTGTGCGTGTGTGTGTGAAAGGATGTGCGTGTGTGTGTATTCATGTGTGCGTGGGGGGTTGGAGCTGAAAAAAATATTATTGTAAATATTTTAATAAATCTTCTGATTCCTTGTACGAGAGCAATACGAGCCAAGCAAATAGTTTACGTCTGCATAGACTTGAAGTCATATGATAAATCTGTATTTTTTTATTGGCATAATTGTATAACTTAGTACTAAGGTGCACATAGTGACGACTAGCAGCTTTAGTTTTCCGTTTTGAATTTGGACACACAATATCAGCTCTACGTTTTTGTTTTGTGAACTGTGGATCATAGATTAGTTCACTATGCTTCCGCAGAATAATTTGCTGTATGAATAGTCTTCGAACTGAAAGAACATTAAAGTCGGAGAAAAGTTTATCTGTAGGGTAACGAATAGGCTTGAATGCCATCACCTTTAAGATAGCTCTCTGAGCTATTTCTACCTTTGACATATGTGTTTGCGCAGCAGCACCCCAGACTGTGATGCAGTAAGAGATGACTGACTGCGCTAGCGAAAAGTAGATTATTGTTAATAGATCAATGTCGGCTATATTGCGAAGTTTTTTAAAGACATGGATTAGTTTCCGAATTTTAGGGGTCAGAGAGTCAGTATGGTCCTTCCACGATAGTGAGGAATCTAACAATACACCAAGGTATTTTATGGTTGAGACACGTTCTAATAATGGGCAGTCACAGGAGACAATAGAAGATGGACAGGTATGCACCCGAAGGGAAAGATGATCCGGTGGCTGAGTTCTCTTGGTGTAGGAGAAGGTCAAGCATTTGCTCTTTTTGACATTAAGTGTCAGCAGATTAGAGTATAACCAAAGAGTAACTGTCCTCAAAGCCAGTTGAGCATAATAATAAACTTCAACCCAATCTCTCCCTGAAACGAGGATGGCTGTGTCATCGGCATAAGTAAATAGTTTACTATTTGTCATACGTAGGTCACAGAGATCATTTATGTAAATCAAGAATAAAGTCGGGCCGAGGACACTGCCCTGTGGGACCCCGATTATGATATCTTCATCCCTACTCATAAAATCACCGATTACAACAGCTTGGCTACGGCCCGACAGATAACTCCTGAACATCTCGAGTGACAAACCTCGTATTCCAACAGCTTCCAACTTTTTCAGGAGAAAGGGAATGGAGACAGTGTCAAATGCCTTTGAGATATCTAAAAATATTCCCATGGCTTTATGTCCTGTATCTAGTTTTTGAGTTATTTCAGTAGTCAGGTTTAAAACAGCATCTTCTGTTGATTTTTTGGTTCTGAAGCCATATTGGTTGACTGATAAAATATTATGTTTATTAAGGAAATCGATTAGGCGTTTGTTGAGAATTTTTTCAAATATCTTAGATAAAACACTGAGAACTGAGATAGGCTTGAAAGACATATGTAACTATTATATAACTAACTTGAAAGACATATGTAACTATTTTATATTAAGTACTTATAATTTTAGACGTAATCACCACATATTAGGCAAATATCACAATTACGTCCATACCTTCACTATAATAATAGAGAATTAGGTACATACTTTTAGTGCAATAGGAACTTAGATACTTCTCCTCACTATCATATCATCAGTGAGAGAAAACTTTGCCCTAAATATTCAGTATATTTTTATTTTTCTAGCGCCCCGCGGTTTCCTACGTATTTCCAGTTCCCGTGAGAATTGGTGAACAAAATTATACTAAAAACCTTCCTCTTGAATAACTATATCTATTAAAGATCTAAGCATACATAGGGACAGACAGCGGGAAGCGACTTTGTTTTATACTTGTAGTGATATTGTTCTACTGCGGATCGAAAATCTCCCCCATTACCTTCCACCATTTTTAATAATCCTTCTTCCGTTGACAGGTTAAACTATGGCACATTCCGGACGGCGGTCTGTCCATGCACCTGACCGAGTGGCTGGTGGAGCTACACGGCCACAAGCGGCGCGTCGCCTACATTGAGTGGCATCCTACTGCCGAGAACATCCTGCTCAGCGCCGGGTTTGATTATTTGGTAAGCTTGTTCAATGTTTCAATTCAATTCTTTATTGCATCCACGTATTATGTAGTAAACAAAATTACATGGACCCTTTGAATAGGGCGCAGCAATTAAGAGAGAGGTGGTTAAATAGTAAGTTAACTATACTAAATGTTCATAGATGCGAAAGTTTGTATTTTGTGAGTTTGGATATTTGTTAATTTTTCACGCAAAAAATATTGTATCGAAATAGATGAAATTTGGTACAGATGTTTAAAACTAGGAATAACACATAGGATCTATTTATCCCGAAATTCCCAGGGGATTGGGATTTACGCGGGTAAAACAGCGGGGCGCAGCTAGTTGTAATATAAACAGGAAATATTTGATTTGAACAATTGGCTCGATTTAGCTGAAATTGTATAGTATTGTATAGGTACTACGATACTTTATGAAGGTGATAGAAGGGACTGATTGTTTTGTTATAATATGTTATCATTATGAAACAGGACATTGTTTTATGTTAAAATTTACACATGATTGGGATATACTTGGGGTAAAATCGTGGGGCGCTGCTTGTCTGTTCTGCGTTTCTTTGATATCCTATAAGAAATTCTAAATAACATCATATCACCCATTTACTTTACTATAAAACTCCCTTTTATTTAAAGCAGTATTATTTGAAATTCCTTATACCGTAGCTCATTTAAATGAGTGACTATTGACCGTATTCCGTGTCAAGTGTCAATCGAATCTCAATTGGTTTCGTCACTCATTGTTCTACATACTAAGAATGTTTTCTATTATGAAACCAAACACTTTTAAAATAATTTTAGATTATTTTCAAAAAACAATATTTCAGATTTTGTTATAAAGAAATATTTATTACTCTATTAGAGCATAAAAATGCTTATAAAAATAGACTTAATAATTGATAAAGCTATCTATCAAATTTACCGTAGTACGTTGTAAATCTACTACTTCCTAAAACATCAATCATAACGATTTGGTAACAAGGTTCATTACCTGTTTCCAGGTTATCCGAAACTGTGTTCCACTTCACTCAAACCCCAAGTCGAAATATTTTATTTGATTAATGCTGTTGTTTCGAATTTTAATTATTTTTCAGTATTTTGACTATCTCCAAATCCATTCGATCGCGTTTAGACATAAAACATGGATAAATACATGCCTAGCCTACTACGAAAAAATACTTTCACATTTATAACACTATTAAAAATTAAGATACCAGACAGAATTATCTAATAAACATAATTGCATCCTATAAATAATGTAAATGAAACAACTTTTACTCGAATTCGATTGTTTGATTATGATTTAGTCCGAAACTTAATTGGAATCGATCATTATATTACGTACCAGTATAATGTTTAAATTAAAACGAAGAAAGATGTTATGTTAACAATGTAAAGGTGGGTCTACGCTAGGCAAACAGAGTGCGAGCGAACGAGCCGAGCAAACATTTATTCAAAAGCGCGCTCTTTTCAACTCGACTGCAAACAGCAATAAAATCTTGAAGTAACAATTATTTTCCCCCATACATTTACTGACCTACAAAGTACTCCCACAAAAAATACATTTGTTTCGGTTAGTGTAGGGGACAAATTGTTTTTTGGAACATTTTGTTGTTTCGATGTTGCACTACACGAATTTGTGCTCTGCTCGTACTCGGCTCGCCTAGCGTAGACTCACCTTAAATAAGCACGCGTAACAATGCAGATGACCCCGGCAGAATGTTCGCGTGATACGTTTCAATCAATTTAGGAAACGTTATTGGAACAATACCGTTTGTTATGAGTTATAAGTTTTATGTACCGAAATGTAAGGTAGTAGGTTATGTGGCGCTTTCTAGTTTATGATGCTTTTCAAGTTAATTATGTTGATTAATAAATTGATAATTTTATTAATATTAACTAGTTTTATTTTCAATGTTGCACAATGCACATCCAACGTAATAGATAATAGTAAATCGCAAATCTTTGATTGAATGGCAACCTTTACTGACTGACTGACATAAGAGCTAAGAGCTAGTGCTAAAGCAGGAAACATTAAGAATGTCTTTTATGAACTACGTCTATGACATGACCCCAAAGCCTTATGATTTAAAACTTTTCCAGAGAGACGAAAATGTTGAATGTTCAGTTTTTAAGATCATCTCTTTATACATTCAACAGATCTTCGTATGGGATGTAGGCAAGGGTGAAGCTGTGAAGGTGATAGACTGTCACACCGACGTGATATACTGCATGTCGTTCAACCGCGACGGGTCGCTGTTAGCCACTACGTCGAAGGACAAGAAGTTGAGGGTGATTGAGCCGAGACGCGGGATTGTTCTTTCTGTGAGTATACTTTTATATATCAAATTTAGTTTAGAAATTAACAGTGAAAAATCACAAAGAAACAGTTACTATTGTTCATCAGTATTAAAGTTGGAAGCAGATGATATGCAACCAATGTGATCAGACTTAAAAACTTTTACTTTATCTTTTACTTTTTTACCCCAAATTCCGTCACTATAAGATTTTCATTTTCTGGATATTAACGTAAATTACTACACATAACTTTTTACGATTGTTTAGTCTCTTACTTAATTGTACCCTCCTTCCTACATTAATTGAACCTAAACTACAATAATTTAATTCCTTGAACTAAAGCACGGTCGTAATTCACATGAAATATTGCACGGATGCAATGGGCATTATAATTTACGCAGGTGCGACAGAGATAGATAGACAGGTCAACGTACGATATTTCATGTGAATTAAGACCGGAATATACCGAAACAATTTTCACGGTTTTTATCCCGTTTTTTTCTGAATTTAATTCCTTATTCCCAGGAAGGAGACTGCCACCTAGGCACAAAGGCGTCCAAATGCACATTCCTCGGGTCCCAAGGGCGCGTGCTGACGACGGGGTTCTCGCGGTACAGCGACCGCCAGTACGCCGTCTGGGACCAGCACGACCTGTCGCGTCCGCTCGTCTGCGAGACCATCGACAGCTCCTCCGGCGTCGTGTTCCCTTATTACGATTATGATACTAATATGGTGAGGTAGTTTGGTTGTTTGTAGTTATAATTACATAAAAGTCAAAAATCATTCAGTTAAGACCTCAGTGAGGCATATGGAGGTCAATGAATCTACCACCGCCGATTCGGAAATACATCAGCCGAGAAGAATCGGCAAGAAACTCGGGCTGGTATTAAAAGGTAAATGATTGGCTTAACCTTAGATGGCAATACCAAGGGAGGGTACATATCGGACGCTGCCTGTACATAGGGCGTTTGCTTAGCAGTAGGATGATGATAAATGGATAGACGACCGACGACATTGGAACGATAAAGGTGGAAATATGAGCAAATGGCTGTAGGTAGTGCCCTATTTGCTTTGATAAAGAGTACGGGTTTAATTCCTGCTCAAAGCAAATATTTGTGTGCATAAACATGATTGTTCTGTATTTCTTATATTTATTAGCCTTTTCTAATATTTGTTAGCCAATGTCTGAAATATATTTGTTTCTATGATTGTAGGTATACCTTGCTGGCAAGGGCGACGGGAACATTCGGTACTACGAAGTGGTAGATGAGACGCCTTACGTGCATTTCCTTAATCAGTTCCTATCTGGAAATCCTCAGGTAATACATCACTATTGTTCATCTATACTAATTTTAAAGCTGAAGTGTTTATTTGGCTATACGAGCTAATATCAGCAAGTGCTGGTTCGAATTTAAAAAATATTTTAGCAACACTAAAAGAACAAGAAATAATAAAGATAGCCCCTCTGATTATCGAGGAAGGCTATAAACCATCAAGCTAGTACCAATAAGGGCAGAGCTAACGCGGTTTCAACTGCGATGCACAGCATCTATAAAATATTCAGATTGTTTAATTTTTTGCATTATTATAAGTATTTAAAATATTAGTAAACGGAAATTTCACTTATGTTTACAGCGAGGACTCGGCTTTATGCCAAAGCGCGGTGTGAACACGGGATCGTGTGAAGTGTTCCGTTTCTACAAACTGCATACTTCACGAGGACTCTGCGAGCCCATATCTATGATTGTGCCGCGCAAATCTGACTGTTTTCAGGTAAATGACTTCTTTATATATATTTGCAACTATCATTGCTATGATAGATTAAAAAGTAAAGCTTAGTATATTTAATTAATGGTATGTAAGTATATAGAAACACCAAATCTATCTGTATTCGTCTGGTAACCACACCACGGTCAACCTAATCAAAACATCGACTTAATCAATTTGAATGTGTATACATACGCGATTTAGACCCGTTTCTTTAATAAACTATGAATTCAATATTAATAATACATATTTTGTTATTATGTTTACAGGAAGATTTATACCCGGACACTGCAGCGCCGCTGCCCGCGTTATCCGCCAAAGATTGGCTCAGCGGCATGAATGCACCGCCTCTCTTGATTAGCATGAAAACTGGTAAGTATATGAAGTATGTCAATGTCATCATAAATATAAAAAGCTGATGATGAACCATTTTGATTTGTAGATTTTACTTATCACACACATAATCGTAAATCGACATAATTCTGAATTTGCAACACCTAAAACAACGTCAATATGATATGATAACAGTATATAAAAGGCACTGGTCATGGTCACTATGCCGGGCTATCAAACAAGGTTTTGATATCGATACCCGTACGACGGCAAATGTTTGTGTAAGCCAGGATGTGGAACTTCATTTTTTTATGAGTGTATGCATAGTTCCTTAGACACAGCCAAATAGCCCAGTTAGGAGTCGGTTACTATAAGAAGTAAATATTTCACGAGACAGCTATGTGTGGATTAATAATTGTTGTATTACAAACTATATATTAAACTAGCTAAAACTATTTTAAAAAGCGCCCCGCGGTTTCACCCGCGTATAAAATATAGCCTATGTCACGCACTGATATATTAACTTTTCATGAGAGAAAGAATTTTTGTTATCGGTTCAGTAGATCCTGAGTTTTCCCCTTACAATTTAACAAATATACAAACACACAAATTTTACTTCTTTATAATATTAGCATAGATGACTTCTTTACCAACAGGTGTAACAATATCAACGCACAAGCCGCGCACCAGCAACAAGGACGCGCCCGCGCTGCAGCCGCAGGACGCCAACAACCGCAAGAAGTTCGCGTTCCTCTCGCGCGAGACCACGCCCGACTACCGCCCGCTCAACACCACCACCTGGCAGCCGAATGAGAACCATAATAATGATACTGAATTGCAGGTATGGTGAAATGGGTATAATTGATTGAAAAAACTGTGTAACCAAATTCAGACGTACGAAAGAAACACTTCCAACCATCAAATTAAAAATACTTTTTTTTTAGGTTCATTAAAAAAAATGTTATGAGTTTTGTAATAATCAAAAACAAAAACAGAATCGGAACCCTCCCTTTTTTAAGTCTGTTGAAAATAATGGTTGCTCAACGACAATGTCTTTCAAAATCAAGGGGAGATAAACATTTGCTTCCAAAATCATCACAAGCAAGACACAGTATAAAAATTGTATTTACATAAATATAAAATAAGACCTAATTAAAACTTTAATAATGCCATTATTTTAGATACAAGCAACAGAAAAGTCTCAAAAGACAAGCGCCAATCAGAACACTAAGTTCCACCAACTGCAGCGAATGTTTGGCAAGCAGACGGGTGACAGCGAGCCGGTGCCGCTCTACAAGCAGATCAACCAGGGCGATGTGTTCAGTACTGAACATGAGGTTGGTATCCAACAATAATACTATTTTCGGGTGAGGTGGAACAGGGTGTTGAGTTCCTCATCCCCATTGAAAATATCTGAAGTTCATTACCTCCAACTGCTGCTATAAGCTGGCTAAATAAACCTGGAAATTGAAATCTGATCCACGCAGGATAAATACCATGCGCAGTGATGATGATTGAAAAGGGAGGATCCTTCGACAGGACGGGTATTATTTCTGGCTACTGTCCAACGGCTGTTGGTTATGGGTATTTACTTAAAACTAGTAACCCGGCCATGTTACGCACGGTCCCGTCCTAGTTTCTAATCTAGCTGTTGTGATATTTTGACTAAATTTATAATTTTGTTACAGTTACGCCTCGCGTTCAACCGTCAAGGTGAAGAATTAAGAATCGTCAAAAGGCAATTACAAAACAGCCAACAGCGGGTTCGTGAGTTGGAACAACATGTCGCCGCTTTACAATCTAGATTGCAAAGAGAATCAACTTAAATGTTTGATAAACAGTGTGACTTGTGACCTAACAATATGGTGCAACAGCATTTACGCTACACGTTCAATGTACGCGAAATCTCGTCACACTGGCCATATTATATTACGCTATGACGGTGTTCAATATGAAAATGAAAACTGCCTTTGTATGCCTGCTATGCCTTAACTTGCAGTTAGTAAGAATGTGTTTACGCTATACAGCGTAACTGTTATAAACATCCGAAATTAGTGATTATTTAGCAATATCCAGTTAAGCTATATTTAGCTTTTTGTTTTATTTGTGACTTATGGTTACAAACAGGACCAATTTAGGTATTCCATTTTGAATTAGCTTTTTGTGGAAGTCTCAATATTTTAAGTAATACTGTGTGTATCTGATTATGTGTCAATAATTCAAAGGCTATATTATATCAAAGTGCATATTTTAGAAAAGCACTCTCTATGACATTTAATTGACTAATGCATTCACTAAAGTAGACATATGTGTGTTATATTATAATGTAAGAAAGGATTTTGAACAAAGAAGCGGTTTCATAGAAGCCGGTTGTCATTTTAGATTTAAAAGTTAACTCGTTCGGTCACAAATGACCATATTACATTGGTCACGCTCAAATATGATGCAAAAATGATTGGTAGAATTCAAATAAATCATTCCTTTAAAATTTAAACAATATATGTATTGTATCTATTATAAGTATTTACATATATTTTATATAGTGGCCTATATTTATAATTATGAAATATCTAAGGCCTTTGTAGATTCTAAAACGCTTTTAATCCATGACATTTTGTCAGTTTGCTAAAGCTTTGAATTGTTATTGGCCTATGATAGCCTTTCACGTGCCGCCTTGAAAAATAATTATAATGACTGTAACATTTTGCATTCCCAGTCACAAATTGACATTTTTTTATAATATTTTTCAGTGCAATGAAATCAGTGTAGCATTTTTTTTAATGTTTTGGACGGTAGCTTATACGTACTCGATTTTGGGACGTACTTTACGTACGTACATTCATACGTGAGCACTTTTTTATCGTGCACTTTATGAATTTTTTATTCTTAGTTTTATAGTTAAGTTGATCTTGTTAGTGATTGTTTTTAATAGTCTGATTTAAGTAAGCGTTACCTGTTATTTTATTTTTGTGTTTGTCTCATAATTATGTGATTGATTTTATATTGACCGATCTTATTGCGATATCTGTGGTATTAATGTCTTGAATCGATAATGTAATTTACGGAAAAATAAAAGCGGTATGTTTTTTAAAATTTATATGGTGATAAAAATGTAATGCAATATTTCATTTATAGTTTTGGACGCCTAAAAAGTGCCGTTGTATTTTAAAAACTTGAAATAACACAATAATGTACAAAAAAGTTACCTGAACTTTTTATGTACATGTTTAAGATAAGATCTAGCATCAGAGTTGTAATTAGGTGCTAGACTAGTCTCAAAATGCAACTATTAGCTATGTTTATTATAGCTTTTGTATTTCTTTATAGTTCCACTATAGTACAGCTAGATTTATAAATGAATGAAGGAAGCCAATGTACTCCAAGTGTGTGAAATTATTGAATGATAACATTCCAGTTCATTTATAAAGGAGCATTATGTAGCGTCATAAGTGAAAATGAAAGTATTATTGTGCATTAGCTGGCATCGTTTGATGGCTAAGTCGGTGTTAATATTTATTGTATTTTTATATCAAGCTTGTGTAGCACAAATTCTGAATAAATGTTTGATCATAATTGAAACTGGTGTTTTAATAAAAGTCTTTTTTATTTTTATTCCATTTACTGCACTAATTGTATATAATGCAAACTACTTGATTATATTATTATATAAAAAATATCTAAAATACAAAAAATACTATTAAAACAAACAAGTTAAAAAAACTTTGAAATGGAATGTTCTTGAAACTTTTAGCTTACATAAATAGTAGCTTACGAATATTTAACGGGTTTATGCATAAAAATATTTAAGTTATTGTAAATACAAAATATAAATTCTACAAAAATACTACGTATACATATTAAATATCTGTATAAATGGATGGACAACAGTCTAAATACTAAATTATAACATGAGATTTTCATAATCAGGAGACCATAATTATACATTATTATGTATTAGTCTAAATTAGTACACAATACTAGTCTTTACAAAAATTGTACATTAAAATAAACATTACGCTGCCTGCAAAAATGAAATAAAGCTGCTTTTCTTAGAGATTCACACTTCTCAGTCAACTTATTAACTTCTCAACTTAACATTCTCAACTTATTAAAATAAAAATTGTACTTAAAGTACAAACTTCACAATGAAACATAAGCTCAAAAATATCGAAGATATAGTCATTGTGGATGCACCATTGCATCCGTCACTGCCACATGTGTAGATACAAGTCCGATACTCAAGTTTATCTCCGGGCTGTTGGACGTAGTTGCAATAGTTACCGAGATCTAGTGATGAACAATATCTCTTTGTACTGATACCACCTGCAATTGTTAATTTTACTGAATTAATCATGAAAGTTATAATTTGTTTGGGTTAGTTTTACATAGATATACAAGGTGGAATTACCAACATTACAACAGAAATCTACAAAAATATTATGAAATGGAAGGATTTGTTTATATGTACGAGTATGTATTTAGCTCTATAATCAAGATTAAAACAAAAGCTCTTCCTAAAATTTCCATAGGGTTTTGATTTACAAGGGTGCAGTGTAGTGTAGCGGGTGTTGCTAGTAATTAATAAAAAACAAATTAGTGATTGATACACATAATAACTTTGTGGTAATGATACATCAGCATCATACATCTTGTGCCAGAGTTATTGTATAGGTGAAGTCAATGTGTATATAAAAAATGTGACAATGCTTAGTTGTGTTGTGGTGTGGACAATAAACATACTATTTAAAGTCTAATGATTGTTTCCACCTTGTATAATTTAATAATCAAAATAAACAACTCACCTTTGCCTTATGTGTTAGTAAGCCATTATGATCATACTGTGATGTCATGCTCAGTGCTGTAAACTCTTAAACCCAGTGTGCAAATAAGTAAGTACATAATGAGACTCTATAAAAATATTAACAACAATTTCTCTACTAGGGGGTATCAAAAGTGACTTTTGATTTGATATTATTATAAATATTTACATATAAAATTGTGTGATTAAATAAATTATACATAATAACAGTTATAATCTTATAGGTGTAGTCGATTTCAATTCAATGGTTAACCGCTTAGAACAAAGTGTCCAAATGTTAGTAAAAGCATGTAGTTGTTATTAGAAATGTTAGTTATTAAACCTGTCAGTTTAATGCAGTATTGAGCATCGTAAACATGATCACATGGAGATGGTTTCAAGATACCACTGTCCAGATTCATTAGGCCATCACCGCATTCCATAGTTGTAGATGAATTACATTGAAAGCATTCCAAGGCAAGCCCTGTTGTTAATATAAGTGTTAGTAAGAGTTCATTTGTCAAAACAATGTTAAAAATGAAGACAAAAATAATAAAGAAAAATAAGAATAAAACCTGCAGTTTCTTTGGTTGAATGTGCAAACTTCAGGAACCATCCATTTGAGATATTGTTTTAGTGTTTGATAGATATTTTATCGAGGAACTTTACACACCTCCAACCAAGATCAACTTAAGTTATGGAACATAGATA
Organism: Timandra comae; assembly: GCA_958496195.1. Taxonomy (NCBI): domain Eukaryota; kingdom Metazoa; phylum Arthropoda; class Insecta; order Lepidoptera; family Geometridae; genus Timandra; species Timandra comae. The sequence continues at coordinate 4,851,291 of OY292360.1, forward strand.
CTTAAGGACTACATTAGTTACTACCTATACCTAAGTTGTAATGTGATTGTGGAGTTATTGTGGTTATTATTTGAGTACCCAGTACCTATAATAAATTAATAAAGAATTGATAGTGCTTGTTTAGAATTGTGCCCAGATCCACTAAGTAAATTACTGTATAGGTATAAAATACAGCAAGACACCATCACCAGGGTCTCACCTTCGAATCTTCCCACATGTTTTATACAATATTGGGCGTCATGAATATTAGAACAATCAGTTGGTTCCAAAGTAACATCACTGCCTAAATACTCATTACATTCAAACGGCTGCTCAGAATCGGTCCCCGAACATTGATAACAATAAATGCAGTTAACTAAAATTTTAACAAAAAATAAATAAAACAAAATAACTCAAAATATTAAAACAAATGATAAACAACGCCCTTTCTTACCTGTTTTCATAAATGTGAACAAAACACACATCAATAATGACAGTTTGGTCAATTTGCCCATATTTGTATATATGTTTTGATTTTTGGTAAAAAGGAAGTTTTAATTTACAATTTGGCAAAATAATTTTATAGTACAATATACAATTTAAAATTAAACACAACAGAACAGATTTTCTGTTATCACCACAGAACACAAGAGCAGGAGGGAGTGGGAGGGAGTGAGTGAAGCATAGACTATGGAGTAAAGCGATTAAAATTTGATTGAATGAACCTACCTAAAAGTTGCTTGAACTGAGTAGTGAGTGAACAGCAGTGCGCGACGCGCTTCAAGTCAAATTTCATCCCACCAAAAACATTCTGTAAAAAACTAGCCAAGTCTCGATGGAGCTGCTTGTTTAACTCTAAAAAGTAATGAAATCTAGACAGACTCGTGCCAAGTCTAAGGTTCCTTACTGCGATTACTTTATTATTATAGTTAATGTTGTGTGACTTGGCCGTTGAACATTGTTTAAAACGTTAGTAGTGGGTACATGTCAATTTTGTTTACACGTAATGTTATAACATTTTTAAAATACGCAGCTTTATCAAGCCTACAATTGACTGGATATTGAATCAACATTTTTCAAGTGGCTATAATTAAGCTAATTTTCTATCGTCAATGGATAGGTTCTGGATTTTTTAAGATTGGTGCAATAGCGTCATGGAGCACCTAGTTTCGTACCCTTGTGTACATGTGTACCCTTCAACGGCCAAGTCACACAACATTAACTATAATAATAAAGTAATCGCAGTAAGGAACCTTAGACTTGGCACGAGTCTGTCTAGATTTCATTACTTTTTAGAGTTAAACAAGCAGCTCCATCGAGACTTGGCTAGTTTTTTACAGAATGTTTTTGGTGGGATTTCATTTCTTTTTGTTAAAACTTGTTTATATTGATTTATTTTATTAGATTTTCTTATTTGACACACTTATTTTTTAGGAGTAGTATTATATTATTAAGCGCCCCGCGGTTTCACCCGCGTAGTTCCCGTTCGCGTTTCCGTGGGAATTTCGGGATAAAAAGTATTCTATGTGCTTTTCCTGGTTCTAAGCTACCTCCCCACCAATTTTCAGCCAAATCAATTCAGCCGTTCTTGAGTAATAAATTCCCGTTCCCATTCCCGTGGGATTTTCGGGATTAAAGTATTCTATGTTCTTGCCCTGGTTCTAAGCTACCTCCCCACCAATTTTCAGCCAAATCAATTCAGCCGTTCTTGAGTAATAAATTCCCGTTCCCATTCCCGTGGGAATTTCGGGATTAAAGTATTCTATGTTCTTGTCCTGGTTCTAAGCTACCTCCCCACCAATTTTTAGCCAAATCAATTCAGCCGTTCTTGATTTTTAAATTCCCGTTCCCAATCCCGTGGGAATTTCGGGATTAAAAGTATCCTATGTCCTTTTCCTGGTTCTAAGCAACCTCCCCACCAATTTTCATCCAAATCAGTTCAGCCGTTCTTGAGTAATAAATTCCCGTTCCCATTCCCGTGGGATTTTCGTGATTAAAGTATTCTATGTTCTTGCCCTGGTTCTAAGCTACCTCCCCACCAATTTTCAGCCAAATCAATTCAGCCGTTCTTGAGTAATAAATTCCCGTTCCCATTCCCGTGGGAATTTCGGGATTAAAGTATTCTATGTTCTTGTCCTGGTTCTAAGCTACCTCCCCACCAATTTTTAGCCAAATCAATTCAGCCGTTCTTGATTTTTAAATTCCCGTTCCCAATCCCGTGGGAATTTCGGGATTAAAAGTATCCTATGTCCTTTTCCTGGTTCTAAGCAACCTCCCCACCAATTTTCATCCAAATCAGTTCAGCCGTTCTTGAGTAATAAATTCCCGTTCCCATTCCCGTGGGATTTTCGGGATTAAAGTATTCTTTGTTCTTGTCCTGGTTCTAAGCTACCTCCCCACCAATTTTCAGCCAAATCAATTCTGCCGTTCTTGATTTTTAAATTCCCGTTCCCAATCCCGTGGGAATTTCGGGATTAAAAGTATCCTATGTCCTTTTCCTGGTTCTAAGCAACCTCCCCACCAATTTTCAGCCAAATCAGTTCAGCCGTTCTTGAGTTACAATTCCCGTTCCCATTCCCGTATAATTCCCGTTCCCGTTCGATTATCCTAGTTTTTATAGTTTTCCCTTTATGTGGCCATTAAACCCTACCTCTGTACCAAATTTCAGCTCTCTAGGTTTATGGGAAGTACTAGTTCTATTTTGATGATCATGAGTGAGTGAGTGAGTGAGTGAGTGAGTGAGTGAGTGAGTGAGTGTCTGTCATAAATACGAAACTTTGCTTTCGCTTAACTTGGGAACTAAATGACCTACAGACTTGAAATTTAATTTTAAGTATGTGATTGTATAGCTTACTGGATGACGAAAATTTCAGCGTTCTGGGCTTATCCAGAGGTTGTCAAATAGGGGCCTGAAAATGCGGCGAAAGGGTTCCTGTAAAGGATGGTACGGCAGTGTTTGCTTCGCGCTCGACTTGGCGGGGGGCACTGCCGTGCCCCCAGATTATAAAGAAATTATAGAAAAGTACTCTTTGAAGTCAAACGATATCCGAAAAAATGCCGAATTGCTGTGTATCTACATGTAAAAAGCGATCAGAATCATCGAGCATACAAAAGGATAATATCAGTTTCCATTTGTAAGTATTATTTTATCATAATATTATGGATATTGAAAATGAAAAATGCACAAAATTACCAAAACAAACATAAAATGTTGCCACTTAGCCGTAGAAAACTAATTTTGATGGTGGTTATTATGATTTCTGTTTTGCAATTTTTTTAATTATTTTTATTTAACTCTGATTAAGTAAACGTTTTATTAAAAAAATACGAGATTGCGAGTATAAAAAAATCAAACAAATGTGTATTACACATTTTTAATATGTAAGGGAAGAATTTCTAGGCCTAATCACCCTAATTCAGGGTAGGCTCGAGTCCCTTGGTGGGGACATTTATATGAGTTGATGATGATGATGATGAAAAATATTTGTTTACACAATTTAAAATAAATCAGGATAGAGAACTTGGTGTTTAATGCCCCAACCACACTCTCGCGCCTTCGCTAGACGCCTCGCACGAGACTTGGTAATTTAAGTGCCAGCCAACACTTTCCTCTCGATTGCACTACGTCTCATGCATAATTCCATAAGTTTATTTCATAAGTATGTACATAAATCCATTAAAACGTAGTAGTCGTCACTTATACCGAAAATAGGTAGGTTAATTTGAATTAAAACTCATTGCAACACTGCTGTAAAGTTAGGGCTGGGACACTCAAAAAAAATTATATCGATAAATTATTGTTTTTCAGATTCCCAAACAATGCAAAAACTAGAGATGCCTGGAGGCGAGCTTGTGTCAAATGTGAATCGTGGACCCCAAAACGTACGAGCACAATTTGTTCTCAACATTTTGAGAATAGTTTGTTTATTCATTTAGCGAACAACAAGAGGAGATTAAAACAAGGAGCCGTACCAACTTTAAATTTGTTTAAGGTGAGTTTTATTGTTTACCTGAATCTGGATTCTGTGTAACGGCTTGGCCACGAGAATTGACGCGGTGCGAACATTCGCATGGTATTGTTTGTTTGCAGGCAACGGACAGTTGACGTTCGCCGCTGCGACCAGTAAAGTCTCTGTGTTCCTTATTCGCAGAAAACTAGGTACTAAACTAAACCCGTGGCTCGCACCGCATGCATTGTTTTTCACGAATGTGTTCAAATCTAAAACAAATAAAATGGGTTCTTATTTAATTCATGTTAGATACTTATCATGTTTCTTAGTAACATTCACTGCTCTAGACGTACACATAATCGATTTCTAATTAAAAATAACGAACATTAAATTTTCAAAACTTCCGGGTTCGATTCGGATTAATTTTATTTTCCAAATCTATGAATGCAGTTTTTATTTTTACTAAAATCGTAGTCATGGTCCTTATGAACTGATCAGATTTGTATCTGTTATAGTTTAAGACTTCCCCCCACTGACCGCTCTATTTGGGCCACCCTGTATACGGAACATGCACCAAAATAACATTTTTTTAAATTCTTGTCTGTTTGTTCCGGCTAATCTCTGAAATGGCTTGACCGATTTTGATGGGACTCTTATTGGCAGGTAGCTGATGTAATTAGGAGTAACATAGAATACTTTTTATCGGGTAAAACGCGGGGCACAGCTAGTATAGACTATTCCTTGAAAACCAACTTTGACTGTGACTTTTGAAGTATTATTATAGTCGAGATTATTAAAGACTTGAATATTGATTTGTTTTTTAGGTTGATCATTGTGAAAACTCTGAAACAACTGAAACTCAAGAATGCAGGACTACCGAAGATCCATTAGAAAGTAATATTTGTCACTCACCTAATTCATCAGCTGACGACCCAGAGTTAAAAGATACGCCAAGGGAAGAAAAATTGAGAAAGATCCTACAAATAAAAAAGAAACAGATAAAGAGACTTAATTCACAAATAGGATTCTTAAAGAAAAAAGTTATAGGATTGCAAAATACACTAAGTGACCTGTCCAAGAAGTCTTTAATTAATAAAAAAGTCTAAGTCAGTCCGCTTTTTCTTAATATACCATTGTAGCTTTTTGTTAAGTTAGAAATCATCGACAACTTTATCGATAGTATCAAGCAATAAACATAAACATATAATAAACATAATCATTCACTACATCATCTCATTATAGTAACTGACCCCTAACTAAGTTCGAAACTTGTATCTAGGGTATCAGAAACTACGCACACACTCATTCACACACACACCCAGACCGAGACAAACATTTGTGGTTCACACAAATATTCACCCCGCACGGGAATCGAACCCGCAACCTTAAGGATGGCAGTCCGGCATGGTGACCACTCTACCATCAATGTAATAGTATCAAGTAAACGACACTAGTGTCGTTTACTTTAATTTGACGTCATCTCTTTCACATAATGTAGGGACGTCCCTGTGTGTGTGTGTTGTCGCATGCGTTCGTAGAATGAAGTTGTAGGTAAAAAATGGAGGACACTTGGAACAACAGCTTGAGTCAAATACCTACGTCTCTGTGGGCCGATCTCTCTTTTTAGTCAGACCTCTTTCTAGAGGTTACCTTAGTTAGAAAGAGAGAGCCTGCCCACAGAGACGCGATAGTGATACATATAGGTATGCTTCAAGTAGGTATTCGAAGTGTGATTTTTTACCTTTAACTTCATGGTTCGTAGCTACGTCACCTAAGTTTCATGTGAAATTATCTGTGTGTGCGTTGCCGCACTCCCCCCGCAGAAATTGACAGAACTTTGTTCGCATCGTTGCTTCGTTTGGATTCTCAAAGTTAAAATTACACAATATTTACACTAACACACGAGTCTAAAAATATATAAGTACTTGAATTTTGGAAGTATCTATATAATCAAATTAATATTTTTAACTAGGTAAATGAGAAAGTTAAATAAAATGCGGGACTCAGTGTCTTTCAGGTCCGCATGCATCGCTGTACTGGTGCATCCCACTTTCCTTGTACTACCTTAACTACATACTTATGTAAGACATCTATTTGGCAGGATTTGAAAACTCTTTAAGTTATGTGTAATATGATAACTTTCAAAATATAATAACAGCCCTTCAAGTCGGTAAGCCCCACATAACTGCCCGGGATCCTCCCTCAACGCTCCTGTTGTGTATATATGTATACGCATTTTAAAAAGAAAAGATACTGAATAAGATAGCTGCCCATAGACTAGTCTACCTAGGTACTACCTTTAGCGCGAGCGTATGCTGAGACGCAGGCCGCGCAGAGCAGAGCTGGCACGTGCGACGCAGACATGTGTCTGTCCTGCTCTCTCTCGCGACGTTCCATGCTTTTACAAAATCTGCTCTGCTCTGCCCTGCGCGGCCTGCGTGTCTACATACGCTCGCGCTTAATGTTCAAAAAGTTCACTGTGCCTTCAAGTCACAGTTGGGGTCCCAAGGAAACTATCGCAGTGTACTGTTTTGAGGAAAATTAAATCTAATAAAAACACAGCGTAGGCTAGGTACCTAAGGGTGAGGCCAAACGAGCGTAATTTTGCGAGTCGTGAGTCGCAGAAATTCTGCTGCATTCAGTTTCATAGAAAAGTCCTATTTGATTCACACGGCGACGCAAAATGAGTTGTCTGCGACTCACACGCATAATATCAACTGAATTTCGGTCGGGGTGAGGTGGGGAGCTTGCACGATACAAGGATTCGTACAAATGTTTAGGATTACAACTGAAAATACGGCCGTCCGTGTGGCAGTCTAACCGAATTTCAGTTGAACGTAAATTTCGCGACTCATATTACGCGACTCACAACTCACAAAATTACGCCCGTTTGGCCTCACCCTAAATAGGAAAAATAAAATTCACAGTGTCATTATTTTAAAGGTATTTTTATTTTCAAATATCATATATAATAATCGTATATATTTTTATAAAAATATTTACTTACGTTGCTAAGTTCTTAATATAATTTCGGCGTGTAGTTTTTAGCATTAAAACTTAACACCCAAAAATACAATCCTCATTACAATTTTTATATAAAATACTATAATTCTTAATCTATCACATTATAAAACGGGTCATTATTTTCCCATTAATACAAACTTAATTTGTACAATACAAAAAACTAATAATTAAATGCATAATTAATTTAGCTTAAGGCAAATTTAAGTAGTAGGTATTAACTAATGTATGCTTTTATCAGTAGAATATCTAACTATAATTATTGTCATTGTAACTTAAAGCTATTTTAATAAAATCACAAGTTGGAATGTAGTAAAAGTTAATAGAAAATTAACATAAAATAATCGGAGACAATTTGAGAGTATATCGAAAGGAAAAATGTTATAAAGAACGCATAAAACGAAGTAAGTGTTATTAAAATAGTTTTTGTACAATAAGACCTTATTTTAGAATTATAAGGTTATTAAAATATCAAGTATTCAATTTTAAATCAATGTAAGATTGATCACCTTGCAACACTATAATTTTACTATTGTAAAACTTCAAGCAATGTTGTCATGTAATCAATCCTAGATAAACTTTTAAATTGACAGAATATTGATTTCGGCAGTTTTCATCCTTCACATGAATAGGATGTTTATTCATCAGTACCATACGTAAATCTGGGCAATTCTCACATCTTTTATAAATAACCCGAGGTATTACAATAATGTAGTTTATCCACGTTTCTTAAAACGAAAATTGCAGGACGCTTATCTTGATAGTTTTACTGTACCTATCTACGTACATATTGTCCAATAAAATACCTACTTTATATTATGTAAATTACAATAACTACAACGTAGGTACATAACATTGGCACATCACAATTTGCTGTACAATGTACTAACTAATTTCACAAGCAAACATTTTACTTCTAAAAGTAAAAGGCATCAATCTTTAGAAAAGTTTAAAGTTTTTATAAATTCGATGTATTTATGGCAGTACCTAATACAATGAAAAACAAAAGAGTTTTGAATAAAGAATACATTTCAAAAAGTCTACCAAAATTGGTACAGTTTTAGGAAAAAAGAAATAAAGTTTAGTAACTGTAGAAGTTTTAATCTTATAGGATGTAGTACACCTAAATCAAACCGGTGGTACATTGTTAGTATTAGACAAAAGAACAGCTCAATTTTACTTTAGTAGAACTACATAACCCATATTACCGATACCAATTTAGGTAAAAAAATATACTTACTTTACTTGAAAGTATGCAGTTTTCAAGTTCATTTAGGTCCTCGAATGTAGCGAAAAAACTTGGTAACACATTTTTTTTTCGAAGGCTTTATCTACCCATAACTAAATGTAGATAATTTATTCAAACTTGCTTGATAAATAAATTATCTACATTTAGTTATTGTAGTAATTTCTACTAAAGTATAATTCTATTCTTTTCTTTAAAAGGTAAGAGGAAAATTCAGTTGTTTAGTTGTGGTCTGAGCGGCAATGAGCCCTCTACCCAGAAGTTAGGTCTTTGCATCATCGTTTGCCATAATGTGACTTCCTTGCCCATACTGTCCATCCAGTTTACGTTGGCCCCCATGTATGTACCTGGAATTAAGGATATTAAACATTAAAATCTAGACTTGAGAAGTAGTACTAATTCGGTGCGAATCAACATGTTATTAAAATATAGAGGAAGGGGAAAACTTCTTATTTTCCGACGTTCTAAGCAATATATGCAAGTTGAAGTGAAATAATTATAATCTGTGTAGTGTAAAGTCAAATCTAAAACCTTACCAAAAATTTCGAAAGGTTTTTCCTTTATGGTAAATTAGAAAGAAGAATTATCCAAAAACAATTCCGAGTAGAAATTATTCTTGCTTAGTTTATTCCGGAATCCCTACGCGATCTACACAAGCAGAACCACACATATTCTAAAACAACAGATAAAAAAAAATACTAACCAGTTCCCAGCGAAAGTCTGACGGCGCCCATGAAGTCGTTCGAAGCCAGTCGGTCGCGGTCCCACAGGCTGAGCTCCAGCGCGCGCTCGGCCAGCTCCGCGAGCCGCACGCCGCGGTACGTGAACGTGTGCTCCCAGCGCGGGCTCAGGCTGCGACGGACCACGCCCGTCTTCTGCTTCGCCAGCCGGCCTCGCTCGGGGAGGAGGTAACTGGAAATGCGAGATAGATAATGTGATTAGTATTTGTATGTACATACTAGTAAAATAAATAGTAAGGGAATTTCAATATAATCATTCACTACATCATGTCATTATAGTAACTGACCCCTAACTAAGTTCGAAACGTGTATCTAGGGATTCTAGGGTATCAGAAACAATAGAATAACATTGTATGTTACACAACTCTTATAGAACACAATTTAAGTACCCATGTTTTACGTTAATATATTAAATACTTATAAAAAAAATACTACTTGAAAAAAATTTACCACCTAACTTAAACTTGTCCTTTAGAACAAATTGATACGTTAAGATTAAACATCTCTTAAGTTATGTTTATCGCCGTCTATGGAAAACAACCTAAACTACTCGTATAATACTATAATATACTGACCTTTTACAAAACACATCAGCCAACCCATTAGGTTTGGTAGCGACGAGATTCTTAGCCTCCTTCACAAGCACGTGCAAAGTGCCCTTTCCTCGCGACGCGGCGTCTTGGAGCTCGAATTTGAGTCCAATGATCAGGTCACCGCGGGTCCCTTGTTGTTCGTCGAACTGTTCCGTCTGGAAGGTACAATTTGTTTCAAGTAAGTAATATACATCTATACAAAGAAACCAAATAGAGCCCAGGGTTTTACCGGGTTAAATCCAGGAGAAACATTTGTGGGTAAGTACAGAATATTTACGCAGCTAAAACATTTTGAGTACATTTATTTACAGTAGTTTTAGCATGAGTCATTAAATAGTAAATTATATCCATTTCAAATCTCCATCCTTTGTGCAAATCTTAGAGGATGCGTCATTATAAGAACTAACTTCGTGCGACAAGCGCAATCCGCTCAATAGTGGTTTGAAGTAAGTGTTGATAGATCAGTAACGGTTGCCTTTTGTACATAAATATTAATAAATTATTAATACTAACCCTCTCATGTAACTTGTACCACATGGGCGCGGGGTCGTCGTACACGACATCGGCCAGCGGCAGCGTCACCTCTCCCAAGAAGTCGTTCCTCCCGAACATGTCCGCATGCCACACGCTCAGCCACAGTGTCCGCGCGGACAGTGAGGCCAGCGGCTGTGCGAAGCTCAACGTCTCCTCGAATACAGGGTTCAACGTGTTCTTCTTAACCTTAGTCTTCCTCTTGCCAGTTTTGGACTTGTCCGGCAACAAGTACACCTGCAATTGAAGGGTTGATTTTGTTAGGATTTGTAGGTGTAAAGGAAATTGGCAGTGTTCTTGTCTCACATCTATGTTATGTCGTTTAAAAAGGGAAGAGATTTCCGTAGTAAGATTTATTCTGTGTCTATTTTAAAGGACTTTCAAAACTTCGTTTCTAGCTCAAGGAAAGAAGTTTTTGTAATTAGGTACAATACTTGATAACTATGACGCGTGTGACCGTGTGTTTGGTAAATATTTTAACTGGTTGCAATTAGCAATAACCAATAGTACATACTTATATACTTACTGATACCTATATCCCTAGATGCACTTATGTATATTCATTTGAAGAAAGACAGTATTGCTAAGAAGATCAAACAAAACTCACCTTAACATAAGGATCAGATCTATTCCTCTTAGTATCGACCGCGGCGAGGTCCCTACACCGCTTCACTCCGACCTCCAACGCTCCCAGTCTGTAGTTGTACACCAGTGAGAACTGTACCTCACCCCTCACTGTTATGATGGCTCTCGTACCCTCGCCTGCACCGGAGTATACCGACGCCATGGATTCTGAACGAGTCTGGAATTGAATAAAGTTTAAATTAGTTTAAGATATGTTGAAAGTGACACTTCCTAGTTTCACTATAGTAAATGCTTTGACAATTCTTTCAAATTGGTGAATACTATATTAAAATCGGTTTAGAAGTTTGTTACATTTTAGGCTAAACCGTAGATGTATTTTTTTAAATACAGTGTCGCGTAGAATTGTATTTGTCTAACATTTTTGTATTGAATTGTATTGAATATGTCTAACACATCCACCCACATTTCATTAAATTATTTAAACTACTGAAAAATTGTAACTGCATACGAATAATTAAATCACTTTCCGCACCTATATTTACAGCAAACAAATCTACTCAGTATAAAACATCCACATAAGTAAAATCTACGTAAAATACAATAAGTACCTTCATAGCCACATAATTGTAACACCAAATGAGTGCAATGTCGCCGGTTGACTGAATTAAACACAGCTAATGAACCAAATTGTTTTTGTTTGTCTGCACCTATTATCTCATGAATGTCACCTGATACATCGCTACAGGATTTGATAACTATTTTGCAGTGTTTTACCCACGTTCTTATAGAAATACAATGGTTTAACATAGTATGAGGACATTGTAGCAATCATTTGGTGAAAAAAATCCATCAAATTATGCACAACAACTTCTTAAATGGATTCTGTTTTCAAATGTATTCTCTTTTTGAAACTGGTTCAGAAAATTAGCTTAAACTTGATGTTAATATTAAAAAAAATTAACTTGTTCATATCCAAATTTGTTAGTCAAACATGTGTGGGCAATAGGCATTCTTGTGATTTTATGGTCTTTTACCAATTAGGAATAGTATTACCATAAATTCAAATAAAATTTATAACAGATGTTTTTAGATCGATAGAAATATATTTTCATTGATGCCACCTACATGGTTATTATGAAATAAGGAACTCTATTTTGAGACAATTGAACAATAACTGACATTAATTTAAATTAGGTAGTAATGTGATGTGATTACATAGATAAGGAAATGTTATAGAGTGCTAGTATTCTAGACTTTGTCGTAAACATTGTAAGGGAAAGTGATGCATTTAGGGTGACAGAGATCGCGATTATGAAGGAGTAGCACATTTTCAACCATATATCTTCGTAAAGTTTTACTTTATATATTAGTGCTAGCAGCGCCCCGCGTTTCACTCGCGTAGTTCCCATTCCCGTGGGAATACGGGGATAAAATATAGCCTACGTCACTCGCTGATTATATAATGTAGCTTTCCATTAGTAAAATAATTTTTGAAATCGGTTCAGTAGTTTCAGAGCCTATTTGTTACAAAGAAACAAATCTCCCTCTTTATAATATTAGTATAGAATACAGTGTTTGTTAAAAACATAAAAAGTGTAATGATGGAATGTTCATACCCATGTCACTGTTCACTATTAAACGTACACCCTCTGATACCTGTAGCTAACCACGACTATCCTACCTACATTTACACGTAAGTATTATAAATCTATCTTTTATTAGTTTTAACAGAAAGGTCATAAAAATTTAAAGTTAAACGGACAGAAGTACCTACTTATTATGTGATGTTAGTAACAAAACGAGTCATTCTAGTTTATGATTATATTTGTCCTTGATGGAGCTCGTAAAACGATGTGTCGGTTTTGTTGTGCGATATCACAATATAATATACACATATGTATTTAATAATATAATAAAAAAGCCTATAAAAACTACATATTTTTATTAAATCACGTCTTTTAATACGGAGATCCGTTACTTGACAGTCAAAGAAGATCTCGTCTTAAGTAAATATGTACTTTAGTAATTATATAGTCATATATTTACTTGTATTTAAATAACATAATAATTTAATACTGGTTAACCTTACGAGTCTAAAATTATAATTAGACATTAATTGAATTATTTATTTTGTTTATTAAAGCATGGGCATTGCATGTATTCGTACTTTTTATAATACTAGCGGCGCCCCGCGGTTTCACCAGCGTAGTTCCCGTTCCCATAGGAATAGGAGGATAAAATTATGCTAAAAACCTTTCCACTGAATCACTCTATCTATTAAAACACAGCGCATCAAAATCCGTTGCGTAGTTTTAAAGATCTAAGCATACATAGGGACATAGGGACAGAGGAAGCGACTTTGTTTTATACTATGTAGTGAAGTCAAGAATAAAGTGCTTTAATATTTTACTCTAAATAGGTACCTATAATAAAAAAAATGAAAGACCCTCGATAGAAAATTATACTCCATTCATGAAAATTTGTTTAAAAATTATTAAAAACTACGATTTTTTTCTCAGAGGCGATCGTGATGAACAATAATGTATTTACTAGTTTTTAACCCCCGACGCAAAAAGAGGGGTGTTATAAGTTTGACGTGTCTGTGTGTGTGTGTGTATATGTGTGTGTGTGTATCTGTCTGTCTGTGGCATCATAGCTCCCGAACGGATGAACCGATTTCAATTTAGTTTTTTTTTGTATTAAAGGATACTTACGTGCGAGTGTTCTTAGACATGTTTGATGAAAATCGGTTGACCCGTTTAAAAGTTATGGGGGTTTGAAAGTAATTGTGTTGGGGGTTTTTTAAATTTTTAATTTAAATTAATTGGTTATTGGTGTACCTATGTTAATTAATAAATAAAAATTGTGATAACATGTGAAAATGTTTATCTAAGTACCTATATTATTTTTGTATTAGATATTATTACAAAATAATTAACTAAATCATACGCCATCATTCAACAAGTTGTCATCAATTTCTTAAAATCTGTGCTCAATTGATTGCAAGACACAACACAACTAGTAACATTATAGGTAAGTGAAGCTAAATCTTAATTTCTATTGTGTACATAGGTATTCGATTTAAAATCTCATAAAATAAGTATGTAGAAACAGCAGTTTCTTAACACCATTTTATACTAAGCAAGTATAGTTTGTTTATAAGAACATACATAACATATAGCGGTATACATAGATACATACGGTATAACACGAGAATTAGAACGGTCAAATCGAACGGACTGCACATGCATTGAGCAATATACCTACGCTTTTATCAACCTACACTACACCTAAAAGGGATTAACGTTACAACATACTTGTAAAAACAATCTATCTTCTTTTTCCGAACCTTTATCCCATGTCTATTTGGGGTCGGTTTTCAGTTTTAACCAGATTTGGCGGAATGTCAGTATTTTACGTAAAGCGACTGCCATCAGACCTTCACAACCCAGAGGGCTATACGACATTCTTGGTTAAACTGAATGTTAGACTTTTGAGGGCTCTAACTACCCGTAACGACTGTCGATGATGTTAGTACGACAACCGGGACCGACGGCTTTACGTGCCCTCCGAAGCACGGAAACGCTCATGAAATTAAAAGTCATTTTTAGTAATGACCCATCACAGTCATGACGGTGCCAGACGTTGCTTAACCGCACGGATCACAAGTGATCCGCGGGTAGCACTGGGCCATGAGCGCTTCAAAACTTCGCTGTAAAAACAATCTATACGGATATTATAAAGCTGAGTTTGTTTGTTTGGTCAAGCACGTAAAATTTTGCTACTAGACCATCGCGGGAAGGTGAGGATACTTTTTAACTTGAAAATACATATATTTTAATGTTGGATAGTGAATTTATCAAGAAAGGATAAAAGCTATCTATATGATATACCATCACGCTAAGGCCAATACGAACAGTGTTGGATAGTCCGTTTATTAAAGAAGGATATAGGCTATTTATATGATATACCATCGCCAATATGGCCAATACGAACTAAGCCGAGTGAAACCACGGAAAACAGCGGCTACCTTACAAGCACTTATTAATCAAACAAACATAAGGTGCGAGAATTGGTACGATTGATATTACGGCATCGCTATTTGATTATCGTAATTATGTAATACCGTACGTCTTGGCTAGACATAATATGAAAATTGTAAATATCCTCAAATGCGATAATTAGCAGGTGTAATTTTCTGAATTTGAAAGAAAACTAAGGCTACACGTTCCATGCTATGGTACGTTGGCGTGGACTTGAGCTATCAATTGCATTCTACACAGCTAAAGAAAAATAGTAACAACATTTATACCGCAAGAAGCTTCTAGATAAAAGTTTGAAAAATCATAAAACATTAAATTAAAAATTTATAAAAAACCCCCAACACAATTACTTTCAAACCCCCATAACTTTTAAAGGGGTCAACCGATTTTCATCAAACATGTCTAAGAACACTCGCACGTTAGTCCAAACTAAATTGAAATCGCTTCATCCGTTCGGGAGCTATGATGCTACAGACAGACAGACAGACACACAGACACACACACACACACAGACACGTCAAACTTATAACACCCCTCTTTTTGCGTCGGGGGTTAAAAAGATTTTATCTCGTACGGGAATCGAACTTACAACCCTAAACAGCATCACATATTAAATACAAATACTAAAAACATAATAATGTGGTTGTTAACCTCATTGTTTATACGAGTACATACCCACATAGTAAGTACTGAAGTAAATGTTTTGCAAAGCCTCGTTGCGCTTGGGCCGTGTCGCAAGAAGTAATATAATACAATGAATGATGCTGTTTGAGAGACAATGGCACAACACTGCGTTGTTTTACAATGTTTATATGAACTAAACTTGCATACAGTATTGTAATTAACATGGATTATTATTTAAAATGGATATAATGTTAATAATAAGTGATAAACATGTCACCATAGATGCATTGGGCGACAGTTTTGAGCCATTAAAACACTTGTGACTTGTGACCTGTCTTACTAAGGTGCCTGAGTTAGGGCCCTAATTATAGTGTTTAAATACTAATTTGCCCATGGGACAATCGATGCAGTGAAAAAATCTAAACACTATTGAAAAAAAAAATTGAAATCTTATCTATTAGCCACAGAATAACTCAAGTTGGATTGCTTATTAACCATTTTGAACCATAACAATTAAGTTGAAAGTACGCAATCACTGGAAAATATAATTGTCAGAATTGTAATTGCTAATTGTTATTATAATGGTCGAGGAACCTGTCGTGTTTGCATTTACAATGAATTAATGAACTGAAAAGCGAAATTCAAGTAATTATATTTATGTAACTGCTTATTATATTTTACATAGATGGAATAAACATTTTCTCAATCTTTTCTTACCATTTAATAATTTCCTTATGTTTACAACTCTTTTAATAACCTCTTGAGATTGAAGCAATTTTAATTTTAAAACGGTTTTACGAAACTTAAGGTTCCGGCTTCGATTCTAGTGCGAGGTAAACACATTTTGTGATTCCGAAATTAGATATCTATCCTTTAGGCGTGCTAAGATATTTATTTATAGGTCAAATCAAATCTTAAAATCTAAACTAGCTATGCACGTTAAAAATCTGCGTTGATGATAAGATTAATGCTCCGCAAAATTCGTTCACTAAAATAGCTTTCAAATCCACGACTCTAAGCTATCCCAATCTTCTATGAAGAAATGATTCTTACCTGAAGTCCACTTCTGCTAAGTGAGAAGCGATCTCTCTCGAGTGTATCTCTCTCGTGAGGTAGTGGTGAGTTCGATCTTCTCGGTAACGTCGCATGTCCAGAAGATACATTGTTGTCTGACAAATAAACCTCATCTGTAGACAAAGAAAATATAACGTTAGTACAGGTTCACAATAGATAATATTGATAGAAAATCACATTCGAAAAACACATAAAATTTTAAGGAATAGAAGTTTGTTTTAGTCTTTCAAGAAATTATTGAGCCAAGAATGTTGAAAATAGCCTATACATAGGAGGAACTTATATTCTAGTTCTCAACATAGGTACTTAACATGTGAACTTTAATAGAAATTTTATATGACTTCGTGAACTATTTGAGCAATAAATTGCACCAATAACAACCAACTAAAATAGGTAAACGTGACATTTTTCAATGCTGTTAATTTAGATTAGGAATGTGAACTGGTCCGTGCGATTAATCCATATATGTGCATAGATATTTTTTGCAGTTGTGCCCAAGTATAAACAATTTATAATACAGTTAGTTATTATGTTAGCAGAAGTGATAGGAAACATGTGCACCAATATTTGATATATTTGGTACCGTCGCCCTTTAATTCAAGCCAAACATCTTTTTTGACGGCTTTATACCGTTTCTCTCTCGTCAACGAATTGTCGCACCATTCTAAAGATTTTAAAAACGAATCTCTACACGATAACACTTCACGTATAAATGAGTTCTTCTCACCAAATTTTAAAGCACTCTTACGATTAAGACTCCCAAGACCTTCAGTGTCGTCTTTATTTTGGTCGGTTATCGTATTTATTTTAAAAGCATAATTGAATTCTAGATTGTTCGAACTGTCTTTTATTTCGTTTATTAAAAGTTGTGTTGTTGATGAGAAATCTTTAGGTTTAACAATAGTGTTTAGTATATCTAAATCATCGACTGGTCTCGAGACAGTAAGTATTGGCACACTTTGTTGTTGAGGTTTTCTCGACTCCGGTGTGTCATTAGTAACAGTATAACTTTTCCCTACAGGTCTCACTAAAGCCGATCTCGAAGTTTCTATATAAGAATCACTTTCATCTGTATTTTTGCAACACAAACACTTCCACAAAACTTCACAACACGACATCTTATTCTCAACTTTGCCAAAGTCTTTACTGTAAACGTCTACAGGATAATACTGAGACTTATCCTGTTCTGTAGTGACAGTTTGGTTTTGATTTTCAAATGTGACGTATTTTATTTTATATTTAGGGCGAGCCATTTAATTTTGAATCACAAACACACAACTAATTACGTAAATTAACATGGTCACATTGAATTATTTCACATAAAAATCGCGATGTTATCAGTTTAGTTATTATTAATGTACCTAACGCGGTACAGTTTGTTTCCGGTAGTATTAGCGATAAAAATATAATGCTGGACAATGCAAAACCTACTCTCAATGGTAATGACTACATATGAAGTCAGGGATTGATCCACATGTGTGTAAGTGTATAAAGACTCCATAATATTGTGGAATTCAGGGATATTTATAAAATACTATTTATCAAAAAGATCTGCAGTTATATACTTCTATTTCTGTTATGTTCACAAACTCAAAAAGAGGATGTTCTTATAAATAATAAGTTTGATAGTACATAATAAATACCCTTATGAGATCGAGGTAAGTCAAATGTGCTCCAACGAAGCGTCTTCACTGGTGTTTTGGTTTCTAAAGAGGAATCCGTAGCTAGAGATTTCGTTGATTCACTCATTTTGCTCTTTTGGTGCCTTGAAACTAATACAGGCAATAAAGATTTGCGACTTGGACTTTTGTTAGATAACTGTGGACTTTCAGGTTGATTTTCAGGATTTACTTCTCTCATAGAGGACCCCGAATATCCGGATTCGGATTCATTTAAACTAGCATTATCTACTCTGTCTGCAGAAGATGGTTCTGTCAGTGAAATATTTTGAATTCCATCAATTATTTTATCGATTTCTTCTTGAGTTTTACCAACGTATAATTTTGATTGAGAACTTAATGGCTTTTCAACTTCATCTTTTGACTTTGGTGTTGATGTTTCCATACTACGAGGTACACTAGTAATAACTCTTTGTGAAGGACTTGGAACATTCATAGCATCACTACTGGATAAACGAGCAATAGGTTTAATTGGATCTCTACTTTTATTCAAATTGTATTTATCTCGAATCTCTTGAATTTTTAAAGATTTGCAAGTAAATGTAAGTGGTTCAATTTTCTTTGCGGATACATTTGAGCTGTTAGAACATAAACTTTCTCTTGAATTATCTTTGGTTAATGGACTCTTGACTAATCGACGCGGTGCCACTGAAGGTACATTTACATCTTTGATTAAATTCTCTTCACTTTTTGTAATATAAGTGTTAGATGTTATATGGATACTTGGACTTTCATACACTTTTCTTATAGTTACTTTTGGTTGAATAATTTCGTATTTCGTGTAATTAGAGTCATTGCTTCCAATCGAGGTATTTGTGTCATCTTTATTGGAGACATTAGAAATGGATCTCTCTAAAGTAGCATTTGGGGTTGGTGTCGGTGTCCTTCGTCTTATAGTTTTGTAAGCTTCAAATAAATGATATTCCTTTATGTAATCTTGTATTCCTTTACCCTCAGTAACATCATCAGAACTATCATCAGGACTTTTAATTTCGGATTTAGTTGATTCTTCTGAATCTGATTTAATATTCGTCTTTTCATCTTTCTTTTCTTTAACTATCTGTGTAGGTTCAAGTTTTTTCTTTAACTTATTTATTTCAGAAACATCAGTCTGAACACCTTTATCAATAATTTTCTTTTCCAACTTTTTCCCTATTGCATAATTTTCACTTACTTTTTGAGCTAGCGTTACAGCTTTTGGCTTCGAAATTTGAGAGGCAATAAAAGAATAAAGTCTGTATTTGTTTCTATTTTCTTTCCGTATTTTCGGTAATGTAGCTTCCGGTTCCGGATCATTTTCACTGACAACACTTTTAAAACAATTCCAACATGACGTATCACTGTTATTTTGTTTCACATCTATTTTATTATCATCACTCGGTTCACTATTATCAGCTCCCATCTTGTCAAGATTCACGACCGAACTGAGACCTATTTAGAACTCGGTATCATATCGACTAAACTCGCTCCTAAGACGACGTACGTATAAATATCTGGACTGGTATGTTACTAATGCCTTTTAAATTACTTTAATATTCATTATTCTAATATGTTACGCAACATTTCAACAAAATAACAATCTGGAAAAAATATCCAACAAGTTTTTATATAGTTGTAATGCAAATTACAAGGTGACCTTAAGAGTATTGTTGATAAAAAAAGGTTTATTTTTGGTACAATTTTGGGTAACGGATATTTTTGAGGAGTCAAAGTACTATAACAGTGGGTAAGTATGGGGTCACTAGCGTTTTGTTAACGAACAGTAGAAGCTAAATTAATAAAGCTGACATAGGTCATAAGATCGTGTTCTTACAAATTAAATTCGTATAGGGCTGCCTCAAGGAACCATTTTACAAAAAGCGTAACGTAAAAAACCTTCGAGAAAATCTTGTGAACTATGAACCTTGATTTGTCGTGACCTCGATCACCATTAAAACAAAATTTAACCTTAATTAAAATTGTAACTTAATTAGAACTACAAATGTCCATTAAATTAAGAAAACTAGTTTATTGGAATGTCTCTTATTTGTGGTTGATAATTTTTAAATATTTCAACGCAATCAGAGCAATATATTAAGTGACAAACAAATAAACATATACATTTGTATTTATAAAGATTTAATTATAGATCCTTGGTCTTGATTTTGGTAATCTAATACAGATAAAATAATATAGATATAAGATATTCTTTAAATGTCAACACTGATTCCTATCACTGTATTGGTTAAAGAAACACCCACATATATTTTATATATAACATTTCTTGACCTTCACTAACTAACTTGTTCATCAAGGCAAAACCCAAACGATTGAGGCTAAAATATATGATCTTAAGGTGAAAATTTCCATGCGAGTTCCTTTTCCATATACAGTGAAACCTGGTTAAGTGAGACTCCGAGGGACCAGCAATGTCGTTGCACTTATAGAGGTATTCCACTTACCCAGTGTTTCAGATATCCAGGTATAAATTAATATCTGTCTCATTTACAGAGGGTTCCATTGATAGAAGTGATATACGATAAGTGATATAGTGGGTAGGATTAGAATGAGTAAACAAACAAAACGATATTATCTCAGTTACAGAGGTTTATACGTATAAAATTCACTCGCTGTCTTAGTTATAGAGGTAAATATGATGATAAATCGAAAGAATAAATCCCAGATATAGAGGTTACCTCATCCCACTAACAGATGTAATTTAGTGCCAAAGTGTTGGGACTTTCATGTTCACGTTGCATGAGTTCCAGTTATGGAGGTTTCTCACTTATCCAGGTCCCACTTAACCAAGTTTCACTGTAATATGTAGGAACTAATATGAATTTGAAACTCAAAACGCTATACCACTCGTTCGCCGGGAGTGAAAAGTCAGTCTCAATAGTTCGATGTCAAAATTGTATCTATTAGATGATATTGGTAATTAACAAAATGAAACAAAAGTATTCTGTATTTATAAAAGGCCACCGTTACTGAATTGACTGATCTATCAAAACACACAGTTCGAATCAATGAACGTATTAAGCTGAAGTTTACACTTAGGTAGTTACTTAGTTCAGGCAGGCATTATGTTATTATGGTGTGGAAGCATCCGCTACAATGAAGAAAACGCGTATCAAACCGTGGGGCACAGCTAGTATAAATATAAACTCGAGAAAGATCAAGTAAATTATTTAAAAACTAATAAAAACAGCAAATCCTGTTACATTAACTTTCATTTAGATTTCTGTTTCTAATAATCACCAAAAACACTTCCTGTGAACTTTATTACAAAGGCATAGAGTTCATATTTAATTCAAATGTAAGTAACAAAAACTCTCTTGACCTGAATACAGTAAGTACTGACTAACGTTTTGGGCATTACAATTACGATTGTGTAGTAAAGGATGTCATTGTCAACTTGGACGAATTCGTAACTCTTAGGTCTTTGACTCTCGTTTGTGATCGCGTTTAAGATTTTGTATTACATTTTTAATTCAAATAATTTATTCAGATTAAGCTATTATGAATGTCAAAGGAGACTAAAGATTGAATTGTAAATTAACACTAAATTAT
Organism: Timandra comae; assembly: GCA_958496195.1. Classification (NCBI taxonomy): domain Eukaryota; kingdom Metazoa; phylum Arthropoda; class Insecta; order Lepidoptera; family Geometridae; genus Timandra; species Timandra comae. The sequence continues at coordinate 4,872,905 of OY292360.1, forward strand.
CAGATTTATCCTATACAGACATTATCGTTTACATACAAAATTAAGTTCTTATGTATCCTACTAATATTATAAAGCCGAATGTTTGAGTGTGGAAGTATGGATGTTTGTTCCTCTTTCACGCAAAAACTACTGAATGGATTTTGATGAATTTTGGTACAAATGTGCCTTATACCTAGAAATAACACATAAGATACTTTTTATCCCAAAATTCCCACGGGATAAGGTTCCACGTGGGTAAAACCGCGGGGTACAGCTAGTTTAATAATATAGAAGTAAATGTGTGATGAGTTTATGCTCAATTTCTGATATACATACATACATAGGTAAGTACATACATGACATAGGTCCCTAATAAACCTAGTCAGAGGTTAGCACTATCATAAATTGATAAGAGTGATTGAATGTTAGGATAATAAATAAAAACGTTAGATAGAAAAGTCTTGGAATACTATCTAGTTTTATTACTATTACGTCCATTTATTGGCTCGTACACAAACACTAGTCAATACGCAAATCGTAAACTAACCAATGACAATTAAACTGTTTGTTTCCCGTGTGAAGGTAAAATGTAAGCTCGTTCACTTTCCGTTCTATTACGAAACAAAGTAACTGTTTAAACTGTGATATACTTACTAACATGTGTTCAAAAACAATTGTTATATGAAACAAACATAAGTTGCACTACAATTAATACATGTTAATTAAATTGGTGTACTATAATTAATATGTGCAAATGAAAATGAAATGTCTTTGTACGTTTATAAAAACAACAGCTTTTCCCGACCGCGTACGTACAGAGGTATTTATATAAAAACATAATTTAATCTGTATGTTTCTTTTCTCCGAAACTTATCAACTGATAGTTTATGTTAGGCAGGAGTAACTTAGGCTACCTTTATACCAAAATGTTGATAGAAAATCTGGGATAAATATAAGACTATCGACAGTCTATCAAATCTGCTAATATAAAATTAATGTATTTATTTGTAACAGAGAGAGTTGTAACGTTGTAAAATATGTATTTATTCATTGATTACGGAAATTCCAGTGTTTTCCTGATTGCATTCATTTATAATTTTAAATGAAATTTATAGTAATCTAGTTGTTGTTTATAATGTTGATAATAAATAAACAATTGTTTGTTACCTAAATGTTGAGAACTAAGTACTTACTTATTTAAAGTTTATAAAAAACCACAATAATTGTTTGTATGTTTCGTATAAGTAACATCAATGTAGCTTTTCCGTACTTATATCGAGGCCATCGGTCTCGGTTGTCGAACTAATTTTATCGACAGTCGTTACGGGTAGTTAGTCCCCAAAAATATAAAAGTATTGTTCGTTAAAGAATTCAAACTGGAGACGTCTAATTGCAGCAAACTGACAACTTATAAGTACAACTAGCAGCGCCCCGCAGTTTTATTCGCCTTGGGAATACGGAGATAAAATATAGCCGGATAAATTAGCTTGCCAGAGGAGCCTATTCGTTACAAACAATCTAATCTTTCCACTTTATAATATTAGTAAGTATGAGTATAGATAAAACGCAAAAGACAGTGTCAAAGCAAACCAACTTATGAATCGTAACGTGAAAGCGTCACAAACTCATTTCACGCATTTATGATATTAGTTTAGTTAGTATTTGCTTTCGGGGTCATACGTACAATTACAAATTGTTACATAATTTCACTAATATTTTCTGTCTTTCACTTCACTCATATGTATGAACGAAAGAAAATACTACTTAGGTACTGCATAAATGTAAATGCGATCGTTTATGATGATGGACGGATGTTTGTTACTCTAAGTAAGAAACTACTGAACTGATTTGGACCAAATATTGTGCAGATGTTACCCATTTAATACTTTTCATCCCCAAATTCCCACGTGATTGGGATTTACGCGGGGATAAAACCTCTGGCACAGCTACATGAAGTTGTAGGTAAAAAATGGAGCCCACACTTGCAACAGCTTGAGTCAAATACCTACGTCTCTGTGGGCCGATCTCTCTTTTAGTCAGACCTTCTCTTTCTAGAGGTTACCTTAGTTAGAAAGAGAGCCTGCCTACAGAGACGCGATAGTGATACATATAGGTATGCTTCAAGTAGGTATTCGAAGTGTGGACTCCATTTTTACCTTTAACTTCATGCACAGCTAGTTTTCAATTAATCGTTGTTACCTTTTGTTTATTATACTAAGTAACGGAATAAAACCCATCCCACCAAAAACATTCTGTAAAAAACTAGCCAAGTCTCGATGGAGCTGCTTGTTTATCTCTAAAAAGTAATGAAATCTAGACAAAGTCGTGCCAAGTGTAAGGTTCCTTACTGCGATTTCTTTATTATTATAGTTAATGTTGTGTGTCTTGGCCGTTGAAGGATACACTGTACACAAGTACACAACTGTACACAAGGGTACAAAACTAGGTGCTCCATGACACTATTGCACCAATCTGTCGCCAGAACCGCTACCCATTGACGATAGAAAATTGCCACTTGAAAAACGTTGATTCAATATCCAGTCAATTGTAGGCTTGATAAAGCTGCGTATTTTAATAATGTTACAACATTACGTGTAAACAAAATTGACTTGTACCCACTACTAACGTTTTAAACAATGTTCAACGGCCAAGTCACACAACATTAACTATAATAATAAAGAAATCGCAGTAAGGAACCTTACACTTGGCACGACTTTGTCTAGATTTCATTACTTTTTAGAGATAAACAAGCAGCTCCATCGAGACTTGGCTAGTTTTTTACAGAATGTTTTTGGTGGGATTTCATTTATTTTTGTTGAAACGTGTTTATATTGTTTTTTTTATTAGATTTTCTTATTTGACACATTTTTTTCTTTCTAGGAGTAGTATTTTATTACTAAGCGCCCCGCAATTTCACCCGCGTAGTTCCCGTTCACGTTTCCGTGGGATTTTCGGGATAAAAAGTATCCTATGTGCTTCTCCTGATTCTAAGCTACCTCCCCACTAATTTCCAGCCAAATCAATTCAGCCGTTTTTGAGCTATAAATCCCCGTTCCCAATCCCGTGGGAATTTCGGGATTAAAAGTATTCTATGTTCTTCTCAAGGTTTAAAGCTACCTCCCCACCAATTTTCAGCCAAATCAGTTGAGCCGTTCTTGAGTTATAAATTCCCGTTCCCAATCCCGTGGGAATTTCGAGATTAAAGGTATCCTACGTCCTTTTCCTGGTTCTAAGCTACCACCACACTAATTTTCAGCCAAATCAGTTGAGCCGTTCTTGAGTTATAAATTCCCGTTCCAAATCCCGTGGGAATTTCGGGATTAAAGGTATCCTACGTCCTTTTCCTGGTTCTAAGCTACCACACCACCAATTTTCAGCCAAATCAATTCAGCCGTTCTTGATTTTTAAATTCCCGTTCCCAATCCCGTGGGAATTTCGGGATTAAAGTTATTCTTTGTCCTTTTCCTGGTTCTAAGCTACCTCCCCACCAATTTCCAGCCAAATCAGTTCAGCCGTTCTTGAGTTACAGTTCCCGTTCCTGTATAATTCCCGTTCCCGTTCGATTATCCTAGTTTTTATAGTTTTCCCTTTATGTGGCCATTAAACCCTAACTCTGTACCAAATTTCAGCTCTCTAGGTTTATGGGAAGTACTAGTTCTATTTTGATGATCATGAGTGAGTGAGTGAGTGAGTGAGTGTCTAAAATACGAAACTTTGCATTCGCTTAACTTCGGATCTAAATGACCTACAGACTTGAAATTTTATTTTAAGTATGTGATTGTACACCTTACTGGATGACGAAAATTTCAGTGCTCTGGGTTTATCCAAAGGTTCTCAAATAGGGGCCTGAAAATGCGGCGAAAGGGTTCCTGTAAAGGATGGTACGGCAGTGTTTGCTTCGCGCTCGACTTGGCGGGGGGCACTGCCGTGCCCCCAGATTTATTAGTCCGGATATAAATAATTACTGCGTACTGTGTTATGATTGACCATGGCCTGATATCGTGCAAGCCGTATCAAATTTTGAATTTGTCAAACATAGCTGAACGTAAATTAATATTTATGCACTAGGTGTATGTTTGATACGGATTATATTCGCGATTTTAATTCGTTTCACATTTCTTATGTTTCAGATAATTGCATTTGCAGAATTTTAAAGCGTCTTAAAAGTTACAAAAATCTAATAAACCAATACAGTATATGTATAAGTACTGTATTTATTTTTATTTTATTTAGAAAACGTATTATTGTGATAATTTTCATTTCGGACTGCATATCGCAATACTTATGTATAAATAAATAATAGGCCATTTTCTTATATCAACAATAAATTATGAAATTATATTACTTGGATAGTTTTCATCACGGAAAATGCAAATATAAAGTTATTTTCCCATGAAAACCTAAGGTTAATTTTATTTTTCAAAATTAAAATTGAGGTTTCATTATCTGTATGTCACGTGATTGAAAACGCCGACCGCCATGATGTGACGTCAATTTCACTAAAGCAATGATACCGAGCTATGTAGTAAAAATAACCTCAAAGTCTCGTTTACATAGTAAAAAAGAGAGTAATATCGTAATTTAAATAAAAATCAATAAAAAAAGCTTATGTACTTACGTCAAAGTGATCCTCACAAAGATATAAATGAGATTTCTTAGAATATTTTACAGGATCTCGTCCCGCGAGTTCCAACCAAACATTTCTCATAGAAACGTCGGTCGGCACATTAATAAATAACTTTTCTGGAGTCTTCAACGTAGAATTTTTACAATTCAACGCTACACACCAACGATATGGGCTATAAAAACTCATTTTTACTTGAAATTAAATTATATTAAATCACTACAAGAGTACAAGACAAACTGGCATTTTGACATTTCTTCATTTTAGTTTATATGACGTCAGTCGCCGCCACCATCATGGCGGTCGGTGTTTTGGCGCGTATATTTTAAGTCAAATTTTTGATATATTTTTTTTAACATTTAGCAGGTATATTTTGCAGAAATAAAAATAATCCTTGATTATCTGATATATATGAGCATTTTAAAAAATATTTGAAAAAATAGGAGAATAGCCTATTAAATTAAGTTTAGCAAATGTCAAAACGTGCTGCCATCTGTTAGAATTTTACGAAAATAAACAGTCGTTAAAATTATAACTTGTTTTACCAGCGTCAAGAGTATAATTTAAGATTATTCAAACATTATGATAATTAAATTTTTAATACCGTAAATGTGTTTGACATTTTAGTTTGGACAAGGTGTTCTAAGAGGTTAATATTCCCACTTTTAAAAATTGACAGATACGAGTCCATTTCAATGTTAATTTATAAACGGATGCATTTTTAGTATGTTAGTTAGAATAGAAATTATAAAACTTATTTTATATTTCAACTTATTTTATTGAAAAACTATAATTTATACCTACCTTAACTTACCTTAATTTTTTTTATAGTTTCGTTTTATCGTAGTTTAATAAAATTTAAGTTCATAAAATGCCCGCAAGAGGCGCTGATGACATATTAGTAGAACTTCAATGATTAAAAAATTGAATAGATAAAAGTTTACAAACAATTTTGTGTGATTTCCTAACAAACCTATATTAACTTGAATTCCCGATACTTTTTTACACTGAATTTTGCATTATATGCGGAAACATCGATGGACAAATCTTAATATTGCATCATAGACCGATACAGTGACCTATTTAGTTTATTCTCCTATTTATCTGTGTAAAAAAAACAGATGTAACGCCACAATCCATATAAAACAGACATTTGGTCCAATAAAATACTTTTTATCCGATTAAAATGTTGTATCGTAAAGTCGATTAGAAACTATAACCACAAACCGCTTTGTGGGTAACAGGAAATTGGGTACTTAACAAGATGGTTTCCGTTAATGTAAAATCTAGATTTTGGAACACTTTGCTTTAAAATGAGGGTATTTATGCAAAGTTTTTAGTGTTTTATGATGGTACTACATACTAAGATAAAGTGGGTCGTCAAGAACGAAGATGGCTGTATAACAAATCGTTATTAAAATTAATTGACGAAATACACGAAATGAAATAGTTTTGAAAGCGCAATGCTAGTTTTATTAGGCCGAAGTTTGGTTGAACGCGCTAATCTTGATAATGCTTCGGATCAGGAACTAAACAGATGATTCAAAATGTTTGTATTTAAATGATGTCTGAATCTTAAACTTACTTTAATATTAGGCGTTTTACAAATACATAAAAAGCACCCTTAGGTTATATCATATTCTTTATTTATATAAGTCTTTATTTATTACGAACGGGAAGCATCGTTTGTTGGTTGTTTATTGCATTGTAATTACATTCGAGAAGGTTAACAGCATTGTTTGAAATGTTGCTATGTGGAAGTTTTGTGTGATATACTTTGTTATGGTATTAAACCTCTTTTCATATAAATATCCGGACACATAACTTTTATATTATCATACTTTTATTTTGTATATCCAGGCATATCATATCACACATCGCATTCTAGCCCCAAACTAAATTATGGGTGCTAAATAATGGATTAACATATTTATATATCTTTTTCGTAATATAGGTATAGAGAACACGAATTATACAACCACAAACCGACATGGCGTTATTTTATGTTATAGGGAGCAAACAAGCAAACAGCAAAGTTTACCATCAACCATAGACATTGGAAACCCAACCGAACTAGCTGATAATTCCATTAATAAAATTTTACGGAAGAAAAAAAAATTTGGATCGTATAGCAGGTGTATTAAATTAAAATTGTTCTCTGCAAATGTCTTCTAAGCGACCAATTCTAAGTAGTATAAAAGAGGGGAATAAACTTGAAAATGTGATAGTACAGTTATAGGACATTCCCCGTTTGAGTTAAATACAATAACCACAGTTTTGAGACCACTTAGCATGACCAGAGGAATGTTTGTATACGTGAATGACGACTCAAGTGGCAGAGTGCCAAACACAGGGCTGAGGATTCGATTCCTGTGTAAGTTCTCATTTTTGTAAGCCATTAAATGCTTCTCTCGGTCTAGGTGTGTGTATGCCGAAGTTATAAACCTAGTTAGGCGTCAGTTAAGATGACAAAGTGATTATATTTTTTATGAATGAAGTTATAAACCAGTACTTTGATAATTAAGATATTATATGTAGTTGCAAACAGTGTCAATGACACGGAATCAGAACGGAAGATAAAAGTTTTTCCCCTACATTAATTATCACGACAAAATCAGATAAAAAATAATTACTTATGTGGAAATTGTTAATGATAGTCCGGTATTTGTTCCTTTCTAAGTTTACTTTATATGTGAACTAAATTAATAATATGTATAATATGACTATTTTCTACCATTAACTTAGCTAGTAACATCAAAAAACCAATCACTGTATCATAAGCAATTCATATAGCAACTGACTCCTAACCAGGTTTATACCTGCGTCTACTTTAGGGTATCACAAATCACGCATAGGATAAGATAATGCTCTAATTTTTGCTCTTTAATTAATTCGGGCACGAGTCTCTTAAACAGGGATATGTGTGCAGTCGGAATAACATGTTCATTATTCGTTTGGGTACGAATTATTTATAAGAATATTTTACAGAAACAATGAAACCCGGATTTTAAACTTAGAACTCTTGTGAAGTAGACATCTTGCAGATACAACATTGCCATGTACTTACTATCATTTTAATAAACGAACGTGACAAACCAAGCTAATTAGTGTGACAATCAGAAAAAAATCTTGCCATACTAGACTAGCATGTGATTCTGTGCTGCCAGTATCTTTAGAAAGTAGCCGAGATAAACACATATAAAGTCGTTTTCCCATAGGCATGGTGCCGATAGAAAGTGGCAGTCTAACTACTCCATCATGGCGATGTTACAAAAATTACGCGCGCATTTATTACATTTGTATTGACGTGAAAGTAGACATTGTCCGTTTGTTGGTTATGTAACAATATGGGAAGATTCGGTAGACCAATGCTGCTTTTGTTATTGTTATTAATTAGTTAGACAATTAAGAGAAATTAAGTGGTTCAGTTTGAGAACTGATTTGAATGTACAAGTTGCAATACGCTGCATACGTAATAGACGTATTTGAATATGTTATAATGTAGTTTCATGTGTGAGTTTAATTTTTCCGTATCGACCATATCTACGTAGGTACCTAATATTTTGATAATCAATTATCATCTGCGTAATAACAATAAACATATTACAATTCAAAATTATCGAATAAAAGAAAAAATACAATTTTGAAACAGTTATTTAAGAACTTATGACAAACAAAAAAATAAAGCTGACATCTGTCAAATTTGTTTAATTGACAAGTCTATTTAATTCGCCCACAGACCCTCTCAAACTGAAGCTTATCTAATGCTGTTATCAAAGTTAGTTATGGCAGTATTGCATCACAAACCTTGCGCTCTCATAGTATAATTTTTGATTTACTCAATGATAGAACATGTGGCTGTGCGTAGGCGTTGTAAACAATACATTGCACAAGAATAGACCGGGAAAATGTACATGGTTTGTTTTGATTTAAATTTTAATCTAAGATACATGCAAGCACTATGTTCTCAATATAAGGCGGATTTTGTACTGATAGGCAATTTACTTTTTATAATTCAACGATTGTACGTAATTGCAAATATCAAAACTATTATATGACATACTAGCGGCGTCTCGCGTTTTCACCCGCGTGGTTCCCGTTCCCGTGGGAATACGGGGATCAAATATAGCCTATGTTACTCAGGATGAATGTAGCTTTCTAATGAAAAAAGAATTATTAAAATAGGTCCAGTACTTTTTGAGTTTTTCGTTACATACAAAAATGCAAATCATTCCTCTTTATAATATTAGTGTAGAAGTGTTAATTTAATCCTACTAATATTATAAATGCGAAAGTTTGTATGTATGGATGTTTGTTACTCTTTCACGCAAAAACTACTGAATGGATTTTAATGAAACTTTACAATAATCTTGCTTATACATCAGAATAACACATAGGATACTTTTTATCCCAAAATTCCCACGGGAACGGGAACGCAAAAACTACTGAATGGATTTTAATGAAATTTGGTACAGATGTTCCTCATACCTAGGAATAACACATAGGATACTTTTTATCCCAAAATTCCCACGGGATAAGGTTTCACGCGGGTAAAACCGCGGGGCACAGCTAGTATACTTATAATACCATCATCATCATTATTCATACTGTTGCGAACGCCAGTTTACGTATATAAAAAATACAGATGTAAAAGGTCTATAACGCTATAAATTTCTTACTTTAAATTTTAGTTTTACTTAAACTGAAAAATGATAGGATTGTCTTATTTTATTCGTTATTCTAAGGTTATATCAAATCAGGAATGCTACGGACAACCGAAGGTAAAGAAGCTTTGTCGAGTATGAACTCATCATGTTACGTCACAGTTCAACTAGTCGGCCTCGTATGGATGTAAAGACAATGATCAAATACATCAACATTCGTTTTGTGCTTTTATATTCAAACTAGCTGTGCCCCGCGGTTTCACATGCGTAGTTTTTTAGAAATTTCGGGATAAAACGTAGCCTATGTTCTTACCCGGACCAAAAGCTACCTCTGTACCAAATTTCAAGTCAATCGGTTCTGTAGTTTAGCCGTGAAAAGGTAACAGACAGACAGAGTTACTTTCGCATTTATAATATTAGTAGGATTTAAAACTTATAAAGGACAACTCGGTTGTTGGACAAGGAATCAAGAAGCTCTAACTGGTACTTTAACTACATAGATATTATAACCCCATTAGCCATTTGTAAACGTATAAGCATACGGCTAAGTACTTGGTAGATTGTGATGAAAGAGGTATCAATCTAGGAACATAGGGTAAATTTTCGAAATAGGTATGATAATAAATCTGAAACTACAACAAGTTTCTGTAGAGTGTAGACGCACGCAGCTCCAGATCATTGATATTTTGATATTGATATTTTGTTTTTCTTTATTTAATTTTTATTGAAGGAAATCATGTAACATTATTGAATACTACAGAATACATGATTATTTTATCATTTTTTAAAGTATGTTTGCGTGAACGTAATAATGGAAAATGATAGTAACGGTGAGTGATCATGGTGTGTGATCACCCCATGGCAATTTAGCAATAATTTTACTTGAAGAAAAATACTGTTGTTACAGAAAAAAAGAAGCTTATTTTTGAGCCTATATGCCGAATGTACCTACATGTATGACAGATTAATTATATTATATTATACGGTATTACCGGTGCCCCGCGGTTTAACCCGCGTAGTTCTCGTTCCCGTAGGAATATGGGGATAAAATTACGCTAAACTGAATCACTCTATCTATTAAAACAAACCGCATTAAAATCCGTTGCGTAGTTTTAAAGATCTAAGCATACATAGGGACAGAGAAAGCGACTTTGTTCTGTACTATGTAGTGATAGTGATAAAACATTTGTTTGCATGGTCAGGGCAATGGTTTTTCTCTCACTAACGTCTAAGGAAGTATAGGCGTAATCACCACGCTTGACTTACGTTATAAATGGGGAAGTTCGTAGCTACATTTCTTACACAATCCCAGAAAAACAGCTAAACGGATTAGAATGTAATTTGGCACATATATCGTTTAGAATTTGGATTAACATGCTTTTTTTCTCTGGAATCTTCGAGAGATTATTAACACGAAAAAAGCCACGAGCAGTACTCGTTTCTGTATAAAATACGGCTAAAATTTGTGTCAACACACCTACACACTAAAACATGTTTGGAGTTCAAAAATTAGCATTGAAGCATCGTCAAAAATTTTGTTACAAGAATACACCATCAAGTATATCTTCTACCAGTTTTTCAATTGAAAACCAACACGCACAGGCAACCTTTTATACCAACAATTAAGTTACATAACACCAACAAAACACTACGTTGTATTAATAAATAAATTAACCATTCAATTACCATCATAATTATTGAACAACGAAAAACGATTATGAACGTGAAAGCCTTGATAGTAACTATTTATTAATCTGTTGATAATGTACTGTTTTATTCTGTGCCAATGCAATACAATTGGTCACATGCAGTAGCGATAAAAAACCAACGAACAATACCTTCCGAGTTTCGTTTTTAAGTAATGAATATGTAGAACAGCTTATAAGGTATTCTTACAAGGATTTGGGCTTACTTCTTACTATAACTTTTATTTTGTAGGCAATAATTTTTTTAAATTAATAAGGTTGTTGAACAACTTAATATCATAATATGAAGGTACACTTTTTGTTTTTGACCTTCTATTAAGTAATGCCAAAGTTATACAGGAAGAAATAATAAATACTTAGGTCCAAATCGGTCAATTTCTTTTCGAGTTTAGTAACACTAACCAAACCTCAAATGCAGTTGATGTTTATAGATAAAAAGTCAAAACGTAGCTGCAGGCTGAGGCTAGATTTGAATATTTCCTACTTTTATATAAATTTTAACAAGCTAATGTTATATAATAAAGCAATAGAAATAATAGTAAGCCTGGTAAATAAGTGACAGTTGAATTAAAGAATAAGCGTACGTTACAATCATATTAATAACCAATAAATAAACAAAACCCATATTGACCTAAAACTTAACCAACGATATATTGAAGTCAAGTACTTACTATTGAGTACTATCGACCAAGAGACCAAAACAAAAGGCGTTCATATAAGAACACAGTGACACTAACCTACTAAAATGATTGAATACCAGTTGAATAAACAATGACACACAAAGAAAACTATTACATATTTATTACAAACAGTTACGAAATAAACAAAGCGTATACGAATGTGTCTCTTTCAAAGATCTTGACCTCATAATTTTAAAGTATTCTCTTTCGTTACCCAGTTACGAGATTTGTTTAGAAATACATAGCTGAGTTTTAGATAAGTACTGAGTTGACAGAAGACAAGGTGCTCCTTCACACGGAGCATTCCCATGTAATGTAACGTTACATATTTGACCATTACAATGCACACCTTGTAATTTATCAATTGTAATTTGTAATTACTACACACGAATGCTCGTTATTCAGGGAGGTATTATTGTAATGTAATGCTCAAAGACGAATCTGTAACGTTACATTACACGCGAATGCTCCCGGTGAAGGAGCACCTTTATACTTTCTTGCCGAAAGTTTTCTCGATTTTTTTCCGGGATCGATGTCTACGTAGACAAACCCAGAGGGCACATCTTTTGTTTCATAAATAAACTAAAGGCAGTTCTTTACACTTCAAGCATGGATGTGTATTTCCTACTTAGCAACGCGTTCTACCGTCATGATTAAGACACTAAATGGCAACACAACCTACGTTCCTATAACAAATTGCGTGTTTCAAAACGTCCGTTTAAAGTGGACTTGTAACCGTATCAATGAATTAGTATTTAGATTGTCAATGCTCTGTAACCGGATAGTGTTCAACGGGCACGGAGCGTGAAACCTCTATTGAGAAATGGAGGCCAAGATTCATGCGTATCCACAGAGACTTTGTATTTTGTCATCTGTGTATAGGTACTTTTAAAAGGCAACTGTTGATGACTTACTATCACCATGGTGCAAGTTGATAGATCCTTTAAACTTGAAGGATGTAAGATTACTACTGATTTTTATTTGACCTAGTACTTAATTACAGGTAGTTATTATGATGTAGGCATCCACTAGGAAATAACTGTCGAACATTCATCATTAGGTGTATGCAAAATTTTAAGATGCTCGGTAAAGTAGTTAAGATTTGAAAGCGTAGAAAAAATACTTCTTTTACCAAACGTATAATTCTGAAATAGTGTCGGCCATGTCACAGAATAATGTGAGAAAATAAAGAGATGTGATTTAAAATAAAAGTAACCAATGTAAGAATAACAAAAACACCCTGACTTGATTTCAAATACGGGTTTTGCAACCTTTGGATAGGTAACAAAGAATCAATGATGTCATCAATAAACTCGTTTTAAAATGACAATTTCTTAGTATAAAATAATAAATACAAATACTTAAAATCATAACTATAAGTAAGTCAATTCGAAGTCACCAAGTTGTTGTAGTTAGAAAAGAATTTTTAGTTAAAATTTTGATTCAGGTTAAATATTTCACGAATTATTTAAAAGAAAAACCCACATGAATGAAGTTAATACTATTTTTACAAAACGAATTATCGTTAAATTTTGCTCATCTTTAATTTACTTCTTTCATTATCACCAGCCAGCCTGAGTTGTTTGAACCTGCCACCGTGTTTAAATCTTTGAATCTCAATTCCCAAGGTAGGTACATATTTTAAAAAATAAATTGTAATTCTGTATACTATCTATTAAATAATCGAATTTCTATGAACACATTAAATATAGTTAAGGACACGTAAAGTAATTGCATGATTACGTTAATAGTTCACAAAATTTTTATGTAATTGATAAGATAATTACCTAATTATGTTAAAAATGATTCATGGTTTCACTAAGTACTTACCAAAACCAATGTATCTAAGTTTTCTTTATGAATATTTATTAATTGCATGTTTTAAACTAATCTTAGCTATGCCAATATTATAGAGATAAATATTGTTTGTTTGAACACGCTAATCATAGGAACTTTTAATCTGATCGGAAAATGATTTTGCAATGCGGATGAAAACGAGAGGAAGTGCTAGTAAGATATAATTTGATACCAAGGTGATAGCAGTGTTAATACAAACGAGCAAAAACTTTTCAAATCTACCTTTATGACTTTGATATAAAAAAACGAAAAGGAATGTAGGTATTTTAGTATGTAAGTTAATTAAAAAAATCTAAAATCGAAAGACTTTCACCGATGTATGATTGATTGCTTTACTAAGTAACATAGGACTATGTTATATTCAGATTACCTAAATTTACATAAACACAGATATAATTGCGACACGTATTTTGTATTACATAAGAATTAATTGTTTTAACCGAATGTTCCGACAAAGTTAACATTTGGTTCATCCCTAGAGTATTACAGAGGTCTTATTGCGGAAAAATGGCTCACTTACGAGCAAGTAAAAACCGAGACTTAAAAATACGACACAACAATAACAATATTTGTCCAAGACCAAGTAGTAACAAAATATCAAACACACGATAACCAATTCGAACTAATCAGTAAATACTTAACACAGATAATAATCTATATTATAATTACGTTGGTCCAACTCACAAGGTGCGTAAATGCAAATTGTGTGCGCATTACCACTGTTCAACATTCAATTAATATTTCACCTTAACAGTTAAATAATAAGGTTTAAATTACAGTATCAGAAGAACGATTTTAATTACGAATTCAAGTCACATATGGTACACCTAAAGATTTACATCGGAAGTGGTTGAGAACAGGTTATGTTATGAAAGGTAGGTACTGCAAGTGGTACGATGACGTAGGTAGTGAAGTGATATTTAACTCGGTTTTGTATTTGGACATTTTAAAATACTGGCTATATACAAGTTTTAGGATAGTCTATAAATCAAAAACATAAGAAAGTATTAAACATTGGTTATGATTCGCGGATTTATCTAAAGTTGTAGTGTTAAGTGATGATACAGTTTCCTGCTAGTAATGTATTGGCCTATCAACATGTAGTTCTATACTACGTTTAGATTTGACTATGTTATTAGATAAGCCTATAACTATAACTTAATGGGTGTAAAAAGGTATGGATCAAATAATCATTTCTCTGTATTTGTTTCTCATCCGTCGCTGCACACGACTGAGGATATAAATAGTAAGTAAAATCCAAATATTTAATGGAAATCCGAAAGGAAATCGCTACTCACAACAATATCACGTTAAAAATGAATAATAAACAAATAAAGAAGATGTTTGATTTCCATACATAAGAAAACACATTAAGGTTGACCGGAATGTTTAGTGAAGAATGTAGTCACGGACTCCGAGATAATGGTATAAACAAACAGTTAGGCCTAGTTTGTAATCACAGTTTGGGAAAATATGTAAAATATGGCTTTTGAATCGAAAGTTAAGTGTTTAAAGTTTAAACTTTATTTGCCTGCAGGGCTCACGTTTCTACGTTTATGTTTTATCTGCCTCTGTAAAGTACATACTTAAGTCCTATACTGCTCTTAGATCTACCCACAAAAATAACAGCACTTGATGAAAATTTTGTACCAGGCAAAATGAAGGTCCAAAAATCCAATAAAAGACATTTGTCATATCATAATAATTTTAACCAGTAGGAAATTGAACTTCAAACTCCTTGTATCTTGACTGCCACGCTGCACGGAAGTCGTAAAAGAGAAATAGATCTACAAGTAAGTATGTATACTAGAATTATTAAGAAAATAAAGTGCAAGTAATAAACTAAAACTATACTTAATAACTTTCTGTGAATAACCCAAAAATATTCGGAAAATTTCTTCGGATTTCCCTTAATAAATAATAAGTAATTATATAAACAAAGAGGCATTAATTACAGTTTATGTAACTCGATACTCGGTTCATGCTCTGTACTTAAAGATCGGATGAAAAGAAAGTTGTTCGGTCTTCGTTCAAATAATGATGTAATTTTCTAATGAATCTTTAATAGTTACGGATATAAATCTATATCCGGAACAGGTACATTATGTAATGTCCTTATGTAGTTTAATTAAGTTATGATTCAAAGTGGAACATTTATAATGCCGTCTTTTTGTACTTATTCAAAGATGATACTTGTTTAGACTTAAGCTGGGATTAATAAGGCTTAGTTTAAAGTAAAAAAATGTGTGTATACTTATCAATAAAGATTTCTCTGACACTGATAATATTATTAGTGCAGTGTGGAAACAACTGGTGAATTTACTATTACTATTAGATTAGCAAACATAAATCATTCGACCTAGGACTGTAACGAATCCAAGACTTCGGGCTTTGCAGTTTACACATAATAAATTCTGAGGGTGATTGAAATCTATCCGATCAAGCTTTTGTACAAAAAAAAAAATCTCATGAAGGGTTCACCCAAGTTTCACCACTACTTATTCTCGCTGTAAGTATACATATATATTTATATATTTGTGGTTTTGCCGGACATCGAACTCGAGACCCTTACACTAAGCAGCACAAGTAGCAGCTTGGTTCAAAACGTGTTAAAGGTTTTAATAAAACTTTATAACAAAATGACTAAATTATTTGAACAAACGGAACATCACGTCAACACACAAAACGTGATTAAAAATACAAAGTATGTCGGCGATACTTGTCACAGGGTCATTTATTCATACGCGAAAATGAAACATGAATATTGAATTAGTATTTGAAATGAATTATGAAATTGTTAGATATTATTCGTGGGAAATAAATGCGAAAGTAAATCAAATGATGTCATCTTGTGTACAATGATGTCCATTAAAAGAAGTTTAAAAGCTGTTGTATTTTCTGCAGTAACTTGCAATATAATCGGGATTAAATATTGATAATTTCGATGATAATAAGGTGTCTTTATCAGTGAAAGAATGTCTAGAATTCGCATTATAGTCCCTGAGATAACCTCTTATATTTAAATGGACATTTCATATAAAATTGGTGCTTGCTTTTAAAGAATTTGTTAGTACAGAGTTCAGTCACACTAAAGTTTTATTTTTGTTTTTAAATGATTCTTTATTTCCTTCATATATATACGATGTAGTTCATTATTTTGATTGAATAAGTGTTTCTTTATTTCCTTCTTTCATTCATACATACGATGTAAGTATAACTTTTCCTATGTATCAATTTGAGCTTATACTCGCACTAAAGTTCGTAATATAAAAGGTTGAGTATCTAGTTCACTTCACACATTTATAATATAAGAATGAATTTTACCACGTTCATTCACTACTATCATTGACAATTCTTGTTTTGAGTAAAATTAAGTATAAAGTTCCATATCAATGTTAAATTCAATAACATTTACTCACTATTCTCAACACATTATCATTTCTCAACTTGAAAATACTTACAGTTCTGTCATTGCAGTGTTTAGTAAACTATAACATATATTGGTTTGAAAGAATAATATTATTCTTTGGAAAAAATGCACTCATTAAATGACTGTATGTATGGTATGAATAGCATACTCTAGCAGAGTCCTGCAATTTTACCCACATAATTAATCCTAGTCCCGTAAGAAGTATGGGATAAAAAGTTTCCTGTTTTATTATTAAACTAGCAGCGCCCCGCGGTTTCACCCGCGTAGTTCCGGTGTGAATATGGGGATAAAATATAGTCTATGTCACGCACTGATAAATTAGCTTTCCATGAGTGAAAGAATTTTTGAAATCGGTTCAGTAGTTTCGGAGCCTATTCGTTACAAAGAAACAGATCTTTCCTCTTTATAATATTAGTGTAGATTATAAGGAACATCTGTCTGTACCGTAAGTAAATTTCACTATTATGCGTCTATTAGTTTCGAAGCCTATTCGTTACAAAGATCCAACATATTTTTCCCTTCTTCTTCTTTCGTGTCAATGGCCACAAAAAGGATAAATCTTTTCTTAACTAAATATTCCCGGACCAAAATCCAGCTACACCTATACCAGCGCTAGTTGCCTTCATCAGGTTTTCTTCTTCTTCTTCATTTTTCCCTTTATATTGAAAGTGTAGATATTTAAACCTATATTTAACACGTGCATAAAGAAACGCTGTAATACGTGACGCAGTAGTTTAACAGTAATTGTTTGACCACACATTTGCCTGTGAAACATTGCTCAAGGTGAGTGTACGTGTGAGAAAACATAAAAACTCTGTTTTAAGTTAAGTCATTTATATGTCCATGTTTTTAGTAAATACGAATTCTTTATCTGACAAATCAATACTGTAATAATTCAGTACTGCTAGATAATATGTTAAGTTAATGAAGTTCTCGCAAATAAAGAGTTGTAAATAAAGTAAGTACTTATTAGGTCAGGTGCTTATATTCTTTTGATAGTTCGATCTGTACCTCTGTTTAATAATTTAGTAAGCTTGCTATTTTCCGAATATGGCTTGGGTCTAATATCACCAACACGCATTGAGCAAGCGTGATAACGCTCACTCCTTCTCAATTCACTAATATCACTGCAAGAGGCCTTTGCTCTGTATTCACTAGCATTCACTACACTACATCATCTCACTATAGTAACTGACCCCTAACTAAGTTCGAAATTTGTATCTAGGGTAACAGAAACTACGCACAGTATTGGAATCTTACCGGCCATTGCTTATAAGTTTTATAGTTTTTAGTTTTCGCGAGTCAGTGAGTGGCTAACCGCTTTGTTTTTAATTACAATAAGAAGGTACATTAAGTTCTCAGGCTCTGACGTCATAAAGTACAATCTCTTTGAATATTGCGGTAACAGTTTTTAGATTACGCGTGTGAAAGTGCAATTTAACTCATAGTTATTATAATTGAACTTTCTTTGTTCTTTTACACTTGCGTTGACGCATTGTATTTGTATGGTTAAACACAATTTAATTTTATAAATATAATATATAATTACTTTCTTATTATGTAAACATGTATGTATTGTATACATATAAGACTTTCATGATACAACTATCCAATGTAAGTTTCAATAAATATTTTTATGTATAATGAACTTGATGTATTCATCAAGTAAAGCGTCTACATTACGTATGTAAAACCAATTTTATACTGACAATAGTGGTTCGTAAAAAACTTGCGTCTTAATAACGTTGTTTAAAACTATAGTGTTTCCAAATAAAACATGAGACCTGCGGTTTGTCTAATGTATCGATTTCGTGGGAATTTTAGATACAAATATTCGAGCTACTTTACTATTATCGGACTTAATAATGTTGATACTTATATATAGTTATAGTAACTAACCTATACAAATAAAATTGATCTATCGAAATGTAAGTACCTACGTACGCGCATAACTTGAGAACGAGTACAATAAATTAGGCATTTTTGTTGTAAGTATTCGTTATCAACACGACTCAAACTATTGAAAGGATTGCACGAAAAAACACGCTGATAAATATTTGAATAATTATGTTGATTATTATTATGAGGTAGGCATTCGCTGAGACACGCGAAAACTTATAACTACTTAGTTACAACTAAACCTACCTTGTAAACTGGGAGCAGAAGCAGGCGCAGCAGGCGAAGGTTGTTGAGGAGTTGGCATCGGCCTCCTTCGTCTCGGGGCATGTAGTCCAGGGGCTGACGCTGCTCGTGTAGCTGTACGGAACCCTGGCGCCCTGTACCGGGCTGACTTCACCGGACCGGCCGGCACAGTGTTGGTTCCGGTGATGGATGGTAGCCGGGGAAGGGACCCGGAGCGTTGTTCTTCTTCTGACTGTTGGAGAACGATATTTTAAGTAAAGGTAGGTAAGAATGAACAATTTATTTGCAACTAAATCTCAATCTCGTTTAAAGTAAGGGTGTGGCGACATCTACACGCCGCATTGGAATTAAAAACTGAAGAGTTGCGCTGATGTTCATGCTCGGGGTCACCAGGTAAAAAAGAACAATTTATTTGCAATAGCCACTATTGTCTCCGTCTATCTCAATCTCGTAGAAGCTCTGGGAATGAAAGTGTCCTGTATGTTATTCTTGTGAATAAGGAACTTCATTCAGTTTCAAAATCTGCTAACCTATTTCACCCAAATGGATATTTCTGTTATATTTTGATTACTTTGGTGTATTTACGACAGTTTGGTGATGAAGACAATGTTTTTTTAGTTCCCGGCGAGCCAAATTCTCACTCAATATTAACAGTTTATAAACGAAATTATACAACTCAACTGCTTTAGTGACCCACATTTACGCCCTTCGATACATTCATTCCTTTATCTAAATTAATGTTTTATCTATGCAAGTTACGAGTACAAGCCTACCTAGCGTGGTTTGTATACTGGTAGTAGTGTAACTTATACAACACATAATATTTTTTGTTTTAAAGCTTTGTTTGTTGGCATGATATGACAATTAAAGAGAACTTGAGATGATGTAATCGAACTAGTACTACGAATGTTTTTAATTATTTTCATATTATAGACTATAATATATACTTTGATAAGTTTTGTACTTGTCTGTTTTATTTGTCATTTATTTTTTACCAAATTGAATTGTAGTTTTTACTGTTTCTTCAATTACTAGCGCTACAAATTAGCTAGTGTTAAGTTAGATACCTATTTTATCAATTAAACATTCATACATTTTCTCAAATGGCAAATCTGTAAACTTGTTTTTTGGAATACATACCTACGAGTATAACATCTTTAAACATCTCAAATTGATTAATTTCGAAGTTTTAATTTTGGTTTTACATTCTAACGTTTCAGATTCTTTATGTTTATTAATCATATTACCTAATTAGTTTTATTTTAGTGTTGACGTAAATCAAATTTTAGTTACCATTTTATTAAACTTTCCAATTTAATTAAGCCTGTTTTAAATTAAGATCTTTAAGAGTTTTTTATTTGAATTCTTTAATGATATAAATATTTTCACTATAGACAGACTCTAAAATAAAATTACTGTGAGGTTTTGTTTTACAACTGTTAAGTATGCATCAATCAAAATTAAAATGTATATACGTATGTATGATAAATATTATTATTTATGATTTATGTTTTTGCATTTTACAGATATTATTACTATGAAGGTGTTTATTCAATGTAAACACGTAATGACAGTCATGGATAGAAATATTTTGATTTGTTTTGTCTCTTACTTATTATAAACTAGCTGTGCCCCGCGGTTTCACCCGCGTAGTTCTCGTTCCCGTAGGAATATGGGGATAAAATTATGCTAAAAACCTTCCCACTGAATCACTCTATCTATTGAAACAAACCGCACCAAATCCGTTGCGTAGTTTTAAAGATCTAAGCATACATAGGGACAGAGAATAGTACTTGAGAGGCAATAAATAGGCAAATTTTGACTATGTTTTATTAACCTACTTTGTTTTTATTTACACCCGTTACCATGTTTGTTTTATCTTGTGATATTTGCTATCTATCGCCACGTGAAAAATGTGTTTGTACAAATCGTGCGTGACATTGACACTTGTGAAATACCTATTCAGTTCGCTATTGACTGTTGTTGCTTTCAATGGTTGTGTTGATCTGATTTCGTAATTGTTTGTTGCGACAACATTCTTTCAAAATGACAATAATCCTGTTTGGTTTACGTAAATTCAATATGAACTTACCTCTGCGTCTGGTGCTGAAGCCCTTCGCCTCCCGCGCCACAGTCTGTCCTCACTTCCACTGATCGCTCCACAACTTCTCGAATGTGATCTTTGAGCTGCAAGCTCCACTCCCGCGGGCGACCTCCGCGCCTCCACACCCCCACCTAACGTACCCCTAGAATCCGCTGCCAGCAGCGCTGATTCAAAACTACCCCGCCATGAAAACCTTTCACAGTCACTCGCCACACTTCCCCTACTCGCCGTCGCTTCTAAAATATCATGAGATCGACTCCGAGCCAACGCTCCCGGCTCGGACGCACTGTCATCGTCGGTACTCGGCGATGCTCCGCCCGACACCTCGTGCATTAACGCCACTAATCTACCGCCAATATGCCTCATTACTTTGCCAAAGAGAGGCGGCGAGCCTTCGCCAGCGCGGCCCAACGTCGCCGCTAGTCTTTGATACGCTCCGACCGCGTCGCGCTCTAATGAACCCGCGTCATTGTTTCCGTTATCGAACTTATCGATTATCTCACGGCAACTCTCAGATATTTGCTTCCTCAATGCGGATCTGTTTGTTGTGCCCTCTAAATCTGAGCCGGCGTAATCCGAAGAATCGTATGAATCACTCCATGTGTCTTCACTCGATAAATATTCCACGATCTCGCGCACCTCCTCGTCACGAATACCTGGCACTGTTTTCATTAACCTCGTCAGTTCGCTTTCGAAGTATAATAGTTGAGGTGGTTTTGGTGGTCGCGGACTTTCTGAATTGGACGACGCCGGTGCCGACGCCGGTGTGGAAGTCCTCACATTTGATGAATTAATCATTTGTTTGAAAAATTGTCGCATTTTCGTCATCATTAAATTTGTTTCTTCATCGGAGGACCAATTATTAAAGCTATCTTTTCGACTTAAAGGACTTTGAGGTGGGCGACTTAACGGGGGGCCTTCAATGCGCTCTTCGACATCCGGTCTTATTTCTTCAATAATTTCTTCTAATTCGGTTTTTGGTTCATGAGATCTGGCAAATTCTGTGCTCGAGTCACCGTTTCTTAAAAGGTCATCGCAGCTACCTACAAATCCGCTATCTCGACTAGTCTGTTTCTTAGATTCAGATAACTCAGACCCAAGAGGAGGGAACTCGGGGCGGGGTGACAGCCGCCCATCCTCACCCTCCGACACAGACCTCGTATCATCTCGCGTTTCCTCGGTAAACTCAGCTGATTGGCGTCGCTCGTCCGCGGGTGACCCGCGTGATTTTTTGTTTTGTTTTTTTCTTTTAGTTTCACCTTGCATGTCAAGCCTTTCTGATGAGTCATGTCTGTCCTCATTTTCTGTACTAGAGGCGTCAGAAACTTCTTGAGTATCTTGGGAAGGCTCTTCCCCTGTTAACAAGTTATCTAATGACGATGAATGTGAGCGCGGTGTCCCGCGGGCGCGAACTAATCTCTTTCTCCGTTGTTCAGGGCTCTGTTTTCCCTCACTGTCACTACCGACACTTCCGGAACCGTCCGAATCTCTCCTCTCCTGATTAAATCCCATAAATCCAGACAAAAAATATTTTTCCAACCGCGAAGAAACAAGCTCTTCGTTATCACTATTTCTTTTTGGTTGTTCATTATCAACAATTGATTCACCACCTTCACTACAAACACTAGACGTATCTGACACTGCTTCCTCATCTTCACGCACAGCCCTGCCATCACCCAGACCGAAAAAGAAATATTTTTCTAACTCGGTCGCCGATATGGGTCGCGGTTTTTTCGTAGTTTGTTCCGTTTCGCTTTCTTCGCAACTTTCTTCGACGATAGTGTGTAAAGTGAAGTCTATGGAACGCCTACAATAGGCAAACTCTTCGCCCCGAGTCGGCAGCGAAGCCTCATCACCCGAATCTGAGTCGGAGGGCGAGGTGGCCTCGTCCTCGTCATGGCTGACGTCCTCGACCCAAGAGTCGTCGTCGGCGAGCCCCTCCTCGAGGCACACGACCGCCGAGAGAGTGTCGGCGTTGCTAACAACAGTCACTCCGCCCGAAGGCTGTGCAGTTTCGTCGTCAGATAATTGTTCGTCGGTTTCGTTTCCTAGCCTGTTGCGTGAACTATGGGGCTCGAGTTCGTTTTGTGAGTTGGTGTGATGCACAACAACGTCGCGCATGAGCCGAGTGGTGTCGGACGTGACGACGGAGACGCGATCGTGCGTTATCATAACGCGGCTGGTGAAGCGCGCGGACCCGTCCGCACAAGCCGTGCGCGAGCGGCAAACTGTCGCGGCAGGTGCGCACGCGCCCCCCTCCGCCTCCGCGCAAACCGGCTCACTATCGTGCATTTTCTCCTCCCCTTGTTCCTCCAATAATTCTTTCTTCAATAGTTCACTCAAAGTTCGCTCAATACCTTTAAACAGGTCTATTTTTTCTGCGGGCGCCGAACTTTGTATGTTGTAACTGGGCTCTGGTGAAGGTGCTAATATGTTTGACGATTCAGACGGGATTTCAGTGGGCATCAAACAGTTTTTGTTATTATTTGTTTCAGTAGGTAATTCCACCGAAACTTTCACCGATGTAGATAATTCGCTAGCGGTACTTTGTGTGGAAATATCACTATATCGGTAATTATCATTATCGGTGTTATTTATTGTTTTATCTAAATTATTAACACTCGAGCTACATGATCCGATAAAACTATTAAAAGTTTCACACATTTCACTTTGGAGCATATTATTGTCACAAAATTCAGTAAACTCTGATTTAGACGCATTTCCGTCACTAGAACTTTCGTCACTGTTTTCGCATGAAATTATTGGATATACTTCAGTGTAATTAATAGAATCTAATAACACAATATTCGGGTTATCATTGTACTGCGCCGGTTGTTCGATAGGCTCGGGGTTTATTTCATTTTGCATCGCAACTTCAACTGCGATTATTTCTAAACTATCGGATCTCTTGTCATACGAATCGTCGCAATCGATACCACTGCTGTCCGCGTTATCTTCCATGTCAGAAGACGACTCGACGGGATTAACGACAAACACTCGCGAAAACCGGCCTCCCCCTCCCCCTCCCGAGTCATCGGAATCTTCATCGGAGGTGGCGGGCTCATCGGGGGCGCCACTTGTTACATCGTAGCTTCTTCTAGCCACTCCCGCCTCCGAATCACTCGAGTCGCCCGACTCATCTGAAGAAGGAAAAGCATTTTCTGCTTCAAGGTGTCCCGGCATAGCATCCGTCGGTTCCGATAACACTGACAAGCGGTCCTCTTCCGCGATAACTTTAATATCAACTGGTGGTTCGCACTCGGTCGGCTGTTTGTTACCTGTATCGTTATCGTTATCGAGGTTTATCGGCGTTTGTGACGTTTCAGACTGGATCGCCTTATCGTTTCTTTCGACGGTAGACATTTCCAACTTATTAGTCGCGGATGCGGAAACGGTGGCGGTGGCGGCTGCGGTGACAGCAACGGCGGCGGCCGTAGTGAGACGAGCGAGTGCCGCCGCATCTAGAGGCGGGAAGCCGGGGTACGTGTTCCAGTGTGGCGGGGGCGGCGTCTGAGTCGGGAAGGCGAGTAGAGCTGGCCAGAGGGCAGCCGGGACGGGCACGGGCACTGGCACGGGGACGGCGACGATACGCGGCTCAGCACCGCACGAGCACGCGCGGGGACACGGCGCGTGCTTCACTGGGGGAGGAGTGGAGTGCGCCGCCGCCGCGCCCGGTTCGAAGTAGTCCCAGTCACAGTCGTCGGGCGCGGGCGGCGCGGCTGAGGAAGCCGTCGAAGATGAGTCCTCCGTGTCTTCTCGGCAAGATGAGTCCGAACTCAGGAACACCAGTCGGTAATCTTCGGGACGCATACGTCCGGCCTCGGGATCGCTTGCTTCGCCCGTCTCGTAGTTGACGCCCCACTCTGAAATACATAAAATAACTAATTAAAACCTGTATTTTATAAACTATGATCTGAATCAGGGGTAATCACTAAAATAAATAAAAAATAAACTAAGGAAACTTCTATTAAAAATACGCCTATAATTTTTTGATACGCAATACATATGGGCGTAAGGTTGTCTGCATTGTAGATAACATTGACTGTATAACATCTTATAGTCAGGTGTATTGCTATTACAGAAACTATAGGCGTTAGCGCAGTTATATTCTTTGTCGGAAATTAATACGGATATGTACATGATAGATACGAGAACGTACAAACTCTGCATGACAAATCATCTATTTATACTATTTAATAAATACAAGACAATAAAAGGTTAAAAATATTTTCATTCGCATTCGACTTTAAAATCCAAAATCTAGGCAACAATTATTCAGCACTGGATATAACACCTGTTAGTATCTTGAATTTATCCAACAGATACCCAATTATAACAAAGAACTATTAAAATATTCTTTCAATACAATCTATTCTTAGTATAATTAGAACAAAAACACATAAAGTACTAAGCACACGTGACCATTGGAATGCTATGGCCAATTGCTAATGCATCTGATAGTAGAAAGCACCACGGATGGGCGAACATCGTGAGATGAAAGCGACATTGTACACGAAACAGTACACACTATATACTTAACTAGAACCTGTTCTATGTACTTATGTAGTAAATAAGTACATAGGGACGCGCGGAGAAACCTAAAAAGAACAATGATCATGTATTTTATAGGACTAAATAACGATATAAGTTTAAGACTGCGAATTTAAGTTGGTCTTTATTTATAAAGTACATCCTACTAATATTATAAAGGCGAAAGTTTGTATGTATGGATGTTTGTTACTCTTTCACGCAAAAACTACTGAATGGATTTTAATGAAACTTTACAATAATCTTGCTTATACATCAGAATAACACATAGGATACTTTTTATCCCAAAATTCCCACGGGAACGGGAACTACGCGGGTGAAGCCGTGGGGCGCTGCTAGTACGTAATATGTACTTTATTCTATTGCTCTTTGCTACCTTATATCGACAGTGAGAGAGAAGCCTTTGTCCTACAGTTTGAAGTTTGATTTTACAGATCGATTTTTAGAATTACTTCTGGTAAATTAGTGACTTGTTAGTCACAGGAATCTACTTACTAAATGACACGTACGTACGTAGTATGTAGTAAGTAATTTGCACAATATTAACCTAATGGCATTTCTAATTGCACAAAATTTACTTAACTTTTATGGTATTTCCATCAATGTAATATTATTAGTATTATAAGTACTAGCGGCGCCCCACAGTCTCACCCGCGTAGTTCCCGTTCCCGTAGGAATATGGGGATAAAATGCTACAAACCTTCCCACTGAATCACTCTATCTATTAAAACAAACCGCATCAAAATCCGTTGCGTAGTTTTAAAGATCTAAGCATCTAACATAGAGACATAGGGACAGAGAAAACGACTTTGTTTTATACTATGTAGTGATTACCCAGAGCTTTGTCGATATTTACGCAGAAGCAAATGCTATATTAATTTGTTGCTTACATCTACTACATAATATGATAGGCAAAAAATATATAAATATTTTTCCTTAAAGTAATTTTAAAATAATATCTAGTCATAACAAATACATAAGTGGAAATATCTAAGAAAGAAAAGTAGTATATCATTCTAATGGTATTATCGTATGTTAATCTGTACATATGCAACATCTTTAGCTACAGATAATATTTCTGAGAAATATTAAGTTAAAAGTATTATTTATGCGATGATTGTATTCTTTCTTTCTTCATACGAAGTGATTTAAGATTTATGATAAAGTTTACATGATGGTCTGTTTTTCCTTAAAAGCGTATAACGTAATTCGATCGATGAACCATCCTTTCTTATTAAAATTGTTGGGATTTTCCGCTAAGGACCGACAGTTAATAAAGCTTATATTTTTTACACTTATTTGAATTTTGTTTACGACTTTATTTCTAAGTATTTGTTGTTTAAAAATATCACATTTGTTCGTTATTCTAACTTATATACCCATACAATATAAATATGGGTGTGATACCCTAGATTACCTGTATCTAGGGTATCAAACCAGACCAAGATAATCATATAGAGCACATAAATATTTATTTCCCATGGGAATAGAACCTTAGCTTGGCAGTCCTGTGTCGATTTGGTTCATCAAGATTCGCCATTGTTTAATATTAAGTAATGTGGCTTAGTTATAAGCTTAAGGCTTAAGGTTACTATGGGACTGACATAGTCGTTGGACGACTCAAAGTCCCAAAAAAAAGCATAAAAAAAAAGATTTGCCAATTGTCAATAGATACACTATTTTGAATCTGGAATCAATTCCTGCTAAAATAGAATGTACCACAATATAATTAAAATAATATAGTATACATTGCCATGTTTATCTTTCCTACTGATAATACTAAGTACTTCAGCAAAACATTTATGGTAAACTAATACTCAAATCATATTACGTATCCTACTGAATACACTTTGCAATTGTAATTAGGCTTGATTAATCTACGACTGGCATACAGTTGAATATAACTGGGAATACGTTTTTTGAATTATTTATAAAACAGATTAAAGATACCCACGCAACTGTATCGTTTAGTTTACTTGAAATAGAAGTCAATTACTTCAGCATAATTTTATTGATAAAAGCAATTATTTGTTTGCATCTGGAGATTGTCTGAACGTGTTAATCTGCAACTACTTGTTTCGTTCCGGTAATTATTTCACTTTATTTTGCCGGCTTTATTCCTATTTCCTCATTCGTGGGCATGGGCATGTCTGCTATCTCACTACCATATTGGCTCAGAAATAAAACTACCAGCCCTCGCGCGATAGTCCCAGCTCTGTGATCAGTCAAATTCTGTGTTAGTATTTTAGAGTGAGTATCAGTGTATATTTCCAATCTAGAGACATTCAGTAGCTATGTATTTAAAGTAGGAATCGACCTCAAGCTAGGCATAATAAAAGACACACACAACACTACATCATATTCTCAGGAAATACTCTTACTGCAAGCTTGCAAGAGTCAAGCAGGCTTTATATATTTCTCTTTGACGTACTTTCAAGCTAGAAATAATCAATTACTCATACTATTTAATATAGTTACCAGTAAACACCATTCGGATGGCCTCATTGTAATCAAATAAGCATTGAATTGGACAATGAAAGTAAGAGCTTGCACACGTTGGCGCCAATTCAAGGCTCCAGTTACCTAAGACGGTGATCATGTGGGACGGTAGGAGGTGGAGCGAGGTCAACACATGGTTTTCGACAATTGTTATATTATATGATTAATAACATAACAACATACTAGGTCGTGTGAGAGAAATTATTAGTTCATTGTAAACTTAGAACAAAAGTGGTGTAATATTTGTGATATGCCAGTATTATATTTAATAGACTGCGTACCCATGCCCTCTTTGGCAACTGGGTTCGTGTACAACGCGGAAGATTGCGTTGTTAGTCTGGTATGTTGGTGATTTTATTATTATGAAAAAGGCAAACAAAAACGGGAGGTGTTACGCCTTCTAATCTTTTCTTCTATGGTAACTTGTAAAAAATATTTGTTTAAAAGCAATCACTAAGTAACGTGGTCTATGTGTTCGCTTGATTTTTTTACGGGAAGCATCTAGTAAATTATCGACCTGTAAGATCACGCAAGTTTCAAAGGCTCAAAATAGAGTGGAGGAAAAGGCGTAATCACCACGTTTGCACACACACTATCATACAAAGACACACACTCAGACATGATATATTTAACTCACACGGGAATGGAACCCAAGACCCAATCAAATGTAATCTCAAAACAAATAACGCAATATGTACCTACTAACGTCATACAAAAAAGAAAACAATAAAACTTAACAACGATAACTAAAGTAGCCATTTTGTGGACGATAGCCGTTTGTGACCGTAACTCTATACAGGCTGTGTTTCGTTCATAAGCCGGTTTCGTACCATACCAGTGACTTGGCTTCCTCCCCTTGCGGAAACATTATATACAATTATACACATTTTATATACACTTATACATTTTTTTAATTCAAACACGCATTATGTGGTAATGTTACCGTGACCTTATGTTACACGCGGCACCACGCTTGATGTAGTACAAACAAAAATATGTGTAGAAATATATATAAGTACTATCTATGTATGTGTAAACTTTCCATTTATTTTTATTTACGTAATTGTGATAATGCAAATAGTACATAAGGTTCTTTAATAGGGATTCCTTGATTATTTTACATAGTTTTGTATGAAATTTGCAAAGCGTTCACATTATAAAAAGTTACTAACTACCTACCAAACAACTTTTAGAAAAGTTCAATCCAAAGAACAATAAAGATTTGGATCAGATAACATGGTATTGACTTTCCACATTGCTTTATCTGTTTCTACCAACCAATCTGTTAAGAGACGCATCGATGAACAAGATAGTTCTGTACGAATTAGTATTAGATTATAACAATTCGTGCAAGCAAACGCTTCGGTAATTACCGCTCGAGTACATTTAGGAGGTGAACAGACTTTCCGATTTGGTTGGTGCCGACATGCTTAGTTTCTGATACCCTAGCTAGACTATAAGTTTCGAACTTAGTTAGGGGTCAGTTACTATAATGAGATGATGTAGTGAATAACTATATTATGTTATTTAGAGATGGCGTAAACCCCAATCACTCAATTCGGCATAAAAGTATCAATGTTCCTACTTATAAAGAACATCTCTACCAAATTTCACCTAAATCAATTCAGTATTTTACAATTTTTAAAAGTATTTTATTACAAACATCCATCCATCCAAACTTTTGCGTTACTAATACAGTCGCTGAGGCCGAAATCGACCAAGAAGGCATCATCACTATCAGGGCCGACAAAATTGGAACGTCTGTTTTGTTCCTAATTTAAGATGTTTGTTTCAGCTTGGCGGAAAATAATTAATATTTATTTACCAGAAGATTTATAATGACTACAATTGTATGAACACATATATTACTTCCTATTGTCTTAATAATGTGGTTAAAATTATCAAAACAATGATAAAATTTGGTAGTTAAGTTAAAGTTCATAATTTGATTGTCTTTTTTAACTTCCATATAGATTTATGACTTGAAAAAAATGATAATGAAAATTATTATGTTTTTTATATACTTACTTACATTCCGGAATCAAAAACTTTTGAGTTACATGTAGGCGAATGCGTGGACTCAAATTATAAAATATAGCTTACATAAAAAGCAAAAGAGCCAAAGATAAAATGTTTATTGTAAAATTGTCTATCCATAACAAGGAATAGTCAATTATATCACAATGTAAATGGAAGTTTACATATAAAATTAATGTGTTCAATTAAACTTGTAGACATTAAATCAATTTGGTTTTGAGCAATTAAGAGTTTGTTTAAAGATTTATTTGTTTAGTTTGAATTGAAAATAAAAATCTGTTTTGACATTATTTTTAAGTAAATATCTAATAGGATATAAATGTAGTAATAAATGAATTATGCAGCGATCATGAATCCTGAAAGAAACATTGAGAGAAGTAGAAGGATGCACTTTGCGCGTGATCGGTTCTGAAAGTTCAGATGATGTTAAGATCTAACTTATTCTAATTATAGATATTTACTTATCTAAGTTTTATTTATTCTAACTTAAACTTTGAAACTTTGCAGAACAATAAATCATAAGTTAAATAACCTTTTTACAGTTTTCGGATAACCAGATTATACACTATGAAGTCATACAAAAAATTGAAGAAAAACCGAAAAGGCTATATAATATGATTGCAAAATTATACCAAGCCCGTTGTTTTATTAGGTCATCACCTCCTAGCGATCACGAAGTAAGAACAATAACCTCACTAGGTGTTGGTCTTGTACCGAAATTACGTCATCTTATGTAGCCATTTCTAATCAATTTTATGCAATTTACAATACCCGTGAAATTATCATTTGGTTGCCTAAATTACGCAACATTTGTATTCTAAGTAAAGTTGTTTTGTTGTTATGCACTCGGATAAGTATAGTTTATTTAATTAATTTTAAGATTGGAATGAAAAGAAATTAATCATTGTTACTTTTAATTTTTCAACTAAATAGTACCTGGGTAGGAGCATCTCTCAGCGCTTTGGAAAATTGCGTTTACTTTAAAAAGCTTGAATAAATTACGCCTTTGCAGAGATAGGATAAAAATAAAATATTATGCAACATAGTATCCAAATATTCTGGGATACTCTGAGTTAGATATGTATGAATAGTTCTCCAAGGAGTAAAACTCAAAGATTTTCCATCACATAGTTTACTCTATAAGTACCAACTCGTATGACTTTTAGTTTGGTGTTTCAAGAAACCTTTTAAAACCATAGGAAAAATAATAAATTAATTATTACATAGAAGGTGTCAAACAATAATCCAATTACAAGTTCAATATCCAATTACGTGACTTCCTAAACTAAACTTACCTACAATTTGTTAAGGTTTCCTTCGAGTATCGGCTTTCAAATTCAATTCTCCGAAAAACAATGATGTAAACAGTAAATTAATTACGTTTTTAATTGTCACTGTTTATTTTTTAATTTTGGAACTAATCGCACTAACGGTCACGGTTTGGTTGTAACTTTTGTTGGTAACATTGTTTGAAAGGAACACACTTCATTCACAGAATTCCAAATTCAAAATACAAGAATTCTAGATTTAAAAGCACTTTATATCGTCCAAAAAGTTTTTTAAAAAGTTTAGTTATACAGAGGTTGTATAGATTTAAGTTATTAAACTTTTTGGATGTTTTTTTTTGCGTTTGGTTTGAACGAGCGCGGTGTGGAGAGCGCAAACGGATGTGCGCTGTGCCGTAGCCGGCCGGCCAACTGTTGTGGTGCGACTGCTCAGTGTTGTACGCACTACAATTGTTTATGTCGACGTTGCTATGACGTTTGTTTGTCAATTTTTAATAACACATGTTGCAGGATACACCTTTTATGGAGACACTGTTTTTTTCTATGTTGTATCAGGTAATTCAAGTAGTATTAATGTGTCTGATTGTAATTTGTCATGTGAAATTCGATGGTCGTGGAGGGTGAAAGGATTTGAAACAAGTTACAGTATTTATCTAAGATTTGATAGATTTGGATTTGTTAAAATAATATTGAAATTTTAATTTATTTGTGATTATATCGTATCGTTTACTCGCAATACTACACTTATATTCAAAATTTAAAAAAAACTTTGTTTAATTAGTTAATGTTAAATGAAGATTCGTGTAATGAAACGTAACACGAAAAATTACTTTTAAGAAATCCCACAAAACTCCTGCAAAATATTAAATCCTGGATTTATCGACAAAATTTTATCGACTTTTGAGACAACTAGCGTCGTGACTCACCTCGCGTCTCAACGCCAACAACAAAACATCATTCAATACTATAATGTCATAAGTGACCGACAAAAGTATAAAAAGCCCCGCCTCTGCCGAGGGCCGATACCACAAAAACTACTCGCGAAACGCCTTTGGCGTTTACGACCAATTCGAAATTCGAACCCGACGAACAATGAACTTGCACTGAACTAGACCAAACACTCAGAGGTACCTAAAGAACTTTGAAAATAACGCCTTTTGTTTGCCCCCAAGTAGAACGTAGGAGGCCCTCACCTACGCTAAATAACTGTCACATTTATATGATCCATTGAAATGTTACATTTTTTAGGCCTTACCTTGCGTTTCTTAGAGGACGCAATTTTATTTTTTTGACGGGTAGGGGGGGTAAGTGTAAAGCTAAAATCAAGTTTGTGGGGTCGCCACCCTTGTCCCACGGCCGCCATCTTGAAAATAGGGGTTGAAACGGTTTTTACGATATATCTCTTAAACTATTTATCTGATAAAAATTTTTTTTAACGGTTTTTGTTGCAAATTAAATTTTCTATAATTTTGGTCCAGTAATTTTTTGTCGTAAAACTATAAATAAAAAAGTTATAAGTGAAAATGTACAGAAATTCGAGAAAAAAATTACCGAGAATGCTGTTCAGGTAGAAAATACCCAAGCGACCATTAGGGAACAAAAGAAAAGCTGCTATTATTATTATCATTATTACTAACCTCTCTTACTGTACTATTCTTTTTTTGAAGTGAAAACTTCTTTAGCGGCGCTGAGCACTTGTTTTTGTATGGGTAAAAACTTTCAAACTCGCGTCAGGGTCACGTGATGCTGATCGAAAAAGCGTAAGATCGAGGGGAAGGGAGAGGAACTAGTATCTCCCACTCTTTCTACCGTGCCTGAGTGTGCTGCAGCGGTATCCTCGTAACAAATGTCATTGTGACATTGCCTCCAGACTCTACCTCGTGGGTGGTGAGGAAAAGAGTCAATAATTAATTATTAATAACATTGCAAAATTACTAATTAAAATAATTATAATAACAAAATAAAAAAAATAACTGATGACACATTATTAGTACCCCTACCCACGTATAAAATATGTATAGTTAAGAGTACTGAAAAATAGTACTCACTTCGGAGCGCTGTAAAACCTTAGCTATTGACTTAATGAAGAAATGTTGCATATAAAAGTTGTCGAAAAAACGATCTGCAAAAATGGTCTGATATCGTTTTTTCGTAAAATGATAAAAAAAAGTTATATCGAAAAATATATTTTTTTTCTCGAATTTCTGAACATTTTCACTTATAACTTTTTTATTTATAAATTACTGGACCAAAGTTATAGAGAATTTAATTTGCAACAAAAAACGTTAAGATAATTTTTTTATCAGATAAATAGTTTAAGAGATATATCGTAAAAACAGTTTCAACCCCTATTTTCAAGATGGCGGCCGTGGGACAAGAGTGGCGACCCCACAAACTTGATTTTAGCTTTACAATTACCCCCCCTACACATCAAAAAAATAAAATTGCGTCCTCTAAGAAACGCAACCCCAAATGTAACTTTTCAATGGATCAATAAGACAAAAACTGAACTTCAATTTCATTTCGTACTAACTGTTTATAATGTCGCGTTTACTAACGAACCGTGACGAAATTACAGTATTTTTTGCGACTTATTAGGAGACTGAAGAATAATAAATAGTATAAATACAACGCCATTTTTTTGCGGTCTCGTAATAGCTGAAGACGCGTTTTTGTGTTTACTTTTTATAGTGAAGAAGAACCTTGGCAAAATTTAAAGGCCATATAAACAATAAATAATAGTATTCTAGCTTTAAATTAATTATTTTAGGTACGTATTAAAAATATGGTATAACAAGTGTCTATACAAAAGACATCAACGAACGTGGGCAATGATAGAGTCTATAATAATAACAAGAATATTATATAAATATTATTTAAAAAGGTCTGGCAAATATAGTATTTGTAATATATTTCAAATACTATATTTGCCAGACCTTACATATATGTATTATATTTAATTTTTATTTACGAGAATGAAAGTTTTACTAAGAAGAAATACAAAAATAGGTCGAAAGAAATTTAAAAGAAGTACATCATATTAGTAGTAACAAAACCTGGTTCTTCACTCCAATTCCAAGGCCTTCATCATCATCATCAGCTCATATAATGTCCCCACCGAGGGGCACGAGCCTACCCTGAATTAGGGTGATTAGGCCTTAGTCAACCACGCTGGCCAAGTGCGGGTTGGTCGACTTCACACACAACCTTAGAATTTCTTCCAAGGTGTGTGCAGGTTTCCTCACGATGTTTTCCTTCACCGTAAGAGCGTCGAAAATTCCAAGGCCTTATCGCATACGAAATAAGGAATACATTTGCATGACATTGACATTATCAGAACATTCACTATCAATGACGACTGTGGGAGGCTGTCATGGATGCTACCTACATGCAGCCTACATACTGCCTGTACATGATACTTCCGATTTGGATAATGCATGTAATTGTTTTTTGTACTGTAGATATCCTACCACACACGGGACAGAGAATCTGTGCTTACATCTCTGTAAATCTAGTAATGAATGATCGATCGATATACATATCTAATAAGTATTTCATTTTTTATAGTAATTAAACTTATCTTCACCTTTTTGTTCACGCTGGGAAAGAAATTGCCGACTACCACCAGGAAAAGAAGAGAAGATCCTATCGAATAATTATTTATTCCAATATTACCACTACTATTTTGTCAGACCTTTACAAATAATCATAATCATTCACTACATAATCTCATTATAGTAATTGACCCCTAACTGAGTTCGAAACTTGTATCTAGGGTATCAGAAACTACGCACACACTCATTCACACACACACCCAGACCGTGACAAAAAAATAAAATAAATCAAATATTTAATCTTATGCACTTCATAATAAATAATATAAACTCAACTTTTCATGTTCTCTACATTCGTGATGCCATCAAGAAATATACTACTAACGCCATCTAGAATCAACCACATGTACTATTATAAAACTCGTTCAACCAAGCAAAGCCTGCTGAAAACATCACGGTGTATTTCTTCAATAGGTATCGTATCATTTTAGTTCTCATTGCAAGAGGGCGTATAAAGACATAAGTAATGTAATAAATTAGGGGTTCATTTGTAACAAAAAAAACATTTAATTATTTGATAACAAATGGAAAATGTACATTTTCTTCCTCATAAAATTTATCTAGCGAATAAAAATTACAAACAAGTTACTACAGTACAACGCCATCTAACGCAATTTCCACAAACTACGGAAGGTAATTAGTTTGAAGGTTTTCGCCAACTTTATAGATGGCGCTACTAGTACTCTAGTAGTATACATAGAAATAAATTATTGTATGCAAATAGATTCATTTTGCACGTGACTTGGGTGATAAATTTTGTAATAATAAAACGTATATCATAATAGTTTATACTGTTTGTTCTGCGACGCTAAGTTTATATTTTAATAGCTACAGTGGAAAGTATTTACATGGAGGTAAACAACTGTATTAAATTGTCCCTTAGCTTCGTAAAGATAGCGAATTTGTATAAAACTTGTAGATTTAGAATTGGTATAAAAATAACTTCTATCTCACTATTTTGAAATAACAGTTAGTTTTTTTAACTGGTTAGACTTTGGACTAAGGTTAAATTAACATAAATGATTGTTTGAATTTGTATGAAGATGCATTCCGATAAGTACAACTCAGACGCGGGCCATGAAATGTGTCTTTCGTAAGAAAATGTTTAAGACCCAGAATCTCAATACATGTTGCCCTGGATAGGTCCCATCTAAATGCCAATGAGGTTTGTCCTGTTTTAAGAAATGGACAAATGATGAAGTCCGAATAAGAGTATCGTTTATCGCTTTTGCTAATTGGAAATGAAAATTACCAAAATCCAGTCTTTATGGATATCGTACTTAACCAAACCAGGCACATAAAGTAATGAATAGAAGTTTAGTGATAGTCATGATAACGTTTTCTCAATGTATCTAAGACTAGTAGTGCCCCGCGGTTTCACTCGGGTAATTCCCGTTCCCGTGGAAATACGTGTCACTGGCTGATAATATAGCTTCCCATTAGCGAAAGAATTTTTAAAATCGGTTCAGTAGATCCCGAGATTACCCCTTACAATTTAACAAACACACAAACTTTACTTGTTCATAATATTAATATAGATATAGATAATATGTAAAGAGTAATCGTTTACAAGACTATCACGGTCTTTACCGTGAATCCATGAAAATTGGTATAAAATAGAATAAATCATTAGTACAATAAGTAAAACGTACACTTTCATTTACTTTGAACAATATTCATACCATAATTGTTGTGCAGACTAATAATAGTACTACAAGTATTTATCCGCTATATTTGCATGATAACAACATCATAATAATTATGACACCAGCATAAAATCTACAAGTAAAATCGTGGCTATTAACTTTTCTATCCTTCGAACAAAATAATGTCAAAGTCAACAGTGTTTACTTTTATTGAATAGGAAATTTTATGACTTTGTTTTTTTTTCAATATTAGATTACTAGTCCTTATCAAACTACATATAAGACTTCTTTCCATCCACGACCCACGACTATGATTTCTGTGATTTTCATTTAATTGTACTCTTCAATATATACAAAATATACTACATAGTATAAAACAAAGTCGCTTTCTCTGTCCCTATGTATGTTTAAATCTTTAAAACTACGCAAGAGATTTTGATGCGTTTTTCAGTAATATAGTAATTCAAGAGGAAGGTTTTTAGCATAACCACGAGATCGGGAACTACGCGGGTAAAACCGTGGGGCACAGATAGTTCCATTATAAAACTTTATCGTGAGAATGTGAATGATTATTTATCGCAACTTATAATATTAACTTTAAGAATTCAAACAATATCAATTAAATATACTTAAGTATATAACAGATTAAATGCGGTTTTCATTAACAGACCGAAGGATTCAAGAAGTATCACTAAGTAAGTACCTATATGAAAACGTGAGTGAAACCGCGGAGCTATATCTAACTATATCTATATCAGCTATATCAATATCTATCACATAATGTATCTAAACAGTAAACACTATAATATAGGTTAGAAAACTAATGTAATTGGTTTTATATAATAACCCGTTAACATTGCTGAAACCTTGATTACTCTTTGCATAACAATTTTGATATTACGTCAAGTATTTAAATTACAATTTTAGCATTCAAAACATTGACGACGATAATATGAATTAGGTAATTTAGGTATAAACAAAAACCAGGATTGGAGCTGCAAAATATGTTTTTAATTAACTTATGTTATGACCGTGAATTGAATCTATTTGTTTTATTCAAGAAGTTCTTTTTTACCGAAAAACTAAACTGAATCTGAAATTCTAGTCCCTACTAATCCCTACTAATATTATAAATGCGAAAGTAACTCTGTCTGTCTGTCTGTTACCTTTTCACGGCTAAACTACTGAACTGATTGACTTGAAATTTGGTACAGGGGTAGTTTATGGTCCGGAAAAGAACATAGGATACTTTTTATCCTGAAATTCCCACGGGAACGGGAACTACGCGGGTGAAACCGCGGGGCGCTGCTAGTATATTTATAACATTCAAATAAAGTCTATCACCGGACATTACATATATCGTATTTACGATTTTTTGGGAATCAGAAATAATAGCACGACGGCAATTAGGTTAACAATAATGCAGTTTTTCTTTAAAGTGAGTAAATTAACAAAGTAGTAGCACATTTGCGCTAATTAGATATTTGTGTGCACGGCAAATGATCACACACGAAGAACCAGATTTCTTAAGATTATGATTGATGATGCATAATCAACATAGCTTTTTGCATCGCGGATATGCAACATTGCCTGTAAATAATTGGTCTTAATGCAGTATGGTGTCGACAATTTATTATGTAAATGAAACCATTGGAAGTGTTACTACGGAAAAATCCTACTAATATTATAAAACCGAATGTTTGTGAGTGTGGATGTTTAGATGTATGGAGGTTTGTTCCTCTTTCAGGCAAAAACTATTGAATGGATTTTAATGAAGTTTTACAATAATTTAGCTTATACATAAGAATAGGATACTTTTTATTCCGAAATTCCCACGGGAACGGAAACTACGCGGGTGAAACCGCGGGGCGCTGCTAGTATGAGATAAATTACTTCGGATAAATATACAAAGGTCCCAAATTATATGGATGGAATTGCGGAAAAACTTCCTACTTAATTACGAGTACAGTTCCAGTACATTCTTCAATCAATATTTCAATTATAGGCATATATGTATTTCGTAAGGTGCTCTAGATCAATCTAGATTCTACATAAATTAAAAAAATACTTAGATTTTTAGTATATTGATGTAAGAGAATCGCGGTCTCTATGATGTAGAATATTAATAGTTTTGTTATCTCTTAGAGTGATACGTGACAGAATCTAAATCGCTGAGCGATATTATGTGAAATTGATATTTTAGTACTATTTACTAACATAACTTCACGATTTTAAACAATGTAGTAAACGGAAACGTTATATGAGAAAATGTTTACATTTCATTGGAAATATTAGTTTGTAGGAATGTATTGTACATAGAAAAAGATACTTAATACATAAGTAGACAATTAGACATATTATTTATCTAGCTATACTATAGAAATTCCTATTTTCCTTATTTTGTTGTACCCTCTTGAGAATGACTGAACTAAATTGGATGTGTGTTCGTTGCTGTCAGTGCAAGACTATGAAAGAAAATTTTGGACAGTCTACGGGAACGATTTTAAATCCTTCCTAAGAACGTCTTGGGGTAGTAGTGGAAATATTTTTGGGGTTGAGTGGCATAAGCCAAAATTGCACCTACTTACTTGCATTGTCAGCTGCAACCAGTAGTTTCTAGTTACAGTAAAAGAAAAGTAAGGAAACATTCAGCGGTGGATTTACACTAGGGGCAGTCGGGGCAAGTGCCCAGGGCGGCAAATGTTTTAGGGCGGAAAAATTTTGAAAGTGAAAAAAAAATTCTAGTAATAGGGCGGACTTTTTTCTGGTGCCCAGGAGCGGCATTGAGTTTAAATCCGGCCCTGGAAACATTTTCAGATGTACAAGAATATTTTAGCTATATTCGCCGCCTACTACTTTTCTTAGAGTACAGCAAAGATACACATTAATAAAAAAAATCAACTAACCTGGGTTTGCCGGCGTTCTGCGTCGTCTAGACGAAGCTCTCCTCACGACCGTCGTCACCAAAGAGTCCATTTCACTTCCCGAGTCCCATCTAGGCCTCAACGGTACCGGCCTCGGTATCACCTTCGCGTCATCCTCGGTGTCCCTATCACTACTAGTCGGAGGTAAGTTAGACTCATCACTTTCCGCCGGCGGTTTCACATCACTTAAACTAATAACACTTATATCATCGACACAGGTAAACGGGTGGGTCAAAGTTCGTTTTATATTACTCTTCCTATGTTTCACTTTCACTGAGCCTTCTGATAGCGATCGTTTGCTCAGTTTATTGTCCAATTTGGAATCACGAACACATTTAAGGTCGGATGGTGAGAGGGACTTTTTTCGCGAGTTGCGTCTTTTGTTGCACCTTCTTTGTCTGCTTGATTCTCTCATTGTCTGCATTGTTGGGATTGTTGATGTGTCTG
Source organism: Timandra comae (assembly GCA_958496195.1). Lineage (NCBI taxonomy): Eukaryota > Metazoa > Arthropoda > Insecta > Lepidoptera > Geometridae > Timandra > Timandra comae. The sequence goes on from OY292360.1 coordinate 4,913,092, forward strand.
CGGACAAAAATATATTTTTAAACTTTATTGACCTTTCAATTATGTTTCACGGTAAGTATACAAATATAATTTAAATTAGGTTATATAAACACACTATAACACAAGATTTAGTTTAAATATTCATTCATTTAGTTTTTGGAGACGTTGTTAAGTCCTGCCTAGTTGAATAAGTGGTTTTCGTGAACACTACACATTCTTTATAAGAATCAGAAAAAAATATTGTGTCATATTAGTAGTTCCTAAGATTATCATATCAAACTCTGCTCCTTACACTTAATTAAGAAATAAATAACATAAGTTTGTCTTTAGGATATAGGTAGTTTACACTAACAACAATATTCTAGTAATAACATATTTCCTCTTATTACAAAAATATTCATATTTTAAAGCAATATGTACATAAAAACTTGGTCATCATATTATCACACCGGTCAAAGATTATTATTTCCTTTCAACTCGTGTTATGTCGCATTGATTGTGTTATTTCTTTTTGTGCCTAACGCAAACTGGATCCATTAAAAGTTATTTAGTCTAAAGCCAGACTGGACAAGGTGCCCTCAAAAACTTGTTTTTTGTTGTAAATGTATTTTGGACATTATACCTACTTTGCATTCGTTAAGCACTTAATGAATTTATAATGTTGTATTTTCTTTTTTGTTTAGACAAATGTTTAAAAGTTTTGTGTTGGTGATCTTATCTCAAAACCATACCAACATGAATCTGATTCAGGAATACCCAGGACAATAGATAAGGAGAACTCAGTGATCTGTGGTATGGAGAAAAGATTATCATTTATCAGCAACAAATATAATAAGTATCAATTTTAATCCTTTAAACGTCGGGAATATCACACTTAATTTTATGTTTGAGTACCTAACTTTTATAATACTGATAATCACATTCCACAACAAATAACTCCAAAACAAAACATTACAATTAAAATACTTACAATAAATAAATGTCACATTCTTAGTTAATGGTGAAAATAACTAATATTTCAACCGCACGCAACCACAGACCAAGGAAATGTTATCTACACTGCAAACCGTATCAGTTTCGTGTTACACTAAACAAACATTTGATAAAATATCTGCGCAAAAAATGTGTTTGAACATCTTTTACAAAACTACACTTGTAAAACAATTGTTTCAAATTTTTAAGAACATTTTTTGTTATATTTTGTCGTCTCGCGCCGACCGCGGTCGTCCGTGTTCACCGAGACAAACGTTTGAACTGAGCTGTAAATGCTATGCAGACTTGCAAAGACTAGCTTAGTCTGCTGATACAATAGATTATCAACACCTGAGTTAATTGAAATAAGTTTTAATATTATTATTAAGCTGTTTTTTGTTGGTTTTAATTTGGATTGAACATTGAAACAAAGATAAAAACTAATAAAAACCATGTTGGTTTCCATCTTTGTTTTTTTCTTCGTGGAGAACGCACAATAATAATAATAAATATGTGTTGGCTTTGGCCCCATACTAGCCTTCCAAAAGACCGGGACTCCTTAATAGTCCCGTGAAAGGAAAAGACATAAAAATAATAATATAATTAACGATTAAAAGCATATTATGGTTATGTACCGAGTAGGTTATATGCTTAGATTATAGTTTTTTTTGTATACAAATAACAGGATTAACCAGAAAAGAATCTTTTAAAAAGTTGCGCAAATGATACGAGTATTTTTTCTTCTTTTTAATACCTAAGCCAAGTACATATTTTTATACGACTTAATTAAATTAATTGCTTTTAATTACAAATGTTTTGTTTCATACGCATAATACCTTATAATTGCATGTATTTAAAACTTGTAAGGTCGAATTGGACACAGCGCGAAGGTTTAAATAATATTAAATATAAGTTACTCTTTCTCATCTCAACTCTTTACTAAAATACCTATCTACTTAAGTATCTAAATGAGTTCTTATATCACAACAATCATGAGATTACACGATTACACATACAGTTGACCTTATAAAAGTTCAAAATGCAGTTATGAACATGCATCAATGCATGGGGCCCACACGAGACGGTGGTTTCCCATTGTGACAGGTTACCATTCCCATACCATGTACGAGGGGGGGTCAAAAAGTTCGCGGAACGGAGGGGAAGGGGGGTGAAATAAAATACTGTACTATTTTTCTTTTTCAATATATTCCCCCTTAAGTCGAATACATTTTTCAGATCTCTCTATTAACTTATTAATACCGTCGAAAAAAAATGATTTGTCTTTGTCCTCAAAATAGGCCGAAATCGCCGACTTGACTTCTTCATCATCGGAAAATTTCTTCCCCCGAAGCTCTTTTTTTAATTTGGGAAATAAAAAATAATCACAGGGGGCTAAGTCTGGACTATAGGGAGGATGGTTTAACATTTCGAAGCCACAGTGATGAAGGGCAGCCATCGCAACGCGGCTCTTGTGTACCGGTGCGTTGTCATGCAAAAGCAGCACACCCTTTGTCAACTTTCCCCGCCTTTTCTCCTTGATTGCTTCTTTTAATTGTCTTAGTAGATTAGCGTAGTATTCTCCCGTTATAGAAACACCCTTATCTTTATAATCTATTAATAAAATACCCTCTGTATCCCAAAAAACAGTTGCCATGATTTTTCCAGCCGATTGTGACACCCTGTATTTCTTAGGGGGGGGCTGACCCTTTTTATGCCACTGCATAGACTCTTGCTTCGACTCAGGCTCATAATGATGAACCCAAGTTTCATCTGCAGTAACAAGTCTTGCAAAAATTCCTTCCTTGTCGGCGCTACAGAGGTCTAAAAACTCCTTTGAATACTCGACGCGCAGCTGTTTCTGTGGTGGTGTGAGCATTCTTGGCACCCATCTTGCGCTGACTTTTGACATCCCAAGATTGTCGTGTAGAATATTTAAAATGGTTGTAGGTGATACTCCAACCATTTCTGCAAGTTGTTTCTTCTTCAAACGAGTATCCTCCAGTATAAGATTCTCCACTTTTTCAACGATGTTTGAGGTGGTGGCCTCAATCGGCCGTCCTGAGCGAGGGTCGTCTTCAAGAGACTCTCTGCCTTGCTTGAAAAGGCTATTCCACTTGTACACCATGGTTTTCCCAGGGCAAGAGTCCCCGTATACTGATAACATTTCTTCCAAAATTTTCTGAGGTGGTTTTCCTTGCTTAGTGAGGAACTTTATGACGGCACGAAACTCGATTTTTTCCATGTTCAAGTTTTTCTTCCGGATTCACTTGTTTGATCGACGACAGGTCAAAGGTTATTGACACAATCAGGTTCAAACTTGGCATATATACTCACAAAGAGTTGCTCATTAGTTACTACCTGCGGCAGGTCCCCCACCCCCCGCTATCCCCTCCATTCCGCGAACTTTTTGACCCCCCCTCGTACGTATACAATAGCAGGTTTAACGTAACATTGTGTTTGTACCATCTTTTTAAGTAACTTATTAAATGATTAATTTTAGTGCAAGTGAAGATGTCAGTGGTTAAGTGTAGATTGAAATGTATTAACGTAACGTTGCTTCGTATTTCAAATCAAAGCCAAAATATCAAAGTTTATGTAGCTTAGTATCTTTGCCCAATTAGAGGAGCTAATCCTGTATATTCGCGGGCTCTTAACTAGCTGTGTCTTACGGTGTTACCCGCGTTTTACAGTTGATCCCGTGGGAATTTGTGGACGGGCAGTTAGTTTTAAAATAAAATTTGAAATAATAGTTATTTATGGTACAAGCGAAGTAAGTTGGTGATCACTTCCGAGGCGCTATTGAGGCCCGAGCCGTCAGGCGAGGGTCTGAAGAAAGCCGAGGATAGTAATCATCAATACACGCGTGTACCATACAACGTTTTTCAACACATTTGCGAAGAAATTATCATTTTTCGCGCGCGAATAGAAAAACTGTTTATTTATTAAACAGTTTTTCTATTCGCGCGCGCCAACACAACAATGGTGATCGGCCATAGATTAAAAGAATATACTCATTAAAAAAAAACGAATCAATGAATGAATGGAATCGACCATAGACCTACCAAAAGTAAGGCAACATAGTTGAAGTTTGATTTTAAAATGTATGGACACGATTTTTTTTTGGTATCGAAACTTTTTTAAGACTAAACAATTAAAAAATAAAACTATAACTCACTAGTGAATCAAGCGTGTCATTATTCAACTGTTTTTGCACAAATAAGAGCCCCTTTATGAGCAAGTGTGTTGAAAAACATATTTACTTTTACTATATGATTTAAAACAAGTAATAAATATGCTTTGAATACGTAAAGATGAAATATTTAATTTGAAACTTTCATCTTCATTCATAATATCATCTCGAGATGAAAATATTTCTACAAATGACATTTTACTGCGTATTTACTAGTAATAGAAATTAATAAACAAATGTTTACATAACGTTTTTCAATTAGCTAGAACTATCAAAGTAGATAAATAATTACGACAATTGTCATGTTTACGGCGTGTTGTATGTCTTCCTAGGTTTTGTAATAAATATTTAGACAGAAAACATATTAATTAAATTAAAAACATATTTGATAAAAGTTAGTATGCTGTATTTCCTATGTTCATTAAGAATCATGTATCCCAAAGGAAAAAATATTAAAACCATGTATTTATGAAAAGTTATTATGCTGCGCCATTTTTACCTACATTTATTTGCAATCATTTATCCTATAGAAAAAAAATGGATCATAATGTAACCTAAAGCACAACGCAACTTTTTGTTAGTGATTTTTTTTTTTGAAAACGCATCAATTGTTCCAGTGATTTCTTTCATAATCTGTCCGATTTAATTTCAAAAAGGACAAATAAAGTAATTAAATAAGTATACAAATATAAATGTATGTATTTTAAATAAATCATAAATCATAAATCATAAATCTTTATTGCTTCATGTGACAGAAAAGATGACAAATAAATTGTTTAGTACAACATGAACCCCGTCAGGGCACAGCAAACATAGTAAAATAGAATTAAATTACATAGTAGTACCTAAAAGTAAAAGGGAACCGAAAACCCGCTCTAAAGTTAAGCTGCGGAAAAGTTTCATGCAACAACTTTTTATACATCGAGATTAAAATAAAACTGGCCTTATCATATCCATTCCCTTTTGGAATATTTAAAAAAATAACATAACATTGCATAATTTACCTCATATTTTTTGCTATTAGAAAGGCTAAGGTACATCATAAAAGGCACAGCTTATGCATTTAAACAGTTTAGTTCGAAAAAGCCCTACTTTCACGTGCCATCTAGAAATCATTTCTTAGATTTCTAAGAGAGATCTTATAACTTGTGATAATAACTTGCAAGTATTAAAATATTATGGAACTTCCGTCAACGGAAAGCTCGCAGAAAACTAGGAAGTTGAAAACTTATTAATGAAAGCTTCGGGTTTCTTTTCTCTTAACTTTTAATAAACATAAACTTTGTATGGAGTAACCTTAGGTTACATAAGTAGCTTTTAATTTTATGATGGTTTCCGTGCTTCAGAGGGCAGGTTATAAATAGCAAAATAGGCCTAAATTAGAGAGGTAATTGCGGACTGCCTACTTACGAGTTGTACATGCGTAAAGCGTAAACTAAGTACTACATCTTGGGGTTTGCAAATTAGTTTAAAATGAAGTATATTTTATAAAAGGCTCGGACTGTAAGTTGTTAGATCTTACGGGCAAAGGCGTCTCATTCACTGATGATACTTATTAATATTATGAGGATTGAAGAGGAACGTAATCACTATTTGATGAATGATGAAAACATTAAAAATATTTGCACAAATAGTTATGATTTCGGACCAAAGTAATTATCATTTTGACTATAATTAAAAAGTGCCTTATTTGGAGCAAAAATATTTACTTACACATGTAACATGTAAGTTACGAAAACCAAGGCCAACCTAATAATAGTGGATAGTTCTAAGTACATAAATCGTATCTTATGTAAACTGAATCAGATAATATTTATGGTCAATGAGAGACTAAGTTGCAATCCTAATAGTGGATGTATACTTATATTTAAATGTTTTTGAATAGGTCAAGTGAATGGTCACTATAGGTGAATCGCTTTGACTTTTAACACAAACTTAAATAGGTACGTCTTCAAATGGTGTCGTCGTAACCAAATTACAGGTAAATCAACAAGGTTTGGAACTGAACTGGTTTTGTATTGAAATTAAGTTGAAATTTTATTTATAAAATTACAAGAAATGCTACTCCAATCGAAATACAGGTCAACAACATTTGACATTTAACAATTTTGTTGACAAGTTTTTTTTTAAATAACTTCTCGAGAAAATATACTACTTTCGACTTTGTACTTGCGCACTTACAATACCTACATGTGTCTTAGCAACTTTGATCAAATTGGAGTCTTATAGCTTTGAGTTAAGGTTTATTTTGGTGTAGTTAGCTGTAGGGTTATCGACAGGGTGTCCCAGTTACCTAATGTATGATTGACAGTCACTTCGCCTGAGTTGTAACTATGTGGAACAGCGAATGTAGGCATAGCAATGTTGTCTAGACAGAATTGCATTGACCGGCAGGAACTATTTTAAGTTGTTGGGTTAATGTAAAGCTATTATTCAAACACATTGGCAATCGGAATTGCTGTTTTGTTCAACTGTTATTTATTGATCTGATTAAATGTAAGGGTGGATTAAACAAGAATATTATAAATTTAGGTTATCCAATTAAGAACCCTGGTACTTATAGATAAGAAGCCTAATAAAACAATGAATGTTGAAATCGTTTAAATAGGTATCATGTGCCTAACAATTGGGGACTCCCAAAGAGACGTAGAATAATAATAAAGAATCTCAAATAAAAATCCCATTGCAGAGCAAATATCTTCTCTAAATGATTATTGGACAGTTAGAAACCCTGCAAAGTATTACATAGGTGTGAGTAATTTTTTAATAATAGTGTAGTTGAAAGTAAAAATAAAAATTTGAAAATTTTCTATAAATCAATATAGCTTAAGGGGGTCGCCGTCATCGAAATCGATGAGGAGGACTATATTTACATATGTAGGTACAAACTTTTTTATAAATGCAAAAAATAATAATAATAAAAGACTTTCATACATTCAGCAACGTATAGATTTGTAGATAATAAAAAATATTTTACAGACAATTTTAATTTCTCAAAAACCGTTATACCAATTAGAAACAATCAATTATTTACTTTCATTTTAAACAATTCGATTTTGCGTTAAAATTGCAGATTTTTGTTTGACATTGGCATTGTAACGAAGTGTGAAGATCGAACAATTGTTATAGAGATAATATTATTCTCGCGAACAAAACAGGCACTTTTTAGTAGTTTTTAGTCATTTCGTTACGCTAGAACCGAACGAACAAGAAATTTGTTTCCTGTATTATATGTATTGACGATGAACTGATTATTTGTATAGTTGATATAACAATGAATTTACCTAGAAAAATCTATACAGTAAAGGTAGATTTTCCCAGGTAAATTTGAGTTTTTCCGATGAAATATGAAATTAAATCAAATTAGGTAATAAATTAAGTCTGTGCTATCGAGAAAATGTTGCACCCAATTAAGACTTGTTCGCTAGTTTTTTATTATACTTTAAGTTAAGTCAGTTTGATATTTCACTTCACCGAACAGAATTTGTAATATTTAATTATGTTAATATAGTAAGTACGTATATAACAAGTAATATAACCTACATAAGTGCATCTAAAATGCATTTTGCGTACAATTATGTACACAATTTTAATATATTACAATGCAATATAGTTTCGAAACATCGCTTACAAAATAAAGAAGTTCATTTGACTTTGCAATTATTAAGACAACTTTCTCGTAATTCTATAGTTATATTCAATTAATTGCAAGTTATACAGGAAGGTTTATTCATTTTATTGAAGTAGTTAACTGTTCACCTGTGGTTTTCAATTAAAATATTTCCTTTTATTATTTTGACTAGTGCCAATCCGGTTTTATTTATACGTAATTGAGTTGAATTAACGAGTTTGTATGATGATGGCGAAGTTCAGAAGTTATATTTGCTTTGTAATTCGTTCAAAATACCATTATTTTATTCTCACATAAGTAATCATTACAATTACATTGCAACAAATAAAAGCAATCACAAGTGATTAAATAAAGATTGTACCTATTCAGTTTAATTTAAGATTGCAATCATCCAATCATCTGTTGCAAAAACGTTTAGAAGCGCCCACGCATTGTTTTTAAGAGCTGACACCATCATTGTCACTCTCTAGAAGGCTGTATTTGATTAAAAATAATGTAGGTATGTAGACATACTGTTTTTTAATGCGCTTATTAGCATAAATAGCTGGGCACTACGTGAATCACTTGAGCACGGTTGCCCCTAATTATTTCCTTTGTTGTGTGGACGTATGTGTTTTTGAAGTGTTTTTTTAACATCAAGGAGCATATTGAGCCCGTGCAAAGTTAGGGCGTATCTACAATTTTAAAGGTTTGTTAGATACCTACACCGGTTGTTAATTTGATAGTTCAGGATTACAAGACGTTTAGTCAGTTCAATCAAGAGAGTTCAAATTATTGTTAGATATACATATCACTACCTACATAGTAGGTATAAAACAGTCGCTTTCTCTGTCTCTATGTATGCTTAGATCTTTAAAACTACGCAACGGATTTTGATGCGGTTTTAATAGATAGAGTGATTCAGTAAGAAGATATTTATCTCCGTATTCCTACGGGAACAGGAACTACGCGGGTGAAACCGCGGGGCGCCGCTAGTTTATTATAAAAAAATATGATGATTTGATATAAACATTAAATTATGAATTTTTAACCAATTAATCGTATTACAATTACGTTTCAAATAATAATTAATTACACACATTTTTTACTTACGCTACTGACGTACGACTTAGTAATTATTTTTTAATAATTCGTTCTTACTTAATTATACTTAGTCCAGTCATACATTATATTATTAACTATAGATTTAATAAGCATTTTCCTAACAAATAACAAAATTAATTTATTTAAAGTACTAGAAAGCTGTTACTTTCCCTGTAGTGTATCGTGAATAGAATATCAGAAGAATTAAATGCTAATCAAATGTATTTAAAAAGTTTTACCGTTACTAGATATTTGTGGTATCATTTTTCTTTTACATATTAGGTATTTTAATTTGGTTATACACCGGACCATAATCAGGACATAAGTTTTCGGCATATACCTACTCGTAACGTAGCATATCCTTTTCGGAGATACAATTTTAATTGTCTCATAATCGAATTTCACTTAAGTTTAGGTTATATTTGTGAAAATGAATAAAGATTTATATAAAAATGTACATATTTTATCATATTACGTGTCTACGTATACGACATGACAGATTAACTAGGTACCTACAATTTCGTATAGAATTACAGTTTTAAAGTTTATTGATACTCATTGAAGCTTCATTGAACAAAGCATAAAAATAAGCAAGATAGAACTGTATTTGTCATATTATCTAATCTAATACGATTTAAAATGTAATTTAATATAATTATCAATTGTCACACAGGAATAAAAAAGATAAACATGTTTGACAAAATAAACTATTTTCTATCTAAATGTTCTTGGCCATACAAACATGCATTATTAAAAACTAATTTGAATTTTCAAAATACAAAAAATGTGAAAGTGTCTGCAAGGATTTGAATACATTTTAAGAAAATGTTTTCTAGAACGGTCTAGATTAACATTGAACTAATTAATCCAAATATGAAATAAAATTTCCAAATAATAAATTGAATATGACTTGGTGGTATATTCTAGTTGTATTTTAATATTAAATACGATTATATTCTATGCACCTATGTATTTTAAATCTGAATACTTTGTATCTACGAGTACATATATGTAATATCAACATCAATTATGAAAGGTAGGTATCAAACCTCATGTATGTACATTGTACCAGTAATGTGCATAACCTAATGCACTATAGCTATGGAGTTATGATTAAGAGAACGACCGGAAGGCAGAATGGACACAAGGACACCGTGTTATGTGTACTGTTTGGTTACCTACAATACATAATATAACATGTATGGTTGTATGTGTCGTAGTTAGTATTCGGAATTAGGCGTATTAAGAATGACCTAGGACTTAATTCTAGCTATGACTTGAGTGAGATAGGAATCATCGGGTAAAAAGGAGGTTCCCAATGCTTCGGAATCTTTGTTGCTACATTGTATGAAGGCTGTCTCAGTGCATTTCTATCTGTTCTTATTCCCTGCAGACCTTTGCCAGCTGCCCTCAAAACTCTAATCAACAATCAGATGGAAATATTTTAAAAGTTTATTATTCATTACTCCGCAATAATTTTGAAAGATTTAAAAGGTAAGACAAATCAGAAAATAGCTTCCTCAAGATGTGCAATGTATAACTACAAAATTGAAACCGTGAAGTGTTCCATAACCGATCTATAATAAAGATGCTAGGAAGCAATTACCAATCTTTGAGAAAAACCAGGCTACCATAAATAGGTAGTAACTACGATAATTTCGATTGAACAACCTTCAATTTAATTACAGATGTGTAGAGCTTAACAAATAATTGGTTGGTTAATTACGAGCAAGTACCAGGGCAGCAGAAGTATGTAGGCGGTTAGCCTTAACTGTCACTTGTCACATAGAAAGTGTATTGAGACAAAGGTTACATGATCGAATCACGATGCGTTTGCGTAACGCTCTCAATGAATATATGATTAATGTGTTACAAATATTAACTGACTCTAATAGTGAATAATATTTTTGCTGTCAGTTGGTACTTGATACTAATAAGACAGATTATTTGTTGCTCCGATTACAACAATAAAGTTAAGTAACAAATTATAGTAATTAAATTTATGATGAATTAGACTCTGTGCGCTTTAATCTATTTTATTATTAATAGTTGTTTTGTTATTCACAACTTTGAACTTTTATAATCTTTTGATCTTTTTTTGGCTATCTAAGCAGACCACATGACCTTCCAACCACCATATTAAGTCGTTTTAGAAATTGTAGAAAGTGATGACAGAATAGTTTTTTCGTTTTTATTTTAATAGTAATACCTATATCTTACAGCATCGTCGCTGGATTCATAACCTGGACATTCAAATCTGATTCTCGCAGGATTAATGCCATACGCAATGATGATCGTCGCAGGAGTTCCGTTCAAAGTCAAAGTCAAAGTCAAAAATCCTTTATTCAGTTAAGGCCTCAATGAGGCACTTATGAACGTCAGAATTGATTCTACCACCGATTCGGAAATTACATCAGCCGAGAAGAATCGGCAAGAAACTCGTGCTGGTATTTTTTTTTAAATAAAATAAAATACAAACAGTACCTTAAAACTAGCACAATGTCACAGATAAAAAAAAAGAAAACAAATAATAAAATCTATAAATATAGAAAAAATACTTATATGTACCTATATAATCAAAAAGTAGCATGTTGAGGTTGCGGGTGCAGAAATTCAATTCCAGACATCCCGGTCATTGATGTAGTCCGTAACCTTATAATATGCTTTGCTTATCAAAATGTTTTTAACGTGTGATCTAAACCTTCCATCAGTGAGCCCAGTCACTTCCCGGGGGATTTTATTATAAAATTTAATACATCTATGAATGAAGGACTTTTTAGTCCTAGCTAATCTACATCCTGAGATGGCGATTTTATGCCTATTCCTAGTATTAAAATTATGAAGATCGCCATTAACTTTAAAATTAAAACGATGTTTCCGAGCATACAATATATTTTCAAAAATGTACAAAGATACAATATATTTTCAAAAATGTTCACCGTGCTAACGTAGGAATTTCGGGATAAAAAGTATCCAATGTGGTATATACTATCTTCCTTTCTCGAAGAATATCAAACATACACTCTCACAAACTCGTAGATTGATATTATGAGTAGGATATATTCGAACCATTAGTTTTAGAAACGATTAGACCGTACTATAATACTCTTATTTTGTTTATGACAGTTATTAAATATGATATGTACGTACACCGCAGTATTGCTAAACTGAAATTGGGTATTTAGAGCATTAATAATAAATAATAGTGCTCATGTCATAATACTGCACTTGTAAGATATATCAAAAACATTTTTGATTAAACATCAGGTGCTGTCACAGTTCAGGCAGTCAGCTTAGGACTTGAGAGAGATAGTTCTGTCGTCCGTGGGTACTGTAAAGGCGTTTATGGTGAAGGAAAACATCGTGAGGAAAACTGCACACAAACGCGAAGAAAGTCAAAGATTGTGTGTGAAGTCGACCAACTCGCATTTGGCCAGCGTGGTTGACTAAGGCCCTTACTCGAGCCCCTCGGTGAGGACATATATGAGCTGATAATAATCATCATTATTGTGTATGGCATTCTGCCAGAATCAGATTTCGATGTCCAGGTTATTTAGCCAGGTTATGGCGGCAGGTGTGATCTTTTGGACTTGCTATATTCCGCCGGGGAAACAGCGAATATGATGATGAAAGGCTTTTGAGGGCCTTAACCTCCCTTAATAACTATTATAATCAGCTTTTTCGTGTTACTATGTCAAGATAGAAATTCTTATGTATTATACCGTAAAAATACGATCAAATAATGCTAATTGCATTCAATGTACCAACAATTATCCGACTATAACGGATTAGAAACGGATTAGGTGTAAATAATTAAATACGAGTAGTCTGACTTGAGTTTTCAATTAAAATGTGTGACCTCATACTTCGATTATTTGCATGGACGGTGATCTAGATTACTTTGTTAAAGGATAAAACTTGAATAACGAGTCTTCAATTATTGATTCGTACCTAATTGAAAATTAATTTTCTATATGATACAATCCATAGATCAAAAAATGTTTGAACTTTCCCATAATATTGAAATTTTATCAAGAAATGCTCTGCAGTTTCGCAGTTTATCTCTGAATCGCAGTTTAGTATCGTAGTCGTATAATAAAATGCGATTCCGAAAAAACTGGTACGGTGGGGAATATTGTATCAAGAGCGAATACTTATATTATAACCACATCGAGACTGGTTTTTCCAAGAAATTCATAATGATAATTTCTAAGGCTATATTAGTAGATAGATGTCAGCATTAAACATTTTAGTAGGTGTTAGTTATGATTTAGTAACATAACGACATATTATACTTTTTCTTATTATGCTAAAATAAACTTTATAGCAATAGAAATAAAGATGTTTGTATTAAAAGGGTGACAAACAGTGTTAGTATGCGAGTCGATTTGTAGGAAATAACGGTATACACACAAGTTGATAGGTGACTGGCTGAAGTTCGCTTAGGTTACGTTTGTTTCTTAGAAAAGTCATTTAAATATATTTTTTTTACAAATAACTAGAATTTGGTTTACCTTGGTTAGGCAGATGAAAATAAGATGGAATCGCTATTCATTACTGTAAGTTTAGAATCAGTTTAGGAATCAAAAATTATTTTACTAAAATTATACTTAATCTCCCCTTTATAGAGAGAATAAATAATAAAAAAGACTAAGGGCTACCCATATCTTCAAGAGACAACACGTCCAACAGGATAAGTGCTAAACTAAGGCTAAACTGCCGTAAAACCTGGCATTACAGCTCGTGATAGAATAACTCAAACTAGAAATTTTGTATGTCTTGAAAAATCTGATGTAGGACGTATGAGTTATAGGAATGATTTCATTGATATCAGTATGTCAAAATTAAAATAAATAAATACGTGATTGTACTTGACCGAACTTATTAGAATTCAGGTCGAAATGCAAAACTAGGTCACTAAAAGATCATATTTTTATATTCACATACTGAATATTAAACACTAAAATATAATACGTATTTAAGTTTTGTAATGGTGAGCACAAAAGTCTTTTTTAAAACAAGATGACTACATACTATGAAGATAATAATCTGATGCGATTTGTATCTATAAAACGTCGTATTGATTGACGTAGCATCAGATGAACTTTTGCCATTTGAGCTGTCAATTTACGCCTGTACAAACAACATTTTACATTACATCGTAGGGAAGCGACTTCCTGTATTCCTTATTAGTTTTAATAATATTCAACTCCTCATTAGACGTAATACTAAGTATAGTTTTAACTAAGACGCTCTAGGACTAGCTGTAACATAAAAACTAAGTCTTATGCAATTTGTAATTCACCTCACATACCTCAAGCTTAGAATCTACTGCAAAAACACTTCTAAGATTTCTTATGGTCCCAAGTAGGCGTTCAGAATAACTTCAAGTAGTATAAGGGTTACTGCAGACGGTCGATCGATTAGTTCAAGTGTCAATGACTGTCTTTCCCAATAAGGTTTGGTGAACACATCGGTGATACGATTATAGATATGAATTGTATGAATGAGTAATGTACTTAAGGATCAAAATAGCTTATTCACTCAGATTTACCACATAGTGTGGCACTTCCCCGGTAAAGATAGCGAGGATGGTTTTACCACACCCAAAAAATATTGTGTGTTGATAAAAAAACGCCAGTTCTTCTTCCACTTGATCTAGGTTTTGGAAAAATTATGTTGAAAGTCAATGAAATAGAGAAAACGTAGATTATCTATACCGTTGTTATTCCACGTTTGTTAATGACAGGGAAGATGTTTAAAGTGAGAAATAACTAGTCTAAGTACAGAAGCCAGTTCAAGTTTACAAATACAAAGCAGCTATTTATCGGCTCGGGTACAATACAACAAAAGGCACTTAGCTGAACTTAGTTAACTGAAGAATTTAAAGTCATATTCTGTAAGGATTTCAATGAGCAATAAATCTAAGAGCTTCAAATATAAGTTTAGTGTTAATTAAGAGGAGGACAATTAATGTAAGGAGCAACTAAGGGGAGTATAACATCATCTAATAAATATGACATACTCATGCCTCAACAAGTCCGCAATTAAATTTAATTAAAATAAAGAATCACCCAGTTCTTTGTCAAGTGAAATATGGGATCTCATAATAACATAACTACTTAGTAACGACTATTTAATCTGTGGTGCAGTCAAGAGGCGCGGGTGCAACGTCCTACCGCCTCCATGTATGGAACAGAGCAGCATACATAATGCCAGTTGACGCCGAAGCTAGTTATTGTATCGATCACTTAGAACAGGAAAGCTGTTTACAATAATCTTGTAAGGGTAAGGAATTACGGATCGTTGAGTTCTATATTTAATTATAATTACATGGAAATCAATGTGAATAACACTTGGGAACTGGGAGAAGGGAATGTATTGGCTCAAAAGGCTGTGTGAGAGAGTACGCTAATATAACAAGTAAGCTTTGGGCAATATTCAAAATATATTTTAATCAAGCTATACACAAATTCCTCGGACTTTACTCAGCACACTTCATCAGTCCAAAAGTGACATAAGAAGCTATTGCGTTTGGTAAGACGTAAAGAACCCTAAATATAACAATAAAATATATAAATTCATCTTAGGTATACTTTAGGAATTACTGTGGGTTGCAGCACATATCATAAACAAAAAAACAAACGTGCAAAAACAGAAGATATAAAGCCTTTTAAAACCCACAGCTGGGTGTATTACTGCAGGGCGAATAGGCGTACCTAATCACCACGCTTGCATGATGCGTTAGTGATCTCATACCCAAGCTATCTTAAGAAAATACACATAGCAAACATGCATTACTTGACCCCGAAATTAAACCCAGAGGCTTGGCAAGTAAAAGGCACTCGCTATGACGAGAAAAATGTATGGAAGCTATACGGTACAACACAAACAAAGGAGTTTCAATGTCAATGCTAATTTACCGCGTGCGTGGAATCGTGTTAATATAAGATAATACAGAGGATAACACCTGATAGTACAATACAGATACAATAATAATACCGACCAATAAATACTTGGTGACGTAAAAACTTTAAGCAATATTAAAATTGAATATTAAATGGTATAAACCGTGAAATTTTGGATTGATTCGGCATCTTCATTATATTACAACGAAAATACTCACTGTCTCAAATGACTAAAATTCTACGTTCAAATTTATCGTTCAAATGTTAGATTTTTAGAGATATTGAAAATGTTAATTTCAAAAGATGTATGATACACATCTTAGATGTTAGATTTCCGACACTTTTCGTTATCTTTCTACATATTTAGACTATTTTGGATGGTGATGATAATATTGAGTTCGTATCGATTTAGTCGCATACGATGGCTAAATAATTTCAGTCACTATAACGACTCGAATGGCACATAAAACGCATTGAGGCACAATATTTTTAGGGTGGTTATATCAATTACAATATCCATCCCATTTAATCCTAAAACTTTTGCACTTCTAACATCCCTAACCTAAGGATTAAATAGGATTAAAAGGGACTAAAACTACGGTATGTTACCAGAATGATAGGCTACTTAATATTCACAGGTAAGTTTTATGAAGGTGTAAGTCAAACCTCGCCGTATTTATACATGGAACGTTGCTTGGGATCATTTTGTTTACCGTTATCTGTTACGCACTTCCTTGTAACTAAGTGATGAACATAACGTTTTAATATGAAGGCATACTTCATTTTAAAAATAGGTATGTTTAGAAAGAAATAACTTTGTAATAACATAACAAAGCATATATTCACTACATCATCTCATTATAGTAACTGACCCCTAACTAAGTTTGAGACTTGTATCTATAATATTATAGGGTAACAGAAACTACGCACACATCACACACACACACAGACCGAGATAAACATTTATGGTGACAATCTATGCATTAATTGTTTCACTTTTAACTTCCCTACTTTAACTAATCTAGTAATCTCCTTATCGAATGTGTTGAAACGAAGTATTTCTTTAATGATGCAGTTTAAAAGCAAACGTTTTACGCAAACCATACACTTGGAGTAAGATTGTACGAGTATATTTAAATGTTTGTGCTTTCGTAACTTCTCCGCAAAGAAGTCGACAACGTACAGACCTCACGATTTAAATGAATTTAATAGTTGTTTATGTTGTAACAGTTCCGAGTTTTACCTTCAGGGTGTAAGTTATCTTGTGACATAACTAGTTTGTGATCTATGTCAATCAAGAATCATGTCAATCATCAAACATCTATGTCAAAACAAAGAAGAGAGATGACCTTATAACCTAATAAAATAGGTATCATGGGAGATATTTATATCGGAAGCTTTGGGTAGTTC
Organism: Timandra comae; assembly: GCA_958496195.1. Classification (NCBI taxonomy): domain Eukaryota; kingdom Metazoa; phylum Arthropoda; class Insecta; order Lepidoptera; family Geometridae; genus Timandra; species Timandra comae. Next base: position 4,930,265 of record OY292360.1, read on the forward strand.
TATCCAGCATTGTTTCAATGGTTTTAAAACTAGCGAATAACAAGGAATACATTTTAGCAACAAATAACATTAAAATAGGAAATTGTTAGTTAATCTCAAGCTTATCAAAGCGCCATCGGGGATACGCCTCGCCACGTAGTTTTCTACCAGGGAAAGCTTAAACCGTTTGATTTTAGCCACAATTCTGATTTAAATCTAAACTAAATTCTGACCGCTATACTTTAGGCATGATCGCTGGAGAAGTGGCGTCACTAAGAAAGAGATGTCACTGAAAAAGTGGGGTCACTAAGGAAGTGGAATTGCTGGGATAATGGGGTTACTAGGGGATTGGGGTCGCTAGAGGAGTGGGTTCACTAGGGAGTTCCTTGGGGGTACCAAAACGTAGTATCTAGACAGGGGGGGAGGTCCTAAAAGGGGAAATTCCCGAAAAGTATTTTTTCAACACACTTGCTCATAAAGGGGCTCTTATTTGTGCAAAAACAGTTGATTAATGACACGTTTTATTCACTAGTGAGTTATAGATTGTTTTTTTAAATTGCTTTGTTTTTAAAAAAGTTTCGATACCAAAAAAATGGTGTCCATACATTTTAAAAACAAACTTCAACTATGTTGCCTTACTTTTGGTAGGTCTATGGTCGATTCCATTCATTCATTCATTCGAATTTTTTGTTAATAAGTATATTCTTTTAGTCTTTGGCGATCACCATTGTTGTGTTGGATGCGCGCGAATAGAAAAACTGTTTATTTATTAGCGAATAATGATAATTTCTTCGCAAATGTGTTGAAAAACGTTGTATGGTACACGCGAGTATTGATGATTACTATCCTCGGCTATCTTCAGACCCTCGCCTGACGGCTCGGGCCTCAATAGCGCCTCGGAAGTAATCACCAACTTACCTCGCTTGTACCATAAATAACTATTATGTAATCGCATCTGATGACAATGCTTATTGCAGAAAACCCACAAATAGAATACAAGAAAGTTGTGGCTATTAGCTGTGAGCCAACGTGATCGGTTCTAGAGATAAAATAAATAGAGATAGGTCTCTAAAGAGTTAACAATAATGATCATTCTATGCAAACTACTGTGGACACCATAAATAGTCCAATCCATTAACATTGTAAGTTAAGTACAAAGGAGTTAAGTAACAGTATCACGCGCTAACTGCTAAACTTGGATCAGCGATTATGAGGTGTTTAAGGAAATGAATACCTACAAGGAAAATAGTTGTTTCTTGGCATTGTACCAGCTCAACTTAAAGGGACTGTTTGTATTTCGAAACTTGTTCTGTTACGTAAGAATAACATTAGATAGTAATCTTGGTTGTTTACCAATATTGTAGACGCCGATGGATTACCGACTACCATAGTTTTCTATTAGACAGTTTCTGTTTAAAACTTTCGACGCAGAAAAGGTAGCAATAAAGTTAATTTAAAAAAATAAGAAACCGACTTCAGCACTAAAAAGTAAGAAAATAATTTAAAATAAACGATATTATTAATACATATTTACAATTTATAATTAGTTACTTTTGGAGTCAGTGCCAGCCCAGGATAGTTTTTTTTCCTTATAAGATAGCACGAGACGCGCCTATAATATTAATGAAGGCTTTGGCTGTCACCGACTTCATAAGTAACTAATTATAAATTGTAAATATGTATTAATAATATCGTTTATTTTAAATTATTTTCTTACTTTTTAGTGCTGAAGTCGGTTTCTTATTTTTTTAAATTAACTTTATTTTCAATTTTTTAGTGGGAAGTTAGTCTCCCTCTACAAAAGACGCCTAAATTTTCCTCCAGAAGAGCTTTTGACTCGTGGATCACTTGAATCCTTTTTTTGTGGGAGGAAGACTTTACGTCTTTCCTCTGTCCAGGGGAACGACGGGGTATGTCGGACTCCGCGCCGCAAAGATAGAGCGGCGACGCGCTTACCGACTAAAACCCCTTGGTGTGCCACCTCTGCGCTTATGGCCGAAACCGGAAGAAACGCGGCTGCACGCTACTACGATCCCGGACAGCGCCTCTACCCTGTTAAGGGTTTCTCCTCCGAGCTAGAATGTAGCTCTAGGTGACAGATGTTGAGTTACCCCCTTCCGAAAGTACCGCGCGCCACCTCGAGGCCTATATGGCGGCAGTGGATCTCCCCCCGGGATCACTGCCGCAGGTCGGGCGTATGGCGGTTGCAGGACAAAGCGGTAGTCCCGCTTCCGTCTGCCCTACCTTCTGCTGCGGATAGTATTAGTGGAGAGGGCTTCGCGCTCTCTCTCCGCAGCTTTTTTTGCGAGAGTACGACCTCACAACAGGTGGCACTCCAATCCAAGACCTCTCCTCGCTCACCATAGCAGAGACTACATTTGGCAAGGAGAGGTCGTTTCCCACGATTGCCGCGAGAGTTGCGAGGGCAATAGCCTCTTGCAGGGATTTTTTCGCTGCTCTATAAGTGTCGAGCAGTTCAACCTCAACGGGTACCGCTTGAATCCTGTCCCATGAGCTGATGTTACTCATGATTCATAATCTAACACAACCCTGCATTTTATTACTTCTTTTTAACTTCATCATCCCAATTAAACCATCATTTTATTACAAAACTTCTTTATAATCACAAAGGTATAAGAACTTTTTAGAAAATTAACCAAAGTCAAAATAAAAAAGAAAATAGAGGATGACGTTTATACTGTCTATTTTGTTTGTTTAGTTTGTTTGTAATATCTAAATATATTTTTTTACGAAAAGTTTTATGAAAACGCTCTGAAGATATATGTGTAATAGGTACCTATAATAGTATAAAAAAACATTTAAAAAAAGTGTTGTAGGTTCGGGTTTATTTTAGTGTGTGTTAACGAATTAAAAAACAGGACATTTTTATATCTAAAACCCATGAATTGTGAACAGCATTTGATTTAAATACGAAATAATACAGCCAAAAAATTTTCATCCAGAAATTCTTATGGTTTCAAGAATATCGCGAGCAAAACCACGGGTCACAGGTAGTTTTACTTTTAATAATGTCAATCGACACCCCAGCCTACATTGTCGCGAGTTTTTCCTCGATTTTTCATGGATCCCATCATCAGATCCTGATTTCCTTGACATGGGACCACTTCGCGAATATCCGCTTTCTAATGAAACAAGAATTTTAAAATGCTCCATTCATGATTACAAAGAAATCGCGTAACAAACACACAAAAAAAAAAATATATACACGTCGAATAGAGAACCTCCTCCTGTTTTTTTGGAAGTCGGTTAAAAAGGGATGAGATTATAAAATGAAGTATTTCCTCCGTATGTAACATAGTAGCTTCGTCGAATTATTAATGATATTTTTGATATTTTGCAAAGACTTCACTGCATTTTTTGACCACTTTTCTTAATAGATGGCGCGAATTAATTTGGTAGAAAAGTTTGCTAATCCATTCGTTAAATAAAGTAGCCGATAACATTGATTAGTTAAGAATGTTACATTTACTTATCTAGGTATTTCCTAATCTACAAATTCTTTTTATCTGTGATATACAAGCATTTTAATTAATAGTTAATATTGCTTAAGCTACCTATTTTATTCAACAGACATTCATTAAATAGGTACAGTTTGTTTGTTTAAATGCGCAAATGTCAGGACCTAAAAGTATAATGCGTATTTTTAAGGTAGCCGGTGAAAGTGTATGGCACATCTAGGGAACGGTACGGTACTAGGTACCTACTACCTATTTAAAAGGAATACAACATACCTATGCATAATCTCATATTTAGCTAAAATATCAATGAAACCTAGACAAAATACCTACCTATATGAAATAGCAAGAAATCAAAAAGGCAGTTTATTATAATGTCCAAGCAAACGTCAGTATGGGGCATTCAATTCTAGGAAAAACATCGTCTGATTCATCGCCATTAAGGTATTTATGCAATATCGATACGGTTTGTGCAAGACAAAGAGATTTTGACTTGGTAAGTTAATTAAGTAAAAACGTTAATGCAATAGGTACTACTTAAAAAATATCAATAGGTACTACTTAGGTATATCGTCGAGGAGGTACCTTCTATACTAGTACCTAGGTACCTAGACTTATGGTAAAGAAGATGCTTAGTTACCAACATTGTAAAAGATACAGTTGTGTTGCGGCAAGGCACGGCGCCATCGCGGATCGCCATATACCTACCTAGGTACCTGAGAACCTGCCTATTGAATACAGAGATCCACGAATATTATTTATAAGTAGGAAGGACGTAGGTACATAGTGTTTAAATAGTAGTAATAGGTATGTAAAACAAATTTAGCTTTTGGATGTTTTGATAAGTGTTAGGCAGATATACCTAGGTATTTCAGGTAGGTACCTATAAGTAGTTAACGTGCAATCCTTTCCACTTTACCTATATTATAAATGCGAAAGTAACTCTGGTCTGTCTGTTACCTTTTCACGGCTAAACTACAGAACCGATTGACTTTAAATTTGGTACAGGGGTAGCTTATGGTCCGGGGAAGGACATAGGCTATGTTTTATCCCGAAATTCCCACGGGATCGGGAACTACGCGGGTGAAACCGCGGGGCACAGCTAGTATTTTAATAAGCAGGTTAGGTAGGTTAGGTAACTACCTACCTATCTGCTTAACCTACCTATTTTTGATGTGTTAACACAAGTAGCAACTTACTTGTACCTAGGTACCTAGTTACTAATCTTAGAACAAGAAAGTACCTACCTAATACCTATAGGTACTAGAACTTATGTACTAAACTAACATAGGCACGTTAGAAGCTACCTATAACTAGATAGGTACCTACCAAATAGTAAGTACCTAGGTACTTACCTTCTTGCTGCTACTGCCAATACTATCCTATAAATCTTTGACTACGATTCCTTAATCGTAGTCAAAGGTACCTAGGTACCTTTACCTAGGTACCTATAATAATTTTTAGCGCCTACCTAATTAATTAGGTTAAATAAGTACATAACTAAGTACTATTTTGAAATTCAAAAGGATTTAGATAAACAAAGCACGCAGTAAATGTAAAGAATTATGCAGGAATGGCAATCTGATACTTTAAATAATGAAACAATGTGTTAGGGTTATTCTTCGACCGGAATATTTTTTGCTTATTTTTATTAAAAAACATAAAACTCTGTGCCACAGCAAACTTTTTGTGTTTGAATAATTACTTGATTAATATAATAGAAAATGGTAAAAGAGGCACCACTGTAAAGTTAATATTTATGGAGTAATATCAAGTTTAAAAAAATGACTCTTGAAGATAATGACAACGTGTCGATGTTAATGATTGAGTGGCGAGGAAAAATGATGACTAATACGATTAATGATTTTGCGTCAATATCAAAGTATTAAAATAATAATTGGGGGGCCCAGTTATAGAGCTGGCAAGTCTCCATCCGCCACTTCGTACATGTTTATAGCATTGTATTGGCGGGTGTCATAGTCCCCATAGTTCCCCAATATCCAGTCCATTTAACATCCCATTCCCATAACCCAGTAGTAGTTTTCCATATATTTGCAATAGTCCCAGCAGAACCGGGGACTGTCCTTGGATGCATTTTATAGTGTTATACAGGGATAGTCGCCGGATTGTGCATCCATTACACTAGATTAAATATGTCAAAGGGCTTCCTTGTGTTGGCTTTGGCCCCATACTAGCCTTCCAAAAGACCGGGACTCCTTAATAGTCCCGTGAATGGAAAAGACATAACAATAATAATAATATGTCTGTCCTTGGATGCATTTTATAGTGTTATACAGGGATAGTCGCCGGATTGTGCATCCTTTACACAAGATTAAATATGTCAAAGGGCTTCCGTGTGTTGGCTTTGGCCCCATACTAGCCTTCCAAAAGACCGGGACTCCTTAATAGTCCCGTGAATGGAAAAGACATAATAATATAATCATTTATTTCTCTCACAAACATGTACAAAGTTTATTACAAAGATATATGTTTATATGAGAATGTGAGAGCTGGTGCCTGAAATGGGTTTTTAAAAAACCTGTAGACACAGGTCACCAGAGCCCACTCCTCGGTATACAATATGAACCTTATTATATTTTATGACTATGAATAGGAACAATACAGACTGAATGACTATTATGAAAAGTGGTAGTGAAAAAAAAAATACATGATTAGAAACAAAAAAGAAAAAAAAAACAACAAGATAAATAAAAAAAAAGGTTTTAGTAATAACAATAATGATAAAACTATGCAGCAGACGTGTGTGCCAGTGGATTGTATGTATGTGTGAATGTGTGTGTGTGTGTGAGTGTGTACGTACGTGAGAGTGTGGGTATGAAGTTGTGTTCTTACTAAACAGCGATAATTCACGCAGATAGTTCTTAAACTGGAATTTTAAGACAAAGGACGTAATAGCTCCTCAGTTTGGTCGTATGACAGTGATTTTAAGTGTTTATTAATAACAGCCTTACATTTATATTTGGAGAGTGGGTATATGTTAAGTTTTTTATTAATTTTGTTGTAAAGAAAGTTACCAAGAAATAAGAAGAATTTCTGAGCAAGATTTGTGTGATGAGGAGTGTTTTTACAAACATTACCTCTTCGACGAGTTTGTTTTACAGAATTAGGATCGTATTCCAGTTCAGAATGCTTTTTTAAGATAGTGTATGCAATGAAAGTTTGTCTAACAGTAAGAATATCCCACTTTTTATACAAGTCAATCGTGGGGTAACGAAAAGGCAAGCCAGCGGCCACCTTTAATACAGCTCTTTGGGCTCTTTCTACATATATGAGATGAGATTTAGAAGCACCACCCCATATTATTATGCAATAGTCAATTAAAGATTGGCAGAGGGCAAGGTATACGGTCTTAATAACTTTGGGGTCGGCAACATGTTTAAGTGTTTTAAAAATATAAATAAGTTTGCGCAATCTTGTTACTAGTATATCAATATGTGGTTTAAAAGTTAGAAGGTGGTCAAGCGTAATGCCGAGATATTTAATTTGATTAGTTCTTTCGATAGTAGGACAAGAACATGGTTGAGAATTATCAGGACAATAATGTGCCTGTACAGTTAGAATGTTAGGAGGAAGTGAAGATGATTTAAGTGCGAAGGTAAGATATTTTGTTTTTGAGATATTGAGGGTAAGTAAGTTACATTGCAACCAAGCAGAAACTGTATTAAAACCCGATTGGGCATTATTATAGACCTCTTGCCAGTTACACCCTGTAAATAGAAGAGCCGTGTCATCGGCGAATGTTATGATTTTACCGTGTTGTAACTCAAGCTGGCAAAGGTCATTGATGTATATAAGAAATAGGGAGGGTCCGATAATACTTCCCTGCGGTATTCCATAACTTACAGTAACTTCTTCGCTAATATGATCACCAATTTTTACCCTTTGTTTCCTGTTAGAGAGATAGCTTTGGAATAACTTCAAAGGAAGTCCACGAATACCATTTTTTTCTAATTTGTTTAATAGATGAGGGATCGATACGGTATCAAACGCCTTTTGTAAGTCTAAGAACATAGCCAGGATTTTCTTTTTACCATCAAGATTAACTATAGTGGAATTGACTAGTTCATGAACAGCATCGGTGGTAGATTTGCCATAACGAAACCCAAATTGGTTAGTTGAAATTATATTATTGGAATCTAAGTAATTAACTAGTCGATTGTTAAGCAATCGTTCCAGAATTTTTGAGAGTGCAGGCAAAAGAGAGATGGGTCTGTAATTATCCACAATTGCTTTGGATCCTGATTTATGTACTGGCTTTATAATCGCTGTTTTAAAGGCCTCGGGGAAAACTCCGGAAGAAATTGCTAAATTGCAGATATGAGCAATGGCTGGTGAAATAATTGATGAATATCTTTTTAAAACTTTGTTAGATATCAGATCGATTCCCACCGCACATCTGTCCCGAAGCCTTGATATCAACAGAAACACCTCTTCAGGATCCGTCGGCTGAATTACGAAAGAATTTACTTGACTTTGAATGGCCCCTAAAATAGCATATTATATAAGAATAAAACCAGTACATTGAGAATCAACGTTAATATTTTAATCTTAAAATCACAGTTTTGAAGTTATTTATTAATCAACATTATTACGAACATTATTATTAACACTTATAACAAATGACAAACTAAGTACGTAGTTAGTATCTGTTTTTTTGGATTTTTAATATAGGTACATAAAGCTATTTATTATGAAATACAACATATTATTATTAATTACCATTATTTTTTATCTAATTTCAATGGTTTTTTAATATGTTAATCTTAAAATCACAGTATTGAAGTAATTTATTAATCAACATTATCATGAATAATAATTAACAAACTTATAACAAACTATTAAACGTAGGTAGAATCTGTTTTTCATAATCTTTGTTGCGCTCGACGGCGTTCCTCTGTAGCCTTATTATTCTTCGGTGGCATTTTGAATAGGTACCTATTTACCCTAAAACATTGGGACTTGGGTTAAAAAAATTCATACAAGTCATTATCCTCAAAGGCTATCATTATTGAAAACACAAAAATCATTAACTTCCCTATTGGTCATTAAACGCAACACACATTTTGAAGATAATGATGTTGGCGAAAATGACGAATCCAAGAAAACAGGTCGTAACATGTCGAGAAAGAACAAATCTGCATTAAAACACGTCAGACGATAAAGATAACTTGTCGATACACCATCACAACAAACATTTTAACAAATATTACAAATATTTGCATAGAGAGAACGAAATAGGTTAATTACTTATTTGATAACAAATTCTGAAGAACCAAATCAAAACTTACCTGGCAGCGAAATACAACGCGTCCACTCCGTTCAAAGGGTGCGAGTCAACTGAGGGGATCGAGGGGGACATGTGAACATTAAAACTCAACATTGTATCGGAGAGAGATGGAGATATAATGTGAACAATACTTGCTGCGACTAATGATGTTTATTTTATGACAAACTTTAACCGTGTCGGTTTTTTATTATTTAATAAGTAAACATAAATAAATTCACATAATTTGGAAAGATTGATCATTTATGGATGATTTTACATACAAAATAATTTATTTAAGTTTAACAAAAAAATTTTATTAGCAAAAATAACCACGTGCCATCATGTTGGACATGCCAGATAATGACGTTTGAAGCTGATTTTAGCTTAAATTTGTAATTAAACTATGTTTATTATTTTTCTTTCGTATGTTAATAGTTGTCTTTGTAATGACAGTATCTTATAACATTGTTACTCTTCAATATAGTTATAATAGAAAAAAGTATTTCGACTGGACACGCTTTATCCTCACTTCCCCGGAATAACCCGTTAATTAAACCAAACTTACCTCTAAGTTGAAGGTGAATCCGTTGACTTGAAGCCATTGTAGATAGGTACGTATAGATTATAATAAACAAACAGATATGCTACTTTCAATACATTGAGGACTCAAAATCCGGTTTTGTGATACCGCTATGCACTTAACAACTTGTTCTTGCATACCTGTGTCTTATAATAATAATACGGAATATATTAAAATCGCGCACGTAAGCACTTTTAGTTAAATAAAGTTTATTTTGTTTGATAAAAAGTTCGTTTTATTTCGTTCGGTCGTTTTCGTTTGAGCTGTATGTACACTATACGCGGTACCTGCTCCGATCGGGCCCGTGGACTGAAGAGAAGAAAAGGTTCGGTTCAATCAAAGCAAGCAAACGAACAACGAGCGAGAATGTTGGTGTTTGAAACGTGTATTTATTGCGGGCTGAGTCTGTGTGAGTGCGCGGAGGCTTCGCTAGTTCGTTTCGCTGCCTTCGCTTCGGCCTGCGCGTGCGAGTGACCGATGTAACCGGTGTTACCATAATAGAAAGAAAACTGCATTTTGTAGGATAATTTGTGGAGATAAACCACACGTGTTATTTTTTGATTGTGTTTATACTTAACTTTATAGGTAGCTTATACTTGGTGGGCGCTCGCAAGATTTTCGATATTAACTAGCTCGGGAGGTAAAATCTCGATAATTACATCTAGCACATTACTATTGTAGCAAATGAATTTTATTATATGATTTTTTTTTTCGATTATTTAAATTGCACATTTAGACATGAATTGAAATAACTAATGTGAAATATCAAATTTGTGATATTTATTTTGTGATATCAAATAATCAAACGTGCTGCAGTATTTCCGTAAAATGTACCATAAAACTTTATAGATTATAATTATTTAACAAAACGGGATGTTAGTACGTACTTATTTAAGTCGAAATCCTCGACTAGTTTCAGCCACGTCCGGTGGCCTTCATCAGGAGGAGTGCGATACGCCCGCGCCGTCGGCGTCTCGCTCTGCACTCAGCTGGGTGCAGAGCGAGACGCGTTAGTGTTAAATCCTACTAATATTATAAAGGCGAAAGTTTGTATGTATGGATGTTTGTTACTCTTTCACGCAAAAACTACTGAATGGATTTTAATGAAACTTTACAATAATCTTGCTTATACATCAGAATAACACATAGGATACTTTTTATCCCAAAATTCTCACGGGAACGGGAACTACGCGGGTGAAGCCGCGGGGCGCTGCTAGTATTTATATAATTATGATGACGTACGTTTCGTTTAATAAAAAAACTTTATAGATTGTTGCGTATGGTTCTCTTCATACAAAATAAGGGTAAAATAATGTTTATTTTTTCTTAGGTAAATAGCAAAAAACTATAACATGTAGTGGGATATTGTTTACATTTACACACACGGATGTCCTTAACTGACTCTATGATCTGTGACATAATATACACAATACATTTTTGCTAGTAGTTCGGTTTGCTTTTGTTTTCTAGTTAAACCTATCAAATTTGGATAGGACCTATCCGAATTTGGTTTCGGAGAACGCTTTGACTCCTTACTGGCGTAGTATATGCGCTATCATACCTAGATATTAAAGCTTTTTATAATAATCATATTGGTTTGGCGTAGGGAACTTGCTCGCTACAACTAACCCTGGTCGAAAATCCAGACACAGACCCAAGATGAGGTGGAGAGATGTAGTGTCAAGGAACATGAAGGAGCGCAAGGTTTCCGAGGAAGACGTCGTGGAGCGAGCGAAGTGGAGGAATAAGATCCGAAAGGCTGGCCCCACCACCATGTGGGACACATAGTCGGGAAGAGAGAGAGAGATATTGGTTTGGTTTTATTTGTACCTTTTCTTCAATCATTTCCGAAATTGATTTACTTCACCTTCATCCACAAACCGTTAATACCAAATATAGACAATAAACATAGGAAAAAAATGTGTAAACTTTATTGTACATCATGGCAACACTAAAAGAAGCGAACGACAGCGAATGCGAACGAACCATTGACATATAACATGGACGGGGCATACCTACGAAAAAAACGTGTATACCTATACTTCACTGAGAGCGAAAAATGGCGGCTAATAGTGCAGTCCCTATCGATATGTCTGAAAAATAACATCGATAATAGATTGTAAGTATGTTTTCTTACTTTGATTAATTTTAAGTTTTATAAATAGGTCTTACTGTAAAAGAACATTATAGATAGTTTGTAAAATATAGCTTGATCATTGTGACATACAGAGTGGCCCAAATAGAACGCTCAGTAAGGGGAAGTATAAAACTATAAGATATACAAAGATTTGTTTTTAGGATCCATGTCCTCGATTTTAGTAAAAAAAAAGTGCATTCATAGATTTAGAAAAAAAAACTATTACTCTCTTTGAGAATCGAACCCGGAAATTTTTAAAAATTTAATGTTCATTATTTTAAACTAGAAATGGATTGTGTACATCTTTAGCAGTAAGTAAATGTTACTAAGAAACATCATATCTAAATTCATTAAAATGCATTGTTTTTAAATGAAATAGTTTGGTACAAAACTCGCCAAGACATCATTAAAGTTCCTTCCCAGTTAATATCCCATTTCAACACAAATTCACCATTTCAAGATACAAAATGCAATAGTTTGTATATACGGCCGTTCGTTCTAGTTACAAATAATTAAAAATATTTTTTTCAAAACTTCCGGGTTCGATTCCTTTAGTGAGTTATAGTATTTTTCTAAATCTTTGAATGCAATTTTCATTTTAACTAAAATGGATGACATGGTTCCTAAGAACAAATCTTTGTATCTCTTATAGTTTTATACTTCCCCCCACTGACTGTTTTATTTGGGCCACCCTATATATCAAACTTTTATTCATTATACTCTAGTTGCCGGGATATAAAAATGACGATAGAAATTATCGACGTTTCGTACTATAATCGATACTGATGTAACATTTAATTGGGTTTTATTTAATTACAAACGTTAGGCATTCAATTAAACGAATATTTCAATATGAATACAGATATTCTCAAGAGCAAACCTCAAATCCATGGTTTCTTATGGTATACTACATGAGAATCTGAAAATTGGACTTTATATACTTACTCACTATTATTTAAGATCATATATGCACAAAATGTAAATAAAGTTTATGAAATAAAAATAAACACCAAAATTAAAACGTACTTGAATAAGTGTTTAAATAACGTTTTATTTAAAATATCGATAGTTTATAGTCTGTGGTCACGATGTTTCATTGCCCATCACTAAGTAAGTTGTAAATCCTTTTGTTATAGCTAGAAAATAATATGGCGAATATGGCCACGAGTAGGTATTTCAATGAGACTAAGAATGACAGATGGCTATTATAGTAACTGTCAGAAATACTGTTGTCCTTTTTCCCTTACGCAAAATTATGAACGTTAAAAAGAGACGGCTATATTTTTATAACTTTGGCGTCGATAAGCCTCATACTTCTATAACTATTTTTTCTATAGTCAAACATGCGATGTCCATGTTATATGTCAATGGAACGAACGAATGACGTGACGTTGACGTTGAGTGAAAAATAAAATTTGAAAATTGGAATTAAAAGTCCTTCCTTCCTTCCATCCTTTGAGGCCGTACTTGGAAAAAAAGAGAATTCTTCCTTTGGGTTTATGTTTTTTATTCGGTGTATTTATAAATAGCTCAGGTATATCAAGTCCCTGCCAATTCTGTGTAACTTTATAATTCTGGAAACATTCTATGTGCTGCTAACTAATTATGTGTCATTATTATCTTGGACAAGTTTGTCCGGTTTGAAGTTTTTTTTTTAATCTGTTTCTGTTAGTTTTATACGCATTCGAATGAAATAATATCAACTTTGCGAAGGTTCTGTTATGAAGGATTTACGCATGGAAAAGGGTAAGTATTCTTTCATATTTTAGTTTGGCGCCTTTAGTATGATTTTAATGGTAAGTAATTTACGTTAATTAAAGGTTTTAATAGTACTTAGTTATAGTAGATAATATTTATGTGGGTCGTAGGTAGTACTAGTTGCTTTAAATTAGTTTAGAAACTCAATTATTTTGTAGATTGGTAATGTATGAAAATAAATTAAGTATTTTACTCATTTAAGAATTTTAAAATCCTGTGTTGTAGTGATATTTAAAAATGTAAACTTAATTTGAAAATAAGTAATAAGTAAAAGTATAAGTTAATAATTAAAATTTAAAAAGTTAACTAAGTATATTATTTAAATATGTACAAACTTACTTAGTCAATTCTAAAAATAAAAATAAGAGTTTAATCATTGTTAAATAACATAACAATGATTCACTACATTATCTCATTATAGAAACTGACCCCTAACTAAGTTCGAAACTTGTATCTTTAGGGTGTCAGAAACTACATACACTCACACACACACCCAGACTGAGATAAAATTTTGCCGTTCACACAAATATTCACCCGCACGGTAATGGAACCCACAACCTTACGGATGGCAGTCTGGCATGGCAATCACTCTGCCTTCGAGGTCAAATCAAGTCAAGTTAATGAAACTATAGCTTTAAAGAAGCTCTAGGTGTAAGTTATCAATAATAATTCAAAGTGAAATTGTATCTTACCACTAGGTACACAATGAAAGGCATTTATAATTTTTAGATTCATTTTATTTTCAATAACATAAAAATGTTATTATTTTTTTCATTTTATACATATTGAAATGAATTCAGTGGGCATCAACCAGATTGCTAAAATGTTCACATAATGTTCAAAATGTCAAATTATATTCTACAGTACAGTTTGGCTTGTACGAACTCTTGAGTAACAGGTCTCGTAACCTTATTTAAAAATCATCTTTCACTTATTTTCAAATGCTATCTTACATTTGTACGAGCACAAAAATCTACTTCACAGCAGCTTTCCATTATAATAATCAACAAAATATATAATTATTGTAATAATATTCATCAGAATGGATCATCCGATCAGATTTTTGCATATTAACTTGATATGCTATACAAATTTTTTGTGATATTTTCAATTTTATATAAACAAATATTTGATTTAAATTACCTAAAACAGGTATGTAAAAAATTACTATTTGGTCAGACAAAAACCTTTGCGATGATCCACCCAATAGTACTTCACTACAATAAATAGATCTAACTAACTGGAATTGAAGGTCCCTTAAAATTATGTAATGTACAAAGCTGTGATCAACTAGACACACAAACTGTCAATTGATCATAATATAATTATTTTTAACTACGAAAATTATTTTGTTAACAGTAAAACATTTTGTTTGAATAATTGACCACTGCTTTAAGTAATACTAATTTTATTGTTTTTTTTCGTAATAGACTAACTCTAAAGAGGCGTCCGTATTAATAGCATGAATTAAAGATGCGCAAATTACCATTTTATACGATTAATTGAAAGAATCGATAGTTTTTAGTACAACTCTAAGTAAGAGATTTAAAATTGGTATTAAAAGTACAGTAGTAGTACTAAGTGGTTGAACATTTTACAATACTATGTAAAATTTATATGAATGATGTACCTAGTAAGTAATGTCAATTTTACGGGAACTTAATTCCATTTAGAATAAAACAAAATAACTGTTGACAATTTGCGCTCCATTATCTTAAATGTTATCAAAATTAAATTACGTATTAAATAGTTAAGTTAGAGAGTTACAAATACCAAACAAAAACATTTGAAAATATGTGAAACGAGATATACATTAAATTCAATGCTCATCACAATTTTTATACTTTAAATACATTTATTTTAAAATAACTATTATATATACTTTAAAATTCTATTGTAAATAATTTTATATTTAATATAATTATGAATAATATATAATCGTTACTAAGCACTTTATTATTGCTTGTTGTTGAAAATATGGAATAAATTATAAAAAATTAAGATGAGCACAGATTTAGGAGAAAACAATTGATTGATTAATTTATAATTTCGTCTATTAAAATGTTGGCAAATGAAAAGTTGTGCGAATCGGAGTACATGAACACAAATACTGAATTATTGAGATCTGAGACTAAGTTGAGTTTGTCCAGATAAAAAACTAAAGAAACCGTTAAAAACAGTTAATATTTGAAAAATAATGCCAAATAATTAATAGGTGGGTAATTATTTAAGTACATCTTAAATGAGTTAAAGTAAATTATGTATTATATACTCCGAACACTCAACTTTTAACTATGGTAATTTGTATATATACATGTAAAACCATGTGTCGATTTGTTTATTAATTTAGTAATACTATACTAAACTGGCCGTCATATAAGTATCTGCCATGTACTCCTATATAACTAAGTAATATAATATTCTTAACTTAATTCATATTTACAAATAATACAGTTCATTATCATTTATTTATATAGAAATTAAAATATATGTCTATCATTCTTCGATTCACATAACGCAAAATAATTTAACAGAGTTCATGTTTGCACTCACATTTACAATATAGTTGTGTAACTGTCGTTACATTAGTTGATGAACAACTCATATAGAATATATCACCCAATAAGCGAGTACCGTTATACTCACGAATCCTATCGTATCTTACTTAAAAATGCAAAATATGCGAAAAGTTTTAAGGAATTCTTTACACTTAAATGGCAATTGAACATTATAGTTCTCTCGCATTCAATAGGAACTATAAAATTCATAATGCCTCGAACCGCGCCGCCCTCGCCCCAACTACCTATTCTATGTATGTACAACGCGAAGCGACCGGCAGCACTCGTTACCAAAACAACTAGCTCAAATAAAATACCTATATACATCCGGTCAACTATTCACAATTATGGACACAAAAATCTCTAATTAATAGATAAAAAGTTGAATGAATTTGTGTTAATGTGTTTATGCTAGAGTTTAGAATATTAAAGGAGCTTATTGGCGCCACCGTGCGCGGCGGTGCGAGGAACTATACATGCACAACACCGCAGTGTCTATGGCCGTTTGCCTCCAATACTTTACTTAAACAACTAATAAATGTTCTCCGACATCGGTGTTTCAACAGTCGATGTTTGCCACCTTGAACATTGCCGCGACCCTTGACGGTGCCACCTTTATAAGATGGAGAGATTCTGTTGTTCAACATTACTGCAATGTTCAACGTGACCGAGAGAAAGAACTAAAATCTAGTATCACAATATCGGGCTCCGCAGGCTCGAACACGAGACGAATCGACGCCTCACTAGGCTCTTACTGCTGAATCATGTAACGAATAACAATTCATATCAATTGCGGCCCTTATTACAAACTTACACTTTACAATCGCAAGTGACTTTTAAAAGTAACGAAACCATCAAAGATGTGTTATGTTTGCGAGTGTAAGTTGTAAAAAAGTGCTGTTTTCTATATTTCTTTGTTATCGTTACATAAATTCAGACCAGTCCATGGCTCAATCAAACAGCGCTAAGAGGTCATCGGAAGAGGGCGCGCGCGGGGGATGGGATCCCGCCGACGATGATGAGGATGGTGGAGTCGCCAAAAGGTCGCTGATCACAGGCGCATCCAAATACGATAGCAGCTCCATTGGATCTACGCTCGTTTCTGGCAATAACTGTAAAGAAAGCAATAAATACAATTAACAATCGTTATTCGCGTTAAAATTAAATCAGTAGTGGTATTTTTCGGTTTGAGTAAAGGGTATGCGCAATAACAAGGCAATGTCGACAAAAATATGTCAAGGCAAAAGATATCAACGCGTTCATCATTTGAAATAATTTCAATTTGAATTTAAAAAATCGCTTTATCACTATGACATTGATATCTAAACAAAATTGAAACTTACATTGAGATTATCTGTGCCCTCTCCATCAATGACCGCCGCGGGGTCAAAGTTGAGATCTGCTGGGATGTCGACGTCTGTCAACGAGTGGTGGTCCACGGAAGGTGGGCCGGGAGTGTGGGATGAGCCAGGAGTGTGGGCACCGCCCCCGCCGCCCGGCGTGTGGGCTGAGCCCGGCGTGTGCGGCGTGTGGGGTGTGTGAGGCATCTGGAATTAAACAAATTCATTATAACACATTGAAAGTCTCAAATGTGCCAAAAAATTGCATGCCCAAATGTAATAAGAGACATTGTTACGCTAACTGTTAAATAATAACAAAACGTTGCTCATGTTCACTTTACTCACCTGCTCATTAAGACTCTTCTCCATGGCGTTGAGTGGGTCTAATGAGTTGACGCTATCGTTCAAATGTGACAAAGGACCGTTGCCAGCGAACTCGTTGCTTCCCGGACCATTGTTCATCCCGAAGTCATAGTTCTGACTGTTTGAACCAGAGTTCCTGTTTTGTGCACTCTGATTGTATGAGGAAATCATCGAGCCGCTGGCGATGGTGTTCATGTCTGGCGGAAGGTAGGGTGAGAGGGCTTGGTTCATATCCCAGTTGTTCATCGTGGGCATGTTCATTGAACCCGGAGATACCGCTTTACACCGTTTGCCGCCACTGTTGTCATTACTATCATCTTCTTGCTGCAATTGAAAGGATTTTCTTATTTTCTGTTCTGTGTTCATATTTGCTATTGTAGGTGTAAGTCAAAAGAAATGTGAATTTACCTTTATGCCAGTAGCTGACGGACTCTTCGCTGCTTTCCAATTGGCCCCGCTGTCTATTGTCACTTCATCCACATCGGAACCGTTGAGTGTATTCAGAATACCCCACATGTACTGGTCTACTTCTAGGCCTTCTAATTGTGCTGGTTTGCTGTAAAAATTACACATTTAATGTATTTGCTCATAACACACTGTTAAGTGTTCGATTGAGTTATTATAAGTGTGAAAACATACTTGCAAACAGGACATCTCCATGAGCCTCTTTCACAATTCAGTTGTAAGTACGATTCTAAGTCAAAACACTGTATGTGTTTACATTCATGGCCACGTGCTGGTAATGTAATCTTCTTAAATGTAATAGGACATTTTAATGACACTTTTAATGCTGTTTGTTCGACGCTGTCCCGATCGTTCGCAGTATTGGAGCCATTGTTTCCATTGGTTGGCGTCTGGTTGAAATTCATTTTTATCTTTGCGATACAATGATCTGCGGTGAGCAATCGCTTCCGTAAAAGCCCTTGAAGTACGCTTCGTACACTAGGTCGGTGGACTAATTGTAAAACAAACAGGTGCGACTGGAATATAAAAGAGATATTCAATTATTTTCATGATTGCGTACTATCAAATTTCAGAATAGCAACAATGTTTTCACAAGTGTTTTACGTATAATGGAAAATATGTTGTTATTGTGTGTTAAACAATATAATAAAGACACTTACACAACAGCAGGCGGAGACAGTTATTTGTATTGTATTTCTGCCCGGTTGGCAAACTTCTTTCAGGTACAACGGTTTGTGTGATGTTTTGTTCTCTCCTCTATCTATCATTAAGGGCGTCGCGTTGACTGACACTTGAACACTCGCTGGCCAGTTCGTGTTCATTTGCCGATCCTCGTGGTGGAAGCATTTAAGTTGTAACTCAAGGTCTGATCTAAAAATCATGAAAATAACAAACATTAATACAGTGCTCGTTGCTGTAATTCAGTAAATGGAAAACCATTATTAATGTCTTAAATAATTACCTCCATATTAATGTTGAATGGACCGTGGGTTTTAATTGGAATACATGATTGCTAACAGCTAAATTATGTTCTAATCTAAATGGTGGTAGTATAATACCATCTCTTACAGGGAATGTTAACCGGAGCTCGTCATCTGGAAATAAATAAGGAATTGGTTAATACCATCTTGTGATGCTGTAATAGATACATTACACAGTATTTTAAAATTATCACTTACTTTGCATGCCCATTGGTGGTTTGAGCTCGTTAAAATGGGGTTTGACATCAGCATTCGGGCTTATGTAAGGCGGCATACTACTTGCGGGCGTGAGAGGCGGGGTGGGGTTCCCAGGAACTGGGCTGTGCTGATAACTCATATTGGTCCTCATAGCTACTTCTTGTGCAAACTGCCCACCGTACTGACCTCCATATTGACCATTCCCAGTTTGGTGCTGTGGGAATTGACTGGGTACACCACCGTTGAAATACTGTCCCTGGTTCGAATATGGAGGCGTCGACTGCCTCATTGATCCTCTCATGGTGCCTCCAAAGTTTCCACTAGGTCCAAGCGGTTGCTGGGGAGGATACTGGCCTTGAAAGCCCGGCCGACCTCCGTATCCCGCCGGATACTGGTTCGGCCCGAAACCAGGTTGCCCGCCCATATACTGCGGCTTTCGTTGGCCCATTAGCATTGTTCCTGAAGGGTAAGGTGCGTGCCGTCTTTGATATCCTGGACCCATTTTTGCTGAACCACCCATTTGTCCCGGACCCATTTGAGACGGCATCATGTTCGCGTGCATGCCCATGTTGGCCATTTGCGCCATTGGGTTCATACCGTTCATGACTGCATTTCCCATCTGACCCATACCGGTCATTCCATTCATGCCGCCATTTCCTCCCATCCCCATGCCGGTCATTGCCGGATTATGGCTGCGCTGCTGGCCATAGCCATTCATCGCGCCATACTGAGGATTACCCATAGTCATGTTGTTTTGCATCTATAACAAAATAATTGATTAATCGTACACGATACATACTACGTGACTCAATCCACGTATCAAGTTTGTGTAATTTATTTGTAGAGTACTTAGTTGAAAATAGCCTTTCGCGACTAAATTGATTAATTAAGTTTCAAATTAATATTCTATTAGCGTCTGTGTGAACTAGAAATATATTAATTTGTAATGTGGATTCAGTTTGTGGCGATTATGTTATAAAATTAAATATGTATAGCAATTGTTTTGATGCAAACCTGTGAGAAGGGCTGCGAGTCCTGCATCGCGGCCGTTGTGGCCGCGGCGACCATTGCGGCGGTGGCGCCGAACTGCGCGTTCTCGCCCCCGCCGCTCATCGCGCCCGAACCGCCGGCGCACCCATAGCCGCTGGAACAATACGAACATTATATTAATATTAAAATACAATTTATCTCACGATTCTCATATACAAAACCTCCACAACGTACGTGCCAAACTATACATAAATAGGTAGTGAATACTTTATCGTAATGATAACGATATAGATGCAGTTATCCTTGTAGATACAGAAATCGATAATAATCATTAACCATCTAGTTGGACGGTATAAGTACACAGATAGGTACATATTATTAAATGTGAAATCGGTCTAGTTAATGTTATTTCACTCACGATACGAGCAGTTTCTATTGCAAGCGGCCTTGCAGAGCCGAACATTCCACACGTTAACGCTTCGATTATTAATAAACTCGACTCAATATTAAACCCAAATCCTATCGACGCAAGATCTTTTTTATTACGTGCCGAGATTTTATTATTTTACTAACAATGAAAGAAAAAATCAATATGGATGTATAGTGACGCGTTGTTACCCCTGTGTTTCTCTCGGGATGTGTTCGATTTTTTGTTTGGCGCCGGAGTGGGAGAACGATTCATGTGAACTGCTTTTGGGGCGAATTCCCGAGCCTTCCCGGAGCCCTTCCTAATAATTCTCATTCGACAAATGCACGACAAACTCTCGCACGGGCGATCCTTTGTTACACAGCGTCTCTGTAGTAGTGCAACAATATTAGCCCTTATGATGCCACATGATATTATTATAATGCATATTACTCACACACATACATAAAGCTCTCTATTACGGAAGTACGTTCACCGGTAAAAGTTAGTTGACAACTCTTACGTAACCAAATTATAATTTGGTTATTTCATAATTCACAGATTAGTTACTAGCCAATGAGATTGTTTGTTTTGTCAATGTAAATATTTGTTTGGTAATAGATCTAATGGATCAATTCTTTTTCACAGCTCTTAAGTATTCTCATAAATAGCTTAACAGATACTTAGTAGCGTCGACAACTAATAAACAGTGGAGTCAACAACGCTTGAGTCGACATCGTCTCTATTCATCGACGCAGCAGATGATTTACAAGGGTCCTTCCTTAGGTAAACTCGGTCCGACCTGCACTTCTTTTTATAGTTTTGTCTGAGCCTTTTTTCTTTTTGCCGACCGAAATGTGTGTCCAACAAAAAAAAGCTGTGTGTTCTGTATCCTGGTGCAGTTTTTGTAAAAGTGGTACCACATCCGAATAATCACTTACTGCCTGTTCAAAATATTTGGGATCTTGAATACGAGTGTTCATAGAGGGGATTTCTTTAAAGGCTTTCTTGGAATGAACCTTTTTAAGGCTTATCTTTCGGCAAATGCATGTCAACAGACCGCACGTCTACCTAAATATAATTCAGAATTGCACTCGACTTTTTGATGGTGAGCTAGTGGAATATAACACGACTTATTCGTGTGCGTTATACTTCTTCGACATGTTAGATTTCTAAATAAATCAATATGAATGAGTAGGTAAGCTGCTATTTCGAGAAGCTGGAAGGTGTTTGGCATAGTATTGAGAGATGTGCGAGTAACGCGTAGGTATTTTGATACATAGGCTGCAGTTAATTTTAGATTGGTGCGCAGACGTGTCGGATTCCTGGTTAATTGGCAGTGGAGATAATCGTGTATTGAGCCGAACGTCTTAAGAATGATTTTGTTTCAATTGAATTTCCTTCGTTGCATCCATATTTT
The DNA here is from genome assembly GCA_958496195.1 of Timandra comae. Classification (NCBI taxonomy): domain Eukaryota; kingdom Metazoa; phylum Arthropoda; class Insecta; order Lepidoptera; family Geometridae; genus Timandra; species Timandra comae. The sequence goes on from OY292360.1 coordinate 4,952,202, forward strand.
CTTTGTTATTTCTGGGTTTACTATAGTGTTTTCAGATCCGTGACAAGTTAACTTGCTCTTAGGTTTTCGTAATAGAATTGAAGTGTTAAATAAGGCGTTAATTGTAAGTTTCGTATAGATTACTATCGTGGTAGCGTGAAGCCGTGGCGTACTCAACCCCTGTATTTCGACGACAGTTGGTCACCCCCATTTAAATACCACTTCACATTGTGGCTTGTGCGCACATTGCATTATAATAGCGTTAACGTTTTAATATTATTCAATCGATGATGTTTTATTAATTTTCGTATTTATTTTGGATGTCTTTGGGCTGCTGATATTAGACTCGTCTCATTATTAATTACCGAGGAATAAATAAATCAAAGAGATTAAGCATCGCGTAAGTACATAATATTTATGGATTTTATTCGATTTAAAAACTTTGATGTAATAATTTCGGATTAAAACATAAGTTTAATTAAGTATTTCAATATATATCTCATTCTCGTCAATTGACTGCGGGGTCGAGAGAGAATGAATCATGCTTCAAGGAGCGGATTCCGGGGGTTTACAAATGGAGGCGAGCGTTCCGGGGTAAATACGGTACAATGAGCGGGGAAGGGTCGCCGCTCGCCCGCTTAGGGTAAGTGGGGCCAGTCACGGCAATATGGGGCTTTATTAAGGCGACGCTCCTGATAATAATTTGTTTGGTTGAGATGAAATGAGCCACATAGGTAAATAATTTAATCCACACCGTAACTTTGTTGGTCTTGCATGAATTGTGATATTCAACATGAAAAAACTACTTATGAGCTTTGTTTGTTATAAAACTAATTTAATAAGGCATAATAGCTTTATTTTAATTTGTTTAACGTCTGGTTCCTCACAAAAAAAGGTTTCTGTTCGACCCTAGTGAGCACGTGGTGTAATGCATGTTGTGTCAGTGTATCCGCCCCCAGTCGGCTCGCTCGTTGAAAACTGACGTTTTTTCCCACGATAACTTACTTACAGTTACAAATCTGTTATTATTACCATCCGAGCCTCGATGTGATTCCTCATATTTGAACTCTGATTATAATTCTGCTGGCTCATTAAAACTGATTTTATTGTTTTAAACGTTGTTAGCAACTGTAGCTAAGATTCTCAGACGTTGCCATTGAAATGAAGTGGACTTCCTGTGTTCTGTTCACACAATCTCGTTGCCGGTCCCCATTTTTTTATTATTATGTACTTATTGGTTTTGTATAAAAGCAGGCAGCCATCAACAATATGTCGTTTATAAAGGTGACTACAAAACAAAGCCGTTGAGCGTCTGAACTTAGCACCTGCTTGTTTTTATAATAGTAGTATATTATTAATTTATTTGGAAACGGTTATTGGAGCAATAATACAAAATATATTGTAAATATGTTTATCTTATAAAATGTTTGTATTTCGAAAAGTGAAAATTTATAAAAGAACCTCAACTTTTCGATTTGCTCACTTGTGTTGCTAGTTTAATGTTTTGTTTGTTTGTATTTATTGTAAGCGAAGTGCAGTCACCGCGTGCATTCCCAATGTACGCCTGTGTGCGTGTTTACATTGGTGAGCGTGACAGAGTGGTTGTGTGAGTGCGGTGGTCTGCGCCTGTGTGCGTACTGGGTGCCCTAAAGCGTTTGTGCGTGTGAATGGATGGATGGAGGAGCACATTTCATTTATAATTGCAGCGATGCGCGGTCGACAATGTCACACTTACTTGTGTACTTTTATTTACCCTTCGTTTATTAGGGCTTCCATTTGGTTAGTGTTGATGATTTATGATTATATTTTTTATTTTAAGGTTTTTTATATGACGTAAAAGTTGCGATTATTATTTCAGCACGTTAGAACAATCACGATCAAAGTAATTTATTTACGTAGACGATGTTATTTTGTGATTTTATTGCTTGTTAACTACGATAAGGTGGCACAGGTAAGCCCAGTCACGTTTCAGCGTTTTGTTGAAATGTAAACAAACTTGTTCCGGATAAGATAAAAACAGTATAGTACAAGCAATGAGCACACAAGTACCTACAAACGTTTTAGTAAATGATAAAAACATGAAGAACCGTATAATTTTGCATGTAATTAATTTTATTAGAGATCGTTGACTTTGTCGAAAGTTACCGTCAAATAGCAATACCAAAGTTATTCTACTGCTCACACATCAAGACCGAGTGTATGTTATTAAATTTGAGCCAAATATTAGACAACATCCGATTTCACCGTATGCTCATTTACGTCATTTGAAAATAATTAAGTGAGAAGTCATCCAGTTTGTATACATCTGATTGTTTACGTGGATGATACAGCCGTTGTTATTACCAGGCGTAATTTTGGCACTTCGTCTTTGCATTTTTACGCTTTAATATTTAATTTGTAATTGTATATGTTTGTTTTTTAAACACACATTTTAATTGTATTCTCACCTAGGGGCGTTGACTCGGTATCCAATGGTCCCTTGCTGAGGGTTGTGTTTTCCAGTCTCGGGAGCGTATGCTCCCGAATAGTTATACGAAGAGCTCGTATATCCAACAGAACCACCAGAGTTCGCCGTCCTGTTGGCTGAAGTACCCCCTGAAACAGGACGCACTTCGTTGTAGCCCAAAATAATTTCATTCGAGTTCATCAATTTCATAATTGACCATTTTTTCACTTCTCTCAATATTGTCATTAACTTTTCAGCCTTCAAATTTTTATATTTATCAGCAATGAACGCAATGTAATTTCTGTTATCGCATGTCGAGCGGCAATTTCACTCTAGCATTTGAAACTTCCAATAGTGAACGTCAACAGTCGACGAAACATTCATCGTAAACACTTTTACAAATCAACCGTGCAATTCTTTGATCTCTCATTGTTGATTTATTATAATTCTCATTATTTTTCTTTTATTAACCTCACTTTCTGTAACTTCATAAAAGTTTTTACAGATTTGTATTTGTTGTAGAAGTCGATTATTTTATAATTTTCGATGGACACTTCGTACGACTGTTTTTCAATTTATTTAATTAAATAAAATACTTGAGCAATTCTTTTTATTATTTTGATTTAAATTTTTAACCAGCTTCAAAAATATATAAAGACTGATTGATATTTGTTTATTGTTATAATTTTATGATTAAAATTTATTTTTGTAAGTAATATGAGAAGTTTGAAAAAACAGAACGAATAAAATTACTTTTATTTACTTTTTATAGCACTTCCACTCGAATGTTTGTTCACTGCAATATTATGTTCATAATCCAATTTTTGTGACACTTTGCAATCCTTTATTTTTTCGTTCACTGCACTTCAAAGTTATATTCAAAAATCCAAAAATGTCACTTCACAAAAAATCCAAATCCAGGGTGGTGAGATTATAACTCGACACTGTGTTCCAGTTTTTGACAGGTAATAAGTTATCACTCACGAGTCCGACTTTGAAATCACCGAAACATGATAGACGTGTTGCACGAGTGTCGGCACCGACGTCACTGAGAGCGACGGCGAACGACCGCGCATTCGACCGTCAAAGGTAACACTGGATGATGGCGATGGTGAGCCGGCGACGGTGAGTGAGAGGTTGTGGCGCGGGGCGCTCCCACCCCGCGCGACGTTGCCAGCTCGCTGCGATAAGTGGCGCACCCCCGCGTCCCCCGCTCGTAAGTCTCGCCACTCTGCAATCGGCCGCGCTCGGGCGCCACCGTCGCTCTATCGGCTCTCTGCTCTGCCCCACCCCGCACGGCACGCTTGACGTTTTCACGTAACGGTCCTCAATCGAGCGCGTTACTGCGATCGCGATAGTTGCACAGCGCTTGTCGATGTTATTAGTTCAATGATCAAAGTATAATGATCGCCAATGATACAATTATATAAAAGGTTCACGAAAAATTAGATTATTTTAATGACATTGAAAGTCTGGTTTAGCGACATAAAACGAGCGACGGATTGGAATCGAGGTTTTTTTTTGTTGTTCTCAGGTAGATATTTATATGATGAGTTTTTGCGTGGACGGGCGATGCGCGGCGGCGACGGTCGGCAAGCGTCTGCGTTGAGGCATAATAATTAGCAACGATAAACAATGGGCATGTCGTCCTCTGGTCGCTACCTGCGCATGACGATAGAGGACGCCTGACTTGTCCTGCCATGTCCTTGCGACGCGTCGACTTTGCACGCATTTTGCACACAGTCACGTCAAAACTGTTTTATTGTTTCACTTTAAGATTTGTTAGTCATTAAATCAAGTACCTATTTATAAATTTAAATTGTTATTATATCACACATAATTAGCACGTCTTATGTGCTTGTAATAATATGCTAAATGAAAGTACTTTGTGGTTAATTAAATACGGTACGGATACTGATGTATGTACGATATGACAAATAAGAACTGGGTTTTGTTAACAATGAATGACAATTAATTAGAAAAATATGTACAAAAACAATTAGGTAGTAAGTAACATGTAATATTTTCTGATGATATTCAATCCTTACTTTCTTATATTCTTACTAATTCTTATTCTTACTAATATTATAAATGGGAAAGTAACTCTGTCTGTCTGTCTGTTACCTTTTCACGACTAAACTACTGAACCGATTGACTTGAAATTTGGTACAGGGGTAGCTTATGGTCCGGGAAAGACCATAGGATACTTTTTATCCCGAAATTCCCACGGGAAGTACGCGGGTGTATATGCAGGTTTTGCAGGTACTATATAAATATTTTTATGATGTGAAAATATATGACGTATGTTTCTGTTTATTGACTCTGTTTGAGTGCATTTCTATTATCCTATGACAATTGATTGTTTTCGTCAGTCGCATTTCACGTCGGGAAAGTCGGGAAAGCGGACCAATCGCTGCGTAAACGCATCGTTACAAACTTGTCCGCGTTCCGAACTCTGCTTCCGCCTTATCACCCATTCATAACATTTTTTATATTTAGACAATATTTGTTGGCACTTCGCAAAGTGGATCATCATTTATCTTTTGATCTACTTCTTGAAGTCATAATATAATTTAATACTGGATTGCTGTGTCAAAATATTATGAAACTAGCTGTGCCCCGTGGATTTACCCGCGTTTTTCTTAGCGGATACGTCATAATAACTATCTGCGTGCCAAATTCTAGCGTAATTTATTCAGTTGAGCTAGGTGTTTTGATAGATCAGTCAGTCAGTAACGTCGTTTTCATACAGATTAAAGCACATTTTAGTGTGTTCATTTGGCTAAGAAATTCCTTTAAATAGCCATTATAGATGTGCTGTAAAGAAGTAAATAAACATGTTATATAACGATGCTCTCTGATGCCTCACAATCGATCACAAAGGTTTAACAATGAATAATTGCATAATGTCATACTTCATCGGACCAGGTATTTCAGTGGTAAGATTCAATTATCTGTGGAATCTTCTTATTCTTCATCCCATTTATTGATTCTGATATGTTTTTTACAATTAATGTAATATAATCAGGTCATCCGTCCCTTGTGTGGGAAGTCGTCCTACGCTCGTGTAGTCAGAAAAGTAGTTTTCATAATATTAAACGAAATAAACAAGTAGGATATTTCTCTATTAGGTAATCACATATTAGATATCATAGCCTGTAAGATTCCATAACAGGGCAAAGAACCACACAAAAATATTATTGTGGAAAATAGTCGTAATCACGATCAAAACATTTGGTAAATTGATATAAAATGAAAATGTTCAGTGTCTGAATTACGTGTTTAGTTTCGGTTCTAACTGCTTCACGGAATCTTATCATACAGATAAGTACTGACGTTTACGATAACAGTGTTTTGTGTGAGCACGTAGATTGGTATTAACATTAATATCGTACTTGTATAATGTGAAAGTGTTTTATGAAATTTTTAAATACGTGATGAATGTATTGAACATGTTATTACGTTTTACGAATAGAAACAAAATTATTTTATGTATTTTAGCGTTTTTTTTAATGTTTGATGATTTTGGATCATTTTTGGTCGGCTTGTAGATTTATGTTGAATCTTATTATGTCTAAAAGAAAATTAGATAAATTATATGAGTTAAGATTGAAAACAGCGATGAATAATTCATTAATTTACGTACTTATATATTTAAAATTAATATATTTTTATCACAACACGTAATGTACATTCTTACAACGTAATCAAAAATCATAGATTAAACGCAAATGTTTTTCATTTGAATTCCAAAGTTTTGTGTAATCATGATTAGCTAAAAATAATATATTATGAATTAATGAAAATTTTAAAGAATGATTACGTATTTAAAAGGTTTACGTATTATTAGTTAGCGCCCGCCTTTACATTTGACGCAAGCATTGTAGGGCGGGCGATGGCCGGAAAATGTAACTAACGCTTAGCAACTTACCCACAGTTATTTAGATGTTACATAAATATGGCATTCTTATTTTTGTTATTAATTTACTTATGATAATTATTATGTTTTCATATCTTTAATATTTTGCAGTTTAGGTTAATAGACGTACTACCCGCACTTTTCCAATTTGCTTAATTGGGGTATTAGAAAAAAATAGACGAACTAGATGGCAGAGTGTTCACCATGCCGGACTGCCATCCATAAGGTTGCGGGTTCGATTCCCGTACGGGGTGAATGTTTGTGTGAACCACAAATGTTTGTCTCGGTCTGGGTGTGCGTGTGAATGAGTGTGTGCGTAGTTTCTGATACCCTAGATACAAGCTTCGAGCTTAATTAGGGGTCAGTTACTATAATGAGATGATGTAGTGAATGATTATGTTTTATGTTATTTTGAACAAAATAAAGGTGTTACAGTAAAGAGAATTACGAAAACTTAAAACTAAACTATTTAATTTAACTTCATAAACAAATCAATCAAGGTAATCGCTTGTAACATTAAGAGCGCATACACCCACAGTGTTCTAGCCAGTTGTTGTTCAACAATAGCTCATCATCAAAGCGTTGAAAGTGGAGAATTAAAAAGTCAGTTTTTCCTCATACGTTGACAACAGTTATAAATCACAGTTGCCGTGTTTATTTTACGATCCGGCTATTATCGTCAACTCGACGGTTTTGCAACTCGCGCAAGCTCGATGCGCGGGAGTAGGGTTGACAATGTGAATAAATGTCATCATCATTGACAACTGGCATCGTTACAGGGTTTCACCTTGGTTTTGCGGGTACCTACTGTAAAAGTTGTATCTTCATATTCTAAATGTCATTAAAACCAGTTCAAAGGTTTATAGGGACATAAAATCTGTTAAATACCTAGTATTTGTTATTAGTTATCTATTATTAGTCTTTAAGGTACAACAAATAACACTATAAGTGTCATCTAATTATTAAGGATAGATATTTACATTTAGAATGGGGTAAACAGTTTTATTTTTTTAAATTCAAAATGGTTGAAATATCGTTACCAAAATATTTGCCCTATTCATATTAGTTGTTTGCTTTTTCATGAATTATTTTTTTATAATTCTCTAATTTAAATAAAAGTAAGTACTTCAGCCTAATTGAAATTTAATCCTATCTCTGTATTTCCCTAATTTTATTTTGATGATACGCAGAATAGCTAATCTTGACCTTTAATACAATAGATAACATTTCAGTACTTTATAGTTTTTACAGGAAACTTTATCATTAATTGGATTAAAGATTAACAATTAGATATTAACTAATCAAATAAACACTTTGTTTGTTGTTTTTGTTACCAATTTCGATCAATTTGTAACATTATTCAAGCTTTGCTTCGCCGTTTGGCTTACTTTAATTTCTTCTGATTCACTCCCATTGGTCGTAGCTTGACGTTATACAGCCTTAATGCCTTGACTACATGGGCTTGCACCAAAAATAAAATATTTCCATTACAAATAAGTAAGTACTTTCATCAGCCCTTATAGCCAAATTATTATTTCTTTATAATATTAACATACATTGATATAATGAATACTAGCCAACCCTAACAAGTCGTAAAAAGCAGATATATTTCAACATGCACATCGCTTATTTCTGTTTTGGGTTGTGAAGGCACTTCGATACCATGGGCGTAGAGGCGTAACATTTGTATAAGTCCTAAATTGTAATACATTATAACATCAAATAACGCTAAGTATAACGTTTAATTAATTATTACCCACTTACTGTCGTGTCCGTTGTGTCCTTCCACCTGCACATTAGAAGACCTGATGGAGGCAAATGGCGCTGGTGTGGAAGTAGCTGAATTTTGGTCCGGGAAAATCTAATCCAGTATTATTTATTTTTTTATTTTCTTTACTTGTTTTGTGGCCATTGACACGATAGAAGAAGAAGAATTAATTATTATAGGACCCACTTTATTTTTCAATCTATTTAATTAGCCCTACTGCTGGGCTATCTTCTACCGTCCCCATCTCCTCTCTTTCGCATTATACCACCATCAAACCAACAGTGATCGTCCCCCACTCATAAGATTAATATAAATTCTAAGTTACAAATAAAAGAATATAAGAGCACTAATTAAAATCTAATTAAACGATGGTCATAAAACGTGCTATTGTTTCAAATTAGCCAACATTGGAATGTTATCGCGTACGTTGCGAGGCGACAAAAAGTCCGATACTGTCGGTAAGATAAAACACTTCACATACCTAATCATAATACTGACTACGTTATTAAATATAATGTTTTAAATAACTACGAATAAGATTTTTTGCGACGTGCTTATACCCCAATGCTCACTGCGGATTACTTACTTGCAAATAGTTTGGTAAAGCAACGTGTGGCACCGTCTGTATAGTGAAGAGTAGCCAAACAGGCTTTTAATTTCTTGAGCGTTTTACAATTTCGGAGAGCTGAAACCATGGACCCCGAAAAATGAAAAAATGGGTTAGTCCCATTATACTCCATTCCTTTGAAATCGAAAATGCATACATGCAGTCCCAGTTTGCTCCAGAGAATAATTTTAAAAATAATATTTTTTTTTCATATCCCATTTTACTCCAATCGATAAAATACGCATAAGGAATGCAAATTAGACAGGGAATTGTGGAGAACGAACAACTTACGGGATTGATGTGGAATATTGTATTTTTCCAAAGAACCCCTTCACAAAATCCAGATCACCGCGAAAATGTCACCCAAATCGTTAGAGCTGATTCCATGATTCAGGAAATTTGTTTATGTTATTTTTATTATTATATAAGTACCTAGTTATCATTAATTTTGTCTCTACGTCATCATTTTATTTTTAATGATAATGTAATACAAGAGTCATGTACAAAAAAGATTACGATTGCAAATCAAATTTAAATTCTTTGTCTTTGTGTGCGATTGTTTTTATTTAAATAGGAAGTGAGGAATGTCTTCCTAGTTGTTCAGTTGATAGTAGAATATTGTAATATCAATTTACCTACTTATATTATTGCGTCTTTATGTACTTACTTAGTTTAAATTTAATTATATTTTGTATATATTTATTTAAGTTTTCTGTGGTATTACCTATCTGCGTTATTCCCATATTTTCCTATAGTAATTTCGAGAAAAAGTTTTCTTTATACTCGTATACCTAGTTTCGTCTGCATCGGTGTATAGTTTTTGCGTGGTTCATTGTGCATTGTGCACTTTGACAGATATATAAACTTACGAAAATCTTCTTAGTAACTGTTTTGGCTGTTATTAAATAAACATAAATAAATTATAATATGTATACTTAAGTAAATATCGAAGTAAATCCTAAGTAGACGTCAGAAATTCTTGTTAGTTTGAATTGTGACAATTATATCTCTCAAGGCGTGTGAGTGTCGCAAACGCATCATATATGCAAGAGATTTTATATAATAAAGTAATTTAATATCAAAATGGTATGAGGCAAAACATAATTATATTATTAACTTGTGTTTCAAGTAGTATCTATCGCAATCATTAATAATATTTTCAATTATATTGTAAAGCACAGCGATGGCTAATATCACCACCAGTGATGATATTAGCACAGAAAGTGAAGTGTTGGTGATCTCATAAAACCCATATTTGCAAAATAGATGGTACATACATGTAATATAATTTATTTATAACATTCAGTAGGAAACACTTCTTTTTTATAATAGAATATACTTAATTATAATTTTCAGCATGAATGAAACTCCCTAAATTAATGAAAGGTTTTTTAGCATCATTCTCGATACAATCACCTTTCACATAACATTTTAATTCTGTCTACATGTGTACAAGTACTTTTAGTAATGGAGGTAATTATTTGAATTCATTGATTAAATTTCGAAGAAGGTGAATGTCGTTATTTTTAGATATCTTGGAAATTCGAATTTCAGTGAATTTGAGACAAGTAATTTATACGTTACCTGTACAGTACAGGGTTTGGGGTTGCAATATACTAAAATATTTCATAAGATGGACGTAAAAGTAGTCATTCAACTTAAATTCAAGATACGTCTAGTAAATCTTAATTGTACTTATTATAGAAACGCATATGGGACAAAGAAATGAACATTTATTTTGAACTAGCGGTCCGCCCCGGCTTCGCACGGGTCCAATTTTCCCGTTGATTTCCCAGATTTTTTTTACATAAGAACCTTCTCCTGACAATAACAAACACAACAAAAAAAGAATTGGCCAAATTGATCCAGGCGTTGTTGAGTTATGCGCTTACCAACACATTTTGCGATTCATTTTTATATTATAGATTGAGTATAAATATGAGAAAACGTATGGGTATGACGAGCCTCATAAACTTTTTCCTATTGCTTCTTAGTAGTATAACCGCTTCTGAAAAGTACTTAAGACTAAAAAAAACGTTTTAATTCGATTACAACTTAGTACCGGATAAGTGAATAGACATCAATAAACCTAAAAAACATGTAACAAAGTCTAGAACGAGTTAGTTTTCAATCAATGAAAGAGTAATAAAGGCACGTAATTGATTCAATATGTGAGTGTTTATACTTTGAACGAGGCAAGTCTGCACTTCGAAGCCTACTGCAGAACAGAACCAGTTCAATACCAGTTGGAAATATGCCGTCGCACGTGCCAACTACCTTGCCACGACCGCTCATCATTACACTATTATAATATTAACCTTTTTCCACAATAACACTTTTATGCATAATGCATTTTCGTTGTCAATTTAGGTTAGAGACTAATGAACGTCGCTCTGGTCTGTTGAGTGAGGTCAGTTTTTGTGTAGTAAACAATGTTATTAAAGATGACTGCATATTTTTTGTTGTTCGTCTGTTACTGACGTAAGTCTAGCTTTAGTTCGCGGGAATTCTTTTGATACTGACTTACAATCGACAACAGTAGCACAGTAAAAGTAATTTCTATATCACAGAATATTATTGTATCAATACTTACGTATCTCTTGTGGGGGGAAACTGGTCTAACTAAAACTTCAAAATATCCTAGAATTTACTTTCGTATTCCACTAATTTTCTTGTCAGCGTAAATGTCTATTTACGCTTTTATTATCACGAAGGTGATGACTTCTATTCTTCGCAGTTCATGTCATGTCTACAACTCGAGAAAGCCAGACAGGACATAAAAACAGTCTACGCTATTTATATAGCCATTATGTAGAGTACATAAACGCGTCAAATATATTTTTTAAGACATTGTTTATAAACTTTACTAACATACTTTTTGCTAATGTGTAATTTACACTAGCTTTGCCTCGCGAGATTCCATGATCTCGTGCTAATTACAGGATTTTAAAAAATCCGGTCCTTTTTGGACTTACTGTGGAAATTTCACGATGATCAGTTGAAGATAAAATGCAATGTGTGAGAATTAAAATTATTTAAATAAATAAATTAGGTTTAGATTTTTAGCTATGATGGCCGAATTTCAACAGAATCTCTACCAAAAAGGAACTTGTAGGCTTTGAATTTTATCGTGTTTTGTAGATACTGATTTGATAAATAAGTACTTACTAAGTTAATAATATGGTTCATAATGACTAATGATTTCTCAATGTACCTAGTCGTATCATAAATGATAATTTTGATAACATGGTAAGTCCAAATAGCTACGTAACATTTTAGGCAATTAAAAATATTATTTGCTTTAGCTAAGTTATACGTTTACTTTCTTGAAATCGGAATTTTAACAATAATTATTAATGTAAAAGGTCTTTGTTAAGTCGCAATATGAGTCACATTCAGATTTAACTCCATAGTCATGACATCTGTAAGCAGTAATGGTGACTATGATTTTATATTCAAAGACAAATAAAACAAATCGATCGAAATAACTAAGTTAGCAGCGGTTTTGTTGGTGGTTATTTGAGTACCTTTAACAGCATTGAAATTAAGTTAAACTTTATTGAAAAAGCTAGATAACTAATCTAATTAAGTACAATAAATTAATATGAGAGATTCTACAGTAAATCTCATCTATTTCCATATTATTTTTAAGTGTTATTACCTACGTATTAGCTTTGTTATTTGAAGTCTTCTTTCATAAGAGCTTTTTGACGACCTACACTAAAAAAGTTATTTTGAATTTGAATCCATTTTACCTATTTTTATAGACACATGTGTCTACTACCAGAGTTTATAAAAAACTAAATAAATTAAATTCCTAACTTAATCTGAAAGCTTAGACGCAAGCGCCGATTATTCACACATCCAGAGAGTAATATTTATTAAGTTAAACGGTGAAACAATGATGCGCGAGACTTGAAGTGTTTTACTAAAATAAAGGAAACAAAACGGGCACAATGACTCAGATGGAATTCAGCTTTGCCCGCCATACTCAGTCCGACGGAATCAGAAATACAATCCTAATTATAATCGTACGCATCCGTCCACCTCAATCGGTCGCCAACGTTACGAATCAACCGCTCTTTGCATTTGCATTTCAATATTTTGACGACGCAATTATCAACATTCGTCTATGTGAATGAATTTATATTATACGTGTTTAAAACTAACTTAACGATGTTTTGGATTTGTGAATTATTACTTATGTTATATACTTACCTACTAAAAGATATTGTGATAATTTTGTGAATTTAAAATTTACTCAGGACTAAAAAAGTACAGGAAAACTTATAAATAATTATACCACTATTTCAATAATTACGCTACTGAAACAATTAGGTATGTGTACGAACAGTAAAACAGAACATTTCAGTGTATAGTGTTTTTGATAAGGATTTAATCTGGTATTTTCTGTTCCGAGAATTAATTGTTTTTCAAATGGCGTTTTTACCAGTATGTGCATTGGAAAAGCGTTAAACTCAGAATAATTAAGCAGTACATATTATTCGAAGATTTTCCATCTTTAACGAATGTTTTCTCCGATAGACATACAAAAATATGAGAATACATTGAACAATACTTCCAAATAAAATATATGTAGTTGTTTCAATTTAACCTTACATAGAGTTTACGAGTCGAGTGTCGGTATTAGCTAGCAGAGAGCGGTACATAATAACGTATGTGTACATACGGACAACATTGGCGCATTGCGGTGCCGGCCATATGTCGACATATCACTCCTGCCCTTTCCACCGGCTATACTTGAATACCTTTCAGATTACACCGTTTATCATTCAATAAATAATATACATTGACTTTGACAATTCGGGTTTTCTTTTGTTCGTTTCTTGTGGGTTCTTGGCGTTTAATGAATTGTACTCCAGTTAGTTATGTTTTAGAGTAAGATTGTTTGTATTGTTGTTAAAGTTTTTGTAATTTGGATAATAATAATTTGTAATTTTGATTCTCTACTTAATAGTTTTCTGATTTTAAAAGGGTTCTTGATACTTGTTTATTTTGCCAATACAATTGTAAAGTTTTGTTCAACAAAACGATTGTTAAAGGTACAAATAATAATTATTAAGTTGTTAAATGTGGGAAGTAAAGTTAATTGTTTTTGTTACTACATAACATTGTTTGTAAACATAATATATTATGTGTACAAGTTATGCTTACAATTATTTACTAAAACAACAGATTAAAATATATTTTTTGGGTATATGAACGTGAAGAAGGTAGGAGATAATCAAGGGCCAGTTTCCGGGTCAAGTAACATTGTTACGCCCAACGATTTTACACACATCCACATAAACCCTAACACTTAAAAAGAATAATAAAATAAGTGTGGTTTTTATTTGTTTTTAGTTTCACGGAGACAGCGTGTATCGAGTTTGTAATACATTAGCAGAGCGTTGATTTACAAGAGCGTACTGTGGGCGCGTCTATTCATAGTAATACTAATCTACTAAATATAGTAGCCATTCCCTATTATTTCTCGCGTCTGACTCACATTCAGTTCCGCTTTGACGTACACATTTAGAGTAATTGCGTTTTGGAAATCTTAAGTTTTTTCCTATTTAAGCGGTCGATCAACGACCGGGTCAAAAGTCTTCGAATAATGTTATTTACAGTTCTTAGCGTTGGATGTCTTGTATGATTGATGTTACGATTTAAATTGTTAAAGAATGCAATGCAATTAATATTGCATATGAGTCTTGGTGAATTAAGCTTAAATAACGAATGTGCACTGGGTATTCGGATCATGTTGCGTCCTATTAAAACAATTGGACTGAGTATGGATTGATCTCAAGGACAAATGTTCATTGGATCGTGTCTCGTGTAAATATGGAAAACATTGAATGGTCAATGAAATTGTTTATACTTTTAAAACAGGGAAGTGTTTTACATCGACTGATCTTGAATTTTTAATGTTCGATTTTGTATAAATGCCAGTGTGTAATCATTTCTATAAGTATTTTTTTTTATAAATAATAAAGACATGGTATATGACACCAAATTAAATGTGAAATATTTTTTAAATTACCCAATATTATTTTATCAATTTAAACAAAATTAAACCTCTAATTAACAGTTCAAACTAATCAATAAAACAGGCTAAATTCCAACCAAACCCAAAAACAAAATTAACAAAATCCACAGGTAAGTTCAAAACTTCGAAAGTACAACATACAGAAGCTGCGCGCGTACTTGGGTGCGCTCGCGCAGCGCACATCTGCCGTCTGGCGCGTGGCAACCGCTCTATGACGTAAACAACCGATAGATCGATACGACACACGCTAATATATTCCTGTGGACTCGTATTATGTACCTACTTCCTGTCCCGTTAAACATTTGATACTGGATTTTAATATTTTAAGTTTTAATGAGTGTTTTGTATAGATAAAGGGAATACGTATTATTTATGTACGGTTAATTGTTTTGTACTGCACGGTCAGAAGCTAATTCAAATATTTTTATTAAAAAAAATGTATAGATATAAAACTGATAGACTAATGGATATTTATGCGTATTATGTGTGTATTTTAAACATAATCTATTGTAATATTTTCAGGAAATATTTTTCAATTCAAAGTATGGTTAAACCTGTTTGTAACTAAAACCTCTTATATGTATTATACGGATACTTTAAATTTGTAAGAGTATATCTAGATAAAACCGATATATTACAAATTATGTTATAAAAAAATATTTATAAAATTTTCTCATAGAGATAAAAAACGTTTTAAGTTTCGGTCGTTATAACGATTTAAGTAAATATATATTTTTTCTTAATTCTAAATATATGATTTGGCAAAATAATAAAGAAATTATGTGATTATATTAAGATAAAAACTATATTTAATGTATAATCAAGTTTTTAAGAAACATCAATAAAGTTCAAGGTTAGTGTTATCAACTGTCATTTGTCTTAATATTTTCAAATTGAGATATCATTATTGTGACATAACACTGTTTATGTGTTTATATATCATATCCGCTTATGATCGTATCGAAATTCCTACTATCTTTAAGGAACTTCTAGAAAAAAACTTGTTTTCTTGTTAATTTTAATATTTTATAGATAACCATTTTAATTATCAATCTTACTATCTTTTAAAAGCCATATCATTGTCAAAACAAAACTCTAATATCATTATGACTTCTTTGATTTATTTTATTTGTCTTTTACTTAAATTTCACACATTTGTACGTTGGAAAAAACTAAAAAGAAGATACTTGTAGATATGTTATGAGTCATTTAAATTAAATAAGATTTTTTTATATAAAATGAACCAAAGGCCTATCTAAAAATGCATTGGCTCGCATAATAGCTCGGAGAGTCTAATCTAATCACAGAAAAAAGGTTTACATTTAATAAATTTTCAATAAAAAATAACAAATTAAATCAAAAACAAACATTAAACAGCAACTGTAATACATACATAAACATTTTAAAGAACGCCCGCCATCGCGCCACCGCTAAACGCCGTCACTTAGAACATCGACGAATGTGAACCAGCTAATTATAATCCACTAACTATCATCGAGTGTAACTTGGGGTCGCTTCATATATTTTTAAATACACCTTTTTTTCTCTACATACTTCCTCGTGTGCCGTACAAATATAGATAAAAGGTAGTTACATATGTTTTACACGCGGTGAAAGAATCTAATTTTGAATTTGATTTGTTTTAGCTGCAGAGATTTGTGGGCTTTAGTCTCTTACGTTTGAATTTATTAAGTTTTCTCTACATTTAGTTCGAGGAATAATACTTTGTTGATCAATATTTATGCATTTAACGTATCTTGTTACTTTTAAAATTAGTTTGGATACAAATTAAGGAGCTTGGATCGTGTTAGCCCGTAAAATAATTATAGTTTACATTAAAGTTCATTATGTATGTTCTTTTCATCAAATCTGCCATGTAATGGATCTCCTGTTTAGTATCGAGATATGTTTCAGAAATCGTTCTCTGCTCATTATTCTGCCTTGTCTTGAGATTGCCATTCAGAAACATGTTTTAAACATTTTCTATTTGGTTGTTAATATTCGAGAGTTAAGTGTTTGTTAATCTGAAACACCGATAACGATTAGTTTTCTCCAAACAATATTCATGTGATATTCTCTCTCTATTTCTAACTGTACTAATTACAAACCGCGTCGACGACAAGATAAAGATACAATTTATTTAAACGCGTGAATAAAACAAAGTCATGTGTCATAATAATTAATCTACCTACTCGTGGTCTATTTAAAATAGTTTTGGGATGTTGCCAGCTATTCTAAATACCATACGTGGTCTCATATGTCTATAACAATTCGCGTTATAATAAAAATTTCACATGAAATAGAAAGGTAAATATAATTTGTGGCAAATTGCATGTGGACCGGCTCTGTTACGAGCCGTGTGAGTCCATTGTTCAGTTAGTACCATGAAAATCAAACTTCCTACTGTCATTAATGTTATAACAAACACTTTGGGAAACTATTAAGATATTTGCAGACTTCAATATTTTAATTTTATAACGTAAATCGAAAGAGATAACCCGTTTATTGTTGTTTACGACCAGAGAGACTACTGAATGATTTGTTGTGATGTATTTTTATGATATTTTTAGCTCATGTGATCTATTTAATATTACTGACAAATAAACATGTTTTGTATCTCAAGGTGTGAATAAGTAAATTGTATTAGTGAAGTCATAAAAAGTTCTAATTAAACTTTCAGGTAAAAATGCATGTCTTGTCCCCAAGTCGGACGATGCAGTAAAGTGTACAAAGAAAGAGTTCAGCCAATTATTTTTGAGTGAAAGCTTTCGAATTTCGAAGGAGATTATCCAGTACAATCAAAACGAGCGTGAATTTTTTAATCTGTCGCGCGTTTCCTTGTAAATCTTAATTCTTGCGGTCCGTTACAGTAATTCGAGTGTGAGGGCACAGCGGCCATACATTTTTTCACAGGAAACATATCACCTTGTCGTTGGGTAGCTGGTTACATACAATTAAAAAGCGAAAAGAGCGCGGATTCCTCGGTGAATTTCGAGAAATATCGACGGGGTCAACGAACCGTGTCGACGCATCGTGTTCGCGTCTCCGGACTCATTTTTTTACATTTTGGTATTATACGGACAATTTCGATTGAGATTTTTGTTGATGATGTACCTACATTACTTGTTGACTGTTTCGATGCTTGTTATTTGGGTTTAAGCTTTTTAAATGTTGTCGTTTGGTTATTTTGTTCAAAATGAGAATACACACATAGGTATTAATAACATATTCATTTTCCGCTGCCATAATTTTCCGAACATCAAGGAAATTCTTCAAACCCTTCCTCCTCTAGAAAAAGCTTCGAATAATTCACATCCATTAACAACTAATAAACTAAAATGTAAACATTACTAATATTACGTTTTAAAATTTATTTTTATATTTAAAGAATGTAACATCAATCTGTTCACAATTTCTCATTACCGTACCGACATTTTCATAAACCTATCGACTGCGCCAATGAAGGGTTACATATATCAAACTAAATTATAATAAGTATCTATTATATAAAAGAGTTTTACAGTTTGGTGTGATGGATTTGCTTTTGAAAGGAGTACTATTTTAAGAATATCTGATTCAATATTTATTTTCGTCAAAGTATCTAGTAAAAACAAGAGAAGGAATTATAATATTATGAAAAATATATCAGGTTGTAGGTAGTTTTTGTAACTTTGCTCCCATCCGATAAGGCAGATATAGCGCATCTTCAAGATAGTAATGGATATCTATCACAGATATGAATTAAAGTATGAAACGTTTCATTGATAAATGAATGACGATATTTTGAAATCAATTCAAAAGGAAATGTTTTTGAGATTGTGGAAGGAAAATCTGCTACTCTACTCATTTTCCTGGCCTAATTCCTCAGGTATGTTGTTCTTTACTAGGAATCTCAAACTTTATTCGGACTAAATGTCATCAAAATTATTTCATTTTATCTGTGAGGTGAGAACGGTACAGACAGAAAGTTGCTTTCGAATTTATAACGTAACGAAGGATGAATTATTAATTTTGATTGCTCTTACATTAATGTATAATGGAAGTATATAATCAACGCGAGTCGATATAAAAATGTGCACACATTCACACTGTTCATTTGTAAAGTCACCGACGAATGTGAACAATAAAAATATCGTGAAATAAATAAAAAGACCAGCCGGTCCAGGTGTAGTGAAGGCAGGTGGAATAATTGGCAATTCTTTGTCTCAACCGAGCACAGCAATACCTACACACGCTTAAATATCTCCACTTATGTCTTATTTTACAAAAACTAAAACCCGATATCTGTTTCGTCGGTACTAAGTCCGTTTTTAATGCACCGGACATCGAGTAGGTAGCGATAAAGAACCTTGTCAAAATATTATACTAATATTTGACAAGATTTTTGGTTAAGTATTAGAGATAATGTCAAATATAAAAGATATACTTAAGTAAATATAAAGTAATAAATAAGAACAATGAATGGCTGCGCACAACCAAATTATCCACTTTTCCGGTGTTTATTTCACATAATCTTTGAACTGACATTCAGAAGTCCTTTCATGCCACATTGAATTTTATTTAAATAGTAGATAAATTAACGTTATTAAATCTCAAGTAAATTTTCAATTTGTTTGAAATTTATGAACAAACAACTTAAAAAATTGCGAGGGTTTTGTACTTATTATAATTAATTGGAATAAACATTTTTATTTGAATGGATTGTTGCAGTTAATAAAGATCATAATCAGGTGTCCGTTTTATTTAACACTTATTATTTCAGAGGTTAACAACATTTTATGTATATCAATGCGAGATCACAAACAAAATGTAAAGTAATTTTTGAATTATTCAAATATATTTTTAAGCTTTAGTGGTTAATATTCAATAGATTACATCAAGAAAACCGTGATTTTTCTTTCGGTCTTTATTTTCTAGATTATTATTTTTAACTAGCACTTGTTTATTTGTAAGAATTGTATTGATCTTGTAATTTCTATTGATATATCCTGATGGATATCCCAGGGTATAATGATATTCTAAGAATCATCACGCTGGCCTAATGTGAGGTAGTGATCTTATCTTGTTTATTTTATAATACGCAAGTAGACTAAGGAGTCCAATACTGTTACATAGAAAAATGTCGTATCATTGCAACAACTTAGTAGAACTTAGTAACAACGATCTTTCCTTGCACGGTAAACATTGCGAAACATTCTCTAGAATATTTTCTCCCTGCGTAGGATCACATTCAACTTTGGCTATCGGAACCCATTCTACTTTCTTTGCATGTTAACATTTTAGAATTAGCAAATCCGATCATTGTAGTACATTGTGTCTGTCAACGTGAGTGAAATTCCGGAAGGCAGGAATGTGGGTGAGGTAACCCCATTCGGCCTGGGCACATGCGCCTTGAAGCGATTTCTGTATAACCCGTCCATTTTGGAAAGCGTGTCGTTGTGTGTCGAGACGTTTGCCGGGCTTTATTTACAACTCGGCTGGTTATTAACCCCGTTGTGCGAGAACGTATCGCAACCCGGTCACTTAGGTAGTACCACTAGTACGCATATTATCTCCATTTGCATAGTGCGGACAAGTAGCGGTGTACAAGCGCCACTGCCGCTTGTAATGCTTTCAATTGCTACAAAAGTGGAATAAACTAACTTTATCTTAGTTTAAATAATTATTCTATGAACATGTCGTTGTAGCGTATCCATGACTAAGGAAATAACAGTAACCTTCATAGTGCGACTGAAATTGCATTTACTGATAAATTGCACCAATTTACCGTTTACAACTTTACATTATGTAGGGTATGTAGGTGTATGTAATTATTTGTTGATAATGTATCTAGATAAAGCGATGCTTATTAAAAAGGTCATAAATATGAACTAAAACTGGTCTAACACGGATTTTAGTACAATATACACAGTATGAATGAGTTTTATATCAAAGAGCTATATGAAGTATCAAGTTATCTTGAAGCAAAATGCATTTTGATTCTAAGAGTCGGCCACATTTATTATCTTACATTTGTTTACATTTAACATTGACGACGTTACAAAAACAGGTCAAAAAACTGGAGTTATTCATTAAAATCGAAAATACGATAATATTAAAACACGAAATGCATTATTAAATTTAATATAGACACATTACAATTAAGTTAACCGAGCGTTGGACAATTGGAATCCGCTTACGTAGTAGTTTGCACGACATTGAACATTACAAACGAACATCAATTGTTATGAATGGATGTTGGTCACATCACAAACATACCCGGATAATGATGTTATTTGCCTTGTCTTCCGTCATCGAGGATAGCTGCTGTAAATACGCAGTTCGAAACTAACTTTAATAATACATATTTTATTGTTTGCTCAACTTTACTCGTGTTTAGCTAAGCAATCCATTATCTGTTTATTTTGTTATTTTTTGTTAACATATCATTATGGTTTGACGTGCTGATGTAAATTTTTAGTCTCAACTCCTTGTTGTTTATTGGAATTGATGCTGAAGATATACATTTCTTTTAATGCGTGTATATCATTACGTATCTAGTTAAGCCTGCTCATTAAAATACGCGTTGAGCATTAACATCATTAATAAGAGAAATATCTTCTTCCTTCAGTGCGATCTTACAGGTCGATAAGAAACAATACTTTTCTCTATTCACGAAGATAGCTGGGTATAGATATCCCTAAGGCGGATAAAACATAAGAAATAAATAATGAAAATATTCATCAACTATAAAATAAATTTATAAATAAAGTAGGAAGTGTACTTAGTAGCACCTACTATTGTTATTATTTGTTTACGGAAACAAATATTTCGTTCATCCATGACAAGTTTAACAAAAAAGAAATGTAGGAACAAATATTTAAGTATTTTTGAGTGTTTTGTACAATACTGGAAAAAGGATTTTCTTTAAAAAATATTTCCATTTCCATTTATTCCCTTACGTTTTCCCTTTTAGGCTATTACATCCTTGATTAGCAAAGGATTTTCCGCTAGTTTTTCTGTTAGAATTAACGCAACTAAAACCGAGGGATGCATATAACAACAATGTTTACGATCATATTATTCACATTGTGGTAACATAAAGTATTTATTTGTAACAATCTTATTGAGATAATGGATAAGTTCATTAAATACATTAAAATAAATAAGTTTATTGTACCCAGTAACAGTAACGGGCCTGACAAATATTATTCGATTTTCATTAACTCGTGTCACAAAAATCAACAACAACATTGTCCTAAAATCGGTCACCTTGATGCACGTTAATTTACATTTTTGACGATCATTGAGCTTCGTTAAACGTTTTGGCAGCTAGTAAGATTTTATATGTGTTACTAAATAAAAATTAAATCTGTCTTTCGACGCTGTTTGCGGTTACATTTCGTGCACATTACTTTTCTTTAAAATAAATATAACCTAACCTATTTAAATTCTTTTAATCAATCACTCTACCGTCTTATTTTAGCTACTGACTCCTAAATAGGTTTATTATCTGTATCAAGGGTACCAGAAACTGCGCACATAATCACATACATACTCAGACTTGGGTAAACAATAATATTTTTCAACACACTTGCTCATAAAGGGGCTCTTATTTGTGCAAAAACAGTTGAATAATGACACGTTTTATTCACTAGTGAGTTATAAATTGTTTTTTTAAATTGCTTTGTTTAAAAAAAAGTTTCGACACCAAAAAAATGGTGTCCATACAAACATTATATTAACAAATACATTTTAAAAACAAACTTCAACTATGTTGCCTTACTTTTGGTAGGTCTATGGTCGATTCCATTCATTCATTCATTCGTTTTTTTTTTAATAAGTATATTCTTTTAGTCTTTGGCGATCACCATTGTTGTGTTGGATGCGCGCGAATAGAAAAACTGTTTATTTATTAGCGAAAAATGATAATTTCTTCGCAAATGTGTTGAAAAACGTTGTATGGTACACGCGAGTATTGATGATTACTATCCTCGGCTATCTTCTGACCGGGTCCATATTGGCTCACCTAAAGTTCTTTACCCGAAAATGTTTTTCCTAACTATTTGTAGTCCGAATGATCATTCTTCCTAAAATTTTTCATCCTAAAGTTTTAATTCATACTATTTGTAGTGCTACCGACGATGCTCATAACACTGATGTGTCCGAAAATTTTAATTACTAACATCATTAATGTAAATATATTTAAACTCCTACTGTTTTTTATCATAACGCTTTTATCCCTAAACATACTTACCATAATATTTTCACTCATGCTCAGAAAGAAACATTTACCAAGTGTAATAAAAAATATATGTGGGTAGAAGATGATATTTATAGTTTTAATGATTATTATACGACTCGTTTACGGTTATGCTTATGGCCTGGGAGTTTACCATAACCATAACTAAAGGACCAATTCGGTTCTGGCACTTCGCCGGCCGCTGCCGCGGCACGCTCGCTACGCTCGCTCGGCTCGTGCGTTGGGGTCACAGTTCTAACATAACCTAAACCAATAATTAGGTATAGGACCGATTCGTTACTGGAACTTGACTGAATGATTGGAGCAGGACTCTGGTTTTGCTCGCTCGGCTCGTGCGTTATATGTTATACCTACATGTTATGTAAAAACAAAGTTACGAAAAATTTATGTATATAATATTGATTATAATAAATAAAAATAAATCTAAACAAAAAAGATATGACTTTGAATAATAGTATGAACGATGGTTATGTTGAGAAAATATAGGAAAACAAATGTTTCGGAATTAAAACATTAGTGACAAAGATTTTAGGAGTTGCGATTGTTAGGATAAAAAATGTTAGGAAGAAAATTTTCGGATTTCCAATTATCGGAGTTGAAATTTTAGGTGAACTTTGGCGCACCCCTTCTGACCCTCGCCTGACGGCTCGGGCCTCAATAGCGCCTCGGAAGTAATCACCAACTTACCTCGCTTGTACCATAAATAACTATTGTTGATGTTAATATACCTATTCCAAAATAGATCAAAACATCGATACTAGTAGTGAAACAGATATTTTTATATCTCTTTTATCGTATATTAAATTTATTTCACTACATATTTGTCAAAATATTTAATTTAATTAGCATGGAAAGCATTATAGATCAATAAATATCAATAAAAGATAAATATATGCTTATTTTATATTTATCTATTCATATTATTTATTAAAGCGGCAGTTTTAATAGATTACCCTAAAATTGAGCCAGATTAAAATTATAATCCGGTTTGAAATACACATATTTACACAAATATATTAATATCGGTACCAATTCATTTGAATTTTCTTAATTATTTGTACTTTTGTCCTTGTCACGGTGGGAAAATGATAATCTTTTTTGAACTTTAAAACGTACGATTAGAGATTATATTATGTTTGTTTTTTTCTACTCTGTACTTACCTACGGTACGATTGACGTCAAATTGTTATTGTGGAGTACGTGTAAATAATACCGAATCATACAATGTATAAGACATTGAATGCATCTTGTTATTGTATCGAATATGCAAATGGTATACGTAGCGGATCTACTCCAGTTTATGCTCTCAAATCTTAGTTTTTTGTGAAGTGTGAAAAGTGTGTTTCGCATGGAACCTCAGCCAGACCTCTTAAGCATTGTCATAATTGGCTAATGATCTTACGATGACAGTGACAATGGGTTTTCGTCATACTTACGATGAAAATGACTATCAAACCTATCTATACTCTGAAGTAATCTGTGTTTTTGTTATATCCAGGATTAAAATGTGCACAACTTGTAGCTTAGATCATACGCATTAACATCCAAGATCCGAAAACAAAGACGCAGTTAGGAATCGAATTAGCTACCTCTTACAGCTACGGCAGTATTGCCGCTAGACTACAGAGACCGTATAACATTACAGACATGTATACATAAAAATGTATTCTAGTTTGTCTGTTTCACCCTATAAAAGACAAATCAAGTACAAGAAGGCAATTGAGTAGGAATTAACTGGTCATCGGCTGAAACCTTACAGCTACACCCCATCGGGGATACTGTTTGTCCTAATTACATTCTATTGTTTATTTGTTAGTTCAATATTTTTTCACTTAGGTATTTGGTTTTAGGAAAATATTGGTCAATTATGAACTGAATTGGTTGGGTTTTTGGTTTGAGTGTGGTCATCTTTTGAGCTGTATAAAAATGACGGATAAAAATGAACTAAGTATTGTAAGTTTTTAGAATATAGCAAGTATAAAAAAATCACAATTCCAGAAACTCCAATATAATGCTTTATTAACAAGCAAAGGATTAAACATTTAAAAAAATCAAATAAGAATTACAAAAAAATACATTTAAATATGAGTCGTCGAACCGAAGGTTAGGGTTTTGGGACTGATTAAAAAAAATATGAAGAGCGGATGTCACGTCGGTATTAGCTGTATCTTTATTGTTAAAAATGTGACCGCATGAGGTCATTTGGTTGTTTGGAAACATTGAAGTCAATGAGTCACAGAGCCAAGGTGCGTTTGAGATCAAAACACAGCCGACAGCCGACATACGGACGGCCGCCGACGGATAAACTTATTGATTCAATGAGTGAGCTAATTACATAAAGGCGGTCATACGTTTTGTATGTCACATAGAGCCGACCGTTTGTTCACGATAGAAAATAATTGTTACATGCTATAGAACTTTAATGTTAATGTTTTGTAAGTTACGTTATATCAAAAAACGAAGGTCCCTACTACGAGTACTTAGGTATAACTTTGAAAATTTTGTTAATATGAGATCGTATGGAAAATTGGAGATAATCCAGGCATTAGATTTATTAAGTTGTTTTAAAGATTAAACTTCGGAAGAGTTTAATTGTTTTCAGCAGATATTATTTAATGAATCGATTGCTAACTAAAATGTATGAATAATTTCATTGTTACGTAGGTACCATTTCCTTGAACACGATGAATACAATGTCACCTTAGAATTACCGATGAAACATATTTTTCGCGTGTGTTGCAAAAAAAGGGAAAATGTTGGCATACGAAATATATGATCGTTTTCTTAGAAGTTTTTAAAGGGTCTAAGCATAAAAAAAACATTTTTTGTGCTTAGACCCCATCCATATAGGTAGGGACTAAAATTATATTTTAAATAATACCCGGACTCTGCGGCTAACTG
Organism: Timandra comae; assembly: GCA_958496195.1. Taxonomy (NCBI): domain Eukaryota; kingdom Metazoa; phylum Arthropoda; class Insecta; order Lepidoptera; family Geometridae; genus Timandra; species Timandra comae. The sequence continues at coordinate 4,978,113 of OY292360.1, forward strand.
CATAAAAACAAATAAAAGTAGGTAAATTAAGTTAGTCTTGCAATTTACTAAATCGATTAGATAATTAAGTACTTAACCAATTTACCTTTTTTTGATATGGCTAGCTCAAATTCTGAGGTGGCTCAGAGAAAAAGAAAATTTGAAAAAACAAGAATAGAAATCAATTCAAAAACGTTAACGTCTCTTATCATACTATTGAAAATATAATACAATTACTTATAACCAACCGTTTTCTCTATAAAAATCGAATAAAAATAACCGATTAGTAATCATGTTTATTTAACAAGGTAATTTTTAAATTCTCTGTTATTGGTTTATTTTTATGAGCGTACACAAGTTGCGTTGTTTTTCACGGTCACTTACACGGCTAATTGAAATACGAAGCAAGTTCCTAATATTTGTACAAATTATTGTACAATCGCATTTATTCGTGTTATCTATTGGAATTATAGTCTGAGTATTTTAAGATTTAACGAGAATCGATGCTCTTAGGATTTTCTTTAAAAAGGTATATGTACCCATCGGTAAAACATAGAGACACTACGAAAATTTCGCTTACTATCGAAAATTTCTACCTTCTATTAGTAGCAGTACTGTAAAGTTTAAAATGTACTGTGTGACATACGAATGTACCTACATAGATAAACTCTTACTTATTACCACTAAGGGTAAGTACCCAATTAGACAAATACTGCGGAAAACTGTCCACTTACAATAGGTAAGAACATAAACACTTACAATACACTGAACCTACATTACATAATACTATGTACTACATACGTATATACACATCATAATACCAAATTAAAAGCATGACGAGTTAGCACGCCACCCCGATGCTTTCTGTCGAGTCTGTCGATTACGTGAGCTTTGATTACGAAAGCTTCCAGACGTAGGTTGTAACCGTTTGTAACGTAATTATTGTTTTATAACTTGTGTCTCAGTTTTACCTGAGTTGACAATTGTTTTGTTGTGAAATTGGGATATAATGTGGCCTGTGATATGATAAATAATGTAGGTTGGTAGTAGCGAAAGATTTTCCGAAAAGGTTTAGTAGTTCTAAAGTTTATTACGGTTATAGCGAGGGCTTTCTCTAGTTGTGTAGCACAAAACTCTGAATACTCTATGGTAAGTACATAGAGTATTCCGAGTTCTGTGTTGTGTAGCTAATATAAATTTATTAATTCATTTTACACTAAATTCTATCAATATACAATACCTATAGGAAGTAACCTTATTTCTTATTTATTTTCATTATCAGAAACAAAAGCGTAGATACTATAATAATCCAATAATGAAAACAATCCAAAATAATGCCAAACCCTATAAATATCTAAAATATAGATACTTCAATTCATTGTCAAACCTATTGATATGAAGTTACTATTTTACTTGACGTCTCACCCATTTATTTACATCAACTGTCCACCTAACACCCAAAAACATCAAACATTAAACCAAAATAAACTAAATTATGACATAATTTGTTCGGTACAAAAATGCCGATCATCCTACAAGTTGTATACGTACTTGGGTTACGTTAACGCTGTTTTGGTTATGTACGTAATAAGAGAGACGATTTTCATCTCTTTCTTACGTCATTGAAACGAAAAGGCTAGATAATGACGTTTAGTTGCGTTTGTTTAATTGAAATTTCCGCATAGATTTTTGTTTTTATCCGAAAAACTAGCTGTGTCACCCGTTTTTTCACACATAATTCCCATTTCTTTTAAGTGTTAAACTACCCCTGTAGAACGAAAAGAACACATGATTGTTTAGCAAACCCTAAAATTTTACAAAAAGGAAGAAAATCTTTTTTTTTAATTTAAAATCTTTTTATTTACTAGCAACCGAACTTACGACCTCACAAATGCAAGACTGCCACCTTAGCCTTTGGGCTATTCACAATTTTTATTATAATTAAAATATATATCAAATATATACATTATATTAAATACATACGCAAATAGCTTCAATTGAAGAGCATCTACTTAAAAAGCAGTGTATAACCACATAAGAAGTGCAGTGAAAGTGATTGCGTTGTCGCGTGCGCCGACGCACCCGACCGACCTTGCCATATAGGCGCTGCCACCCGGCTCGGCGCATCACCGATGTTGCACCAATTACCTTGAAACGTCTTTTTGTTTTTATCACCATAGCCAATATGTCAGTACTCAGTAACTTACCGCACGCAGTTTCATTTGTTTGAAGTAACTAGTTTTTGCAGCTTGCGCGTGAGCACTGTCCAATCTTAATAGCCTTTGTTAATCTATTAATTAATGGTTGCTTATGACGGTTAATTAAAAAGTTTATTTTCTATAAGTATAGGTACATGCCGAGTATATTGTTGAAAGTTATCACGTGATAATAGGTAGTGCAGCTTTATATCGTAATTTAATTTGTCTAAAGTTAGACCAGGGACTAATTATGCAAACCGTAAAAGCGTACTATGAAATTGAAAAGGGTATTCAAAGTTATTATAGAAAGTGTCATAAAATGCTTTAATATGAACCAAATAGGCACAATAATGTTATGTAGCGCAAGCGCAGATGTGAGACCGGTGCATCACCTGATATACTTGCAAGCTGACACACTTTTTACTCGTTTTACCGCTTAATGCAACACGTTGAATTAGTCAATGCACTTGATGTACTTATTTTTATATAAAGTCATCATTACATTATGTATTTCATCAAGGTATGCCGTTGTAAGCGATCATTTATATAGATACCTGTACAAAACATCTTTGAAAACAGGTAGGTACACAATGTCATAATATGTTGTTGAAGGAAAAGCATATCAATACATTTAAAGATGATATTGCGAGAAATTTCTTATTTCTGACGATTCTATAAGACTACGTAAAGGTCAAGCCTCGACCTACAGGGCGATGGAAAACTCCACTCTACATTACGTATACAGGGTGGCGACAACTATACAACAACAACTGAAAACGCTGGAAGTATTAGTGCTTATAAATAGGAGTTATTTATGATGTCACAAAAAGATACATCAAATAAAACTTGAGGTAGGTATTTGTATGTTCATGAGTACAAGTAATTTGATATGTCACAAAAATATAAACGTAGACCAAATAAAACTAGATTATTTTTCAAAATAGAACTTTCAGCATTTTCTTTTATTGTCGCTACCCCATATTTATGTATCGATACGTAAATATCACTTAATATTTACAAAATACTATCAAATTGTCACTCAATAAATGATACCAGACCATTATAATATGCACAAGTGAATTTATGAAACTGTTAGTACTTAAAAAAGTACCTATCACTAAATATTTAAATCATAGCTGTCAAATTGTTTATTAATATTCTAGATAACTATACTAGACATTATTATAACATGCACAATTGACGGGTGTTGGGATAGAGACCTATACATAGGTTCTGCAATAGAGATCAAGGACTGTCGTAGCGTAGGGCGACCTCTCTGGAGTGACGACCGATCGGGTCAAGGTAGCCGGGAACCGTATGCACGTAACTCGGGATCGATCGGGATATATTTTAGTTTTGGGAGAGTTCTATGTACTTATGACAAAATCAATCACTCTATAATAATCAGTTCCCTAATCACGTTTCACGTTCCCTAATTAACTTAATCCTCGCATGGGAATGAAACTTGCAAAAATTGGTTTTAGAGTAGGTAAGTATGTAAAGATCAAAATATATGAATTCCCCAAACTGGAGATACGTACTTCTTACGAATCTGTATTGTTAAGCAACTTCTGGCACCATCGTAGCAAAGATGGGTAGACGTTACCGAAGCGGCTTTTTACTATAAGTACTTATCAGTGTTTTAGACTTAGGATACGTCTTGACTGCCCTCTTACAATCTAACAGTGTTGTAAACCCAATTAAGGGTCAGTTTCTATAATAATCTGATAGAATGATTGATCGATTGTTTTGATAAATTAATTGAACTACAAATGCGAGATATAAATACATTACAGTTCGCAAGTTAGAAATTTAATTAAGTCGAGTTTACACGTGTCTGAGTTTCCACTAGGTTGTAGGTAGTGACGCAATACTTGAAGAAAAATTACAGCGCTACTAATGTTGAATTGGGTCTTGTATGTGTGAGTTAAAATACCATATGTTTGTGTAGCACTAGTTTATCGAATTATCGCGATGTAGAGGTACGCTGTATATTTATTTTACACTCACACATTGATACAAGAAAATACTTTTGTATTGTGATGACGGTGGACATATTTTCGTAAACAACTAAGACTCTGTATACATTTATCTTTTGCTCAAATGTTTGCTTCGGTTAAGGATCGAACTGAAAGTCTTTAGCTTGCAAGTCATTGTAATTTCTTATTAAAATCGTTACTAAGAAAATTAAGTATATGTAAAGTAAAACAATTAAAGTTTTTTAAAATATAAATTATAATAATACTAAATCAAATAATACTGCGTCTGTGAACCTCAAATAGCTCAATTATTATAAACAAAAAATGTCACGTGATGCTCAACTTACGTAATTATTTTTTGTTTTGTTGACATCATTGTCCTAATAGCAAATTATATGTAAACAAGGAAAACTAACAATGTTTAGAGAAAAAATACCTAACTTTATGGAAGATTAATTTTTACGTTTATTATATTCATTTTTAAAGTTATTGTCATCTTGCGTGTTTAGTAGTTTTTTATACTCTATCTAGATACAGATCATTCTTATAGTTACCTATGTCATTTAGTGAGGCCTTCTTCAAGTCTGTTTTGCTAACATTGACATGATAAAGTAGCTTTAGTAATCTGTTTCCATAATATGATATATCCGGACTATTCCGAACAGTTTACTACCAAACCAACTTACTACAACGCGAACGTAGTAAATTGTTTAATATGACCAGGAAATGAACTCTTAACCATTGGTTTAGCAGGCAGGCTCACTTCCCAACGTCAAATGTTTGTTTAGTAAAATATTTGTCTTGAGCGGGAATCGCACCCGCAACCTTTCCAACATAGGCTACCAACATCACTTGATTTACGAAGAACAATGTTACCGTATCGAAGTGTGGATGATTACCTCATTACATATGGTGGAACAAGAGGATGCATGTTTGTTTGTGTACTGTTGTTGTAATTATGAGATGCGCGTGCAATGGAGTCACGTGCGCTCGAGGACACGACTATGGAAACTTCGCACTTGCTTCCCCGCCAGTTACTATTAACGCTGGTTAACTGTTGGAATCATAGACGTAATGAATTGCTTTTTTGATGTTGGTGTGTGCCTAGCTGTTTAACCCGTGTTAACTTCGATTCTATTGGTCGTAGCATAAGTAAAGTAAAGTAAAAAATAATTAATTGCTACATAAAAAACAAACACACAATTAAACTTAAAAACAAAACAAATGTAGCAAAATGAGGCATCTCAACTGTTGCTGTACTGAAGGTTCAGTACAGCGCTGGTCATACATACATGTTGTTCTGTAGTATCGATAAATGGATTATCCAACACAAAAAGAAGTAATATCGAACCGGTAGTTAACAAATCAAGCTTTATAATATTAGTAAAGATTTATAAGTGCAGTAAGGTGTTACAATTACACTACTGTTTTTCGAATGATTGTGTACGTAATTTTTCCAAGAGAGACATTAAGTAAGTACATTTTATAAGTAGTGTCAGTTACGCTTGGACTAACTGAGCTAGGTTGGCTATGGTATTTTCCTACCAAGGCCATACTACGAGTATACATACTTAGATACTTCTAATATAATTATTTCCACATTATTTTAAGTAAACTTTTTTGGGGAAGTGGGTGGGAAGGCATTCATAAATGTAATTACGGAACTTTTATTGTAAGTAGATTAAAAACTAATAATGTGTATTTGCGGGTACTTAAATCAAATATTTGCATTACTTCTGTAATTTCCGTTTGCCTGTCAAAATTATATACTGTCATTAAAAAAGTGATTGATTTATTATACAACATAATTTTACAGCGATCACTTACAAACATGTAAGTACCTAAACTTTTCGCAATTTCATAAATCGCACCAAACAGGTATTACTCGTAAAACGTTAATAATTCGAATCGATTATTGAGTCGTTAATTTTATTGACATTTTAGTACAATCAACAAATTGATAATATTAATATCGTTTATATTAATTATTTTATTGATATTTAACTGACACCATCTTTCCGTCATAAAGATGCATTTTTAGCATTGACAATCGACATGCGATGTAGTTTACGATTTCCTTATTAACTCCTTGTAATTGTCCTTATTATAATGCCGCATAAACATAACAGTAGGAACAATAGATGCACACAGCAGTGAGTTTATCACGAGGAGTATCAGATGCAAATGATATAAGTAATGTGTGAACAGCATAGTTAATAACGTTTGCGCTTCAATAAGTTTTTGATCGAGTTAGGAATGCGGTCGGTACGAACGCGGGTTACCTAATACGTACCGACGTCTATATCAAAATATTTATCATACTAAATGTATTAATGCGAGGTGCATGGATAGACAACGTGTGTTATTGGCAAATAAGTGCGCATTTGTTTGGGGGCCGAGTCGTTAGAACGGGCGACCTCCTCGTTCGTTCGCCTTACCACTCTTAGCATTGAGGCATTTACCTTTCCTAGGTTTGACTTGTCCTCAATATGAGGCGTTGATTTATTACGATGCAGATGCCAACTCAATTTAGACATAATTTTGTGCAATATGTTCCTAATTTATGGATTGTTCATGTCATATGCCTTTAGCGTCAGAAATGTCCTGGATGTTTTCCACATATTTTATACACGTTTTGCTTGAGATAAAGTTGTAACATATTATTTTTATTTGATGGCTTTATAGCTGATAATAAAATCAACGACAATCGATGATATCATTTTGTTTGTTTTCATAATCAGATTATTGTAATATCTAATTTAGTTTACTTTACTGATTAAATTTAAATAAATCAATAAAAACAAACTGGTTTTATTCGAATAAGTTAGTCGTTTATTTTCTTTTTTATTTAAATATAAATTTCTAAAAATATCTTTCTTAAATAATGCAACTAAAACCAGTTATTATCTGTAAAAAAGTTACAAACGTTAACGATATACTTTGGTACGTGTGTATTGAATACATTTTTGGAAATAAAAGTACAACGCAAATACGTAATTTACGCTGTGACCTAGTACAAAGGTAGGTAAATAAATATATTATGTCATGTACGTAGTTTTGTGTACAAAAACTGTCGTTCAAGGGGACAAAGTCTAGCCTTGGTACAATACTTAACAAATAAGACAGATTGATGTTAATTTACATATCCTGAAACGGTAACATGGGCTTAAAATGTAAGGAAGTTGAATTCTTTCCTTCATGACATTTTATAATTGATTAAAATTTTGTTATTCTGTCAGCTGTGGGTTGATTTGTGGGCTGGTCATTACGAGTGTTTCCGAATAATGGTCTAAGTAATCATTAAGGTATTTGTTACCACATACTTTACTAAGTACAAGTAGGCACGAATTTGTGTTTGCCTAATGAATTGAGTCAAGTATTGGTAGATATAAAATTGGAATAAAGAGTTGCGGGTTCGATTTCTGGGTGAAGCAAATATTTTGTGTAAACAACAAATAGTTACTTGTTCAGGGTGTCTGTTAGTCGTTTTTGATACCCTGTCATCATATACATTTGTTAACGGTGGTTACATGCAACTTTAAATATAAGTATATATTCAATAACCTTTTTATGTTTACAGTACCGAGAATAGTCCACAAAATAATGTGGAAATTGAATATATTTCCTAATATACGTACAGTAAGGAATGCCTACAACCAATCAGTTTATATTCGTGCCCATTAAATGGAATCTGAACTCGGTAATTAAGTACCTAGCCCTAAATTGTTTCACCTCATTAGCGACGAGTAGTTCACTAAAACGCTAAAAATTTTCCATTACACATAAATAGAGCAAAATGTGTTTTTTTCGACTCTAAAACAATGTAGATAAGGGTCATTATGTTCAACCATGTAGATAGATAACCGGACAACAGATCGTTATCTAGAACGGGAAAATATATATTATCTGTAGTGATTACGAAGTTAGATATATGACCATTTGTCAACACGTTGTAACTAGAGATTGAATTGTAATCATTCATAGAGTTTGTGTTCAGGTGTGGCTACTCACGGTCACTGTTGCGCAATTTTCTATTATTAATGGTTATTTCGTATTGTTTCATAGGTGGAATATGCAGGATATATTTTTGACGCCATTTGGAGGGAAATTATACTCTAAATACCGAAGATAGGAAAATAATACTATTGCATCAAGTCGATCTTAGGGATTATACAAAACTCTACCGTTACTGATTGATGTACTTACTGACTGACTAACAACGCACAGCCGTAACTACTGGTCGTAGAGAGCTAAAATTTGGCATGTGTGTTTGTTGGGGGGAGTAGGCTACCGCTAAAAGAGGATTTTTGGAAATTCTTCCCCTAGGGGGAGAAAAGTGGGAAAACCCATATTCTGCCGGAAGTCATTAGGGCAAAAGTTAGTCCTTCTATAATATGCGTTATTTATAAATTTGTATTACAATAAGTATTTTCCTTCACACACTAAAATAATCAAGTTTTGTGAAGTGAAGAGCCATTCATTTTTAGCCTAGACATTAATAAACTATAGAAAATTATTATAGTTATTCTATTTGTAGTTAGAAACATTATTCGGTTACGTGACTATAGTTGTAAGTATTTATCGATAGAATCAGAGGAAGCGATGTTTGCTCCGTCTTCATCGAGTACCTTGTAGGCATTACTGCTTTAGTTTATGTTCAAGTTATAAACGAATGGTAGATTAATAAGTAATTATCATTTTGGATGAGTCAAAAAGTGGAATGGTTATGGTGGACTGCCAAATGAAGGGTTCAATTTCCGGATAAGGTAAATGTATGATGTATTAAGTATTTACTTAGATGTAGTAAATCTAGAATCAAAATTTGTATTATTTGTCTTTCAATTAAAAAATATCATAATCTGTCAATCTGTCTGCCAAGTCGGAGATCCCAGACTTGTCTCCTTGAATGCACATAATATTGTCCAAATATGTTTTGTTGCTAAATTAAAGAAATTCCTGCCCTATTATCATCAGTGACTCCTTCTGGATTTGCAGATGGATCGTGCAGGTCGATCTTAGCAAAGATCAAGGATCAATATTTCTTATGACTTAAACCACAGGCAGGCGACATTGAACGTTCGACCCGATTAAGTATAAGCAGACGATTCGCGAGGCCGCTACGTCACTAAGTCCATTCCGCTCCATTGTTCGACAGTTCACATAGTTAATTATATCTACGAGTAAATATTATTAAATTGAAGAGCGTACTGGAAAACCTTTTCGAAATCTATACGACTACTTATTTCTTTAGAATCTATACAAATAAATGATTTGAAGTTCATGTTTAATGGCATATAAACAGTTTTTCGCCAAATCGATAAGAAAGTATACACGGCTCTTACATAAAAAAACAATTAAGTATAAAGGTTTTGTCTGTCTGAATGTATGTTGCAGCTAATCTCTGAAACAGTTAGACCAACATATTGACGGTACCTTAACTCGCAGATAGATAATATTATAAGAGGAGAATCTAAGGAATTTTATTAAATCGCGGAAATAGTTCATATATAGATGTACTTCCGTCAGGATTTACATACGTTGTTTCTGTTTGTGCTACGTTCGTAGAAATGTGGTCACGGCTATGTACGATGTTGTAAATAAATAATAACCTACTATAGGGATTTTCCACGAATCTGAATAGAATTTGAAGAGGCGTACTGAGAGGCAAATTCCGTAAATATCTCAATGTTTACAACTTTTGATAAATCAATTTGATATAATCCTGCTAATATTATAAACGCGAAAGTTTGGATGGATTGATAGGTTTGTTACTCTTTCACGTAAAATCTACTCAACCAATTTTAATTAAATTTGGTTGAGACGTTCCTTAGATATACTCGTAACTAGAAATAAAGCATAGGATACCTTTCATTCTTAAATTCCCACGGGAATTTACGCGTGCAAAACCGCTATTAACAGCTAGTGTACCTATTTTCTATACTTAAATAGTGAGACTAGTTATTATTTATTAATATTGAATGAGGATATGACTTGGTGTTTTCAAGTAGCTAGGATACTGTCTATCCCATTATTTTTTATGTTATGTCATTACTAATTAACATAAAGATTTCTAATGTTTTTTTTGCTTAAATTCAAATAAAATAAACACTATATTTAGACTGGTTTTAAGTCATATTTTATTAGCAAAAAAAAGTCTTAAAGAGAGAAACAAAAAGTAGCTAATACAATCTTAATTTCATTTTACAAACAGCATCGCTTTAAAACTTTTTTTAACTCTACAGCAAGATACAAAAACATATGAACAGACTCAGTCAGTAAATGATTAATGAGTGCAAACATAATTTGCCCAAAAAACGCTAAAGACTAGTAGTTTTGTTTCAATTAACGCGTACTGGCATGAAGATTAATATCGGTGTGTAATTACTTGGAATTGAGGTGTCGCAGGGTAACTGGGCAGAAAGAGCACGCGACTCGGCGGAACTTGTGTCACCGGTTCAGCTCTGACCATTTGTGATAGCCTTCAGTATTGGTACAGGGGTCGGTGCAAGGTGTGAGATGTGATGAGACGTCTTACTTCGTGTACTTATGCTTTCGTTATTGATTTGTTGGAAGACTTTAGGGTAGCCTCCACCATCATTTATCCAGCGAATGTATGTTGAATAGGTGCTTGGCTCGGAGTACTCAAGATTGATTATAAAAAAATGGGAGTTCATGAATTTCACGGATTCCCCGCTCGACGCTGCTAGGCGCGGCAGCAAATAGCATCAGTGGCAGCGGGCGGCTTTCAATGCTCTGATATGTAAGTACTTATCTAATTCTATTGCTGCTTAGAATTACTGCTTAGTTTACAGTTTACAGTTTAGTAACAGTAACATAATTGAAAAATATAATATAAAATCTTTTTGCGTTTTTTTAAAGTATTTTTCGCTACAGCTTGTCCCAAAAACGTTGCGTCTTCAATATGCTACTGTAAGAATACGCGAATCTCTTCTGTGCCCTTTTAAGGAAGATTTATTTTACGCACACGTTATCAGAACCGAATTTATTCTGATATGTGACCCTACTACCATTTAAGATTACCAAACCCTTCGTCACTTGGGGCTTGAAATCTTTTATTTTATGCAACATATTTTACTGAAAGAAGGTATTTTCATAACTTTATCGTAAATTATAGATATGGTGATAACATCTATGACTTTTCATTGCAATAATTTGAGCAATGAGATAAAGAGATAGAGAGAGCTATAATAACCTTATTATGTCTGGAAGTACCTATATTTAACTAACATAGAGCTATACTTTTTTCGAAATAATATTTTTCAAATTAGTCTTTACCTCCACAATAATAAAGTCGATATTCCAAATTGAAAATTGTATTTAAATAAATAGCAAAAAGGTATGTGGATTCGATAAAAAACTTACATAAATAAAAGATCGAGTTCTAAAGACATGTTGCTTGCGATATTTCCTTTTGTCTGATTGTTTTGTTTTAATTAATCGTTTCGTTGACGAGCCGTGACATCATTCTAACCTGCCTGCTGCATATTCCTATTTGTCATGAATGATATTAATAGTTATAATAGGTACGGAGTTCTATGAGTTACTTGGAAATTGTGTGTACTTGCAAAGTGGTACTAATATAGTAGTATCTATTTAAAACGTTGGTTGCGTATAACAAATGCTTATAACACCAAATCAGTGAACGAAAAATCGCCCTGTAGGATTTCGTACAGGTCGATTTTCAACCGCAAATAATATTGTTAATAAAGTTAAATAAGTAAATCAATTATGTGTTTTGTCGCGCCACAGAAAAATTCAAACATACACCAAAACCAACTAGTAAATCAATCAAAGAACACGTAGCAACATAAAAACTAATGAATAAATTAACAAAAATCAACGGAACTGTCTATTTTAAATATTTAAATTCAGTAAGGATATAGAAACGGATCCTAGACGGTAAGTATTGGTAGACAAACATACATGAGGAAGTAGACGAGACACTATGGGTGGTCGATTAATTCAAAACACGCCGAAATAGACCAACAGTTTGTCTGCGTGTAAATCAATACGATCAATGTACGAGTTTAATGTAAATCGTCTCGATTGTAATCTGACGGTCGCAAGCGCAGCTATACCTATGATGTCACAGCGTTCGAGGCCTCGCGAACGCCAATCATTCTAGATTCTCGAGTATAAACATTTCAGTAACTGTTGAGGTAACTATTGTCATTTTTTCTAATAAATGTCATTAATGATTTAGGTAATGTTTTTGTAAACTTGTAATTACTTTATTCCGTTTTGTGTGGGTTTTTTTAGTTTCATCAGCAATGGGATAAAAAATGTTCTTTGACTACCTTATTGTTTGTAAAACTACATGTGACAGAGTAAGATGTATCATACAGAAATCTTAAATATCATGCAAAAATGATGTAAATGTTAACGTTTTTTGCTATACCAACCGAAGCAATTTACATTACCTGTTTACAATGTGAATTATTAATTAATTTCACACATTATTCAACATGTTTGGTATAATGTATTATTATAACGATTAAATCACCCCTTTTTTGTCAGTGTCACATGTTTTTAACAGAATCCGTGTCCATGATATTCGAGTTCAAGGTATTTTAGGCACTCTCTCGATAACTAACAGGTAAATGTACACATGTATTGTAAAGCGCAATACACACGGAAGCCGCCGGCCTACCGTCACAACCCGACAGCTTTATGTAAAGAATCATGTCGACTACATGCTCCCGTTCGTAGTTCGCTGACTTGCCGGCGGTTTGTATAAGCATGCGCTTTATAGCCCGGCGGCACTTAACCGAATATCAACTAATAATTAGAAAAGTTACCAACTGATTTAGTCCTAACGTTTATCCCGTCGACAAAATATTGCCGACATGTGTCGACAAGTCTTCGACTTTCGTGTGTATTGCGCTTTAAACGTCGACAACAATACTGATGTCATAATCGTCTACTTATTATATAATAACTAGTTTTGTGTACTTTTTGTGGTTTCTTTTTGCTTTGTTACGAGTTTTATACGGAATTGTTTGAAAAACTGGCCCCTAATACCTACCTAGATTATCGTTGTCAATTTATTAAAATTTCCGTTCGGACGCAGACGAATGTCAATATTTGCGACTTGTAATACGATCTGCAGTTATTAAGTCTAGATGGTAACACGAATATAGCATGTTGCTTTAAATTATGTTTCTAAAATCTTCTAAAATTATTGCTATATTGGTATTTTTATTAAATCTTTAATGATAATTAATTAATTTAGAATCAAGTTTCCGTCTGGCGAGACTTAAGTTAAATATTAAAAAAAGACTTTTTATTAAAACTTTTAGACTATTTATTATATATAACTACTGAACTTATTTCATATTTTTTAACCAGAGTATATATCCGAACGTTTCGTATGCTCTATAAAAATTTTGCTCATAAATGGATAGAATATATTGTACAGCTCAATCTTCAGTGACCACGATTTCTGTAAAAACCCAAAACGTTACGGTAAAATAAAAATTCACACCTTGAATTTACTCCATTTGAATTAATTTATGTTTAAATAAACAAGTTATACAGTAGCTACACTATCTCCGGAAAAGTACAAATAAAAACCAGCTTAATATATTTAACTCAGGAAATAATATATTTTGAGTTACGTATTTTAAAATATAGTATTGCTATCATTTATTTGTTATCAACTTTCACAATTCACTTTCATAACACCTTCCGAGTTATCAGGTTTTCGCATAAAATATTTTAATTAAAGATAAGATAAATCAATTACTAATAATTCATTTTATATTATATAGTATAATCTTTCAATGTAATACAATATAACACAAATTCAATATAAGTATGTATTATATTTATTCTAGAATAGCGACGCGTCCTGACTTTAGGACTGGACTAAAATGTTCTTTTCATGATGAAAATCATGAGATAATTCTGAGATTATGAAATAAGAGTGGCATAATCTTGTTTTAGTTTCTTATATGTAGGGAAACTTCAGCTTAATTGTCAATTCTACTTGATACAGAGGTGGACTTACTTTCTTGGCTACACAAAGCCAGCAGTACCGAAAAATAAGTATTTCCTGAGCCTAGTGGGTCTAAGGAAAAATACGAATACGTCATTGACTGTATAAAGAGCAATTTTCAAAAACCATTTTTCAGATATCATGGTCAATCCAAGGCAACAATCTTCGATATATTTTTTACACTAAACATTACCATGAAGCCATGAGAATAGACAAACTATTATTAATTTGTAATTATGTAACTGGCATTGTGTGACAGGTATGGCATATCACGTGTGTGATATCACATCACTAACTGACCCTCAGTACTATGACGTGAAATATTATTTGCAACATTATTGCTAAAGTATTTAATGGAGGACAAAATAGATCGTTTATAAGGTAATAAAAATAACAATAAGTAGGTACTTAGTAGGAAAAGATTTTGAAAAAACATGGAAGTTTTTTATCAACCTATTTTGTCCCACTGCTCGGCAAAAGTCTCCCACAATTGTCCATGTTTTAAGCCTTATCTCTCCACCCCCTCAAGTTTACAGATATTGAGAAATGTTATCTATTTACTTACAAATTGACAAATATAATAAACAGTTCGTTATTAATTTGTCCTTCTGTGCGTATGCGCAATAAAGTGTTTCTAGTTTGAGCAAGGCAGTAAAGATGACCATCAAAGTTTGTCTAGAACATTTGATTTCCTTAATGACTTATTTAAAAGTAAATTTATGCGTTTAGATAATATTTAAACTATCCATTACTTGTCTTTTTTTTTAATAATTAATTTTTATTCATTGTAATTTCTACTAATATAAAAGATTATATATAGTATTCTTGATGTTTATATTGGATTTGATAGCTAGCAATTTGTAAGACATGATTTAAAATTATTAATTTAAGTACTAATAATTTGGAATAAGTAGTGTGAACGCTTAAAAAAGACGGCTTGTAAAATTTAATTCTTCGCTCTTACGGTGAAGGAAAACATCGTGAGGAAACCTGCACACACCTAGGAAGAAATTCTAAGGTTGTGTGTGAAGTCGACCAAGCCGCACTTGGCCAGCGTGGTTGACTCCTTAGCCTACCCTGAATAAGGGTGATAAGGCCTTCCTAATCACCCTAACTCAGGGTAGGTTCAACCCCTCGGTGGGGACATATATGAGCTGATGATGATGATAATTTAATTACAGAGCAAAAGTCATTCTTTCAGTTCAGTGAGAAGAACATGGTATAATTATGCTTGATCGTGATCTCATAACCGAGTCATGCTTGGAAAATAGTCCACTTGCTTTTCTCGACTAAGGAATTAAATCCGGAATATGTGGCTTAACAGGCGCATATACCAATAGACTGCTGATGTTTTAGTATGAATAATAGAAGTGAAAATAAATTACAACTGAAATAAAAGTACTTAACCCATTTCCATCGGGGATTATGTATCTGTCTATCAGTGAAAGAATTCAAAGAATCATCATCATCATCATCATCAGCTCATATAATACGAATACGATATTTAAATCCAAATGAACTACCGTCAAAATTACGAAAACAAAATCTTTATAATAATTTTAATTCTAATGTCTCCATAAATTTTTTAAAACATTTTTATCTATATTATACATCTTTCTTTTAAATAGATACTTAAGTAAAATATATTTTTGCAAACATATTATTGTTATAAATTATAACTTAAAATCAATAAATAAAACTAACTAATGTGTCTGTTTTGTCTGCAGCGGTATTGTTAATGACATTAATAAAATTATCGAGAAGAATTTATTCTTATTTTTAATATCAATGACCGGGACTTGAACTATTACAATGTAAGCTTATCATGAGCTGTTCAAGTGGTCGTATTAAAGAGGTATAAATTTAAATGTTATAGAGGGCTAAATTCAACCGAATTGCTTAATGCGAGGCGTAAGCAGCTGCTTGTCTTTGACTAAACTAATATAGTGAAGAGGCAGAATTATTTGAACTGTAAAGCCGAGTAAACGAATATTTTTGCATTAGGAGGCCTGTTTATTGAGGAAGGCTATAAGCTATCTTTATAATACAGGAGAAACTGCGGGTGGGGCTAAACTACTTAAGGTTTATTTAATTCTAAAACTTCCTTAAGTGTAACCTGTAATATACAGGACAGGGGTTGGTAAAAAAGGCTATTAACTGCTGTTGATGTAGCTAGTTATTGCAATGTTCACACCTGTGCTTACTGTTCACCAATCAATACATTTACTCTAACCTCTTAAATCTAGTACCTTATGTGTCATATACTTTCTTATTGTAGCGTAGGTGTTTATAGTTGTTTTGTAATTAATTTAAATAGATATATCACATGCGTGGGAGTGGGTATTTTATAATAAAACGGTGCCCAGTTTGATGTTACTATTAAGGTTTTACGTTTTGGTGCATCTAATGAAATTGTTGGGAAATATATTGCTATTGTACAATGAACGGTCCAAATTGCTTTTAAAAATTCTTGTTCTATTAAATATTATTCGTTTCTATGATACAATTAAATGACAAACTGGTATAAACTTGTTACAAAATCTGACGTTTTATTTGAGATATTTTTGTATTAGTAGGTGTGTGCAATGATGTTATCTTAATTCTATATCTTAATGAGATAAATTAGAAGAAATCCATTTTCTTTGTTTGAACCGTGCTTTTGTAACAACTGGTCCCATTTCGAAAATTCTTTCTTTAATACAAAGTACAGTATCCTCAATTTATATTCAGCTAAGATCTTTTAAACTACACAACGGATTTCAATGAAGTTTTCATCAGTAGATAGAGTAACTTGAGAGGAAGGAATACACATATAATTGTTACATGTATTAGTTCTTTACCTAGAGCCGATTATATAAATATCATCCAAGTGCGTTCGTCACTTAAAAAATTCTTTCAAATATTAAAGTGCGAACTGTTAATTATAAAGCAAATTATCTATCAAGTCGATACGTTTAGAGATAAACATACGAATGATCTCACGTTTTGTCTATACTTACAATAAGATGTAACGTACCCAGACCCACCTACATTATAATTTCTAGAAAGCATCCTCTGCTCCACGTACATTTGTTTAAACTTTCAATTTGTTACGAATTTATAGTCTTGTTTTCTCTTAATAATATACTTTCTTTCAATTGTAGTATTGAGTTTTTGTAATTATTGTACTTTTACGTGATTTGGTGTTGCGGATTGTTTTCTTTTATACCCTCCTATAAATAAGTAAGTACGTATTTAGTTTTTTTTTTTCAAATAAAATGAGCTTGGATAGTTAACCGCAGTTAGGAAGGTCCTAATTTGCATCCTTTGTGCCTACGATGTTAAAAAACTTGATATCTAATTGAGTTGTAATTTTAATAAAGGGTCTTTATTCATGAAAATTAAACTGTTCTGAAAAATAAAGTCAAATCAATATTTAATCGCAATTTTGATAAATGTAAAGTAATATTCACACTCGTAATTGATTTGATGATCAACATAATTAAATAAAATAATTTATCAAAAAAAAACAATTGTTTTCCCCTAATTCATACAGAACTGGCTTCCAGACCCAAGAAACAATTAAAACATAATAAAAACAAATTAATTTCAATTATATTACACAACAATATGACACGATACAGTGAATTACAGAAGTGTACATTTAGTATAAAATTTCCCTAACATTCCCACACACTGACATTATCGTCTACTCTACGCAGATGGCCATTGCCTCTGTGTGAGTGTATATAGCGTAAGTACACTACGTACTTCTCAATCAACCTTAGTTGAGTAGATTTAAGGTTTAATTTTCAGTGGCGGTGTATTAGTGAAGTGTGTTGATAAACTTGTGTTACTATACCGTATTGTTTCACGTTTACGCTTCTCTGTGTGGCGAGGTTAAGTAGAGCGACGGCGTTATCTCAGCACAGAGATTCCATAGAGTTAAGATTATTTAATTTAATAATTGAATTACGATTTAATCAACTTCAAATGTTGATGTTAATTTGGCATGTAATTGTTAAGGTTCATTGAACATTGAAACTTCAGTTTTGTGATAAAATTTGTGACTCTACCGGTTTTGTTTGTTTGTAAACATGTTTTATTTACGTTATTATTTTGTCATTTTATTATAATTTCAATCGTTTTTACTCAATTAAATATGTAGATTAGTAAGTGTTATTGTTTTTATACATTAATTAAATCGCTATTTTTAATTTATTTACGTAAGTAGAGTCGTCTAATACAAGTTGCCTACTAATTAAAATTGCTACCAAGAATGTAATTGATTTCAAAAGCAAGTGTGTTTCATAATATTTTTGTACATCGATAGTTTAGAGTTTTATCCGACGTCCAGTCTAAATGTCATCGAACAACGGGGTTTCGCAAGAGCGTCAATCACGGGCGGTCACCTACTTTCGCGAACGGGTCGCGGCGATTAGTCGACTACATTCACCGAGGCCTCGGATCACCTCTACGCAACAATTGTTTCTGTAGGAATCTTTTATTTATGGCAACGTTGAGTTGCGTCTGTGTGCGGGCCGTAACCGACCGTACTCGTGTTATACCTGTATCGCCGTCTGTACATCGCCTTGAACTCTACTGCGTCGTAATAAAGCTTAATTTAGTGTAATTGTTGCAAACACAGAAATGCCCTACCAGTAATAAGTCAACGCTCGAACTCGCCTGTTTGACAAGATTCCAACCGCATCTGTCCTGTTTGTTTATTGTAATCGGTTTGACAATGAGCTTAAGGTGCGGTTTCGAGTGATCTCACGGCTCGCGCTCTCTGTGATTGTTCTCGGCTACTCACTGTGAGAATGTGTTTGTGTTTGTATGATACGTCATGTACACCAGCTTACTGTAGATTCGCCTCTTAGCATCCATAATTGCTTGGCGACCGAGCAGCTTAATGCTCTTTGTTGATTAGTTTTTATTTGTCATTTTAAACAGGATGGATATTATTTATTTTTAAATGTAGGTAAATTGTGGTTTAAAATGAAACGTCTACCATTATTTAATAAAATATTAT
This sequence comes from Timandra comae, assembly GCA_958496195.1. Lineage (NCBI taxonomy): Eukaryota > Metazoa > Arthropoda > Insecta > Lepidoptera > Geometridae > Timandra > Timandra comae. Next base: position 4,997,298 of record OY292360.1, read on the forward strand.
TCAAATTAATTATTTATTATAATAGTAGTATTCAAATTGTTTGTACATAGTATGAAGGTGTAAAAAATATCATTGACAGTCAGAGTGACATTAGTGACGTGTGTTGACAAGCGAGTCAATCCTATCGCGATGCAGATAGCGGAAGGTCAATGAGGAGACGTCAGATGATTGAAATGGCGCGCGTTTGTTCGGCAGGTCGCGCGCACTGTTGATGGTTCGGCAAACAAAAGCAGGAACGGCGATGTACACCTGTCTCGCTCGCTCACTCGACCGACCTCCTTGGATGTGCGGCCGCAAGGTCGGCCGCCTTAATTAATAAACTCACCGTAAAGTATTTGAGGCCGATACGAGAAGCGACTACCTACAATCTTGGCCGAGCCTTTGTCTAGTTATTGACCCATCCGTGTCCGACCGATATAGCTTTTTTACTTCATAAAGGATAGAATTTTTTTGTTACATTCGAAGATCATTGACCAAAGTCTTATAGGTTTATGTTCAGGTAAAACACGAATGCAAAGTAAATTGATACATTTTTTTGACATGATCTAATCGCTTAATGTGTTTATTACCTCATCGGTCGCACCTTAAGGGCATTATATTAAATGTTAGTAGTTGGGGCTAAACGAAACGTGTCATAGATTTGTTATCAGTGAATTTTGACAGGTGTTGTGATTGATTATGTTAATTACCTCCCATGGCGTTGACAGCATCAATGGCAATTAACTTGCACCTTTAGTGGAAGTGTTGAATGGAAGCTTGTTATGGTTTAACAAGTTATGTTCTACATTGCACACTTAAAAGGCTCTACCATAGTAGAGCAAACTTTGCATAAATTAAAATAATAATGATCAATATTTTGGTCCATCGGTGCCCAATATAGATAAATACTTTATTATATTGGTTGGCACAATAAACTACGAAACAAATTGAGTATTTAATTGATCAATTAATAATGTATCCCTTTGATTAACGTCAATAAGACCAATCGGCCGTTGATGAAATTCGTAGAGACGGACTCTACCAAACTAAAAAATAAGCTACAAGATGGTCCGATAATAAAGAATACGTGTTCAAACTGAGTGTTATAAATTGATAAAATTTATAAATGTTATGGATGTTTGTCTGTGCTTATGGGATAGATATAAATAGCGGTTTTGCAAATAACTGGACTGTGCCGGCAAGATCCGTGGCCGTGTCGACGGCGAAACGTGTATTCTGTAAACTTAACATAGATTACGGTACATACAATTGGAATAGATATTATTGTTGTTCATAATTTTAGTAGAAGTTTTACATCGATGATTAATTCCAATTTTACAATTATTTTTTGAGTATTGGACGTAAAGAAGCACTTATGGACGGCAAATTGCTTACAAAATTAATTGAAAATCATTTTTTTATTTACAAAATATGAAATGATTCTATTAAAAACCAGATTAACTCAATATAGTGTCTGAAACAATTGACGAAAATATTAAGTATTTATCAATCATCATCACTCTGATCTATCATCATCATCAGTGAGAAAAAAGGATCTTGCTTGCACTAAAATTAAAGAGATAAAATTATACATACATTTTTTATTATGTAGACTATAAATTGCCTTTAGTCTCTCACTTATTTCTTTCTCTGTTACGTCACTTTTAATACAGTCTACTAATGAAATATTTCTGTAAGTACTTTAAGCGACATTTATTAAAATTGTTTAATATTTTTATTATATTCAAAGGAAATATTTAAAATTTATTGAAATAAAAGAATTAAATTTTAATATATGTAGTAGGTACCAAAAAACGTCAGCCAACAACCCATAAAGCGTAGCATAACGCAATACAAACTTAACTGTTCAAATATACAAGTAATGTACATAGTAACTCGATACTAATCTGTGTTTCGGTTCACATTGTCGGTTGCTTATGTAAGTGGTAACGTCTTCCACTTTCGAATCAAGTTTATTGACACGCCAAGCTCGACAAATGCCCGGTTCACAGTTACATCGGCATCGCTTTATTGTTGGCTCGAGGTACAGAAATGAATGATCTTATTCCAATATTCAGTTCCGTTTCGACTGCTCAACTAATCAATTTTGTTGTTGATTATATCCAAGATAGGCAGTCGGTAACGTTTGTGTTTTGTTTTTGGGTTACGGATACGTATGGCGTGATATGGATCGAAAAAGCTATGAATTAATCTACGGAATTAATAAATAAATTGTAGGTAGTCTAGGTAGGTACTTATTTAAAATGAAAACTTAGTTTTCACTTCCGAGTACATACGAGTACTTATATGTACATACATTAAGCCTCTTTTCAACTATCCAGTATTATTTTTTAAATATAATGTTTAAACGATTGATAAATATAAGTACCTTATATAGACTTTTATCAATTTAACGTTGTTAAACTTTTATAAAATATCGACACGGTCCAACGCGGTTGCTCAAAACCCGACTGATTAAAAAATAAATTTAGAATAATATTTGATTTAGATCTATATTAAGATATTAACGTATATTTAATAAGAATTAATTACCGTGTTTTTTCTCGTTGTTGCTAGGAAACCCGTCCGGTTACCTGGGTGAATGAGCCTTCGAAAATTAACCGAAAATATGACATGTCTAACACTAGCCACGTTAAATGTTACACATGTCACAGAATTAACATAGAAAACAAATAATTCTTTTTTATCCATTTTTTTATCGAAATCCTTATGTAAATATCAAATCAATTTAACGCATACTTGTTATAAATTAAACATTTTTTTTTATTTATTTAAACAGTTCGTCATTAACTCGTTATCGTTTAAAACTGGTCCTATATTTCTCTTATGAGGTACTAAAAATTAAGAAGCCCATAGATTTTACATTAATAAGTTAAATAAAGAAATTTTTATTCGAATTATGCAAATATTGTTATTGAAAATTATACTTATTACTGTAATAATTATTATTAATGTTTTAATTTTGTGTGTTTGCTGATGGGAATATGGTTTTTGTTATTTTTTTTTTTAATTAAATATTATTTGTATTTATTAGTTTTAGTTATGACTGCTGGTTCCATTCTAGCTTCATATTTTGATACAAAATTATATATAAGTAAAAACTTAGTACCCATAACAGAGCCAGGATCAAAATCCAAAATCTAACCTAACCTACGTCATTGATGATGATATTAGTACAGAAAGGAGGAATGGGCATAATCGCTATGCGCATGCTCCTGCGTTGGTAATCTATATTACTAACAATATTGATATCTTTGATTTACACGAACACTACACATTGAAATAAAACACTTAAACGGAGAATGTAAAACAAAATACAACCACGACAAAAATCCGCTTAAGTGTTTTATTTTAATTACTAGAAATATTTAGAATAATGATTAAGTATCTCTCGATACAGAAACTGAACCTGGAAACTCTATCTTGAGACAGGTGGACATGCCAAAAGACCGCCAACGCTTGATGTTTCCAAAAACCGTTAAAATACGAACCTGTCACATATTTACAAACAAGTAATACTCATTTGATTAATAACTCTATCATCTTCATCTAATAAATAACCCACAACTAGGTTATTGACCTGTGTGACACAAGCATTTACCTCGCATAGGAATTGAATCTACAACCTTCTGTTAATTATTTAACTTGATATTATTTGACCACTTTTCGGTTAAACTCCACTAAACACAGTCATTGTATTGTTAAAAACAATAAATAAACGCATTCCCGTAAATAATACGAAAAACCAATACTTAAACTATCAATAGAGCTATTAATCATTTACCGGCAAACAGAAACTGTTAATAAATTAATCAGCATACAATTTATATACTTGTATAAAAGATGTTTTATGTTAATTTTATGTATGGCCCGCCCCCGACTGTATTAATTCTCACAGGTTAGATGCTGAAGCTCACTCATTATGTTTTTTATTAGCTATAAATCTAATAGTTTTAAGTTTGTCGCTTTACCGCTTATGCGAGGCCCTTGAGCGATTTCTTAGTCTCATTTCACTGTTATGTTACAGACCTAGTATAGTTTTTAAAATATTATATAACATAACATTTAGATAAACAGATCTTAGAACACATAGGTGTACTGGAATGTATTTACGTATTCGTATGTACCCAGTTTTCCGAAATTATACCACACTAATATAGGTCCTTTGTGCAAGTTCAATATGTATAAAAATACCTGGATGTATTAGAAAAAATACTTGGGAGACTAAGCTCTGTGTAGGTGAATGAGGAAACATTTATTTTCCTATAATACGGAGAAAACTTTTGAGACTATTTTTTCCAGAGATTGTATTTTCTAGGTCGAATTTCACCCCTGTATCTAATATATAAAATTATCGTGTCACAGTTTTCGTTGCCATACTCCTCCGAAACGGCTTGACCGATTCTCATGAAATTTTGTGAGCATATTCAGTAGGTCTGAGAATCGGCCAACATCTATTTTTCATCCCGAAATTCCTACGGGAACGGGAACTACGCGTGTGAAACTGCGGGGCGCACCTAGTATTTCTATAAACGTCGTCGTTAGATCTCATATTGATTACGTGATAATGATAACATAGAATAAAACTATTTGTATATAAACTATTCAAAACCAAATATATAATATTATATTCTCATTAAATAAAATATACATATAAATAAACACATTAATGTTAATTATATTCATTGATATAAAAACTGTTTGTTAGACACAACATCTTGACTTTATCGTGGTATTTTATCGCATTTAATTCATGTATAAATTCATTACCAACATAAGATTAACAGTTGCAATAATTGTTTATGTTGTTTAATATATCAAAATATTAATGATTTATATATATATATATATATATATGGGCATAGGGTTTCTCCTTATTTGTTTGTCGGGTTGAGTTATTGAGTATTAATCATGTTCTATTTGATTTAGCTTACGTTATGTTTATATTGCTGACGAAAAATTATTCAACATTGGTTTTCAAGGTGATAATCTTTTCCCAAAAAACGCAACATTTAAACGATGTTTTTTTTTCAACCCACATCGTCCCACTGCTTGGCAAAGGTCTCCCCCAAACATCCCCAACTCTCTTGAAGGATAGGGATCCTTCGCAGATAAATAACGATGATAATATAATTTTATTAATTTAATTAAACATTGATATGTCGGTGATTCTGATTTGTTAGAGTTGTTAGCCATTAGGCTAGCTGTTGTTAGCCACTAGCCAGCTCATTAGTGCTGGCTAGTTTTATAAGCTAGCAAAAATATAGGTATAGTAAAGGGTAACGGGGTCGATTCCCGTGCGTGGTATATTTTGCAATATGCTATACATAATTGGTTATCTCGATCGAGGTGTGTTCGTGAATGAGTGTGTGTGTAATTTCTGATACCCTAGATACGGGTTATAAACCTAGTTAGAGGTCAGTTGCTCTATGATGATGGAGTGATTTATTTGATGATCATCATCAGCTCATATATGATTGGAGGACCCAAGACCCCCCCCCCCCCTATATTTATTTTGCTTTCCTATAAAGACAATATAAAACTTAGGGCAGTTCTATAAACTACAATTTTATATGCAATAATCGTCACATAAACGTCTGTCACCCTGTATACTAATAAATAAAATACGTATTCAAATCAATTAAAACGAAACACAGTCAATATAATTCTAAAAATAATTCAAATCGAATCGTTGAAACGAATGTTTTACGTACAAAAACACGTTATGCTATCTGACATTATAGTCTAAGCAAAGAATATAATACAATACATAGTGTTAATATTAAAAACAAACATAAACATTATTACAAGGCAATAAAGTTCATTGTTCTGTCAATGAGTCGGTGTGTGATATAGTTTGAGAGGTGGAAGCGTGTTTGTAGACTGTAAATCGTTAGTCGCCGACGTCATAACGCAAAGAGTAAACGTGTTTGAGACAGAAGGTAGTTTCGAAATAACTTTTGTGTTATACTTATGCCAATATTTTTTGTTTATAAATTCATTCTTCGACGAGTGTAAGTGAAGAGTGTAATAAGTAACTAGTAGGGAACAAATAAAAAAAACGAAAAATAGTATTTCTTTAATTTTATTTTTGTAAAATTTTTATTGACCTATATCTTTATTAATTTGTCCATTAAAAGTTTAAATTTTACTTATGGTTATTTTCTCCGTGATACCTTTATACGTATGATACCTTCATTAAAAATATCAAATTATATATGTACTTATAACTAAAATACATTGATTACTAGTCAAACCCTTTGTGACAATTGTTATTAATATTACTAAGTTAATAAGATAATACTGTGTGTCACATTTTTTTTTCATTTCATTTCAACTATTAAAAATGTTAAAATATTAAAGCAAAAATACCTACATAATACCAAACACAGTCCCATCTGCGATCAACACGTACTCTTTGCCGGTAATCTGGAAAGAGTACCGATCGAGCGTGTAGGCATTTACATAGATCGCGCCCACCGCTTCATATACCGCGATTTTTACTCCGATACAGTGAAACACAACCAACTTCAGTTGTCAACGAAACATGAGACAATCTCACTGAGATTCGAGGCGTTTTCAACCCGTCGGGTTATACCAAGACAGGTTCTCAGACCGGAATGCGATCCGATGTATACAGAGGTTAATAAAGCGCACACTTGCTACTTTATTGCTTTTTGTGACCATAAATAAAAACGTTCTCGAGTAAAAACAATTTATGCTATATCGAAACTGTCAATTTGGTACCGTTTGTGCTTGTTTTATACATTAAAACCTGTGAATTATTTGTATAAATTAATGTGTTGGTATAATTTTGTTATTTAAATCTTTTTTTGGAAATTTTATTTTAAAATAAATAAACTGAAATATTACTTAATTAAGATATAGTAATACGTATTACATAATGATCAGTGCCTATAATTTCCTATGAAAAAAGTATTTTTTGAATTACATAAATTAAGCTTCAATAACTGACCCATTATTCTTAAAAGCCTTTCATGATAATCCATGTTTATTTAAATTATTATTATCAGACAATAATTTTCAGCCTACGCAAGTCGTAGCGATCGTAGGCACAATCGTAGGCGGGCGCGTCACGATGACGTCACTGCCCTACGAACACAAATAGAGCTACGATGCTACGACCACTTTCAGACTGTTACTTACCTAATTGTGTTAAAAATACATTAACTTAAATAAATTAAAACAACAACGTATTTATATACAATTATTTTTAAAACAAGTCCATTTACGTATACATAGGTGTTTTATCACAATGTTTACATAAAGTTTGTATTTTTTTAAACTGTATGACAAAATAAAGGATGTTTTGTGTTTAAGTAAACTGGTTTTCGATGTTAACAGTAAAAAATACTTGTAATTTTCATGGAAACCGTTTCCTTAAAACAAGATTTAAAGTTTAAAAAATGACATTTTAAACTTATTTAGTTTTATTAACATTATTTAAACACTATAACCAAATACTAGTATTATGTAAATCACCATTTATTTAGATTTTTTTTTTACTGATAAAGATAAAAACAAGATAACAATACAAGTCTACCGATAAAAATATATTTTACCATAAATACAATATTACAAGGACTAACATTTTTTACTATAACTTATTAATAATACATACATATAACAAGGGCAATCCAAACCCGATTAAAACTAAACTAGGTTAATACTTAATAATAAATATCAAACAGTACTAACTTCCGTCCAAGTCGTACTGTTATTATTTATCTCGCAAGAAGCTCTGAACATTCACTTACGCCGTGACGGATTGGTCACAATTGCATTGAAGTCGGCGTTTCGATTGTGAATAAAGCATTACTATTGTTACTCGCTAGAACAATGAGGAGTTAGTTTCGTTTCATTTTCACATTTTACACGTACTAAAAGGTAGGTAGGTGTCATCATGATGATCTTCTTCTTCTTCTTCTCTCGTGTCAATGGCCACAAAAATAAACTAAATGTTCCCGGACCAAAATCCAGCTACGCCTACATCATCATAATGATGATAACACCTACTAAAATATGTAATAACTGCGATGTTTCTGTCTGTTTTCTCGTTAACTTAATATTTTTATTGAATAGTAAGTCTGTGGGATAATAAATAATAAAATTGTAGTGGAATCTTTATATAAATACTTTAAATTAAATGAGATTAGTCAGTTAGTCAACGTAAGTTACTCATACTTATGTTTTAAACTAAAACATTCATGCTGTGGAATGCATCTACTAGTTAACCTAGCTGAGCGGTTCAGAGAGATGTTGATTTGACAAACGTTGAGACGTGATTGTGAATAAATCGAGAACATGCAGTAGGGGCCATTACCTTAATATTTGTGTTACCAAATTTCTCTGCCCACAGACAAACTCATATGTACCGTAAGTGTTACTGCACGAGATACAATCAAATGTACATGTTTAAAGCAAACTTTCTAGATCATTATTTTTTACAATTTCCAAAAATTGCGCGTTTAATTTATACACACAATGATATCATGTATTTAAAGTGTGACTTCACCAATTAAATCGCATCTTTATTTGCCTCTTTCACAGCTCAAATAAAATTATTAGACAATTATGTTAATTAATCCGCATTAATGAATATTGAAGTGGAAAGAACAATTTGTTATAATTAATATGCTTTGAATTCTAAGTAACGTATTATTAAAATATGTTGTTGTTAAAACAATGATAATAATGTAGTGGTTGACGATTATACAGATAAGGTGTATCCAATCTCCCCCGAATTGTGTGCGGTAACAGATAAGACTGCACTATGTAAATATTCTGATAAATGCCTCGGTTACCTGTCGCGACCGCAACGCGCGCTTCAATAATAACCGTGATATTGCGATGATACGGACTGGAAAAACTCGTTCGGTGGATGTCGATATCCTTATAGGCCCACGAGCTAAAGATAACACTCAACACGTTATAGCAAGTTTACCGATACGTTGCGCTCTTTAAACTGCTTCCCTTGTCGCATGCATTTGAACAGCCAGTGATGGATGCGCGGCAACTGTTAATAAACGAAGCTTATTTAGTAGGTGGACGGTGGTGATCGAGTATAGTACGTTGGCAGTGAGTGGCTTTCATTCATACCGCCTTAAGCCACGTTCCACACGAGATCTCATCTTCCAATTAAGGACTACATTCGTGTGCCGCGCGCTGCGATTTTTGTCATTGTCATCAATATGGTTTGGCGGTTATTTTTTGAAATAATACTTTTGCTATTGGTTAACGAAAGTTATCCGTTTTTAGATTATTTATTATTGGAAAATAATCTTATATTCTTGTTTGTCTTAAGATATTGAAAGAGAACATCTTGAAGTAATTCCGTTATGTCACACAGTGAATCCGAGGGTGAGAAATATCTAAGTATTATTGATTGTTTGAACGCAATACAACTTTCGCTTGTTAAGTATAGAGGTATTGTTGTGAAACAAACATCTCAGGTGGAAGGATTCTCATGAGTGCGTCAGTTATTGAAGGTGTGTTTCGACATATGAACATTTTCGAGGGCCAGTCGATTTGGCGGAGCATTGTGCTGGTATTACACAAACAGTACTGAACGCAATCGCTCAACGTTTCACAATCGCGGGTTCGCCGACCGACACCAATACCTAAATTAATTTTCTTTTCTGTGCGACGTCGCCGCCACTCATTGTTCAATTTGTGACTCCAATTTTGGAGCACCATTTGGTGACACGGAATTTGTCTAGAAAGTAATCTCTAAACTTGTTTGCCTGTGATTTGTCTTTTATGATCTGTAATATTTTATATATTGTTTGTTTTTTTAATGCCGCTAATAGAATATTCATGTTTGTTTCGTTACGTCTAGACAAGTCGTGAAAATCAAGAGGCGACGAGGCATTTATAAGAAACACGTTATTTTGGATAAACCAATTTCTTCCGTGTGACTCATTTAGCTGTCAAACCAGTGGGTCACTGACGCGACTTAGCGACTCTATCTAGTAATGGAGACATTCAGTATTATCTACTAGCTTTACCATCTCATAATTTACCTCCACTGCTCTTAATATAGTCGACCTTCTTCCTTAGGATTACATTTTATGGTACAGTGAAGAAATATATACTCGTACATACACAATTGGAGGGCATTTTTCACCTGAAAGATGATTTGAACCTAAAACAGTGCCAAACAGTTCCCCTGCTCTACCCAAATGAGAACAGAGGTTATACTTTAGCAGTTGAAAGTCTTGAATGCTATGCTAGATTGGCTATATATTTTATTGTCTTATTAGTTTACTGAATACGTAATACATTGGACAGTAAGTTTAGTTCCTTCTGAGCGATAACACCAACTAGTTTTTAAGTTGCACAAACACGAGCATGACATTTTATAACTGTAACAAGGTCGGTTACCGTTTCTTATTTGGGAATAATTATTTAACTGTATTGTACACGGACAGAATGAAGAGTTTGATATACGACTGTCTATATGAAGGTTAAGTATTGGAGTTTGTTTTTGTTTTTAATTTTATCGTGAGTTGGTTTCAAAACATGCTTAACTAGAGCTGATTAAGAAGTGTCAATAAGGAATACATTTTTATTTGTACCTCTATATATGGCACCTATTTGAAAGTAACCTGACTTAGATTAAATATATCCAAATAATAGGGTTAAAGCATATTGCCCATACATTAAAGGCATGTACACTTACAATTAGCTCGATTGCGCCCTGTAGTGAAATGCTTCGGAAATCCTTTGGCGTCCGACATTGTGGATGGATCGAATTTCTAGCTAGGGTATACTGGTCCATCTGATTCGGAAATCGAACATAACTGTTCGAAGTCTTCTCATTTTAGAACTCCATGAGTTCAGTTTTTCCATTATGTAAAGAGTTTTAATAGCAGTAAAGTAGGTTAGGTTTGGCCTGGTAGCGGAAGAATCCAACTAGGCTCTCATAATACTGGCCCAAAGTGCTGAGATAGGGTAGGATAGGGCTATCCCTATAGCCCTATCTCGTTTTAGTGAGTATTCTGTCACCCATCAGGTAGCGGTGCGTCTCACTGCACATAGTCCATCGTTTGTGGCGGATACTCGCACAGCAGTTTCCCCATGTAAAAAGATAGGTTAGCCTACAAAACCAGAGACACTGTTTACAATGTATACTGCATATTTTAAGTTGTTTATTATATTAAAGTCTAAGCCGATTCAGATGCATCGCTCCACTGAATCCAAGGAGTAGCGACGTGATCTTCAGTTGCGACATTTTGACAATACAACCGACAGTTTACGTAACGGTTCGTTCTCGGTTTGGTACTCGACGCATTCTCGTGTTTTGTTCCGTAATGATAAATGATCTTGAGACACTTTTACTTAGAGTTCACTTGCATATAGTTTTTGTATTAATATTCTTAAGTATTTATGTCGCGTCTACACTTTTTTCTTTATGTAACTACGAGTACTCGTAAATGGACGGTTTTTCTGCAATCAAACCTCTCTAATTTAGGGTGTTTTATTTGTATTAAGTTCGAACAAAATACTCATTTTGTATCTTAAAGTTAATCTAATGTTGGAGGCAGGGGATAGATATTGAAACTTGACAAGCTTGGGATTAACTAGGATAAAACCGCGAGCTACACCTAATAAGTTACTAATTACGACACTATTCATAAGTATATTTATTACGTTAAACATGTTCTTCCTAGACATCATTAAAACGAAATAACCTTCGACCTTAAAACATATTAACGTTACACAGATGTGCGTTATTATTCTGTTACATAGTGTTCTTTCTATCCAGTAACGCGTGTCATTGTATGCGCCCGCGCAGACTGCTTACATCAAAACAAATGGTGAAAGTTTCACTACTTATATTATTTCTGCTTGCGATACTCACTATTTCCTATTTTCCACAAAGTATATACTCAAGTTATAATTTTAGTTGAAAATTATTGGGATATACATAAAATATAATATTATTTTTATATATGAAGACCTATATGTGAGTAAACGGTGTTCTTTTTTCGCATCCATGGTCAAACTATGTGCTTATTAAGATTTAATCTACTCGTACGTACACTTGTAAAGAGATTTACTTATACGCACAAATATTGAAAATATGCGTCATCCAAAATTGAAAAAATATATAATTTTAAAATTTGAATGTTCAAAATGAAATTGAATTAGCTTATAAACTTTTGGCAAGATCCAATCCAAAACCAGGTAGTAGCATTCACCAGATCATCTCGCGCGCAGGTGGAAGGGCACAAAGAGCACGACTCCAAATCAGTGTGACCAGATTTAGTATTTTAATACTTTTTCAGTATATTTCATCGATTTTTCCGAACATCAGTATATTTTCAGGTATATTGCTGGCAGTCAGTATTTTTGGGTATATTTTGGTTGAAGTTATGGCAACACTGTAGTGAGTGATCGTCTTTGCGCCAATGTTTGCGGAATTCCCCGGACCGGAACGCGAACATTGGGACTTTCCCGGATATAGTTTATCCCACCAAAAACATTCTGTAAAAAACTAGCCAAGTCTCGATGGAGCTGCTTGTTTATCTCTAAAAAGTAATGAAATCTAGACAAACTCGTGCCAAGTGTAAGGTTCCTTACTGCGATTTCTTTATTATTATAGTTAATGTTGTGTGATTTGGCCGTTGAAGGGTACACATGTACACAAGGGTACAAAACTAGGTGCTCCATGACACTATTGCACCAATCTGTCGCCAGAACCGCTACCCATTGACGATAGAAAATTGCAACTTGAAAAACGTTGATTTAATATCTAGTCAATTGTAGGCTTGATAAAGCTGCGTATTTTAATAATGTTACAACATTACGTGTAAACAAAATTGACTTGTACCCCCTACTAACGTTTTAAACAATGTTCAACGGCCAAGTCACACAACAATAACTATAAAGAAATCGCGGTAAGGAACCTTACACTTGGCACGAGTTTGTCTAGATTTCATTACTTTTTAGAGATAAACAAGCAGCTCCATCGAGACTTGGCTAGTTTTTTACAGAATGTTTTTGGTGGGATTTCATTTATTTTTGTTGAAACGTGTTTATATTGTTTTTTTTATTAGATTTTCTTATTTGACCTATTTTTTTCTTTTTAGGAGTAGTATTTTATTACTAAGCGCCCCGCAATTTCACCCGCGTAGTTCCCGTTCACGTTTCCGTGGGAATTTCGGGATAAAAAGTATCCTATGTGCTTCTCCTGATTCTAAGCTACCTCCCCACCAATTTTCAGCCAAATCAATTCAGCCGTTCTTGAGCTATAAATTCCCGTTCCCAATCCCGTGGGAATTTCGGGATTAAAAGTATTCTATGTTCTTCTCAAGGTTTTAAGCTACCTCCCCACCAATTTTCAGCCAAATCAGTTGAGCCGTTCTTGAGTTATAAATTCCCGTTCCCAATCCCGTGGGAATTTCGAGATCAAAGGTATCCTACGTCCTTTTCCTGGTTCTAAGCTACCACCTCACCAATTTTTAGCCAAATCAGTTGAGCCGTTCTTGAGTTATAAATTCCCGTTCCCAATCCCGTGGGAATTTCGGGATTAAAGGTATCCTACGTCCTTTTCCTGGTTCTAAGCTACCTCCCCACCAACTTTCAGCCAAATCAATTCAGCCGTTCTTGATTTTTAAATTCCCGTTCCCAATCCCGTGGGAATTTCGGGATTAAAAGTATTGTATGTCCTTTTCCTGGTTTTAAGCTACCTCCCCACCAATTTTCAGCCAAATCAGTTCAGCCGTTCTTGAGTTACAATTCCCGTTCCCATTCCCGTATAATTCCCGTTCCCGTTCGATTATCCTAGTTTTTATAGTTTTCCCTTTATGTGGCCATTAAACCCTAACTCTGTACCAAATTTCAGCTCTCTAGGTTTATGGGAAGTACTAGTTCTATTTTGATGATCATGAGTGAGTGAGTGAGTGAGTGAGTGAGTGAGTGAGTGAGTGTCTAAAATGCGAAACTTTGCTTTCGCTTAACTTGGGAACTAAATGACCTACAGACTTGAAATTTTATTTTAAGTATGTGATTGTATAGCTTACTGGATGACGAAAATTTCAGCGTTCTGGGGTTATCCAAAGGTTCTCAAATAGGGGCCTGAAAATGCGGCGAAAGGGTTCCTGTAAAGGATGGTACGGCAGTGTTTGCTTCGCGCTCGACTTGGCGGGGGGCACTGCCGTGCCCCCAGATACTCATACATGTTATCTATGAGCAAAGATGAGTAAGTTACAGATATGACAAGAAAGACGGCCGTTGCCGGCGTTGTAGTATTGTAATACTACATATACAATTATCAATCAATACATAGTATTAATCAGACTTGCAGAATGTATGTTCGCCTTCAACTTTACTACTGCTGGACCGATTTTAATGCGGTTTGCACTATTCGATAGAGCGTAATTTCCAGATTGCATACATTCAAATTCTTTGTGTTTCATGAATATCAGTCTACCCGGACAAATTCGGGACGGACCGCTAGTTTATCTATAATTTTCAAAACAACGTCTAGTTTTTAAGTTTTCAGTTGCATGAATAGGTAGTAAAATGAATGAATAGGTAGTAAAGGTAGTTAAACTTAAAAGATACTTTATTACTAGTATCAAATCGTCTAATACGGTTCAAGTGAAATGATTGTCTCTTCTGCATTCAACTTATTCTTTGAGGACTTTCTTTCGATAATTCGGGAATTTCCCCAAAATAGGAGATGTTTTTGTCATCATATAAATAGAACGCGATTTTACGCGATTTTCGTTGTTTTTATTTACTTAGTTGCATTCATTTGGACAGCATGTCTAGTTTTCAGCAAAGTTATTTAGCGAAGTGGGAACAAATTCCGGAATTTTCTTCGTGGCTTTCACGTTACAAAGATGACGAGTTCACCGCATTTTGCAAAGCATGCAATGCGAAAATGCAAAGTAGATTAGCATCTATAAAACAGCATGCAAATACTGAAAAGCATAAATTGAACTTGATAAAATATAAAGGACAGTCAAAGGTAAGCATAATTCGCTTTACTTAACTAGTTCAAGGCGTTCGGATATATTTTAATTTAATTAAAGTTAATCATCCTAGTTTTGTTTCTCAAAACCAGTTAGGTAACAGCTATGAAATGCGGCGCTATTATAAAAAAAAACTAATCAAGTATTTTAAAATTTTCAGGTTGATACATTTTTCAAAAAGGCCCCACTGAAAGACGAAGTCAAGAAAGCTGAGCTGCGTTTATGCAGTTTTCTGTCGGAACACAACATCCCATTTAGAGCAATGGACCATCTTAGTGATGTTCTAGTGAAGTGTTTTACCGATTCCGATATTGCGAAAGAATTTTCCTGCAAGAGATCCAAAGCAGCCGCTATAACTTATAATGTTTTAGGACCCAATTTCGAAAAAGATATGATTGAAGACATACTTGGTACTGCATCTCCTTCAGGTAAACCAGTATATTCAATTATAATCGATGAGAGTACAGATGTTGAATCAGTCAAAGTATTGGCAATAGTAATTAAATACTTCTCTGAAACTAAATGTACTGTACAAACCAAATTCCTTGATTTAGTTGACTTAAGTGGTGAGACCGCAGGTCATTTATTTAATTCGTTGTCATCAAAATTATCGGAATTAGGTTTAGAAATAAAATACTTAATAGGATTCGCTGCTGATACTACGAATGTGATGTTCGGTCAACATTCTGGCATTGTTGCAAAAATTAAAGAAGTAAACCCAAAGTGCTTTTTTATAAAATGTGTTTGTCACTCTGCAGCATTAAGTGTTAGCCACGCCTGTAAAATACTGCCTAGAAATTTAGAACAAATAGTAAAAGAAGTTTATGGATATTTTTCTCAAAGCAGCAAGCGTCAAAGAGAATTTGCTGAGTTCCAAAATTTCACAGACACTGAAAATCACAGAATTTTGCGTCATTACGACATAAGGTGGCTTTCACTTCATGCCTGTATTAGTAGAATAATTGAGCAGTGGAGGGCATTGCAACTGTTTTTTCAAGACCAATACTTGAGTGATCGCAATATGTCATCAGAATTTTTATTTAATTCTTTTACCACTGATATAAACAAATTGTACTTTTACTTTTTGGACTACATATTGCCGATTGTAAACAAATTTAACATAATTTTTCAAGGCGACTATCCGTGCATTGATAGACTGTATGATGATGCATCTAGTATGTACTTGTCGATTTTGGGTTGCTTCATGAAAGCTAGTTACATCAAACGTACGGACAATGTATTTACGTTAGACCCAAAGTCTAATGTAAATTATTTGCCATTGAAAGATATGTACTTAGGTATTCAAGTAGGCCAAGAATTAATCAAACACAGGGAAAACATAAACATGAAAGAGCAAATTACTGAGTTTTTCAGAAGGTGCCAATCATTTTTAATTGAGTTGAGCATGCAATTGAAATCACGTTTGCCTTTTGAAAATCCAGTTTTTTGAGAACTGAAATTTCTTGACCCACACACTGCCGTGCATAAAGAATTTCGCAGTTTACGAAATGTGATAGAAACTTTCCCATGCGAAGTACAGCCAGAACAAATGCAGTTAATTGACGAAGAATATAGAACTCTAAAGTTTGATCGCGAAGTAAGTGATTTGTTACAATCTTCCAGCACTGGCTCACCCATCTCGTGTGAACAATTTTGGGTGAAAGTTGGGAAAATTTCTAACAGTGATGGCATGTTAAAATACAAAAATATAACTAGTTTTAGTAAATCTCTTCTATGTATACCGGTATCGAATGCTGCATGCGAGTGCATATTTTCACAGATAAATTTAATAAAAACGGACCAAAGAAACAGATTTATAAACAAAAATGTGTCAGCTATTTTAAAAACAAAGCAAGGTGTTAAGGATGACGGAGGTTGTGTAAATTTTAATCCTTCGAAAAGGATGTTAAAATATAACTCTAACATTTATTGTGAAAATGAATAAATAAAACGTGTTAAAAAAATCAGTATTTTTAATGGTATATCTGTCCTATGTAAGTCGGTATATTTCAGTATTTTTTTGAGGTGCCTCGGTATTTTCGTAAAATTTAATCTGGTCACACTGCTCCAAATTCGTTATATCCTGCTTTGGATACATAAGTTTTATTAATTTGAAGGCTTTGAAACATAAGTTATTTATAATTTTGAATGTTTTTATTATGCGCCTGTACCTTGGTGTTAGATATTTTAGGGGCATTTTTTTGTGTAAATTATGCGAGTTCTAACTCTGGATGTTGACTATTTTTTTTCTTTTAACCTCACTGTTGGGCAAAGGTTTCCTCCAAATATCTCCAACCATCCCTATCCTTCACAGTTTCCCACCAACGACTGTCGAAGATAGCAAGATCGCCCCGCCAACGTTGACTACAAACTACAAATTCTGATCACTTTCTTCAATAGGTTTATTGAAGTCTAGAAAATATAAATCACGATTGGTGAGCATTCGATGGTCACTTAATATAAGATCAGTATTCAAAATAATTGAATTGCTCCATGTTTTAATTTGCGTTTACATCGGTATGTGCAACTTAGATTGGCAATCAACCGATGCAATGCTTGCACTTTGGGCATCTTGCCAGTTGGTCTTTGATTTAATATTTTGTACTTAGAACAATCATTTATTTTATAATCACCAGTCAATAAATTTTGAATCATCATCAGCTCATACACACCTCCTCAAAAATAGAGTGATCAGACCTTAGTCCACTAAGCTGGCCAAGTGCGGATTCGATATAAATTTTGAAAACGTATTTGGTTAATTTCCCTTTAACAAATGGGATATAGGTATGAAATGGAAGAAAAGTGTGCAAAACAGGAGAATTTTTAGTAGGATGACAGAAACGTTTATATAAAAAAATCTCATTCACCTTTCTCTATTCTTCGCCACGATTGTATACAAGCCCAGCCTCCGTCGTGTTATGAGTAAGTAGTTGATTTGAATTTTTTCATCGGTTCTCCATTGTGCAATATGGACTGACTCTATTAGATTACTCGTACCTTCCGAGACGTTTCATAAAGCGATTGTTACTTTCATTATATTGTTTGGCCGCAATCGATAATTACCACATTCCATTCCAATAGTTGACCTGCCTATTGTTGGTTGTTAGTTATAATTCTTCGTAATTTTTCTTGAGAGTTGTGTGTTAGGATTATTTTTAATTTACCTTTAGATATTCAATTTAGGTTCGATTTCTGTGCCAGTAATATTTGTGTCTTCCAAACCAACTGCTTTAGAAATTATTTTCAGAAATATTATTGAAAAAGAATCAGACATTTTAGGAAGCGTAATTTTCTTCTTCTTCGTATGAAGCAAGGTCAACAATGATGGGCTCAACGAAGAACCTGGAGTTACGTAATCTAAGAAGAATATAAAGGAATGATTTACCATTGACTGCATTAATATTTCAAACTATTTGGTACGCATTATTGCAGTAAACCCATAAAATTGTAAACACCATAAGATTGTACAAGTACTGCACGTTATCGGTGATCGTTCAAACAAGTACAGTATTATTATTGTTTTATTCATTTAACCATTTGTTACGGTTGCCAATATGAATGTTGGAATTTATGGCGCGTTCTTCAAGGTCAGATTATGTATTTCAACACTTTTTTTAACCCATATATTTTCATAATTCTTTTTGAATTTCTTACGGCGGATTCATTTTATAACTTCTGTTGAATAACATGTTTAAAAATTATACATATTTTCTTCTCTTCTTTCTTTCTAAATTTCAAGCGGCTAGAGAAACTGTCTGCACTTCAGTAAATATCTTCTACATTTTATTAACAAGTAATGCTCATCAATACCTCCTAAATACGCTGAAAACATTAAATAAACAATAGACAAACATTAGAAACAAATACAAATATAATTTTCTGTTAAGTTTGTGTGAACCTTTCGCGTTGGCATCTGCATTACTGCGCGGCATCGTTCTCATTAGTCGATGCCCGTTATTTCGACCCAACACTCGTGCACACAACGGGATCGCACCGACATCCACTAGCTATTTGAATTTATTTGTTAGATACGTAATACTAGAACCTTCTTAATACATTCTAGAACCTTCTTAAGTAACTTTAACAATTATATTTGGGCTTTCTGTGAACTGTTGTTTCGTTCGATTTGAAATTTAACGGAGTAGAATCAGCAAGAGATATTGGCTGGATTTTTCTCTGTTCTGTTTTTGAAATATGAAGTTGAACATTGGTCTGAAATTTTGATTCTATTTTTGAATACCTGTATTTAACTAGAAGAAACATTAGTTCAATAATTGTTGTAGTTGGTAGTGACCCTGATACTTTTTTCAAAAGTTGTGAGTTCGATTCCCTGTCAAGGCTCAAAAACATTAATAAGGATGAACGTATCTGTTTATCTGGAGTCTTTAATAAGCTTCAAATATAGGTATGTCCATCCGTTTGTTTAGTATAAGTACTATATTTTTCTCTTTGGATCACAATAATGATGTACGATATTTTGTTTAATTATGAAGAAACAGAATATCCTTCAAAACAAAAACAAACCAGGTTTATTTATAACCTTACAATGCTAAATAAAGATTTAGTAAACCCGTTAGCCGTATTGTAAAACACCCCTTCTTCGATAAAAATACCTTTTACTTAATGTTGATAAGTGCGTCCAGTAGAATGCCAGTATAAAAATAGAGTATAAATTTATTCATGCCACCACCGCCTGCCGACATGCAAAAGTGCTACAAATATATAGTAAACTAGCTTTGCTGGAGGTCAAAGGCTTTCTGTGGGCAGCTACATTTATTTACCAACAGCGCCCCGCGGATTCACTCGCGTTGTTCCCTTTCCCGTGAGAATACGGGGATAAAATATACCCTAAAACGCATAGAAAGAATGTGACTTTCTATTAGTGAAAGAATTTTCGAAATCAATTCAGTAATTCCAGAGATTACCACCTATAAACTCAATGTTTTTATAAATTAGTATACGTATTTACCAATAGGAGAGGCAATTTAAGAGGGGGAACGTCATCGAGCGAACTAGAAAGTCCTTACCATTGTTTTCTTCATTACAACACTTATTTATCAACTGTCACTTCACGTTCACTGCGTTCATGTAAATTCATTCTGACATTTATGTCAAGGAATTAATTCAACGAAACAAACAATGTATGTATTATACCAAAATTATGGAATTTAAATAAGATGACTTCACTTCTGTAGGTTTAGTATAAGTACAGATATTATAAATGTATTTATTGTAACATAACCAAGTACTATTTGCCCTTGTGCAGTGTTTCCAAATCATGGGAAACAATTGAATTATAAAGGCGCACATGTAAATATAATGTTTTGATCTCCGGTTCGATTGTTATGTCGCATGGTTCACGGGAGACGGACGATTTACACAGCTTTATAAGTAGTTAGTAAGCCGTGACCGTAGTATTTGGGTAACACATCATTTGTTAGTTGCCAAAGAGATCGGGTCATTCTTTTGTCCGCATGGGAATGATGCAAATGAGCCGCTTCGCTATTTCTTTGTTTGATTTCGTGAAAGTTTACACGATCGACTAAGAAACGCGGCCGGCGACGACCGATGTGAACTCCATTTTTATGTAATTGTTACGTCGCGATGTTTGTTTGGCTTATAACATAAATCATAGCGATTCCATAACTTCAATATTTTTTACGTAATAACATTTTCTCTTATCTGTTTAATATATTGATATTGTAATTTTGTTTATGTAAATTATATTTTAAAATGGATTTCATTTATCTAGGTTTTTATCTTATAATTAATCTAACATATATTTTAGTATCTGTGCCTCGCTTTTTTACTCGCATTATTTTTATACCTTTCTCTTGAATAAAACGATCTCAGCGTAGAACAACAGGAGCGACTTTGTTTTTTATAATGTAAAGAAAGATTCCAATACTTAATTACAATTTTACTTGTTATAGTATCATTCCTTCTACAAATCCACAATAACAATACTATTTATCCACACAATCTACGATGACTTGATGACACAAAATAAATCGCCCAAATCTTTTGAATTAAAATATTGCGTGCTACTAAGGGGAACGCCCTTTATGAAACTACACTGCACCCGGGTCAAGCAGATAGATTTTTTGTACATTTAGAAATCTCAACAATTAACATTATCCGCTGATTAAGCTGTATAATTAGTAGATGTAAGTTAACAATTATATTAATTTAATCATGTTTAGTTTACGGTTTGCGCATTGAATCTTACCTGTGAATGTTTTTACGAAAACAATTACTTGAATGATAAATTTATTCTTCTATTGAGTGAAGCCTAAGGTTAAATATAAATTATGTTTTTTTTTAATGAAGATAATTGAGATATTATAGGTTTATAATCTTAGTTATAAATATGAATTATCTATCGATATTCGTTAGTCTCGCTAACACTTAAAATCTTCACTTAAAATATTTAAAAACGAACGACTAATTTGAACAATTCTATTTTGTTGTTCAAATTTAAAGAAAACGAGAATTACGCGAGGAAAATCAAGCGGCACAACTAGTTTTATAAATTTACTAGCGGCGCCCCGCGGTTTCACCCGCGTAGTTCCCGTTCCCGTAAGAATATGGGAATAAAATTATGCTAAAAACCTTCCCACTGAATCACTCTATCTTTTAAAACAAACCGCGTCTAAATCTGTTGCGTAGTTTTAAAGATCTAAGCATACAAAAGGACATAGGGACATAAAGACATAGGACAGAGAAAGCGACTTTGTTTTATACTATGTAGTGATAATTTAATAATGTAGGCCTAATGGTCTATAATATAACATTCTATGGATAATATGTGGCTACTACGAATACGAGCAGAGTCAACACAAGTTAAACCGCGGCCCACAGTTAGTATTTTTATAAGCATTTACGTAGAAAAACAAGTACCAACCAACGGTATGTCACGGCATCAATCCACTCGCTCAGTTGGTGCAATTTAACTACCTTGAGCACTAGATTTTGCAACCGCTAAGCCCTTTTATTAAGACTACCAATTTGTTTCAAGTCTTAGGTATTTAGGTTTTTGCTATTGTAGAATTAGAATTTGTTTTGTAAGTGAGTGATTGTGTTTATTAAGTAGTTGGAGACGTGATAGGCGATTTTAAGACTTCATGCGTTGTATTTGGTTTCTTTTTACAATATTTATGTGAACTTGTATAAGTATTAAGTTGTCGTTTTAAATAAAAAACCTAATAAAATTAAAAATTAAAAAAACCCCCAACACAATTACTTTCAAACCCCCATAACTTTTAAACGGGTCAACCGATTTTCATCAAACATGTCTAAGAACACTAACACGTAAGTCCCCTTTAATACAAAAAAAACTAAATTAAAATCGGTTCATCCGTTCGGGAGCTATGATGCCACAGACAGACAGATACACACACACACACATATACACACACACAGACACGTCAAACTTATAACACCCCTCTTTTTGCGTCGGGGGTTAAAAAGAGATAATTTAATTATACAGTCTGTTACTAACGCTTTTTTTTCTTTCATGTGCCCCTCGGTGGGGACATTATATGAGCTGATGATGATGATGATGATGATGATACTCACCCAGATCACGATAAAATAGTTCTTGATTTTTTAACACCCAAATATTTACCTCGCATCGGAATTGAACCCACAACAGATTTTTTGGTAGCTCTCATGCTCTCATCTAAGCACGTTTCGTTTCACGAGGAAACTCCTTAATTTAAACATTATGATTGTACTCGTATACTACTTATGGTCCTTTGCTTTCATAAAACCTTGTTAATCAAAATAATTTACTACTACTACGAGTATTATATGTATTTAGTACAAGGAAAAACTAAGTAAACAAACAGTTTGACGACCACATAGTGAAGTAGTTAGTGCGTTCGCCTTGTTAGCATGAGGTTCCGGGTTCGATTACATAGTCGTGTTACTGTTGTGTTTAGAGATTATATTGGAGATTAAAATCTGGATTTTCTTGTTTACTGCTAATGAACTTTAAAATAGACTGAATATCAGGTTTAATTAGGAATAATAATAGACTAATATGCATTTTTTCAGATGACTAGTATGTAGTTTCAGCCGCATTCGAGAGTTAGATATTAACATGACATGAAGATGCACACACATTTAAGAAACATAACAAATAAACACACACTTACTGATACATAAATCCAGAATCAAGTAAAAAACCTAGTTATAGATTAATTACTATAACAAGATAATAGGCTGATGACAAATATTTAATCATAATAAAAAAATAATTGACCAAAAAAAACTTTAGTAAGTACACATTATTGTTAATACTGTTGTAATTCACATAAATACATATTAAGTATGCCTATTTACCGTTGTCCTTAAAATGAACAGCATGTAGCCTTTTTTTCATATTTACTTTGTACGAGCAACTACCCATCTTTAATATTTCGACCTCATCAGAAAAGGTCGACTGGTTGAGAAATCTTCACATTGCTAAGAGACATTCTCCTTCATAGTACTTGTTGATATAATTCATATCGTATTAACCTTAAAGTGTTAAGTTATTATTCGAATTATTTCTTAAATTAACAAGCCATTATAGGCTTTATTGTTTTGAATATAAGGTTATTAATCGCACTCAATGCTACCTTTATATGTTATAGAATTATAGATAAAGGAGAGTATTTTCAGTTTATTAATATTAGAATCATTCTGAAGATTTTATGTTAATGAAAATCAGATTCTTTTCAATACAAAAATAATTATGATGTACGCAAATTAATTTTATGATTTATATTTCAAGATGAAAATAACTATGCAGCTATGTCATAAGGATGTGTGAATTAAAGCTACGTAATGCTAAGCTATGTAGGTAGATGTGCTATAAAACTACTTACGCTATGAAATTGCGCTATGCAGAAGAGGCCTACGTCCAACAGTAGACGTCAACAGTAGACAAGATGATAATATTATCTACTAGCTATTTCCTGTGGTTTTACCCGCATAGTGCTAGATCCCGTGAAAATCGTAGCCCATGTCTTTCCCCGGACCATAAGCTAAACCAAATTATAAGTCAACAGGTTCAATTGTGTAGCCGTGAAAAGGTAACAGACAGCCAGAGTTAGTTTCGCATTTATAATATTAGTAAGAATTTTGAATAAGATTGATAGAAGCAGAATTTATTGTGAACTCCAATTGGTACCTGAATTATCTATCGTTAATGGCTTGGCGTAGCTCAGTAGATTTTGGCTAGAAGTCATTGAAACTATTGAGGCCGTTTATAATAATTTCCTACAGACATAATACCCATACGTAAGAACAAACAAATAATTCGTTGTTACACTTTACTATGTAATACTTCCAAAAACAAAGGTGTATTTGCTCTATAATTAAAATAAAATCTAATGCTTTCCTAACCACCAAAACGTACATAAAACACACATTTTGATTGTAATAACTTTGCTTTATAGACGTTGTTCATTGTGTAATAAGTTGTTCTGTTAATAAAATTATAAATAATGCAGTTTTGTTTCATCTGTTGGACTTAGATTAGCCTTGACGAAGTAGTTCAGAGTTATTATCCGCCCTGCAACCGTTCTGTGACCTATTTCCCTATTTCGAACCGAAGCGTCGTGTTGTACCACAATGATTACATATTGTTAGTTCGCTCACCTAAGTACTACATTTGTCAATAGTAAGTCTTATCATACGTTTATACTTTTTTATTACTAAATTGAACTCTATTAACTTGCTATCTATTTAATAACTTCGCTAAGTGTTTGAACTGTGGGAAAATAACAAGGTTTATCGCGTATTTGATACTGGAAGAAGATTTTTTGTAGAGGTATAGATGAGTAGATTGTTTATATTATGATATGTTCTAACTCAATACATGGGCTTAATTTTAATCAATTTAATTGGTAAAATTAAATTGCGTATTTTACCAATTTCTTTTGTTTTTTATGAAAGTCTAAATTATCACTCCGGGATTATACTATAGGGACTATTAAACTAATGTAAAAAAACGTTACATAAATAATTAAAAATAAATATTAATTTATATACTCGTATTCAAATCAAAACTAAAACAAATCACCAATTTAAATAAAATTAATAAACATAAATCAAGAATAAATATATAATGTCATAAAAATTATTCACGATTTCAATTTTATTACTAATCTGTTGACTGATTTTATTGATTTTTTTGATAAATTGTTTTATCAGCGTTAAAGGGCGTAAATATATTCACTACCAATAGTTTATATCTATACGATGTTATTATAAACGCCCATAGTCTATTAAAGGAGAAATATCTAATCTATCTAATACGTTAAAGCGAGCAATTCTTGTAAATCATGCTAATACTTGAGTATATCTTTGAAAAGGCTGTAAAGTTTTGATGCTAAGTTTTGCAATTGATTTCTTCAAGAGCGAAACATAGAATCAATGACGACCTCGATGGCAGAGTGGTCACCATGCCGGACTGCCATCCGTAAGGTTGCGGGTTCGATTCCTGTGCGGGGTGAATATTTGTGTGAAGCACAAAATGTTTGTCGCGGTCTGGGTGTGTGTGTGAATGAGTGTGTGCGTAGTTTCTGATACCCTAGATACAAGTTTCGAACTTAGTTAGGGGTCCGTTGCTATAATGAAATGATGTGGTGAATGATTATGTTATGTTATGTTAATACATTTGCACTACAACTAAAAACTTAAATCTAAAATAATGATATTTAAATAAACTTCTTATCTACACAGTATCCGGCTAAACTAAAAACAGTTCAACTTATTAACAAGCACAATATTTATTATGTGAATCTTTCTGTTGTTATGTGTTTGCTAACAACTTTCACTGTTCTATATATTTGGTTTATAATGATTGGTCTAACTCGTGTTTCAGGAAGTAAGCGGTAAGACCACCCAAGTGGTTATACCGTGAAGTCAATTAAACTAGATGCACTCAGAATGGAATTCACCTAGTTTATATTGATTTGATCCATTTAGAACATTGTAAGTTTATGTTTAACGTTAACTTTATTAATTGTTGCCTGCCATAGTTAAGTGGTGAGAATATGATAGTATTAAATGGAAGTATTATTGAGTTTGAACCCTTTTTTTGGTAAAAAATATTTTTCGTCTGGTTTTGCGATGTAATAATTATGTAATTGTTGGATTTGAACCCTATATTTGTACATAGATAAATGTAATTGTTCTAGTTTTATGATGTGATAAGGTTGTTATAAAAATAATAGATTTAAAATTATATTTATTTGAGACAAATTATAAATAGTGAGATTGAAAACGTCGATCAATATAGTCATTAAAACTACGTAAACGTCAAGAAAATTAAGTAAGTTGATTAAACAACAATGACCCATTAATTATATAATATTAATAAGGTTTTATCTGGGGGCACGGCAGTGCCCCCCGCCAAGTCGAGCGCGAAGCAAACACTGCCGTACCATCCTTTACATGAACCCTTTCGCCGCATTTTCAGGCCCCTATTTGAGAACCTCTGGATAAGCCCAGAACGCTGAAATTTTCGTCATCCAGTAAGCTATACAATCACATACTTAAAATAAAATTTCAAGTCTGTAGGTCATTTAGTTCCGAAGTTAAGCGAATGCAAAGTTTCGTATTTATGACAGACACTCACTCACTCACTCACTCACTCACTCACTCACTCATGATCATCAAAATAGAACTAGTACTTCCCATAAACCTAGAGAGCTGAAATTTGGTACAGAGTTAGGGTTTAATGGCCACATAAAGGGAAAACTATAAAAACTAGGATAATCGAACGGGAACGGGAATTATACAGGAACGGGAACGGGAATTGTAACTCAAGAACAGCTGAACTGATTTGGCTGGAAATTGGTGGGGAGGTAGCTTAGAACCAGGAAAAGGATGTAGGATACCTTTAATCCCGAAATTCCCACGGGATTGGGAACGGGAATTTATAACTCAAGAACAGCTCAACTGATTTGGCTGAAAATTGGTGGGGAGGTAGCTTAGAACCAGGAAAAGGACGTAGGATACCTTTAATCCCGAAATTCCCACGGGATTGGGAACGGGAATTTATAACTCAAGAACGGCTCAACTGATTTAGCTGAAAATTGGTGGGGTGGTAGCTTAGAACCAGGAAAAGGACGTAGGATACCTTTAATCCCGAAATTCCCACGGGATTGGCAACGGGAATTTATAACTCAAGAACGGCTCAACTGATTTGGCTGAAAATTGGTGTGGTAGCTTAGAACCAGGAAAAGGACGTAGGATACGTATAATCCCGAAATTTCTACGGGGTTGGGAACAGGAATTTATAACTCAAGAACGGCTCAACTGATTTGGCTGAAAATTGGTGGGGAGGTAGCTTAAAACCTTGAGAAGAACATAGAATACTTTTAATCCTGAAATTCCCACGGGATTGGGAACGGGAATTCATAGCTCAAGAACGGCTGAATTGATTTGGCTGAAAATTGGTGGGGAGGTAGCTTAGAACCAGGAGAAGCACATAGGATACTTTTTATCCCGAAATTCCCACGGAAACGTGAACGGGAACTACGCGGGTGAAATTGCGGGGCGCTTAGTAATAAAATACTACTCCTAAAAAGAAAAAAAATGTGTCAAATAAGAAAATCTAATAAAAAAAACAATATAAACACGTTTCAACAAAAATAAATGAAATCCCACCAAAAACATTCTGTAAAAAACTAGCCAAGTCTCGATGGACCTGCTTGTTTATCTCTAAAAAGTAATGAAATCTAGACAAAGTCGTGCCAAGTGTAAGGTTCCTTACTGCGATTTCTTTATTATTATAGTTAATGTTGTGTGACTTGGCCGTTGAACATTGTTTAAAACATTAGTAGTGGGTACAAGTCAATTTTGTTTACACGTAATGTTGTAACATTATTAAAATACGCAGCTTTATCAAGCCTACAATTGACTGGATATTGAATCAACGTTTTTCAAGTGGCAATTTTCTATCGTCAATGGCTAGCGGTTCTGGCGACAGATTGGTGCAATAGTGTCATGGAGCATCTAGTTTTGTACCCTTGTGTACAGTTGTGTACTTGTGTACAGTGTATCCTTCAACGGCCAAGTCACACAACATTAACTATAATAATAAAGAAATCGCAGTAAGGAACCTTACACTTGGCACGACTTTGTCTAGATTTCATTACTTTTTAGAGATAAACAAGCAGGTCCATCGAGACTTGGCTAGTTTTTTACAGAATGTTTTTGGTGGGATTAAATTTACATCTTTACGGCACACCCCATAAAGTTTCCATTGCATTAATTAATAAATAAATACAAGATGACGACAATCGATCACTGTGATCCATCAAATTATCGACACGTAAACTTACTGATTAAATTCTCTGACCTATTGAATTAAACGTTAATTTTTTAATCCTCGATTAAATAAAGACAAGTTAAATTAATAAATAGTGTTCATGAAACGTGGGAAACAGCAGTGTAATGCGTGAAGTTCGTTTAAAATTATTAGCAACCAAGGTGGAACGTGGTTAATGCAACCTTGCGAATTAGTAGGCCGCTTCACAAGGAACCAGTACTAATCATCTCAATGCATTCTTATGACAAACACATGACATAATGCTAATGTTAATAAAGAATGATATCAGTCAGTCAGTGTCACCATTATTGTTCATTCTTAGTGCAAATTGATTATTTATTCGTTTGCACGCGGTTAAACTGGGCCTAATTTGTGTGAAGTTAGTTCAATTGTTAGTCATATTTAAGAGCCCTAAAACCTTTCTTTTTCATTGATATTATAATGCATTTTTTCAAGTTAAAGTCGAAAACTAGACGGATAAAAAATAGCATCGGTTTATTACTATTTATTATCTTTATTAATATTAATTTCAAACATATCGAATTTACTGCCAAATGTGGTTTAACCGACAATCGACCCCAATTAGTTATGGACAATGAAAAGGTTCCCAAGGAGGCAGAGTATGATTGTTTATTTGTTTGGACGCCCTAATCTCAATAGTTAATCAATCTGTTACGAAAAATACATTGCTAGACAACCTATTTCATGATGTTATATCGATTAATATATTACTACTAGCTGCGTCCCGCGGTTTCACACGCGTAGTTCCCGTTCCCGTTCCTGTAAGAATTTCGGGATGAAAAATAGATGTTGGCCGATTCTTAGACCTACTGAATATGCTCACAAAATTTCATGAGAATCGGTCAAGCCGTTTCGGAGGAGTATGGCAACGAAAACTGTGACACGAGAATTTTATATATTAGATTTAAAAGGAACGAATACCGTAAATCAGTCAAAGTAGTACCAAAGTATCTACCTATTTAAAATTATTCCAGAATTGCAAATAAATTTTGCTAATAAATGAATATTGCGTAATATTGTATACGTCAATATAAAAGAAAACGACGTCAATCTTTAAATTTAAAATGTACAGACGGTTATATAAACGGTGTTTTTCATAGCTTTTTTTCCTTATCAACTTATAATAATTGTTTTATGAGTCCAAACGTCATTAAAGAAAAATTATGACTTGGTTTTTATATAATTACTTAGTTTATTTATAACGTTGGTAACAAATACTTTTATAATATAACTTCTATCTATACTAATAATAAATAACTGAAGAATTTGTTTGTTTGTAACGCTGAATGCGCTATTTTTCGGAAGAATTGGTTTTATTTGAAAATAATTCCGAAATATCTTCAGATTTTAATATATTTGCAGATAGGGGGCAGTTGATATACTCATAAAGATTAAATCTAATTATTAATTATGTTATGTTATAAGTAGTTATGAATATCAAAACAAAAAAAATACAAATGTATGCTCTAATAAGTTATTTTAAAAATTACAAGTTCAACATTAGTAATATCGTAAATTAAATAAAATCGATACAAAGAAAATAAGAGACCAATGGTCTCTGTGTATTAAACAGACCCGTTATAATCAATCAGCGTTACCATTTGCGATACAATATTGAACTTTGTTGCTTTGTGATAAGAGCTATGGTATTGATAAGTTGTGGGTATTAAATATTGTGGGAGCAGATGGGTATGCGCGTGAGAACTCCATTGTTTTCTAGTGCGCCCGCACATGAGGTCATGGTTTGATTGTGGTGAATCAATTGTACGATTTGAAGGGAGAATGCCCTAATTGTGCGCCAAATAACGTTTAGACAATATTTTAAAACTTACTTGCACAAATAGGCACTCAGTCACGCTAATTATATCTTATTTTTTAAAGCTTAATATACACTGTTATATAATGTTTCCCTTATGTAATAAATCTGGGTAATAGTACATATTTTGTGTGATAAAAAGTGCTAAGTCTCTGGAATAACTGATTTGAATACGAAAATATTTTGAGCTGTTATACGTGAAGACATCGTTATATTTATAACAGCATATTATAATATATTAGATCAAAATTATAAGACTTTTAGAAGTATCATAAGACATAACATATTTGCAACAAAAATTGTTTTGATTGTTAGTAAAATGTTAGTATAATAATTTACTATATTTCTTAATTAATAGCGAAAACGTACTTACACTACTTACATGTTAATGTTATATCTAATTGACGTCATATAAATAATTTTACTTTTGTTTTAATTTAAATAATTTAACAAAACTTATTTAAATTTTTAAAACACAACAGATATACCATTATTTATTGTTATGATAGCAATTTAACACAATTTTAAATTAATTTACTTATTTTACGTTTTAATTAAGTCATATACTAAGTAAAATATTCATAGTTATACTTATATAATTGAGAAGAAAAATGAAACAAAATACATACTTCGCAATTAATCTAACTCAAATGTTATAAATGCAACGAGTAAGTATACTTATAAAAAATATCGTATGATTTTTTAATTTTGTTCCAGGAAGCGTTTGCGCTATTTTAATCAAGGACGTAAATGTTAAGTGTTAATTGCTATATTTTAATTAGAAACTGGTTTTATTATAAACTCTACGCTCTAACTTGTGTTCGAAAACGTCATAACCTTAGTATTGGGTCACTAAAATGTTGCACTCATATCCGTAACACGTATGTGTTTAATGTATTCTTTATGGTTTTGATGAGAGAACAATTTTATCGGTATCCTTTCGTAACATGTGTTTTTAGCACCAAAATCAGAGTATGTTAAATTAGAATATATTAAAATAGTCACCTGGAAAGGGAAACCTGCAAGGGATTTGAAATTAATAAACAACTTTAAAATTAGTACTTACCATATTATGGTAACTTAAATACATATAAAAGCAGCATTTTAGCAGCCAAAGCGGTAACTTCTCCGGCCATGACCATCATAGACTGTAGTCGCCTACGCTCACCTCCTACCAACACACTTGACCCCCTCTCTCGTTACAATAACATCAAATAACAAGGCGAATAACTAAACTAGGGGTCTCACTTCACTGGTCGATATGCAAGTTCTGTCGCCTACACTTTGAACGTCATTCTGGCGCCTTTTTGCTTACTAATTGAAGCTATCGGTCTTTGACACTTGTGTCGATGTTTGTACAATCAATTAGATTGTTTCTAGATGTAGGAGTACCTTTGTAAGTACTTTATGTAACTGTTTAATCGGATATTAATAGTCTGCTTTAAAATTGTGTTAGTAGCATGTACAAATTCAATAGTAGTTTGCTACTTAATTATGTAGTACTTAATACGTAAATACCGACGACCTGAAGAAGGTGGCCGGTAGCGGCTGGATGCGCAGAGCTGAGAACCGAGTGTGGTGGCGCGGCATGGAGAAGGCTTATATTCAACAGTGGATGGTTACCGGCTGACAATGATTATGATGATAAATAAGTAAATATTGTCGTTGTTTTGTGTGAATAATGTGGTTATGTAGAGACAACTTTAATACCGGTTCAACCTATAGTACAGAATTTCTTCCTGCAGGAAACTCCACACGTTGCTTTAAAATTCGAACAGTTGCTTTCTAGATTGAAGAGTCAAACTAAAACGCTGACCCCATTTAGATATGAACGGGGTTGAAAAATAACGACTGGCTGCTAAAGTTCGATTTCCATTCATACTTCGTTTTATCATGTGAATAATTAGTAAAACAATAACAAATAAAGCTGCATTTACTGCTCTTCAATATTACTAGGAACAACACCATAATACGACATTTTATTTTGAATAACTAATGTTTTGAAACTGCCTACAAAATGACATGATTCATTCATAAGTAACTCGTATTTAGTTCAGTAGTTCAAGGGCTGGTAAATAAGGTAAACAAACCGTAACCTCTATACGTTTGCTGTCGCTTCCTTCAATGCCTATTAATCAATATTCTAATATTCGTCCACAAACAGTTAAAGCAAATCGCTTGTAACTTATAAATCGTGAATACAACAGCAAATATAGGTATTATGAAGCCTCCGTTCGGCCGTGACCAGGCCATCGAAGTATGTAGGTGACCTCAGTCAAACCTTCGTATTTTCGATCTTTTTTGTATTGACATACACTAAAATTTAAACGTAATATATTGAAAATATGATTTTTAAATTGTGCTAGTTTATTGTACGTGGTTTTGACTAAGTAGATGTTATATAACTCTTTGAAATTTAACAACATACATGGTACTTTATGTTTTTATGTCTTCACTAGAAAACTATGATAACATAACGTGTGCCTAAGGACCCAAAATAAAATGAAAGGACAACTTATAAGTGAAAGCAGACAAAAAAGAAGCATTGAAGGAATCTAGCAGGCAGGGCAGTAAGTAGGCAGCTAAAGAAATAAAATATAAAGAATAACTTTTGTTAAATTTCGAAATTTCGATGGCTTAGTATGCAATTGCGTATTTAATAAATCAATCACATTTTTTATCAACAAATAGTAACCAACACTTAGAACAACAATAGCGCTAAACTAAACACTTACCGCACATGTGTGTTCGACACGTGATTTTCAGTACACACGTGTATTACCTATAACCAATA
The DNA here is from genome assembly GCA_958496195.1 of Timandra comae. Classification (NCBI taxonomy): domain Eukaryota; kingdom Metazoa; phylum Arthropoda; class Insecta; order Lepidoptera; family Geometridae; genus Timandra; species Timandra comae. Next base: position 5,030,264 of record OY292360.1, read on the forward strand.
AGTTAGCATTATTTCATAGGAAGTAAAATCACAGTTTATTGTCGCGTTTACCGCAAAATTATTACTTTAGCTATCGTTTATAAAGTAACTTGTGTTGTATCGAGAAACGATTGGCTTGAATTTCTTGTTGTCGTATAATAAATGGATATGTATGTATGTGTGGTCTAATTAAAATAATACAAAGTAAATTATAAGTATTTAAAATCATTATAACTATGTTTTTCAAATAATCTACGTATAGAGAATAGAAAGCGTCTACTTGTCTTGATTTGTGTGTGTTGTCTTTAAAAGTTCCAAAATATGAAACTTTTGAAATGTTCTATCACAAATTGTTCAATCTCCTGACGCCACCTTAATCATCTTAGAAGAAGATGCCAATGATGATGAAACTATATTGGTAGCTATAGAAGTAGTAGTATCGGTCTTACAGATGATATTAGTAGGTACAAGGAGGAGGAATTCATAATATGCCCAATGCGTGGTCAGAAAACATTTGAAACCCCAGCCTATTTGAAAAATGGTATCGAATTCAAACCTTTGGCTTAGCTTGACCACGTTTTTCATTGACTCAAATGATTCAGATACTACGGCCACACTCATTCAAACACAACCAGACTGAGATAAATATTTATTGATCGCATAAATATTTTCATTTGTATGGTTTATTACACCTAGTAGAGTTTGATTTCAGTTATCTCATTTTCATTCTGTAAAGTGTTTAAAAATACTTAATTGTAATAAATAATCAGCTGAAATTGTTGGTCAGATTCCGAAAATGATTCCATTAATTTGGAAGCTAATTTAATCCTCACAAGTCTCAATGTATAGGTATAGGATTATAGGATAAATTTGCCAACTTTCTTAGTTAAATATCAACGTGGGCTTTACCTATGCATTAGACCTTGGGGCATAGTTAGTACGACGGTTATGTTCTAGATAATACATACAAACAAACTTTCCTTCTTATTAATAATGTTGATAGAGATAAACCGTTTTTGAAACTTGTATTATAAACAACCTAAATTAATAATCAGAGACGAGGAAATACTTAGTTATATTTGAAACTACTTTATAATTATAATCCGTTATTAATAACATCCTTTTTATTTATTAAATGGGATTACAGTTAAATTTCTATACTTATTTATGATAGAGATATAAAGTGATGTATAAAAATCAGTTGTACAGACTGGTTTGAGTTCTAACGTACTCACAAACGGTAAATATTTAGACAACAATTATCAGAAGACCCCGATCCTCTAATAACTGTTGCTACCTTAATAATGCTCTTGAGTTTTTGTTCGCGATCACAACCCAGTGCTTGTTTTGTTTGACGTATTACAACATAAGTCTTATCGTGCGAGCATTCGTTTTTGTGCTAAGCGATAGTTGATATGTAATGTGAGGATATGCGATGACAGTAAGCGGTTTGATTACTACGTAACCGTCTGGTGGCTAGTATGATATCATTTGTTGTACATCGTGGTCACGCCCGCCAAGATTTCAAATGTGAAACCAAGGCTGATCATTCACTTTGGACACTCACCGTTCTGCAATACCGGTGTTGTACCTTAGATCTAAATACAATCACTTATTAAGTATGCATTATTTATAGCTCTTTATTCTTTGACCGTGATCTGGGGGTCAATAGAGGAGGAACTCTCACATAAATATTGTAAATATTACATGATCCATTGAAATGTTACATTTTTTAGGCCTTACCTTGCGTTTCTTAGAGGACGCAATTTTATTTTTTTGACGTGTAGGGGGGGTAAGTGTAAAGCTAAAGTCAAGTTTGTGGGGTCGCCACCCTTGTCCCACGGCCGCCATCTTGAAAATAGGGGTTGAAACGGTTTTTACGATATATCTCTTAAACTATTTATCAGATAAAATTTTTTTTTACGTTTTTTGTTGCAAATTAAATTCTCTATAACTTTGTCCAGTATTTTTTTGTCGTAAAACTATAAATAAAAAAGTTATAAGTAAAAATGTACAGAAATTCGAGAAAAAATTTACCGAGAATGCTGTCCAGGTAGAAAATACCCAAGCGACCATTAGGGAACAAAAGAAAAGCTGCTAATATTATTATCATTATTTCTAACCTCTCTTACTGTACTATTCTTTTTTTGAAGTGAAAACTTCTTTAGCGGCGCTGTGCACTTTTTTTGTATGGGTAAAAACTTTCAAACTCGCGTCAGGGTCACGTGATGCTGATCGAAAAAGCGTAAGATCGAGGGGAAGGGAGAGGAACTAGTATCTCCCACTCTTTCTACCGTGCCTGAGTGTGCTGCAGCGGTATCCTCGTAACAAATGTCATTGTGACATTGCCTCCAGACTCTACCTCGTGGGTGGTGAGGAAAAGAGTCAAAAATTAATTATTAATAACATTGCAAAATTACTAATTAAAAGAATTATAATAACAAAATAAAAAAAAAAAAATAACTGATGACACATTATTAGTACCCACGTATAAAATATGTATAGTTAAGAGTACTGAAAAATAGTACTCACTTCGGAGCGCTGTAAAACCTTAGCTATTGACTTAATGAAAAAATGTTGCATATAAAAGTTGTCGAAAAAACGATCTGCAAAAATGGTCTGATATAGTTTTTTCGTAAAATGATAAAAAAAAGTTATATCGAAAAATATATTTTTTTTCTCGAATTTCTGAACATTTTCACTTATAACTTTTTTATTTATAAATTACTGGACCAAAGTTATAGAGAATTTAATTTGCAACAAAAAACGTTAAAAACATTTTTTTATCAGATAAATAGTTTAAGAGATATATCGTAAAAACCGTTTCAACCCCTATTTTCAAGATGGCGACCGTGGGACAAGGGTGGCGACCCCACAAACTTGATTTTAGCTTTACACTTACCCCCCCTACACATCAAAAAAATAAAATTGCGTCCTCTAAGAAACGCAACCCCAAATGTAACTTTTCAATGGACTAACAGTCAGTACACTGTGTAGTGATTGTAATAGTACATAATGTATGTAACAAAGGTTATTTGGTTCATATTTTTAATTAGGAAACCAGTTCATGTTTTTGTACGTTAAGTAAATACAAATTAAATTACGGAACTAAAACTAGTTGCAATTTTATAATTTACACGTGGTATGATTTTGTCTTAGTACTGTTATAAAATTGCTGTCAACGTAATGGGATCGCAGTCTCAGTTCCTAGCGGTCCCAATGGCCTGCCAGTCTATTGGTTTCTTTAAAAACTTAGCTAAAACTTAGGAAGTGTCTTAAATCCGTAGCTTTACAATACCACCCCGTTACGCACGCTAATCCAAATACAAATTTCCAACCTGGAAAGTTCTCGATATCTGAGATTTTAACTACAATTTACACACACAAACACGGAACGCGTTTCTTTGAAAATATTAGAGGTCACAGCCCTAATCATTGGTATCGTCAATAAAGAGAGCAAAACAAAGTACTAGAAGTACCTATAAGAAAAAAATGAAAGTCCAATGCATCTTCATAAACCAAAGCAATTTAATATGTAACAAATTAATGTATTAAACGCGCAATAAGATGTCGTAACATTGTTAACTCATAGTTAGGATTTATGCTAAATATCTTATCAACATCCTGCCTCGTGCGTGGCATTCAAAACCAAGAGTGAATTCTAAATATAGACTCGCATAATTATTATTTGAATCGTCATGTCACACATCTATATTATCTTGTCGGTATGATATCTTTTGTTTGTCGTATACCTACTTACACGCACATACTCGTATAGTTTATACTTGAATAACGTCTCCGCCAGTGGCATGTGCAATTGTGCATTGTGCGTCTACCAAGCCTGAGGTGCTGGGTTCAATTAATGAGTCGAGTGATGCTATTTTGATGTTTTATTAACATGGCTTAGGTTCGAGATCACCAGAGAAAGAAGCATATTTGTGGCATCTCTTGTAAATGGATAAACCGATTTTGATCAACTTAATTTATTTATAATTTAAAATATAGTACTACAAACATGTTTTAAATAAATTAAAAACATTATGTTTCGATGATCAATCAAAACCCATAACATTTTAAATAGATAATAATTAATAAACATATACAGCATTTTGTCAATATTAAATCTAATTAATAAATGATTGATTAAGTTGAATAATCAGTAAGTATCGTGAGATAATTATTTTGGCAATACTGTCATCGATAAACTAAATATAGACGTCGTTAAAATCGATTAATTTGATCGATTGTGTTTGACTTGAGTTGGCTTTGGTCGAAAGGGCGGGAGAATTCAATGTAGAGCGGTTTGATACCTGCGCGGGCGCATCTTGTGTGGTCCAATGAACTATTTTTATTTGTCACTCATCAAAGTTACAAATTAATAAAGCGGCTTGCTTTACATAGTAACTATATTTATCGTTGTTTCCCCTTTGTTTACTTTAAAATTCATGCAACTCACTTGTATGTACCTATGGCCTTGGAAAAAAACGTACTCCAAGGAAAAGGTTATGCTCAAAATGATACGGAACAAAAAAGGTTTAAATGCGCATAATAAAGCTATCAAAACATGACAGTGCAAAAGAGTTGCTCCACAAATCTTGCCCAAAAAATCGGCAAATCCTTTTATTAACATCAAAAAACTAAAAAAGAATCATTCGAATGTAACGCGGTGTCTTTGATGGATCCCACACTCGTCTATAAAGTTTTAATTTTTGTATAAAGGGAGCAGGTAGTAAAAAATTGTCTTACACACTCTGTCCGTATGTCGGCGTTCATCAAAGTACCATAAGTCGCTCCCACGACAGAATTATTTTTTAAAATATCCAATGGACTTTTTAAGAACACACAACTCTTTTTATGCTCAACGATATTTACGTTCTGTTTACCCAATACTGAGTGGGAATAGTCGACAATAGACTTGTTCTCAACACAACCGAAATTAATAAGGAAATACTTTAGAAATTGAAGTTTCGTGACAGAATATGATCTGTTATTTAATGTAATGTTGTGAAACCCTCGGCCACATCTCGTGCTGTTTATGGTATTTTAAAGGCAATGTTGCGACAGACATCATTTAAACAGCTAGAATCAATAAAATTCTCAACCATGGGACGGTGGATGTTAAAACTAATATAAATTTAAAACGTCTAAATTCCACTGCATGGCGCATCATCGTATGCTACAATAAAATAAACCACGCTTACTAATCGTTGCAGGTTAAAACCGGCTACAAATGGTAATAAAATAAAGGTACATACACATACGTGAAGTGTCGAAACGCAGTTCTCTCTTTTCGATATAAATAGTGCGAGGCGAGGTGAGTCGAATGCGGCGCACTGACCGACCATCGACAGCGATCCCGATTATCGGGCAAATGTTTGAGTTTCTCTATTTTCAAATCGGGTCCGTGGTAGTCAGTAACGAGTAATGGTGTTAACTGGTACGTTTACGTTTCGTCGTCTGGTTGTTTTGTAAGTGGACTGGCAGGTTAACGTGGGTTGGTGTGGTGGTGTGCGGGAAGGGTATCGGAGGAGCGGAGACCGTGTGAACGCGACGCGTTAATTGGCGTGCGGGGTGTCCGACTGTCTTCGCGCCACGCGCCTGCGCCGCCTGCGCCAGCGCCACCGCACTTCATCTCTTAACCGTTTATATTTGAATTTATACAATACAATGATACACTTACGAATGGCTCTTTTATATAGAATTGTAAATCTTTTGAAGATTCTTTAGGGTCTTTGAATTAACTGAAGCGGTAACTTTGGCTACATAATAGTTAGACATTTTCGATTAATTCGTATGAGTCCTCAAAATTGGTTTAACCAAAAAAAGTACTCATATCACCAACTGAGTTATGAAAATCTAATGACAGTCGCTTCATGTAAACTACTGACATTCCACAATAACTGAAAAAACCAAATGGTGTAATTTTTACATTAACAAATCGACCCAATATAAAAACGGGAATTCCTGAATAAATGATATAAAATTAGGGAGTCACACTTATTTTAATTCAAATATAGCGATTGGTTTTCCCAATTATCTTTTTGTACTGCTTTAATGACTAAACTGAACTTATTTATGTAAGTTTTATCACTGATGGCAACTAAAAAATATAGTATGTTATCTATAAATTTTAATTATACGTGTTAGGTTGATTTTGGTTAAAAACATTTAATTAGCTTGAAATAAATTTTAGAAGTTGGGAGTTCCTTGTGCTAATTAGTTGTGTCTAGGCAATACGTTAAAATGTGTAAAATTTATTGTAAAATTGTTCTTTGATAACCCAAATAACAGAGCAGTCACCAACTCAAACAAACGTTCGATTCTTTTGATCTTGGGCTGTATCATCGCTTTCCATCCACAAGCGAGTTACAAATACAATCAAGTGTAACCCAATTCAATTTAAAAACCAATAATAGAGACATTATTGAACCAATTATAACATCTTAAACACAAGTTACAAAATAGTTTAGTAAACAGAAATACATAGGACGCGTTATCAGTAACGTTGTTATCGATGCTAAGTCGAACAAGGCCGGCCATGGTACACCGCACTCGTCCTGTACATTGCTTATAGGTTCATTGCATCATGCTAATTGTTACCTAAACAGTTTGCGCAATATACTATTTAATTAGGTAACAATGATACTTTAGACGTTGTTTTTTATGACGCATTTTGACGAGTACAAGGGGTGGCGGTTTCCTGTTATTGTGTTTACAATTTTTGTGTGATGTACTTACACTTTTATCTCGGTTTGTGTATGTTTATAAATTTTTGTCTAGTTTTTAATAATTTGATACAGTGAGGAATTGAATCTAGTTAGAGTTTATTTGCTGTTTGAAAATGACCTTGTAGTGTGTAAGCAGGTATATACTTAGTGTCTGTTTAGAGATTTGCGGCCCATGAAAAGAGTACAAAACATCCATACCAACTTTCACATTAAAAATATTAGTAGGTAGTATTAAAACAGGAACCTGTATATTTTGATCGAAATACTAAAATCACCTAACACGAATACTTCTTATATTAAATGTATTATCTCCCTAGAAGTTTATGCACACCATTGCCATTAATACAAGACTGTAGCACAAATACATTTTTGTCAAATAAAACAAATGTTATAACAATGTGTAAGAGTTCAATATCCAGAAGTGGATGTGGAAAATAACCACGACTTGTTCCAGTGCTATAGGTGTATCGGTATGACGCAGCGTCTGGCTGCGATCGGGATAAATGGACCGCTTAATGTGTGGACTTGGGTAAATTATTAATGATATAAATAATGTTTATTGACATTGTAATTAAATAGTAGCTGTAGATTCAATTGATATTAAAATATGTATTTGTTGTTGTATGCAAAAAAATACGTGTAGGTAGGATTAGATTTTATTTTGGGTAAAAATTGCCGTTCAAAGCTACAACATGAACGTCTACATCACAAGTATTATCACATTTTTATCGTCCTACTTAGGTTGAAAGTTGATGATGAGGAGGTCACATTTAACATCTTAATGTCCCCCTAACGATATAACTATATTCTGACTTTATTCTGGTTAAAAGAATAAGGTTTTGTTGCACATATAATTTTAATATTGTACCTAGTTCAAAGTTTCCTTACACATTCCAACAAATACATGTAGTGGAGTTAGTTTAGTAATCTGTTCATACATACATACTTACATACATTTATGTATTAAATTGTACTCTCTATCGTTTTACTTGCATAATAGCGAATGTGTGAGTGTCACTATATTATGTAGGTATGTATTGCTAAGTTCGTATAATAAATGGAACGGGTGGGTGGGAAATTGTGATATTAGGTACATAGAGTTGATTGTGATTGACCTTTTTATATAAGTAAATCTGTTTGTTAATTGTTACTTGAAATATTTGTAAATGAATAAATTAATGAATGAAATAGAGATTAAGGTTATGAGAAGGTAAATGTGGCCTATATTCAGTCTCCTTCAAGAAACCAAGTTAAAAAGCCATATTCGTTAATCCAGACAATAGCACCAGACACACCCACTGCATGCAAATTTTCGATATGTCTATAAGAATCTCTTGGACGTATTGTAACCTGCTGCTTCATTAGTTCATGCTGATACTGAATTGACAGAATTGTTCGGGTTTCTGCTACAGTTTCACCAAGGATTAGTTTAAAAATTACAAACACCTGGAACATGGAACTTATGTAATTTACTCGATATATTTACCACTCATTGTTTAAATGGCATTGGCAAAATGCGCAACTAGTAGTTTTGAAGGCACTTGAAATAAATTTATGATTATTTTGAAGCGGCGTGCCAACGTTTCGTTCACAGAAGGAATAATAAGGAAGCAGATTTGGATGGATACGACATAATTTATTAATTGATAACGCAATCTCATGCCAAGAGTATGTTTATTTGCGATATAATTCCAAAATCTGCGTAGAAAACGTTCTTTAGGACTAGTAGGAGAAAATCACTTGAACTGAAAACACTGCACCTATAAAGAGATTCTAAGGTTATTTGTGAAGTCGACCAACCCGCTGCAACAGGAACTCCGTCCGCACTGTCTGGGGGTCGGGGGCTGTGCTTACCCTTTAGGATCTCGTCTTGGGGGTTTTATGCCCCAGGAGAAGAAGATGTTTGCCCTCTGATCAGACTTAATTCAGGATAGACTTGATATTTGTACTGCTGATGATGATGATATATTAAAATTTGAGATCACAAAAACCAAGAATTCCATATTTTACCTCTTTTAACCTAAGGAAGTACGACGAATATTAATAAGTAAACACATCCATCGCTTCCTAATCCTTGACATCGTTCTGTTATAGTTTAACGACAATACTGACACTGTGTGTATAAGGAGATGAACAGCGGATGCATACATTAGTGGGTATTTAGTGGCCAGTGTGCGGATGTTAGCACCATAAGCCAACAATAAATATATGACGAAATTGTTAAGAGTTACACCGTTTGCTTTGAACTTGTTTTGGGGATTTTTTTGGGAACATTTTGCAGCACAATGTGCAAATACTTAGTTCTGAATATTAAGATAATCTTGAACTTTATTTGCAGCATATTTAATTGGATTCAGGACTTGTGATTTAGAAGCAGTTTTATACAAAACCCTGATTTGGTTCAAGATCGAACTCCTCAGTCAAACGATAGGGAAGATGGTATAAAAACGTTGAGAGCTATCTTAACTATCCCATTTTTCCTAAAGGATATAAACGAAATTCAATTCAGTATAATTTACAATTCACCTGTCATGTAACAATAGTTTTTGAAGGCATAAAACAATCTGCACGTAATAATGCCTCTTATCGGTTACGTAAACATTTTGTTTCGTAATATGAATTTTACATAGTAGGTATAGAAAGTAATGATTTTTATTTTCAATGCCATTGTTATCATAATTCTCTCAGTTATGTACGTTTCTTGATATGTTTTACTATCATTATTTATTCGCATATGTTTATCTATACTAATATTATAACGAGGAAAGATTTGTTTGTTTGTTTGTATGTAACGAATAGGCTCCGAAACTACTGAACCGATTTCAATAATTCTTTCACCATTAGAAAGCTACATTCACCCTGAATAACTTCGGCTATATTTTATCCCCGTATTCCCACGGGAACGGGAACCACGCGGGTGAAACCGCGGGGCGCTGCTAGTTCTTTATATGAAGGAAGACCTTCGACCACGACCTGACTACGCTTGCCTTGCTGATCTCAAATTTGAGCCAGGATTAATATAAAACAAAATCGTCGCATGACTCAAGAATCGTATCTGGGACCTTTAGCTTGGCAGGTTCAAGCAGTGACAGTTTAGTATTATTTGTATAAAAGGTTTGAACATAAAATATTTCGACTCCAGACTCTAAATCACAAAACCTTACCTCATGCATCTGACTCAGATAATTTCAATCCAAACACATCAATTGTTTTGAATTTTTTTCATAATTAAAATGACGATTTGGTTCGCACAACAATACATTCTCATAGTTACGAGTATTATCGATCGTGGTCTGGTAAAAATGTAGTTTGTGTGAAGAAAATATTCAAGTAAATATTAAACGAGATATGTAGTGAGTTGCCTGTCTATCTAGGCTAAGGCTTACTGCTATCAAATGGGCCTACATTGCCTTATTAGTTACTGCGATGCGTAGAAATATCATATTGATAGTTTGTGACTTGGTTTGCTGTTTGATTTGTTGAATATGTAGGTGGTCCTTATTTCAATAGTGGTTAGCTCCTGATCAATTATACTTCTAATTGTGAGTGTTATTACTAGTTGTGCTATATACACACATCAAAAGTGTCTAGGGATCAAGCATTTTTATGCGGATTTCTTGAGATTGAGATGTGGCTTTGTAATAAATTTATGATTTTATAAATTTATATGGATCCTTTTTGGTGCATTTCATAATTTGAATCAGGAACTGTGAATCAAATTCGAGTAAAAGATGAAAATCAGCTGTCAATATTTTCCCTATAAAAACATACAACGCATTGAAGACATTATTAGTGCTACTGTTTCCCTACTACTGATTAAAACCAACGTTATTATGGAGCGGCGACGTCATTTAAGCAGGGAAGAAATGCTCAGAGCCGTGGGAATGATAGAAGCTGGTTCCCGGCAACGTACTGTGGCTTTAGCTCTGAATACAAGTCAGAGTGTTATCAGTCGACTTTGGACACGTTACCGAAGCACTGGTACCGTGGCTGAGCGCCATGGAGGACGGTATCGCTGCACCACACGGAGACAAGACCGATACATTCAAATCTTAACTCGAAGAGCTCCAACAATAACCGCCATGATGTTAGCCGTGCGGCTTCATCACTCTTCAGGGAACTTAATTAGCGACCAAACAGTCAGAAACCGCTTGCATGAAGTGAACCTTCATTCCCGAAGACCGCTACGGGTACCACCTATAGCAATGCACAATCGTAGGATTCGATATCAATGGGCTCTTGAACACAGAAATTGGGCAGAAGAACAATGGCGTTTCGTGTGCTTTTCTGATGAGTCTCGTTTTGGTATGAGACCGGATACAAGACGTATACGACACTGGAGAACCCCTGGACGCCAACAGCGATTAAAATCCTGCCAGGAAGTCCATCCTTATAGTGGTGGAACCATCATGGTATGGGCGGGTATTTGGATCGGCGGAAGAACTGAGTTGATTTGGATCAGAGGCAACCTCAACGCTCAAATTTATGCTGAGACGATTGTATCAGACGTCATCGTTCCTCTACAAGTGCAAATCGGTCCCTTATTTCAGTTAATGCATGATAATGCACGACCGCACACCGCAAGAGTTGTAAGACAGACTCTCGCCGCAGCTAACATCAATGTCCTGCCCTGGCCTGCTCAGTCGCCAGACTTGAACCCGATTGAGCATGCATGGGATATGCTACAGAGAAGAGCTCTGCCGAATATGGAGGGTATCCAGTCGCAAGAAGACCTTTTTTTGTTGTTGCAACGAACATTGGCGGCCATTCCACAGCGTGATTTGGATGAACTCATTTTGAGTATGCCAAACCGATGTTCTTGTGTTGTTAGTGTTCGCGGTAGAAACACGGATTATTAATTGTTTAAGTTACCCAATAAAATTTTAAAGAAAACTGTTATTTCAGTCTTTTTTTCGAACTTTAATGTTAGTGGTTCAAATGTCAAAAATCCCTTTATTAGGAAAATGGCAAATTTCTTTATTAATGCAAAGGTGACTTGGTTTATCGTTACTGTGACAAACGAAAACACTTTATTTGATGAATCCTTAAAGAAAATTTTAATTAATATCAATCAGGAGAAAAGTTATTGCAAAAATATATGTTGATCCCTAGACACTTTTGATGTGTGTAGTTTAATACTCGTTCTATGAATAGCATATAATCTCTACCTTATAATTTCGCATTTGTTCAACCACATCTTCTTGAAAAATTAACCTGCAAAACATCTTAAAATACGTCATTATACCACAATTGATTGTGATAACTCTGATAACATAAAGTATGTAACTAAACATACAACAGTTTGTGCTGACCGTACCGATGAAAGCAATTTACCGAAAAGGCCCATAACGTTTTATTATTAAGTTCCCTTTTTATTGCTCGTTGGTCAAATATCGTCACGTATTACGACGAGAACTGTTTACTATATTATGTATAGGATAACCTTTAGGGTTCAATGGTATCTATTACTTAGGTTTAGACCGCAAAAGTTATGATTTTCGGAGACGTTTTTGCTTGATTTTAATGCTTTTAGACACATTTTCAATATGGTTTGGAATATTAATATGTTTTCTGTGACATCATCATCATCATAAATTAAAACTAATCAACAAGCAACATTTAACATGGTGTTTTATAACTTACAATATGGTGTCGTGGGACAAAAATCACTCCTAATAGAATATGTCCTCATTTTAGCCATAGGAACGTGAGATACTAGTAAAACAAAACATTGCCAGAAAGTAGACTAAATACATTAGATCCACCAATTTTATAGTATGAACCAACAAATATAATAAAGAAATATAGATCAGACTCACTAAATAAAGTCCGTAAACTCACCCATCAAAACAACACAATTTTGTTTTGATAAAACCATGAAACACCCATTTGTTTCGGTTTGTGATGAATTGATAGTAAATCACATCGACCTACAACCGAACTGAATCATAAAATTGTGTCCATAAGTACATAAACATTGGAGAACGTCTGTTTTCACCGTTGTCGATATAACGCGATCTAATTCGAAAGCTATACGCCTTTCACCTTCCGAGCTGAGTTGCGTGCGTTATGCTAACTATTATTAATCTGAGAGTAACTTGTAACTAGCTACTGCGACCACTCAACCTGAATCATTGACAATTAATGTAATATAACTTATAAATCTGATACACTAATAATTAGTCTTTAAGTATACCTCTTAATCCAGTTCAAAAATCGATTACAATAGTCTTTAATGACAGCCTTCTACTTTCCCGATGCAAACATTCTAGTCTGGTTTAAATAGGAATGCTTGAATTAAGGTGATTAAGAAAAGTTAGTAAAGAAGTATCATCTGTAAGATCCTACTGGAAGGCAAATGGTTCTCACTTCATGATATGCAGGAGGAATTAATCTAAAGGTCAAATACGTGATGAAAATACGCTGCTGATAGGAAGTAGCATCGTGCACTGTTTTTGACGAACTGACTAGTGATAGAGAAACCTGGTCAAGTTGAAAAGGAGTACTAAAGAAGCATGCCGACAGGAACGTAGGGCCAAAATAGTAATATGGAAATTAAAGATGTAGTAGTAAGTACATAGCTTAAATTGTACACAATACCTTTGTAAAAATAATGATATATTGAAGAAAAATCTTGAAGGCATAAGCAACCTGCAGTAAAGGTTGGCAAAGACAAGAACCTAACCTAACAATTCGTGCCATATCAATACCAACACCACTGCCTCCTGGAAATTATTTAATGTAAAAGTATCGGTCTCTTAAGGTCAAAGGTTTCTCTCTCACTGATCGGTGTCATTGCTCATTACCTACTTACTCAAAACTATTTTAAAGGTACTAAAAATTAAAATTAAAAATTAATATTTAGAAGAACCTAGTTAGGGGTCAGTTGCTATAAAAGATGATAAAATGATTGATTGATTATAAACAGGGTAAAAGCAATGATAGTCAAAAATACTTCACACCTACGAGTGTAATATGTTTATCAAATCACAATTCCATTACCATTAGCTAGCTACAAATACCAATCAAATAAGATAATTGCTCTAATTTTAAATCTATAAGACGTAGGTCACACATCTGCGTGTGACTTGGTTGTATGGAAATTTGCGTAGGCAGATCATATGCGTGGAAAACGTTTGACAAGGTCACCATGACGTGAACAAAGTCGATAAAATCAAAGGATAAATAGGACAACTGGCTGAGAATAATAAATCATTAAGCCGACTGCGTTCACGTACTTATTATGAAAATATTATGAGCTCAGAATTGATTTGTTAGTATTTGTTAGGATTATCTGCTACAACTGGTTTTTGAATGTTTTGTTGGGTGATCGTTTGGTGATTTATTGGTTTGTAAATGTGATACTGTGTGTCTTTTTTTAATATGTAGTATTAGCAGGAATTATTGACAGCTTTGGTTTTGTGATGTCATTGGCATAAATGGTTTTAGCTCCGATTCCTGGTTGAATGATTATATTATTCCTCATCACTAAACTAATATCATCAGTGTGTGTGAGAGAGAGAGGCTTTTACCCTGCGTTGGATCCAACAAGCTTATATTTATTAATAATATTTTGCAAATAACACTCAAAACCATAAATATTTAAAGGTACATTACACATTATAAAACTTTCTCGTACTTTCCAACAAATCATTACTTGAAATAATCTGCAGTTGTTGACACACATAGTATCCGAAACATTAACCTTCTTTGCATTTTACTATTGGAAAACTAGTTAAACATATACCCAGTTAGTTTAACTATATGTACATGCTGTAAATCTTTGTTGTTTACAGCTCAATAAACCGAGGCCCTTAGAATCAAATGAGGTGTGATAGACTGAAGAGCAAGCATCGTCTTACAGTGAAAGTACACTTTCTTTCTTACCTCCGGTGACCGTTGAAGCGATACTAGTTCACTGAATGTCACATTGTTTCCCATGTAGTTCGTAGCTTGTTCACTTTGACATGATTATGTTATTAATTAAATTATAGTTTTTATAGTAATAAATCATATTGTTTACACTTATTTCCTATAGTTTACATATTATTCAATTCCTTTATATATTTAGTAGTTTTTGATACCCTTAATACACGTTAGTACTAGGTAGTCAGGGATCAGTTGCTAGATGAAAAAGATAGATATTTTCAGATAATCCGACACTGTGATCACAATACGACGTACTTTCCTATTTGGGCTGTTAATTTCGTGATAAATTTATTCCATTTTGAAATCATTGACCCCTCGTCTCAATAAAATTGATCGTGTTATGTTTCCTTTTAAATGAGTATAGTACGAAAGCAACGTTTTCCCTTAGTACTCTAGGTTAACGCATCGCTTTCTGTCTGTTTTAAGTAATTAATTAAACTACTGTTAACCTACTAATTTGAATCAATTGGTATTAGAATTAATTTGTTTGTTCAAACGTTCAGTTTCACTTACATGACTTGTATTTGAATTAGGGCTTCTTTACGATCTTCAAGTAAGGTTCCGAGTACGTTACTTACCAAGTAAAGTGATTTTTGTCTCTCTCTACTTTATGTCAAGTGACAAAGACAAACTTGTGAGTAACCACAGATCAGGGAGTCACCTTAGGACTTCCTTCTCTTTTCTGTATGTGAGTAACTACTTATCCGATACTTTATTAGCAACTGGTGAAACAGGCCCTTAGTCAGGGAGATGCTACAACGAAAGTGAATTGTCATTGTAATGCAAGATTGGGTGAGCTGTCAATCGTCCTTCCCCAAAATAGAATATCTGTTGGTTTCTTTAAATAATAAATTAACAAACGTATTCGATCGAAGTCCAACAATAATTGGCAAGTATTCAAGTACGTACAATGCACTAAATATTTACCTGTTCTTCTTGTCTGCTATTTTATGTCAATCTCAATCAATTAGGTTGTAAACGCGGTTTGATTGTCAAGTTTATTGGTTATATTAATTAGTTTTAGTTCAGTTTTAACACTTTAACTAATGCTGTAACTTATCAAATCACATTAAATTAAAACACATATTATATTCGTTTATAAAACAGTCTCATTTTATTTAATAGATATTATTGTTTTGAGCTAAGCGACAAGACTACAAAACTGCGAGCGAGTGTTCACAGAGAAATTGAGAGTGACATAAACAATGCTGTTGGATTCGATTCCTAGATGAGATTTGAGACGCCTTGAATTGACCCTGCAGTGGAATCTTACAAGCTCATACTGTTGTTCCGATCTGAACACTTATGTATAAACTAGCTGTGCCCGCGGATTCACCCGTGTATATCATAATCCCGTGGGAATCCTTTCTTAGCGGATACCTACGTCATAACATCTACCTACATGCCAAATTTCAGCCCGATCCGTCCAGTGGTTTGGGCTGTGCGTTGATAGATCACTATATCAGCCAGTCACCTTTGCGTTATATTTATATAAATTTAAAATAATACAATATAACATGTACTTAAGTATTTATCTACGACTTAGACACTATCCAACACCGTTTATCCTCAAATCAACTTCAACCAAACTCTTTCATATAACAAAACCCTCACCAAAAACATAAATAATCCTTAATAATTTAAATATGATGTGGTAAATGGAACGGATTGAAGGAATCGATGGACAATGAGGTTACGGCTCGTGGGCTCGTACAAGAGACGCCTGTAATAAGGTCGGGGACGCAGCCGTTCGGCGCCGGTCGACGCCCGATCTACCTAACGCACTGTCATATCTTTGTGTACTTGGCTTTATAGAGAAAAAATATTTAAAAATCGAACAATAAATACGTATTTAAATCTCACATGTAAAAAAAATAGAACATTGAAAGCTTCAACGTATAAGTACTTATTTTTAAAAATCGAACAATAGATGTTAAAACATCTACTTACTGTTCGATTTTTAAAATAAGTGTATTTGTTTCTAAAGAGGTTTGGAATAGAACCTCCTTCATTTAATGTTATAGAAACCTTTTGCTTTCTCTTCGAATTAAGTTGTAATTGTTTTACATTTTGTGCTTTATTCAAATTTTGGACAATCATAACTATTTTATTCCCTTAAATTTTAGAAGAAAATTTAAAACCAAAAGAAAATTCTTCAAATCTTCTGTATAATTACTACTAGAGTTTTCGAGTCAGAGCGACATACCTACAACAATTTATTTTTATATACGTACACATACATACGTATTAGATACATAATAGGCAAAATGAATGTAAAGTTACATAAAACATTAAAATACCTACAAAAATTGCGTAAAGAGTTAAAGGCCATACTGATACATAATGGAGTTAAATAATAGTATAGTATATGGGCCAAATAAATGCCTGCTTACTTATTCAACGCTAGGCGTGACGGCACAGATTACTAAACAGTTACTACGTAAGTCATTGTTATTCTGTATGTATTGAGGCGAATTGCAAATGACATCTTCCTAGTGACGTAAGCACGGGTTCCATGACCTGTGCGCTTCCGGTATCGAGATCACATCCGGTAACCGCAGCTGATAGCTGATAAGAAACTAGAACGCGATATGTGTTGTCAATTTGGTGTACCTGTTTTTGTGTCATGTTTTAAAGGTATCGTGGTTTTTTGATAACGTTTTGTGTTTTCTTTGTATTATTTAATTTTGTGTTCGAATTTTTTGTAAGGAGGTTAGATAGCATTTATTGTTCTCTTATTATTTTAATGGTTTAGAATCAGACATTTGTTATTAGTAAAATCATTGATATATATGTAAGTACCTTTGTTTGGTAATGGTGTTTAAGTATAACAAGATGACGAAAAAAATCCTAAATGGTCTATTACCTCTTTTCTCAACGTCCTTTTCCTAGATAGTCACATTTTTTCATCGACCTATTCCGAGATAGCCATGTCATTCTATTCTCACATAGCCCACATACCAGAAATGTACTAAGTAACAGTAGACTTTACAAAATATTACTTAGATACTTGATACATTTATTAAGTACCATGAAAATTACGCACTTGATTGCATTTCCTTA
Source organism: Timandra comae (assembly GCA_958496195.1). Taxonomy (NCBI): domain Eukaryota; kingdom Metazoa; phylum Arthropoda; class Insecta; order Lepidoptera; family Geometridae; genus Timandra; species Timandra comae. Next base: position 5,047,963 of record OY292360.1, read on the forward strand.
TAATTTATAGAAACGAAGGAGATTTTCCGCATTAAGATAAAATGAACTGGTTACCGCTTGTTGTCAAGTTTACTTCATTGCAGGAAGATATTATGTTCCTTACTAATATTATAAATGCGAAAGTAACTCTCTGTGTCTGTCTGTTACCTTTTCACGGCTAAACTACTGAACCGATTGACTTGAAATTTGGTACAGGGGTAGCTTATGGTCCGGGGAAGAACATTATTATCTTTTAATCCCGAAATTCCCACGGGAAAGGGAACTACGCGGTTGAAACCGCGGGGCGCTGCTAGTACAACTATAAATGTAAATCATTTTATTGTACTATAGCTGGAGTTTAATTTATGGTTTCAGCATTGTATGCTTGGTATTTTGATAATAAGGGTTTGAGATCACTAACACACCATAAACGAAAGTGATGATGATGAACGGTGATGGAGCAAATTCCGTCACACAGTACTTGTATTATCAGTGAGAGATATTTTTATCACTTGGACTGTAGGCTAGCGTGGATAACAAGTTCCTCTCCTCACTGCCATCATCAGTGAGAGACAGGACTTTGCCACTTTGATCAGTTCTTTAATATTATTTTTGTCTCGTTTTTTATTCTTAGTAGTTGGAGCCCAAGTTGAAGTGATCTTTGCCCAGCGATCGCAGGACATTCGACACACGTGACCCGCCCAGTCTGGAAGGTAGGAAGGGAGGCCTTTGCCCAACAACCTTGTGGGACATTACAGGCTGATAATAATAATAATTTTTATTCTTAGACCAAAATCAGTGAAATAAATCAGTTTAAATAATTAATTAACTAAATCGTTTGGAATTTAATCATCAATGACTCGGAGTTTATTTTTGAAGAGGAATATTGATTCCGAGTAAAACAATGACTCATTTGGAAAATCAATATACGATACGGACGATCTGACTAATCACGGTACTAACAGGAATTGTTACAGGATACTTATAGTTATTTTATGATATTTGTAAGACTAAAACGTATTCTTTAACATATCAATCAATTTAACGATTTTTATAGGGGTGTCCCCTAACTAGGTTCATTACCTGTATCTAGGGTATCAGAAATTTCTCACACCATACATACTGAGACAAACATTTATAGATCACACAAATACTTACCTCTTTGCCTCGCTCGGGAATCGAACTCGCAACCCTTTGCTTGGCAGTCCGGCATAGTGACTCTCCATCTCTTTCGTTTTGTCTTTAGGATAATAATTGACTGTAAATAAAATCCCTTTAAAATCATCTACTTACTTATAGTATGAAAATGTTTAGCCTAAATCGAGTACCTACATATATGCATCTACTACATTTCTGTCTACGGTGACATTATTTACTTGCTACCAAGTGTTTTTACAAAAATAATGTATTAAAACCTTTAAAAATGTATTGTTAATCTGTTCAGTAATTTCGCTGACTACATTTTTCACTGAACTGAAACACCGTAATGCTTTTACACTTCAGCCTGAAAGCAGATACATCTCGTAATATAGTTGAATAAAAACAGAAGTTTTGCAAAATTATTCCTACTTAGTAAGTGTATAGGTACTTATTACTTAGGAATACTTTGAACAAGAATTGGTTAACACAATAATAGGTTTTCTAAATAGCCTTACAATGTATGAAGCTCCTGGGTTATAGGTATCTTACAGGTGACTAACACATTAGTGTAGAGTGTTACTGTTAGTACTCGTATTAGCCAGAAAACTCAATGCAAGGAATAATCGGGTGAATAACCTATGATTTATCTAATGTATGTCATATTTTCGTTGCCTTCCTGTATAATTGTGTTTTTGTAGGAGACTGCGAAGGATATAGTTGCAGTTGTCTGAGGGATTACGAACATCAGTTGGACGAAATTATTTACAAAACTGATTTCATTCCTTCCCAATGTCTTCACTGATAGAGAGATTTTTGCCCTGACGTTAGATCTTCAGCATTGATACTCCTATGCTAATTAAGTAGGTATTATTCAAGTCCACATTTTTCGTAAAGGCACAATTCTCAACGTCAGAATGTTGCGATGTTCTTACTTCTCCTTCTTAGCTTATTGTTCACCGTTAGTTATACATACTCTATGCCTTCAGCTACTCTACATCTAAGCGTTGAACATTGTGTGGTCCTTGCACTTAAAAGGTTTTCCTGTTTATTTCTCTAGTGTTTTAATTACTCTTTTTAACACAAAACGAGCGAATATTTTCGAATTATTATAATGTAATTGTTTATCATGATTCAAATATTGTCAAAACAAAGTTACTATGCTATTTAATTTGCTATTTAATTATAAACTTTATGTTCTAATAAATTAGTATCAAAATTAAATATCTAATACATTGCGGTATAGTTATTGATTGTCGCTATCGACTGTTTAATAATTTGTTTTATCGATACTACTGATATGAAATCGCATCTGTGACGGTACTTGTAACAATGTTATTAGATATCAATATTTTGTATTATTATTTTATTTTTATATGGTACTTGTTCTGTGTTAATATGTGAGTTTGATTTATTTGAAAGGTTTTTTTTTGGTTGTCAGTGCCTACTGCCATTAATCCATCTGCAATTCAGAAGAAAGGCCGAGTCTTTGAAGGACAATAGAAAAAATAGTTTTATAAAACACAAACCAAAGTCTTAATGAACTACTTATGATGATAAATTCGTAGTATGAGGGATAACAAGATATAGTTAGTTAATGCCAGCAAGCAAGTTATTGCCATATTTTTCCGTATATTTTGTTGAAATTCATTACTTTTCTATATTACGTTACAAACATTCAATCCTCTCTTAATAAAATAAACTTACAAAAATCATACCAAAATATTAAAAAAAACTGTTATGCAATTCACAAATACTATTTATAGAACCCTAAAACTTTGTCTAAATCGGTTCCGAAGCGGCTCAAAGGATATAAATGAACAATTATTTAATTAAGCGTTTTTACTGGCTTCGAGAAGTTATTTGAGTAAACCGTCATCCTTTGGTTACGTCATAATATTACGGGGAACGTCACAACCGGAGTAAGTGACGTCATTCTTATTTTTTGTTTTACGTAGACAGAGTTCTAAGAAATTGGTGAGACAAATACTTACATATGAGCTGCTTGCGAAGTTAATAGTGCAATGATTGATTTTTCCCAGCTAGACCTTTTTAACACTAGCTCAGAAAGAACTAAAACAATATTTAATTATTAAACAACGGGATGTTCATACGTACTTATAAAGTCGAAATCCTCGACTAGTTTCACCGAACGTGGCTGAAACTAGTCGAGGATTTCGACTTTATAAGTACGTATGAAGATCCCGTTGTTTAATAATTATATACGATGACGTACGTTTCGTTTAATAATAAAACAATATTAACTAACCACTGGTTCTCCTCGCGATCTCAAACCTAATTAACAATATTATTTTCTTTTTTTTTTTCTCTTTTTTAATGTCCCTTTTTCTGTAAATCTCCCCCTTTTATTTGTTAAAACTTTGTATTGTTCGTGTGTATTCTGTAAGTATATGTGAAAGCATGTAATTGGTTTATAGTTATTAATTTTTTCCTACTTATTTTTGTCCTTATGAACACTTTGGGGTAATAGTGGAATGAATGTATGGATAGAAATAATGCGAAAGCAATTGTTTTGGGGTTGAGTGGAATAAGCCGTTAAGACAACTGTTTGCTTTCCTAGAAAATAAAAAAAATATATATTTCTTACTAAATATCGTATAATGTAAAAATATCGCCTTGTCATAAAGTGAGATCTCCAGGACGTACTTTTTACTTGTTTTAAGCGTGTTGGTGATCTCGAAGAGTTGTGTTTAGAAATAGGAATCGAACTTGGAACCTCTGGTTTTGCAGGCAGAGCTACAGCTGCGAGACTAGGTTCCAGATCCGAAACGGCTAGATCGGTTTTGATGTGACTTTAGCTGCTAGAAAACTGATGCATCAAGGAGTAATTATGAGTAGTGTTTTCATCTCGATACTCCCAAGCTAATTTCAGAAACAGGTCAAACGCAAGTAAATCCGCGGTAACACACATAGTTGTATATTAACTTAAAGTCAGTTGAAGAAGATTTATTACCAGTTTTAAATAGTAGTTTAAAAAACGTTATTAACTATGTAACCGTTATCAGTTTAACTGCTAATAAAACGTTTTTCACTGATATTATCAGTTGTTAATGTGAAGATTACAATTGTATTTTCCTTGACATAGAAATCTGGATTCTAAGTAATATTCGCATATTATCTTTTGATATCTCTTTTAGGTCAAAATCGCTGAATCAATTTTGATGAAATTTTGGGATAGGGGTAGATAGGACCTTGTAGACAGTTATAGAGTAATAAGATTAAGGGCCTATTTCTTTCTTCAAGTAACGTTCCGGGTAGCTACTCACATGTTTTGTCTTTGTCACATAATATAAAGTAAGAAAGAGATAACTTTACTTGGTGAGTAAATTTTACTTCAAGGTCGTGAAATAGGCCTTTAATCTGCAAAATTATTGCCTTTTTATTAACTAGGACTTTATTTTATTTCTCGAAAAAACGCTAAAAATAATTTAACAATTAACCTTATGTTATAACAGAGTAATTATCCTTGAACTATCAAATATTTAATCATGAAAAAATACTTTTATAAATCAAATGTAAGGGGATGCCAACATTTAAAAGAATTTCTAGGTCAGTTCATTAAATGGTAAGGACGCAGGGACTTATGAAGGGTAACATTCATTTAAAAGTAAAATATATTTCTATGATCATTACCTAAGTACGAGTATGTTGTGCTGTAGGTCAAGACACTGAGAATTTTGAGGTGAAACATGGTTTAATTATTAAACGAAACGTACGTCATTGTTTATAATTAATATATTTTTACGGGATATTTACACGTACCTATAAGTCGAATCCCTCGACTAGTTTCAGCCACATTCGGTGGCCTTCATCAGGAGGATGAGTGCGGGATGAGTGAGTGAAACATGGTTTGAATCCTGTGATAGGAGATTTGCAAATCAACATATACTACTCTACTATCTTCAATACAACCGATCTATAACTACGTATTAGTTTATTTTCTGGACCACCATTGCTGTGCCCCAGTATAACTCGTGATGGCTTTGCTCCTATTAGCCGTAACGTAATGTCATATAACCTACGAATATAGCTTTCATAGATAAATGAGCTATCCAACATTAAAAAAATCCAAATTTAAGCAGTAGTTCCTGACGTTAACATACAACCACAACCCTTATTTTCAACCAAAGAAACTCTTCATCATTATAATACAGGTATAGGGGGCTATTTCACGACCTTCAAGGTAATTTACTCACCAAGTCAAGTTATGTAGTTTTGTCTCTTTCTTACTTTATGTCAAGTGACAAAGACAAAATATGTGAGTAACTACTCGGAATGTTACTTGAAGATGGTGAAATAGGCCCTAGATGTAAGTTAACCAAAGAAGAAGGACACACACTTCAAGCAGAGCATTAAACTCATGACACCACTTCGTTCTTGCATCGTTTTCACGGTCGATCGATAATGCCCTTTGTGACCTAAATGTCTAGATCAAAACCATTATCAATAAATAGTACTTAAACAATTTAACTAAGCTAAGTAACTGCTAGATTAGGGGGTGGTAGGGGGGTGTATATTTCTTCGTCAATTAAATAACTTTACTTCGTCCACAAGTACTTTATATACAAATATTAATCGTTTATTTTCTTAACTTTGTGGGTATTTTATGTGCTTTTCTTGGCTATAAGGAATATCTACTAAATATTATCCTAGATATAGATGGGTTCATTGTCACACACTTTCATAATTATATTAGATACTTTTCTGTATGTTATTTACGGGTAGTGTGTGAGTAATTTATGCTATTGTTTTATCTCATTATTCCAATGAAAAAAGTAAAATAATTGTACGGAATAAAATCTCCTGGAATTTTCCCTCCAAACATTGGAATAAAGTGATAAATAATTTGCGTAGTTAAGATGTAATGTCGATATTTTCTAACTATAATTACACTGTCGATAAACAGAGGCGTATGTGCGATTGTATCAAGGATGGTGCTTTCGTCACGTCTGCGGACGGCCGATTGAGTCATTGCTTATAGCGAGTTCGTTTTAACCGTGTCAGTGTGACCGTCGCAGAATAGAATCAAGGCTGTACGATATGGATCGACATTAAACACCTGAACGCCATCTTTATTAATTTATTACTTGTTTCTTTTTGTTATCGAATATTATTTTTGTTTACTTTTGTTGTCAAATACAATAAATTCGTAGTTTGGCAGTTGTCTAAAGGTTGTGTTAATAGACAGTGTTATAATTATGGTATTGCAATTATTATTTAATAATTACTTTATTTACCTTTTTGTTTTCACATAGCTTAGAGTATACTTTTTAATAAAGTCTAATCTGTGTATAAAAAGGAACCTTTACCTACTGATTGATATGCGTCAATATAAGATTGCGTGGAAATTTGGCACGCAGATAGTTATTATGTATTACGTAGACATCCGCGAAAAAAGGATTTTGCAGAATTCACCCCTATAGGGGTTGAAACGAAGGTTTCATAGTCTCCGCGAGACACAGTCTACAATATATTTTGTCTCTAAGTTAACGAATTCCTATAAATAGTTACGTAAGGTAAAACAAATATACATTCTAGTTAGGAGTATTTTAGTGGAAGCAATATAAAGAAGAGTTATTAGTACGCAATTAGTTATTTGTAACAGAACTGAAATGAGGTAATTGGAAGGCTTTCTCTGACTTGGTCGTTAAGTTCTGGCCTCCCTGTTAATATTTGAAATATGTACGTAGGAGGGTATTTATAGATATTTTCGTCGTGAATCCGGGTGGCGGTCGAGGGTCTCAAGATTTATGGCGAAACGGGAGAGTCCCATCCAACAGGGATCTTCGACGCTTAGGTGGAAGTGATGAGAAGACGCGTGAGCGGTTACAAAGGAAAAATCAATAAGTTGGTTGCGTAAAGTATCAGTGGAACAAAGGAAGAGATAACCATTTTGTGTGACCTAAATATTTTTATTTGGGTTTAAATCTTATTTATTTCACTCGAGGCTTTATTTGATTTTAAATCTTAGTTGTTTGAGGTTAGACTTTAATTGCAATTGCAGAGGTTATTGATCGCATGTTGTTTTTGTCTTATTTTTTGTTTACTACGAGTTGTACTGGTTATTTTTTTAACTGTATTATTTTTGTGTTATTCCGTTCAATCATTTGAGAGAATGTTAGGAGAATATTAATACCTACTGATTTCTACCATAATCATTGTTTCTTAGGGAATCATATTATAGAGGTCAAACAATTTAATAAATCTACTATACTTATCTTAAAATTTCAATCACTAATTTTAAAAAGCTTAGTTATACAGGGTGTCCCAAATAGAACGGTCAGTGGGGGAAGTCTAAAACTATAAGAGATATAAAGATCTGGTCTTAGGAACCATGTCATCGATTTTAGTATAAACAAGAACTAGATTTAGAAAAAAGCTATTACTCTCTCCGGGAATCAAATCCGAAAGTTCTGAAAAATTTCATGTTTGTTATTTTTTTTCGAGAAATCAATTGTGTATGTTTTAAGCAGCAAAAATTACTAAGACACATGAAATCTTACAAATTGGACTAAAACTATTAGGCACACAATTTTTTGAAAACCACGTAAGTAGGTAAACGAATTCAAAACGCCAAAAATACAGACCGAAAATACATAAAGGACTTCAACAATACTGTTGTTTATTCTCTGGTTCAACCATAAGGTGTAAGCTTTGTACTTGTACCACAGACGATCTCGACGTGCCTCATACCCCCGCCAACCAAGGGCAACTCATTTCGCCGCTCCGTTCAGCAGTATCTGCGCTTCAAGATATTTTTCTTTTGTAATTCTGTTGTAAGAAAGAAATTGACGGTAGCTATTTGTGGAGTAGGTAAATCTTATTGTAATTCACCTTCGCTTTTATATAGACTATAAATATATTTTGTATGTATAATATTGATTTTGCTCGATGTCTGAGGCTAAAAAAGTTTGAAGAGATTATGTTTAACTAAACAGTTATTTATACTGATATTATAAAGAGACATAATTTGTTCGTTGATAGGTTAATTGGTTTGAACAGGAATCAGGAACAACGAAGCTGATTTTTTTTTGACGCGGATGAGACTAGTCATTTGAACATTATTTGCTAAAAGCATAACAAAAAAAAAATGTAAATAAAAACGACCAAGAGGTCGCCCCAGAGGAAGGTGGCGTGACGATCTCGATTCGCACGACAAACACTGGGCCACCAAAGCCGAAGACCGAGCTATCTGGAAGGAAGGACGGGAGGCCTTTGCCCAGCAGTGGGACACAATAGGCTTGTAATAAAAAAAAATCAATAATAGATAGAATTTTGAGTCTATCATAGGACTGCCGGATCTTCCTTAAAGACACAGCTACCTGAATAATATGATAGGCAAAGAACAAGGATTTTAGGATTGTCGTATTATTAGTGTTTACATACATTGTGTTAAATGATTTATAAGTAAAAATGAGACGAAATAATTCTACAGTGAATCATCACAAGCACAATGGAAACTGAGTAAGCAAACGTGTTAAAATAAATCACATGATCAATGCACCAAGTATTCACTCAAAGTTATTTGAACTTAATAGTTTATGCTGTTTACGATACCTTTCTTCTTATATGTTTCTAAATATTTAGTAAGGAACCTATCACTTGCTATGAATATGTTTCACGCAGGGTTTTCCTATGTGTGAAGTATTAGAAAATACAAAAAAATCTTTCGAAATTCTGTTAAAGCTCAACAAGACAAATTTATAGCGTAAGAATGATGAGATGGAAATGTCTGGGGGAGACCTTTGCCCAGCAATGGGACAATGTGGGTTAAAAAAAAAGAATGATGAGCAACATAAAACTAAAGAACTAAAAACAACTTTCTAGAATTTTTTTCTCGAATCATCTAACTACTTTTTAAGTAGTACTTAGATGCTGTGCCCATACACCTGCACGCAAGAAGACCTGATGAAGGCAACTAGGATAGGTGTAGCTGGATTTTGGTCCAGGAATATTTAGTTATAGGTTTATCCTTTTTTGTGGCCATTGACACGAAAGAAGAAGATGAAGTATATTTATGTAATAAGTAACAAAACACCAAGACAAATATAACGAAAGGGTTGTTAATAAATATTCTTAACAACCGATTGATTTAGTTTATCATACAACTGCGAAGCCGCGGGCAATCGGGCATGGGCGAGGAATGTATAAAAACTAGCAAGCTGCACCTAGCACGTGGCACGTCCTTTCCGCTGTTTAACAGCAGGTAAACATTTTTTTTTCACAAACGTATGGAACCTTCTGGGCACATCTATCTATTTAACAAAGATCATTGAGATAGATTCTCTTCCCACGCCTCAAAACATAGAAATGGCAAACGAAAATGAATGCAAAACAGTTTCTTATTACCGTTTCCTGCCTTTTTTAAATTAACATAAAGGTAAGGTTTAATGGATGAGATTTAGATGATATGATATTAATGATAGTTAATGATTTTTAAATAAAATTTCGATTATCCTGTTCAATTGAATTAATGGTGATTATAACTCGACTGCCTAATAATATTAAGAAGCCATTGGTATGCATATATACATTTGTTAAAGTGTTATTCCCATATTAATTCGTTTATATTACACTAGCAGCGCCCCGCGGTTTCACCCGCTTCCCGTTCCCGTGGGAATTTGCGGATAAACAGTATTCTATGTTCTTTCCCGGACCATAAGCTACCCCTGTACTAAAGTTCAAGTCAATCGGTTCAGTAGTTTAGTCGTGAAAAGGTAACAGACAGATAGACAGAGTTACTTTCGAATTTATAATATTAGTAAGATCTCAAACAACTACTTAGTTTGACTAAACTTAAGCCTTCTACTTTAAGTTTTACAAAGTTCATAAGTGCTTTTTGATGCGCATGTACCTAATAGATTTTAATTCTTGAGATATTTAAATTATTACTTTAAAAAGATACATTAGTTTGCAAATAAAGAACAAGAAGTTTGTAACTTTTAAGTGATGTTCTTTGACGATATCAAATTGTTTTCAGTCAGAATAATGAATAAATAAAACAATAATCTATAAGTATGTACTTACTTATTACCTACTTATTTATATAAAATTTTCGTGTCACAGTGTCTGTAACCAAACTCCTCCAAAACAGATGCATATTTTTTTGTCTATATTCGGTAGGTCTAAGAACATGTTGTAAACTACTGTTTATACTCCTCATTGTTAACGATGGTCCACCCCAAAAGAAATATGACAAAACAACATTTGCCTGGTCAGCAAGTAATAAACAAATGTTCATTAATCAATAATATTCAATTTATTATAAATTAAATCTAGCCTGTTTTAGTGAGAATAATCGGTAATGGCTCCAGACGCAGCAAGGACAAAAGGGATGCGTCAAGTTTCGAGGGCTATAATTTAACCGATTTATTATAAATGCCCGGACAAGTTACGGGTGCAACATTCCGGTCCCTTCGCTTTAATTTGTGCTTCTTTCTTTCTTTCTGTTTTATGTTTTTTGCTGGTTGAGGGTGGCGGTCGATGTCGAAACCTTTTTGCTTAGACAAAGACCGCCCTAACGGGATCGGTTGCAGAGGACTGCGCTTGCGCACTGTTTGTTGTCAGTTTTATGTTATTGGTAATATGTCGATCACGAGATAATATTGTTAGATTTGAAGATTTGGTATTTTCTCACAGTTTTTGAATAATTTATCTTTTTGGTGGATAATGCTCTGTGTAAGAACTAAATTAAAAAATTCATAAAAAATGCTATACTCAATTAATATACTGCTTACATAAATTCTGTCTTTAACTTGCAATGTAGACGAGAGGAGATATCAAAAGGATGATGTTTTAAAATTCGACAATAGGTGGCTATAAAAACTGATCAATGGATAAAGTATTCACGAATTCTACAATTATTAACTAATTAAAACACAGTTTGAAATTATTAGCACATTATTTTGTTCACCTACTAAAATTCATTGTTAAAAATTTAAAAACAAATCGAACTAAGATTAATTTATTTACCTCTGGGTACGAGTGCGATCGGTTTGGAAACGTTCCCTCGGGAATTGGCTCGAGTCTAGACGCACGGAATGACGTTTGATTTTATACCGATTCTGTCTAAAACACCACCATACGATATATCAGACGTTTGTACTTTGGGAATAGGTACCAAAAAATAATTGGTTTGGTATTTTTTAGATTGTTAGGTTTTTAATTATTTGCAGTTATTGTAATAGGTTTATGTTTAGTTTTAATATTATTTTTTTGTTAATTTTAGGTCTTATCTACTTGTATCCAGCCTTTTCAAGTGCTAGCAGCAATAAATTTTCTTGTCAAAAAGCTTTAAAAACAAACGATTAAGCTCATTCGATTATGCCAATTTAGTGAGGTAATGAGAAAAAAGCGGTCAATATTTATAGAAATCTGCTTCTAACGAAGTTTTTCTATTGGGAATCCATCTGAATAATGTTGGACTGGGCGGTTCGAACCCGCCAACGAAATCGGAAGGACTGAAATAGCTTTATTAGTTTACGAATAGATACAGAGTGATCGCCCTCTTATAACTATATACGAAATTAGAATGAAAACACCTACGACGCGTTGTTTAAAAATACGTAGACAAGATGCGACCAGACTCCACTTTGTGCCGACAAATTATCTCCCAGTTGCGTTCAAAGCTGTCGCTTAAACAACAAAATGTTACCAGTCTTTGTTTCCGTGCTCAAAATCAATATTTTACCCGAAAAAAACTTGACGAAAGTCACTTAAAAGCATTCATGACAATAATTTAAGTAAACGTGCCGACAAGTATTGTCTATGACAAAATAAGTAAGTAAAAAATAAAGTAAAACTGCCGCTTAGGCGATGCACAAACAAGCTCAGCGGGTATCAGGGTAAATTCAGTGGATGCCTGTAACTTTCCACTGGTACAAGTTACAAGATACTTATTAAAATTATGTAAGAATACATTCGTACAATAATTTGAACCTTATTTATAGATCTAGTTGCAGGGAAACGAATCCTAATGTTATTTTGATAACTTTTATCCAAAGGCTAGTATTTTTTCCCGAAATTCAGAGTGTTTTACATTAGACCACAAGGTGGAATTCTGTTAGATCAATCCGTGGGTCGAACCTCTTGTTTCGTAACTTTCGTTATTAATCACATTGTTTAGTAACTCAGTTCCGAAAATGCGTAACAATTTTAGCAATTTATTAATTTGTATATTGAAGGTATGTTAATGAAGAACCACCCTCTCTATTAAAGGTCATGTGCGACAAATTTTGTGGTTAGCTCACACTGAAACTCGTATAATTTAGGATGACAAAAGTTAGATGTAGTATTTGAAAAGTTTAAGCAATTTATAAGACTCGATATGACGCTCTCAATACAATTACTAAATATGCACTTAGGCTGACGATTTCGTAGTTATTGAAATTTTAAGCACTGTGACGCTTTCATTAGAATATAGTAAGACGTACTCTACACAATAGTATTATGCACTCTAGTTCTTCCCTTTTACACAAATCGCTATCTGCTTCTTCCTTACACCAAAGAGAAGTATAACGAAAACGTCTGACTTTCGGACGTATTGTTGTAAAAACAAGTTAATTATTAAGCCTCTGTTAATGTCACAATAACCAATCACCAGTGCACCCCGCGGTTAAGGAGGACGTGTCTAATTGACGTACAAAATACCGACTTCTTACACAAAAAGGTACCAAATTGTTTCTTTATTTGTGTAAATATTGATGAAGAGATTTCACTTTGAAATTAAATTACAAGAAATTGATACCTACTTAATATTTTTAGCTCTTTCTCTTTTACATTTTTTAAATTAAAGGGATTTTTGCGCTGCTGTGGGACACATTTTAGTAAAAAAGTGAATGAGTATGTGCGTTTGTGGAAATAAAAATGTGTTTCGTATATTTTCCTTGAAGAGAAAAATTCAATGAACATTTCGGAAACATAATCAAAGCAAAATAAGTTAACGCTGAAGGCTGTTAAGGCTGAGGTTTCCATAAATATTTATTCTACAGATTTAAAGGCAAGTAATGCGATAAATAAATTTTAATTATGAACCGCTGCTATGGTTACCGGAAAAACGAAAGCTAAATAGGGCAGAGAAATGGGAAGCTACCTAATTGTAAATTAAAAAGTTCGCGGAGTTACGACACCACAGTCCACAATGACACCCCACCGGTTGAAAGGGGTGGGCAGGGGGCACCTCACCCTCGCGGCTGACACCCTCGCGCCCCAGCCAGGGGGGTGGGGAGGCAGACGCCCGTGGAAAGCGTGTGACATTTTGTTTTAAAATATTGTCCGCCAGAAAACATTCACGTGGATCATTTTTAATCGCACTTTTTTTGTTTAATTTTTTACGTTTCCATTTCGTTTGACGATCATTTAAAGTTTAATCTAACAGTTTAATTTGTATACAGTTAAAACATTCCTATGCGTTGATTACTGATCACGCGACCGCGTCTTAATTACTGTACCGATAAAGAAGCGCAGTCGTAAAGTATGAGCGTGAAAGTTTGTTCCCTAAACATTTCCGTTGGCTGGTCGGTGCACAGCGTTAGAGCAACTCGTAGAAACGTTTTCTTTTCTCTGTGTTCGATTGTATTTTTGTATGGAGTGCGTTTAGTCTGTGAGTGTTTAGGTAAGAGTACCAAATATTGTTGTGTCAAGGCCGCCAGCTTTCCTCTACATTCCTTAGGAGCCGCCCACCGGGATATCTCACACCCGGGTTATGTAACATTCACGAGATTTAGTTACGATTGACATAATAAATCGTTCTGTTACCGTTATATTGTGTTTAGTAACAACATTATTTTATCTCCAATTAATGAGTATGTTTAGAAATTTTACTTTTTTATCTCTGATTGAATGAGTTGGGTTATGTAATAATACGTGGAAGTTTTATTTGATTGTACTTATTATAATATACTTACTTAAGTGTTTAGTTATTATTGCTCAAGTTAGTAAAAGAGTAAGTCTATTCCGTAAAAAAATTGGAGTAAATACTTAGCAACTATTCCGTCTATAAAATCTATTGTATAAGAAATGTAAATTAAGATGCATTCTTTTATTTAATGTTACCTACTGTTTATTTATATCTTTGTAAGTATAAATCGATAATATATTTAATATTTTCTTCATAGCTTTAATTCCATAAGCAACAAAAATATCAACCACAAACAAACAAAAACCATATCAATAACAGACCAATTACAATAAAAATAAAACAAAAAAAGATCAATATAAAATCAAGTTATTTTAAACAGTTGATTAAATAGCTCAAAAGTAAATCTATCGTATCCAATCATAAAGGCGGGTGGTGTAAATAAAAGAGACAATTATCCCTAACGGTATTTGCTTCGGAGCGCCTCTTCACACCCTACGACCCGAGGAGAATCTCATCTCGCTGGCACCCCAGTGCTGCCAACTTATAAAAATAATTACCTTATAAATACAAATCTTGATATAATGTAAAGGATTTTGGGTTCTTTTGTAATTGTTTGGTTTATAATTGTAGATAGTTTTTCAGATTTATTCCTTGATTTTTAAAGCTCAAAGTTTAGTTTAACAATTTTCTATTTAAAGCATGGATAATGTAATATTTTCTTTTTTTTTAAATGATTTTTGCGGTATGTTACATGTATATATCAACTAGAAATATATGAATCAGTTTATTCTTAAACATCACGAAATTGACCAACCAAAAGCTATTCATTATCATATTTCCAGAACAATCTATAGAAGCGCTACAAGTCCAAGTTTGCCCAACGAATTAGTTACCCGACTATTAGGGAGAATTAATACAACAAGTATCACAGGTCCAGTGTTACGTCGAGTAGGCAACTTAGGACGGCCAATGCACCTTATTGACTGAGACGACCACAGCCGACCTAACCCGACCTCTTGCCGAACATCCACGATTGCTCTCGTAAGGTTGTCACAACAAATGTTTAAAGTTATTCGAAAACTTTGGCCACCCCGTCGCGCCGCGGTACGGATACGGATTACTAATTAACTTTGATAGTTCACCAAGTTTAATTAATAGGTTAATTGGTAACTTATTGTTATGTTACCGTATCAATTTCTGTGTAAGGATTTTTGTGATTTGACATCTGTTAAACGAGATTAAGTTAGTGTAACGTTATTGTTTGATTGTGAGTTTTGTTTTATGGAAATATTGGAAATTAATTTGATGATCAAAATTCTTTGATCTTATTTCTTATGATGAATTGACGATGGTTTTTCTTTTTTGATAAAACAAAATAGTTTTTAAAATTATATAGATTAGATTATTTATTAAAGAAACAAAGCTTCTGTCTCTACAGAGTCATAAGACTCGATTTTTATAATTTGAGATTCATAGCGGCTTATTCTCATAAAAAGTTGTTCCCTTCAAAATGTAGTAATTTCGAGGAGAGGGTGCGACACCCCACTCACCCCCGTCTACTCAGGCTGGCCTTTTGACGCCGTAGATATTGTCTCTTTAGTTAGATCTGTATTTACCGAAGAATAAACTAAGGAAAATAAGAAAATTCTCACAACCGTATCAAATTGCTCTGTAATGTACAAACAGATTTATTTCGGTGACATAATTTGGTTTATTTCCACAAAAAACAACGAAAAAACTTTGTTACTTAACGATTTCAATTAGGTGATAAATACTAAAGCTTTTTTAAACTTCGATTTCATCATTCGAATTCCAGATTAAGAAAATAAATTAGGAAGCCTTATTCTAATTAATTAAAAATTACCAGCCAGTAGGTAAGTAAGTACTAAAACAAACAAATAAACATATAAATAATAGCAAATAATACCATAATCATAACACTTTTGAATATCGATCGTTAACTTTTAAATCTGTCCCGAGGCTGGTAATACGTTATTGATATTTGTGAACAGGCTGGATAATAATATTTGTATATCGAACGCCAGTTTAAGTTGAGCCGCGCTGTAATTCGACGTGGTTGAAATGTGTTGGTTTTGTGGGCGCTGTGAGTTGGGTTGGGTGTCTTGTTACCGTGGTCGGGTTATAGTGTTTTCCACAATGGTAGGGTCCCGTCACAATGTGCCCTGCCGCGTAATTGTTAAACTGAACGGGGGTTGAGCGTCCTGTCAACTGTTCCGTAAGCTCGCCAGTTGAGTAATTGGGGATGTTTGGATATTTTACGCTGATAACCCACTTATTATGTGTTTTTTCGTGTTTTATTAGTTAAATAACTTTATAAAGTACAGTAACTTTGTAAAATAAATAGGTATCGAATTTTATGCTATGTTATGGATTGGCATTTCCTTCTTATTTTCAAATACCTAAGTTATGTTTTGTAAAAATCTAAGTAGGTAGGTAACTAACAACTTAAAATAATATTGCACGTAGAGAATGCATTCATAAGTAAATAAAAAGTAGATCAAAAGAAAAATAACCCTAATTAAGAAAGTAGGAATCTAAATAAAATTATCCATAACAAAACCTCAATGTCAACATAAAAGTTTTATCAAAAACAACTCAACAATTATATTAAACATGTTAACGATTCCAATCTTTAGCTTTTCAAAGAGTGAATGAAATTAAGTGGCCTGATACCAATCACAAACTGCCGCTCTACAATACACTTCATCCCTTATTAATTATTTTATTGTAAGCATAAAAGATGCCGTAATCGTCAGAATAATAATATCATCGCGCACCGCCTAAAGAACCCCAAGTAGCACTACCGACAACACAAGCGTAAAAATGACACGGCGTGCTACCAATATGTTTGTGTGTAGTATTAGATTTATTCGACTGGGTCACGCACACAGACGCAGCGCTACCCCGAAACGGGGTTCGGGTGTGGGGGCGACACTAATACAAGCTTAGGGTTGCCGCTCTCGTGCAGCGTGCCCGCCAGATGGTCACGCACACACACAAACGCGAAGGGGAAAGCTACACTGTGTAAACAAATCGCGGGACCGCGCTGTCCCGCTCTGGCCAGAGCGCGTGTGTGTCACATCATTGTGTGCTGTCGACACGAGACGACGTAGATTGTTCTGTGAAATTGCTAGGTAATAGGCCGTGGGACTATAGTATTACACTTACTTATTGGTGGGTTTAGCCGCTCAACGGTCTAATCGAATTGAATACCTATCGGTTTACCTCATTTGTGACATTTCAAAGCTTTTGACTTTGGGGTTTGGTTTATAAAATAAATTTTAACATTTGTCACCCTTTTGTTAACCACTTCTGGCAATGAACAGCTCAGTTTGTTTTTGTTTCTGAATTAGCTCATCTAAATATTTACGTTTACACATCTAGCCATGGAAATATTTATTTACATACTATGAAAACTATGAATGAACTTTAATGAGTCTAATTGCTTCAATTAAAGTTTTAAGTACACTACTCACCTTCCGATTTTATCTGATTTACCGGATAAGACATTAATCGTCGTCACATTATTATTAGCATCCGATGGTCATACTCATACACATCATCCGATTTGATTGATGAGTCAGAGCTTACTTTAATTGCTTTAATAAAAAGAACAAATGACATGGTATTAGTTGTTGCTTGTATTGGGAAGTGTGTAACGCGCCGCGGGGCGACATCACGCTACAGATTAGAATTGATCCAAGGAAGACGTCGGTCGGGGCGACACCTACGTGTGTACGTTATAGCCAGCTGAGCAGTGCCACCCCTATACAAAATACGCCGCCACCGATTGTCTAGTGACGTCTACAGCTCAGTCACTATTGATAGTTCTATTTATAAAATGTTTATGTATAACTTCTTGTATTTGTATTTTTGTATCCAATTTTGGAGACTGGAATACATGTAAATAAGTATTTGAATAAATAAATTGAGTTACTATAAGAATAATTTTGGCTTTTCTTATAATGAGTCAACAGTCAAACTACTAACAGTTTTTCTATCCTCATCTTCAGGACTGAATACAGCTGTCTTGCGTAATTGGTCTAGCTAGTGAAATGCACTTGCCTGCCAAACCAGCGTTCCTGGGTTCAATACTGAGGCTGAGTGCTGTATGTTTGTAACTTTCCGAACATACATAGGGACCACAGAATAATAGGTCCATCAGTTGAATAGATACCTTTCTCATACAGTGGGGTCTTACCACAGTAAAGATGTTATCAAAAAAGATAGTTGTCAAATTATGAATATCATATAAATGTTTAACATAATCGTCAAACATCCCGATAAGTGTCGAAACAACCGAGGGTATTATGACTACGGTATTGTTAATTCAGAATCACCCCAAAATTTATTATGAGTAGCGTAAGGGAGAAAGAACATCCGGCCAATAAGGGATGAAAGAGAGAGAAATCTCTCTAAATGAGGGGGTGTCGTAAATAAATTTCTGCACTTACATCGACAATATCCTTAATCATAGACCTATGAATGAAAATTAAACTATATTTGTCTTAGAAATAAGAACTAGATTAGCTTAACGTGGTATAAGAGTAAAACAATGTGGTAGACGAACAAGGAAATGGATTACAGAAGAATGTTCGAGACTGCAGTGTGTTTACTGATGATTAAGAGACTTTATCGATAAGATTTTTGACAAGTGTTTAATTGACTTATATTTGTTTGTTCAAAAGTTTGGAGGGAGAAACATTAGGCTATTTTATTTCTAGTTTCTCTTTACGTATTGCTTTTGAAGATAATTCGTATAAGATCAAACATGAATACTTCTAGTTTCTTGAAATTATTGGAATCTTTAATGTCTATAATATACATTTTATTTTTGGTTTCATTTTCCGAACCATTGTCCCATGTCTATTTGTGGTCGGTTTTCAGTTTAACCAGATTTGGCGGAATGTCAGTATTTTAAGAAGCGACTGCCAGACCTTCACAACCTAGAGGGCTGTACGGCATTTTTTGGTTAAACCAAATGTTAGACTTTTGAGGGCTCTAACTACCCATAACAACTGTCGATGATGTTAGTACGACAACCGGGACCGACGGCTTTACATGCCCTCCGAAGCACAGACAGTTGATTAATTTTAATCACGTTCATTTTGATATTGATAACAAACGTCAAGTCAAAGATTTTTTCTGCAGTATGTGAAGTTTATTTGTAGTTGTGAATCAACTACAAATAAACTCAATATAAATAAAAAAGTACGAGGGGTAAAAGTTATATCTTCTGTGTAACCCCTCTAAACTTGTGTGCAGCAAGATTGTCTTTAGGTAACCTGTCACCGCGAACTGCTTTATGATTGATCATCTCATTTATATGCTGTGAGGTAACGTGATTACCCATTGTATTTAAACAGTCAATTTCCCTGAGATAGTTTGAAGGTATAATGCTGAATATGTAATTTAAGATAAATTTTATTTTGTAGTTTAATGGAGGCCTATATCAAGAAGTTGGTACATACTGGCTGAAGAAGACGAAGAAGTTTACAATTGCGATTACCAAGTGGAACTTGAACTGGCTTGACTAACAAAGTACCAAACTCTTACTGAAAATCTTTGTAAAGTAGTAGCTCAAGCTCTCATTTCGCATGTTGAGTTTCCGGAGACTAAACCCCTCCTTCTCTCCTTAATTCTCATTTTTCTTCTCTTCTCACTATTCCATTATCCGACTTATTCTTAGAACCTAAATAGGTTCGAGGAATAAGTCCACTTATCAATAAAAATGAAGCTCAATAATTTAACTCATCACATTCACTAACAAATAATTGTACACTCGTAATGTAAATTGTCGATAAAACAACATTTTTAATATGTAACAGTCATTATAAATTCAGTTATTACTTTTTAACTACAAATTATTATTATCATGTTAAATTTCACCACATTAAATAATTATCAGATTGTTGATACACATAAATATATTATTGGACGTTAAAACTATTCCATTATTGATAAACCGATCACATTTATGAACGTAAACAATACGCTTTTAATAATTTATTCATACCAACCATTGTTTGCAATCTGGATAGTTTCAGGGTCAACTTTAGTTAATACGTTACTACTTGACAACACATCACTAGGTTTGTTATTATTTTCATTTATTATGTTAATTTTAATACGTAAATCTTCAAATTAGCTATTAGTTACGAAAATAAATTTTATTGCATAATTAAGGTTTGACGTCAGCACATCTATATTACATTTACCTATATCCTGTTATCTTTTCAATCCATTTTAATGTATTAAACTTTAGTAGTCTGAAACTTATTCCAAATCAGATTCTTATAAGAAAGAAGACAACGGACTTAAGTGAATGTTGCAATCGCCCTAGTTCAGGGAAGGCTCAAGCCCCTCGTAGGAGACATATGTATATGAGCTGACAATGATGAAATGTAGCAAGGCAATAGCTACTCTCTTCTTAATGTTGGTATAATAGTAGAAAACTAATAGATGCCTATTTCTCTTCCCACATACATAAGAAACAAAAAGTATATGTAAGAAAATAATATGTGTCTCTTTCTATCTATGTGTCCCCGAATCGTAATGAAAAACAATTTTGAAACCTGACATTCAAAACGCACTTCATGTCATACCTATAAATAACAACATTGAAAACTACAATACACTTGCATCAATATTTAATAAAAACAATACATAATTCAAAATCAAATATCTTTATTTTATTCTCGTAAGTAATAAACATCTCACTTTTTATATTAACGATATTACATTTGAAACAGTTGTTAAAACAAATTCGACGGTTGATGATGAAGGTAAAACTAAAGAAAAGTCATATAATTTATTCAGATCTACTTAATAACTAACATTAGTTGTTCATGTTGTCAATATTCTTTTGGATCCAGTCGTAATATTTTGACACTCTGGTGTAAACTCCTGGGTACTTAATGTCTGCACATTTTTCTCCCCAAGACACGATTCCAATAAGATAATTGTTAGCAACTAAAGGACCTCCAGAGTCGCCTTGGCAAGCGTCTCTAGGAGGATCGAATGCTCCAGCACAAATCATTCCATGTGTAATAGTAGCCAGGCGGAAGTAAGCCCAGGAACAAATGTTCTGGTTAACGATATTCACTTTTGTAGCAAGAAGAACCGGTGATGCTGCTCCTTCATACTAAATGTGGAATAAGTAAAAAAATATTTGGTTATCAAAATAAAAAAATACAAATGAATCTCGTGTTTTCGATATCGCGGGAATTCCAAGATAAAGATAGTAGCAAAATCTACTACGTGTTTAGACGTATAAAGACCAAACTTCAGATTATGTCGTCTATTCTATAGGTTTATCAAAATCGATTCATGATATCATCTCGTAATCTCACACATTACTGTGTGATGAAAAATAAATGCTGGTTTACTCAAATGGTTTTTTGTTTGTAAATTGTAACACTTATGGAAACTTACTTCAACGGTGCCAAATCCAGATACAATTGCTTCAGTACCATCAGGTAAATCAATATCTTCTGGGGCAAAGTTAATGAAATTGATGGTTCGACTAAATGACATAGTTTTTTTAGTTTCCAAAAATGCTATATCATTCTTCAATGTATTGGGGCAATATTGTTCATGGACTACGATGCGGGAAACTTCAAAATATTTCCCACCTGTAGTCCTTGACGAGGTTCCAGCGTATATTCTTATTATTGTTGGATCTAAGGAATATCTGGAATACATTATCACAGATTAAATTATTGAATAGTTCATGTTCGGTTTATCAGACCACCTCTCTGAGACCCTCAAGGAAAAGGTGACTAGATCCTCTTCTTGTCTTATTTGATTCCATTCGATTTACTGCAAATGTTTCCCCAAGAACTTTACCTATTATTAAATCTATTAGAATTACCTTTTGCGAAATGCGGCTAAATGGTGTGACCGTTGATAAATACCCATATTGTGTTAGTCAATTCTTTAAAATTAAGATTTCGTTAATTAGAATATGCAAATATGATAGGTTATACTTACGATTCAACACAATGCCCTGCGGTCAACACAGCACCAACCTTTATGATGGCAGCACCACATGTATGAATCCATGCAGACGATGTTCTCCTTCTAATAGTTGCTTGATATGGCACATCTGAGATATCTACTTCATAACCGTTAACAATACGAGCTGACTGAACTGATGTATCATTTACTGGTAATGTTGAACCAATATTCAAAATAGCTGAAACAGTGGATTGTATTGTGGCAATTGATGCTTTGATGCGTTGGAATAAACTCTAAAATTACTTAAATGAGAATAGTAAAAACTCACCAACAAAAATAAATAATAAAGCTAACATTTTTATTTTCTAAGAACAACTAAACTGTGCTACTTAAATAAACACTGTTACCTAAATGTGATACAATATCAGACATCTGTACTATAAGATCAAAGAATGTTATCTTGGGATTTGCCAAATCTTTATCAAACTCTTTAAAAGATACTTGACATTGCATTGAGTAATACCTACCTTAATCTTAGTAAGTACAAGTACATTTTTCAAACAATTCAAAGTATTGTAAGTCTTAATATCATCATCATCATCAATCCCATCTTCTATATTAACGAAAAATATCTTATCAGTAATCATTACCTTTAGTGATATTGTGTCTTTCTTCCGATTGGTCGGTTTTTCTTCTGCTTTTTTCTCTTTTTCGACGCTTTGATGAGTAGATCCTGGACCTGGACTTCCAACGTTCGTGTAGAATTTGCCCCTTATTTAGTCGTTATTGTCCACTTAGTTAGAAGCGTCCTACACAGCGCTCTTGGAAGTCAAAGCACAGCAAGTGATGGTTTGTCCTCTTCTATGAGTAAGGTATAAAGTGTACATATAATCCACCAGACGGTATGCCCACCATCACCTCCTAAAACATGAAAATCGATTTTCAAAATTAATCAAAACACCAGTTCTGCCAAATTAGTCATTCATTCACAACTTGTAATTATTGCCGTACTCATGATGCCATAAGCTTTGGTGTCGTAAAAAGGTGCAAAATTATATTAATATCGTTTTAATACGATCCAGTCAATAATGCGGGGTTTTTATCGCCAATCAAACCGATGCTCAGAGCCGAGTAAATTTATGGAAACATTAAAACCGTCGGAAATTGAGCGGTAATGAGCTTCATCGAGCAAGTGTTACTTAGTTAAATATCGATTATGTATTGTGTCGATTTGATTTGATGGAAAGTCTATTTCATTTCCAATCATGATTAAACAGATTGAATATAGCTGATTTGTTTCGCGTTTAAGAAGTTATGTTAAGTGTGATGATGATTTGGATTTTTGGCGATATGAAACCAGTCATCAAAACGGAAACTTTTTGTAGAAATAGCAAGTGCACGTACTAATTCTCCGAGGCGTCTCTACACTATATTGAGTAAGAAGTTTTAGATTATGATAGCAATGATAGCAAATTCTACATTTACTTGTAATAAGGTTTGTAAGAACACTTTTAACTCTAGCATATGGGCCCTTTAAGTATGCATAATTATTCACGTTGTGTTCTATATACATTTATGTAAACACTGGCTGACCTTCTGCGTTGCATTATTTTGTGTCATTCATTAATTGTATAACATTGGGTCCTGCTCCAGAGAAGTGAAGAAGGTATTAAGATTAGAAGTCCTATTGCGAATAAATCCTTATAAAATACAATACAGAAATCGTCATCATTGTGTATGGCATTAATTCTGCGAGAATCCGATGAGCTGGCTAAATAATCTGGATATTATAATATAGAAATATTAATGGATTACTGAAGAGAACATTTTTGTTTTAGATACTGAAGAAATTTTAATATCACCGTTTTATTTTAGTCATTTAGAAATGACATACACTATTCAATATACTCGTAAACGCACACGTTAGAGAAAATCGAATAAATTGACCGTAATAAGAGTATTGGGCAATGTTAGATTGTGTTCATTAAATCAATAGAAAGCCGCTTCGTGTGAGCTTGGCTCGTTTTACACCCACATCCAACATTCCTACGGGAGCCAAAGACCTTTCGCTTCCTGGATCGCACACAACTGAAGATCTATTTTGACGATTAGCTTGCTACACTCGTTCACTTACAACAAGAAACAAAAGAGATGCAATTTTTAATATTTTTCCTCACATTGTATGCAAAAATATTACAGACTTTAACACTGTTACAATTGTACTTAATTTAAATAGTAATGACGTCAAAACTTAGGCAGTTTTAAAGTGATTTATGTACATTTTATTCATTATTATGTTTAAAAATTACTTTAATAATATTACTTACGTTTATCAGTAATTTATAACTTAATTAACACTCGCTTATATTTAATCGCAAGCGTTTTTCTCACAAATATTTTTCAGAATTTAATATACTTACTTGCGTAATTAGTCCGTATCCGCTTTCGTTTAAAATAGTTTCGAAATATTATTCGAAATAGCAGTTTCTAGTATTATAATTATGAATTGAGTGATATGTAGATATCTGGTTGCTAAGTGCATACAGCTAGTTTCGCGGTGCCTGTTCGACTGTGAAGGACGGCTGCCGTGATTTGACGGCCGACTTTGAACCGCTACTCAATGTTGTACGGTACAAGATATAAGCTTACAGTTATCATTATCAATGTTATCCTTTAGTACATTTATAGAACAACTTGTGCCTTATGTGAATTCTGATTCTGCTCATTCTGTGCGACTTTCGGGAAGAACAATATTTGATTGTTTTTTTCTGTATTTCTGACAATTTCTTGATGTTCGTTTGAGCATTTACTTAAAACATTATAGAGCAGTGAAACAACAAGACAAAATAGAACATCGGCTTAGCTTCAGCTTGGGGCGAGGCTTAATTTACTCTGACGCCACATAGATAAAAGAATACTTATTTAAGTTTTATCCGGCATATTGACACCCTAATAAAAATAAAACCATATCAATTAAATATTCTGTAACTCGCACCACATCTAACCAACATATCAGATGTCCAGCCTCGTGTTTATATTATCATTATATGATTCAAAGGACTATTTATTGACAGATATTATTGGTATTTTTGTCAAGTAACACCTTGTATTTGTCAGTTCGTAACATAATTCCATACCTCTTTGATTTACACTATCATTTCAAGTACTTGTAGGATACGAAACTAGGTACAGTAAACAGGTAATTATTGCATGCATTTAAAATATCCGTTGGTTTCTAATGCGCCTTGTTATTTTGAACCCTATTTTGAGAACATTAGAGTGGACTTTTAGTTAAAGATTATTATGTAGGTTTATCCAGTTGGTGTAGGATTATAATCAAGCTGGTACATAAAGCAGAAGCTTCTGTGTCTAAACTTTAACAAGTTCTAGAACTTAACAGTATTAGATGTGGTAATTTATTCATTATCAAGTTAATTTAATTCTGTACAAATTGTTATGGAAATTTTACGAGTTATTTCATTATCTTAGTACATCGTGTCCAAGAACCATAAGTTCGAATACTATCTATGAAATATGAACCAAGTAGTTTCTAGGTGAATGTTATCTGGAAGATTTTTGCTTCCGAGGATGCGAAACGCTCTGGTTGTAGTACCTTTATTACCGACTAATTTGGGTATCTTTAAAATCCAGGATACTTTTTAGAGAAGGTTCATATCTGACGGAACATGCTTCGCGTATTATCGGTCGCGTAACGCCAATCAGACAAATGAATAGAAAAACACTTGACCGATTATACGTTAGTGCGAACCTTTCCTTAGTGGTGGTTACTCATTGTCACCACCAAAGGGGTGACATTTTCAAAATACTTACTACCTTAGAGCTCACCTACAATGCAAAAAGAACCTGCATGCAAATCTGGCCCTTCGCACATAAGTTACTAACTTTTTTATACTTTAACTAGCTGCGCCCCGCGGTTTCACACCCGTAGTTCCCGTTCCAATTCCCGTAGGATTTTCGGGATGAAAAATAGATGTTGGCCGATTCTCAGACCTACTGAATATGCTCACAAAATTTCATGAGAATCGGTCAAGCCGTTTCGGAAGAGTATGGCAACGAAAACTGTGACACGAGAATTTTATATATTAGAATAGATATGTCTGTGTTATAACTGTCCAATAATATTAGCAAGAAAGAAGATAATCCATTTATTTATTTGGGTTTATGTAAATATTTTTCGTAGTCTAGCTAGATTTTTGCAAGTCAAATCAAGCACACGTGTAAAATTAAAATAATGCCAAGATACTTCGTATATCAGACTATGGACTTCTTATGAAAATTATTCAATGAACCACAATAAAAACTGAAAAAGAAAAATCGACCTTAAGACTGACGAAATAACGCCTCAATTCAATACAATTTGCGCAGTTGAAAATCTAAGTTAATTGTCGTAACAATTATTGTATCACATTATAACCAATCACGATGTTTACAGAACATGACTAGAATATTTATACGTAACCTTTGCGAGGTAAAAACGTTTAATGATATTGTCGTATGCTCACTCGGTTGAATCTTCCGTATAATTAACTACTTGTAATAAGTTTGTCACACAATAAAAAAAATACATCTTTGTACTCAAATGTTATGACGGAATAGCCATGGAAACATTATTTATTGTCTGTCTCTGTGTATAATATGCGTAACTACTTAATTTGTTTTTTGTTCTCTTAGGGGATTTACTAAGAACTATTTGTAATCTGTATTAAGTATTTGACGAAATCCGTAGTCATCGTAAACAAAGCACGCGCCTGCGTCTGTTTTTGTGAACGCAAAGACTACTGAATGGATTTAAAATTATAAGTATGCCGTTGTTGGCTGAAGATGTCGAGAAAAATTATGCCCATTTGAAGTTCCACGTGAACGTTACCTTATGGAGCTACTTCTACACATACACTATTTATATACTACAATCTAGTGTTCTAATAATCTTCCTTTTTTATTGTCTTTATAAATAATTTATTACGCTTACGCAAATACACATTACGTTAGTTTAATTTAATTTGTCCAGTCGTGATAGGCAGGGCCAGTTCACTAATAAAGTATAAAAATAGAATGTTTTCAATAACAAACATTATTGAAAAACAACTTATTTTTACACTCTACTATTTCTATTTTTGTGAATTTCAAATTATTGAGTAACAAATTGACATTAAGATTTTAACCGTCACAGATTACCCTTGGAAGAAAGTCGGAGTAAGCGTGTTGAAAATGTGTTTTGATCCCGAAAATAGATTACGAAGTGTATAAAAAGGCTATAAGTACTTATATTTATCTTTCTCTCCCCAAAATATGTCTCAACATAGTAAATTAACAATAGCAGGTGACGTAAACACAAAAAATAAACAATTACAAATATTAATACTTACACAATGAGGTTAAACCTCTTCGCGTCACAAAATTAAATTCAATTTACATATAAAATTACAATTTTCATGTGAAACTGGTGTTCTTAGTGAATTATTCGAGTCAGTGGAGCGACGATTTCCTATACAAGTCCCAGCTATTGTACCTTTATTTGTATCAAGGTAGTGAGCGTAAAGAAATATCTTCGCGTTAGATAACTTTTGTATTGTACTTTGATAGTGTATGAACTTAGGACAATAAATGGATGGAAGTATTGACAACAGTTTTCAATCAGCCACTCGCCCTAAAACGTCATCCAATGTGGGTTATCACCATTAGATATTAAATAATATAGATACTGTAAGATTTTGGGGCATAAGTAAATACGTACGTACAGTCCGAAAGAACAACCAAATTTAGAGAATTTCCAATAGCTTAATACACATATTTCTAATCTCAATTTTCAAATTATTTTTACACATTGAAATTTCTATTATATCTTAATGTTAGTTCGGGTTAACTTACAACCAATAAGAAAGAAAGATTAGATTTAGTAAATTGTTATATAAACTCAAGTTAAAATGAAATCTTTGTGGATTAACGATTTCATCCTACAGATCTCACCCTGCGTGGGTTAATCCAAATCACAATTTTTATTTATTTTTCAACTCATTCTACGACGTCTCCTATCAGGAGTGCGTGGGTTGAGAAAGTGACGTTCTATTAAATAAATATTATTTGCCAATACAACCCACTCGAAGTTTCGGCGCCAATGGTCTTTTCCTCAATTTTCTTTTGACATTTTTTTAACAAAGGATTTTTGTGTAGTTATAACTGTGTTGTTAAAGAGACAAGTGTCGGGCATCTGATAAAAAATGATGCCGAAAAATACAATAACAATTAATTTATCGTTTGAAAATAAGTCGTAGAAATTCAAAGTAATAAAATAAAATTGCATGTTTATTTAAAAGTGTGAAGGTTCGTAAGTAAAAGTTAAATAACTGCGTATAAGATCCTACTTAACGGAAAATTGTTTAGAACTTTCTGCCGCTGATGATTTTTGAGGAACTTTTGAACATGATCAACACGTGTTTACCACACTTGTGATCCAATGCGTGTGATCTTACCCAAGCAATATTTGGAAATACTTACATATTTATTGTTTACATGATTAACAGGTCTTAATCGCGTATAACATTATTATTACAATTCCCGTGCGGGGTGAATATTTGTGTGATCCACAAATGTTTGTCTCGGTCTGGGTGTGTGTGTGAGTGAGTGTGTGCGTAGTTTCTGATACCCTAGATACAAGCTTCGAGCTTAGTTTGGGGGCAGTTACTATAATGAGACGATGTAGTGAATGATTATGTTATGTTATGTTATGTTTCGACCGGGTTACACCGATCGTAGTCACGAGAGGACTTATATATTATTTAGCCATCTCATCATCATCTCCTAACCGAGGAATTGTACCTGAACTTTGGACTTAGTGACCTTACATAAAAAAATATGCTATTAAAATAGCCCAAGTCCAAACTATCAGTGTTGTATTGTTCGATTCGCTCTCACAAACGTATGCATCGGCGATGTGCTAGCGCATGGCGCGAGGGCGATACCGCGATGTCTCCTCATACATGCACGCTACATTCTACGCGTACCTAACAATACACATACACTTTCTTCATATAAAACTATAAATAGGAAAGTTTATTTATCATCAGATTATATAAAACTTGTGTATAATCTGTACACGTAGGTATATAAAAGCCACCACTTACTGACTGACTGATCATCAACACAGCTCAAAACACGATTGCGCTGTTTGGCATGCTTCCTGATAAACCTTTCTTCTTGTTCCTTCTTCCTCGATATTTACTTGTTCAAGTAGTCCGTTAGTACCATTTGCTGCCATAGATAATGTAGCGGTATGCTTAATACGAGTATAGCAACGCCACAAAGAATATATATGTCGCTTGACATCTTTGTCATATCATCACTCTAAGAATTCAAATATTTTTTAAATGTATAAATAGAAACTAAGTTTCCTTAAACCAAACCCAATTACCTACAACAATTACCTTCTAAACAGTACAGGCGTCCCTATAAACAGTGACAGCCTCATTATTTACATATAGACCATCGTTGTGGCACACGTTTTCTATTTTTCAATCGCGCCGTTCCGCCTTTCGATACTTTCCTATACTAACATGTATTTGACCACTGTATCTTGGTCTCTCTCAACTCCCGCTAACAAACATTTGCTAGGGTAATGAAGAGTGGAGGTATGTTAAGTAACAGGTCTTTGTTAAGTGGCATTTAGAAGCGGAAGGCGCCCGGAGTACGGACAATGGCCGGTCGACGATCACCGCTACGTTCCCAGCTCATTACGTATTTAATATAAAACTCCCATTGGTTTCGAATTTATACATTGTTATTAAATTTAGCTTGTTTTTTGTTTTAATTCTGTTTGAGTCAATGTTCTATGATGCTCAGTTTACATCATGATAAAGATTTTACACTTCATTAAATGTGGTGAGATTTTCTACATTCGAAAAATATTATTAAATTAGCTTTGGCCCTTGATTTTACACGTGTGGAACCTTATCCCGTGGGAATTTTGAGATATAAGTATCCTATGTGTTATTCCTAGGTATGAGAAACATCTGTACCAAATTTCATTAAAATCCATTCAGTAGTTTATGCGTAAAAGAGGAACAAACATCCACACTTACAAACATTCGGCTTTATAATATTAAGTAGGATGCATCTCCTGATATTCATGTAGTAACGTGTTAATTCCAAATTGTACTAATTACTGCGTTACGGGTATATCAAAATCATGTCAAATCAAAGAGACAGTACAAGCATATCGAACTATATTTTTATTCGAAACTGTGACCTTTGTATACATTTCCAAACTACCTTAGCCTATATATTACACAACTATACGTTCAATTTGCTATTATTAAAGTACACTAATGGCATTTAAAGCAAAGTCACACATGACGGGCTATTGCAGTAAGTTGATTATTGCAGCTGACATTTCTCACTTATTCAACTATTGGTCAATTGGTTTTGGATTAGGACGGAATATGTGTGGGTTTGTTATATGAATCTATAATCTAACTAGATTATAACTATAATTACAAACTGTTTATGAATTTACTAGCTGCGCCCCGCGGTTTCACACGCGTAGTTCCCGTTCCCGTTCCCGTGGGAATTCCGGGATGAAAAATAGATGTTGGCCGATTCTCAGTCCTACTGAATATGCTCACAAAATTTCATGAGAATCGTTCAAGCCGTTTCGGAGGAGTATGGCAACGAAAACTGTGACACGAGAATTTTATATATTAGATATTGTTTTAAATAGGCAATGCTCTCCTACGAGTCAAGCAGCTTAGAATGGGGACACTAAGTTTATGGAATACTCGTAAATAGACGGTCAGTGTAACCTCATCGAAACGTCGAGGTACTTAAATATTTTGAAATGTGTGATTATGTTTTATTAAAACTATGAAATTTCCGTTACTTAGTCTTACAAAAACTAAAAAAAAATTCATTTGGGATGTTTTTTTTATCTGACACAGTACTGGGAGTAGCTTTGAGACAAAGAAAATTAGGAAATCACCGCAGGAAACGAGAAACACGTGTAAAACTACGAGGCAAAGTTTGTTATCAATAAGTGACAAATTCTGTATTTTTATTTACTTTAAAAAGTATAAATCTAAAAACATAAATCTATTAATTTCTATAATACTCGTATACCAATACAAATCTCGAAAATAAGTGAAATAAAGTTGTTAAAAACTCCTGTATCGTTGGAAACAAGTAAGTTAGGTGGTTCGCGTAGGTGGGAGCTAAACTTAATGAACTACATTGTCTTATTACTTAAAATGGGTATGTCGAGTTTTTTTGTTGTCTGTACATTGGACAAAACGTAAATATCGTAGTGGGCGGACTGTATCCGCTATTTGGACGACCAACGTATGTTTTGTCATTTATTTAAGACGTTTAATTTGAAACATGATTAGTTCCATAATTTGCATGATTCTTCATTTTGCTGTACCTATTATAGAATTGTTTATAGTCTTAAATTAATAGGTATTGGTTCCCAAGTGCAGCAGTTTGTTTCTTGCCTTTTGGTAACTTTAATTATAGACAAAACTATTATTATATGCAATATTTTTTGTTGTTTGTAATTTCGGGTTTGATTTGAGCTTACTAGCACGCACTGGGAAAGCTCACTAGGCGAGCGTTCCATTATCATCTATGAGGGAGAGAGGCCTTGCAGTATGATTGTATAGAACGATATATAATGAAAATAAGTAAATAAGTATAGAAAAAATGATCTATATATCTTTCTTAAACTATTAGATTCTGATATTTAACTAAATTATGTGTTTTGTTATTGTAAAACCCCAATCCTTTGCCTGGCAGTCCAGCATGGTGACCACTGTGACATTTGGGTCAACTGATGATCATAGTATAAGTATCTATTACATTATGAATCACAGCATTACGCACAAGGATCTCTATTTAAATCGATTTGTTACACTGTATTAATATTATAATACGAGTACATTTTTATGTCTTATTAATAGGAATTAATAGTACCTAATCAAAGCCTTACTTAGTAAAGTAAGGTTCTTATATCACTACATAGTATAAAACAAAGTCGCTTTCTCTGTCCCTATGTCTCTATTTATGCTTAGATCTTTAAAACTACGCAACGGATTTTGATGCGGTTGTTTTAATAGATAGAGAGATTCAGTGGGAAGGTTTTTAGCATAATTTTATTTCCATATTCCTACGGGAACGGGAACCACGCGGGTGAAACGGCGGGGCGCCGCTAGTTATGATATAAAACATGTACTTACATAAAAAATACTGATCAAATATTTCTTGTAAATACATTATATACTCGTAGATGAATTAGTGCATTTATCTTCGAAGAACTTCGTTCTGTAATCCAGGTGTTGGTCGTCATGTGTTTACTGAATTCAGGAACTACATTAGTTGTTCTTACGTTATTTGAAGGGATAAAAATTTAAAACTCATTGATTATATTTTAATTGTATGACGCAAAGAAGTCGAAGATTTTCTCATTCGAATTGTTTAAAGATGACCAAATTAATTATGTATGTGTGTGCATATTGTCCGACTTGCAATTGCATGTAAACTAATCATGTCCTATTTTCTCAATCTCAAAGGTTTTTATATCTCATTAGTAAATGCATAAAGAGTAAACGCCAATTTTATTGGTCGATAAACTTTACAAAGAAGTATTAATATGTGGAGTAACATGCGAATGAGACACAATTTTGCCCAATAAGGTGATGATCCTTGATGCCCACGCAATAGACATTGGTTGTTTTAATGTAGATAATTGCGATCGTATTAAGAATCGCCCGTTTTGCCCCTCCTACGCATATCGACAAATTTATCCATACATTCGACAGCGGCGCCAGTTTTCTCACAATCTTCAATAGACTCAACACAAAAAACTTGTTTAAAATGTTCATCAACAGCAAATAAAAGTTTGTAAAATAGACGAGGTAATTACTTTTCGTTATATTTATGTTTTCGCGTGTTTTAAGTTGTAAAATGTCTTTAAAGACCACGGGGGGCGACACGTAGCTGACCATTCGAATTGATAATTACATCAACATCAGAACGTTATAATTATAATCTGTATCTTACTTTGTGAATTAATTAAGATATTAGCCGAGACAATAATTAAACCGCTACATTATACTAAGCGTTAATATAATATATCAATCTAGCACACGCTAAAATTAATGTCATACCAATAAGACATTACTATGCCGTAACGACTTACGGAGCTATACAATTAGTAAACAGATTGCGTCTTGTAACAATTATTTCTATGTTTATTTGAATATTGAGATGGAACAAAGAATTCATTGGATTCTTCTAGAATTCTCTAGTATTTTCTTGAAATCGTTAATCATACGTTAACAATCTTCGACAAGACTCATTGCTACACTACTTCTTATCATACACAACAGTGTGGATTTTCGCCAGTAAGCTCTCCTTATTAACAACATTTCTCATTTAACTTTTCTCAGTCTTTATTTACCAGTAATTAGTCAATGAGTAAGTGGTATTGCGCATTGTTTAAACATTAAATTACCCATTCATAATTAATTTACAACAAAACAAATATGGCCTTGTATGAGTTGACATAATATTTCATAATATATGCAATTTTATGCGAATATCACAACTACGATCTATTTGCATAGTTGTATTGTACTGCCGTGATCGATGTTATGTGATGTCATTGCTTAAGCAACTACGCTTAAAGGTCGGCCAGCGCATCTAATCATTCAGTCAAGCGTGATTATTACGCAAAAACTAAGATACAGATCGTACAAACAACCAATGATATTGTAGAATGGTGTTATAATTAGACCATTATTACACATACTTTGAAATTGTCGGTTAATTGCCGCGTCTATTGAATGTGATTCCATTACTTTACGCTGCATTATTAGACGTTTCAAATATATTTAATAATCGTGTTGGTGCTATTTTTAATATCTAAGTTATGAAACTTAAAGCTTATTAACTTCTCAGACTTCCCCAAATATTCATTGACTTGCGTAAATTTAATTTGGCGTTCCTAAATGCTTCATTGAGGCCTTATTTTTTACATAGTAAGATTATACGAGTTAGCAAAGTAACCTCGGCTTTGATTTAACAAGTCACATCCTTTTAGTTTAGTGTTTTCAGATTACGTAACGGTAGGTTTCAGCAATAGATAGAGTGATTCAAGAGAAAAGTTTAAAAGCAATTTAACGCGGTTGAAATTGTAGGACACAACTAGTAAAAACAATTTTGAGTCTGAACCTTATAAAATTAATAATTTCGAATTTTATTACGTAAACTGTTAGGACATTGACCCTTCATAAACCTATTCTAACAACATTATAGAACAAATTAAAATCATAGACAGACGTTATAAGTTGTTGTAAACTTGTTCGGTATGCAGTCGGGTATCTCCGCTTTGTTATGATCTGTGTGTGAGTTATGCGCGCTGGTCTTGTGAGTCGTTTTGTGTCATTACCTGCGCCTGCGCCGGCGACCCACGGGACCGTCGTGTCGTCGGTGATGGCCCTTTCACATTAACGCTTATAATACGCTATGTATTATTATGTGTTATTAAATTAATGAAAGTTTTTAATGTATTAGTTTTAGAAATCTTTGGGACTGTGAGAAGAATCTGTTTTTTGTTGCGTAGGTTTTGATTGATTTTATTTTTATAATTTTCAGTCAATAGAAACGATTCCTTATTATTATCTTAGGATTTTTAAATTGGTGACGTTTTTTTGTTTCTTTAAATTAAAATTCGAAATTAATTTGTGCACTAAAACTATCCATAATTATTCCTTATTAAAATTTGCCAAAAATTGCGAAAAAAACCCAAAAAGGCTCCACAAACAATTCCTTCTAACAATAAAGGATATTTCAAGCGTTTTTCGAGCGTCAAAAATACCAAGTGTGAACGATCTGATTTAGTCTTATTGGACAATGAGTATGATATGCACTCACAAAAGGATTTTCCGAGAAGCACCCGTCCGTCCGTCCCATTGACTCACTCCTTACGTGTTGTTTAATAATAGCGACGCTTCCTTTTACAGCATTTTAGTGGGCTAAGTATTTGTTTAGTTAGTGATGATAGTGTATTAGATTCTGTTAGTAAGTAGTACTTACAATCACGTACTTAGTAAGTACGTGATTATAATAACTTCGACGGAAACATTTTCGGAATGAATTGATTCTTAGCACTCTTTGAGTTAATATTTTTATAAGTACTTCTTTGTAAGAAGCTGTAAATCGATCTTTCCCTTGTTGTTATTATTAATCAAAATGTTTTGTTCTCTTACATCACCTACCAACCAGACAGACTCGTGAAAATAAGTCCACCAATTCTAACTGAACTAGCGTGGATGAATTATGACACATTCACCTGATTGAAGGTACGACTGTGCATTATCAGAGATCAAACTGTGGTCCAAAACGCTTTTAACAACCAAAATACCTATCTATAACTTTACAAGATGTACGAATTTGCTAGAAAAGTAGATAATTTAAATCCTTATCTGTAAAATGGGGGTTGGACACACGTAATATGTCTTTTGTTGACTGACGTTAGAGTAATCGCCCTCAGGGCACTATCTTGGCTAATTCTTTGAAATGTCACGAATGATAATTTTAAAACGAGTCTGTCAAACATTTCGATGGCATTTAAGTGTAATTGATTGACCCAATAAATAAGTTCACGTTCAAAATGGATTCGTCCAGAAGTCCTTGGATATACTAACACAAATACGAGTATAATTATTGCAACATTTGAAAATGTCAGTTTTAAATACGGAAAAGTGTTATAAATAAATATTGTTGTATCATGCATACCTAACCCTCTTTTTGGATCATTTTCGTAGTCTGTTTTTTTTTCAACAGGTTAGTTTTTTGTCTATGCGTGTGAGTTACGATAAGTTATTTAAATATGTTCAATTTTAATATTTATGAAAATGCGAAAGAGAATGCGAAAATTCTGTAATGTACCAGTCGGTAAGAAGATTTCACTGCAAGAAAAACTCTTCTGTTACATGATGTTTTGTTTTCTATTAGTACAGTGAGGAATAAACGTAATCTCAACCCTTGATATAAAACCTCAATACACACAGACCAAACCTCACACTATTGAATTTAATCAATTTGGTAACCCACCTTGTTTGATCTCATAACATAAACAGGAAACCAGAGCATACAAATGTTCACTTATTAAACCTAACTGTAGTAGAGTTACGTTACTTAATTCTCGCAATCAAAACCTCTTAGGGCAAGTCAATTCTATGATTTGCGAACTGGCGGCATATACCAGGGCATCTTATGCAATTCACTTTCACCGTGCGTTGGAGAGAGTCCCTCAGATTGCCTATTACTAGATTACCTTGTGAAGTCGGGAAAATAAGAAAGTGTGTAATATGTCCCCTTAGAGGACGTAAACGGTTGATTTCTCTAAGTTAAACAAGCGGTTATTCGAAACATTTACATAGTTAAGAACTTTGGATTTCAATCTGAGTATTTGGGTTGTTTTTGTGCTGTGCCATCATCAGGATTTGATTTTAACGTTAAATGAATTAGCACTTAATGATTTTCTTACGTTAACATATATTTTCCCACTGCTGGGCAAAGGTCTCCCTCATTCGACATACTGTTTGTTTGACAAATGACTACAATTTTCCCTCTGCAAGACGAAGATAAAAGATTAGGCGTTATCACCACGTTATGCGTGTGCTCCATGATTTTAAATGTGTGCAATTAAATGCAATAGTACCTAGTATTTTCACACACCTTTATAGATTTATACAAACTGATTAAAATGAATAATTAATAAACCCATCACCTTTAGCTAAATAAAATCAGTAATTACACTGTACCCGATGTTTAAAATAAAAATAATGTAAATTTATTATATTTATAGACCCCGACCCGATATGTTACTCAGGCAAAAACTGTTTATTTGGGTGGTGACCTCTGATGCGCGGGCGCAAGGCTTTTCCTTCACAACAGGAAGAAGGAAAGATGCTGTCACAATTGTTGCTATAACCGTCAACCTTGCTGTGACAATGGACAGTTGTAATTTGCAATATTCGCTTCTTAATTTGAATGTTTTGAAATTCAGTTTGTATTCGATTGCGTAACAGTTGAATATGGGTTATGCATGTGCAAATATTTATTTGTATTTTCTTCTTAACCCCCGACGCAAAAAGAGGGGTGTTATAAGTTTGACGTGTCTGTGTGTGTGTGTGTGTGTGTGTATATGTCTGTCTGTGGCATCATAGCTCCCGAACGGATGAACCGATTTCAATTTAGAGGACTTACGTGTGAGTGTTCTTAGACATGTTTGATGAAAATCGGTTGACCAGTTTAAAAGTTATGGGGGTTTGAAAGTAATTGTGTTGGGGGTTTTTTTAATTATTAATTTTGTCTATTGGGTTACGTATAAGAAGTTTTTTTTGTCAACCCATCTCGTCCCAATGCTGGGCAAGGGTCTCAAAGTTTAAAATGTATTATTACTTTTACACATTTAACCTAATATTATAAAGCTTAAGTCTTTGTTTGTTTAAACGCGTTAATCTCTACAATAAGTACTGGGGCTAATTGAAATAGTCTCAGAAAATTTATAACTGTGTCGTATAACAAAATATGTTTCTAAGAAAGTTTCATCCAATATTTTCCAAACCATAAAGTGTAGAATTAAACGTGTTTTATGTTACTAACCCCATTGAGAAAAACAGAAGTTTCAGCCCTGTAAAAATAAGATCGTAAATACGTTTATTAGTTGGTAAGTACTTGAATGATTTCAGCTTTGGATTGCTTTTGTGATAGTTTTACATTGTTTACGCACTGAACACTAATCTTTTTACTTGCTGTAACCCGTTTGGTTGCGTTGTTTTAAAATATATAGAGCCTCGAGGCTCAGTTTTTTGATAAAAAGGGTGATTTAATGTCGTTACGGGTAGTTAAGAAACCTCAAAAGTGGAATCAAAAATATGACAGCACGCACAGAGGATGCAAATTAGTGAAGTCTTGATGGTAAACTGCCCACTATACATATACAATTTCCCTACGGTAGAATCTTAAAAGTTGACACTTTTACCTATTTCCCCATATTCCAATTAAATTTTTAGCCCAATAAAGTTCGTAAAAACATTCTTTGGAAAGTGGTTTACCACAACTGAATCATAAGGTAACTTGCTACAGTCCAATTGTAATGGTTAACGGAACAATTCAAACTAGTCCAGTAATAACTCTTTCAAGTATTTGTAACATTACTGTAAACGAAACTAACATGCGTAATATATTACATTCCATTTCACGTAAAACTTATTGTTAGTTTTTTTAAACGCTCAAAATAATAAAACTGTGAACTATTTAAGTTTAATATTCATGATTTAAGATATGCTAATATATCATACAGTGTACGATTTATTTGTAACAAAGTAAGATTGTTGAATTATAAATAAGATTAAGTACTTGAACTAAAGAGAAGTTCATGCCGCGTTTATTTATTTACTTTAATACGCGTGAACTACGCTTCCCGCTTTCCTTTGTCTCGGCATTGTGTTGCTAATACAGTTCCCTTCCTGCTCATCTCGATTAAATTTATATTACTCGATTACAATAAATCGATTCGAAAATCAATAATTATTAAACTCATGGCAACTTGTAAAATAAACAACAATCAAGTTTATTGTTATGATTTTATGAATCAGAAATATCTGCCAATAATTTAAGTAGCCAATAGCCTTCCGAAATAACATGAATATCGTTCTTAAACAATCGTAAATTCCGTTCATAACTCCACAAAGTTTATACGGTTAATTAGGGAAATATTTTTTTAAGAATCAAAGATAAATACCGATTTCGTAAGCTGGTATTCGAGGAATGATTTCCAACACAATAAATGTGAGAGACACGCAAGCCTCACACAGTTGAACCATAAAATGTTTTGCATACCTGAAATAAAATAAGACGCGGTGTTCGAAGGACTAATATTATGAACACGAAACAAATTAACAAACTTACAATTTTCTGTTGCGTTTTATGGAGACGAGGCTTTAACTCTTCGAAATAAAAACTATAATATTTATTTATAATGAAGAGGAAGTTTCTCGGAGTGCATCATTAAAATTGTTTTTAATACTTTCTTAGCGACTCATGTTGGAGATATGCGTTTAAAGGGTTTCTTCAGAACCGTCACGTAAATTAATGAATACTGAGCATTGTGGATTGTGCAAATGGACCGAGAGATGTGGTAACTCTTCATTGAGCTTCGATCATAAACCGAGATGCGACTTCGATTATACACGAAGTGTACCAGAGGATAATTTAATTGGTTTGTTGTTTAAATTAACAGTATTAAACTGTTTCAAAGAAGGATAAAAGTTCAGACAAAATTGACCGCAAACCGTCAAAATTTCGTAGAAATTATACCTCATAACAACAAAGAAAATTGAGCATGTTACGTACCACCCAGAAAATCCGAGAAAAATAGGAAACAATAAGCTTTATAATCTTAAATAAATAACAATATTAAATGTAATTAAGTATATAATACATTATTTAATTCGTATTCCGAATATAACAGTAGCATAGTAGATAATTAAGTAGACAACAATATGCCTCATCTTTTTATCTCTTCTCATAAAAATCAGTTGAATACTTTACCGGCAAAACTTATTTAATTTTTATGTTTGTAAAAACAGAAGCTTTGCGAAACTGAGTAGCTACATAAATATGTGGAGTAATAACCATGCACTGATGAAGTCCTTTGTTTTTTTACTGAGTACGTGATTCAGAATCCAGTGTGTTCTATGTCCGGGTCAAATACCTATAATCATCATTTTATTACGCTTAAAATGTACCACTGATATCATAATATAATATATGTACCAACATGGCCACCATTAGCAAGTATTACTACAAAAGTATATCAACAAAAACTAATTATTTTCATTTCCTTTAATTTTTGACACGATTTTATAACGATACGCTCCTTCATGAAACAACTTTACTGCACAACCTTGGTATTTACATTTATTTTATTAACACAATATAACATATTCGAATGAATACCAGCTTTAACTCAAACAAAATAACTAAATATGTCACTTAAAATCCGCATTTGAATGTAGCTAGACGTGACGACATTCCTGTGTTTAGTTGCATCACATTTTACAGCCTTCGGCCGTATCGTCACCTATCCCCGTATGCTTCACTATAAGCATAAAATCGTCTACGATTATTGCATTCAGGTAAATGTGTGGGTGAATATTATTGGCAGGTCTGAGACACGAACAAATGAGCTGACTATGGAAGGTACGACACATTTCCAAAGCGTATTCAAACGTGCATAGAATCCCTGTAAAATAAATATTATTTGGCATCGATCGGTGTCGTGCCGTGTATGGGAACCCTTAGTCGCCTCTGGATGCAGGAAGGCTCCACAAATAAAATATGTGACTTGAAGGCGACGGCGAGGTGCCGTCGAGATGAGGCTGCGCAGGCTGGTGTGAAAGAGAAAATAAACAAGACTTCAGTAGTTAAAGTGGGATAGAAAACAAAGCTTGGCTATCTGGAGAAATGCGAGCACCTCATTTAATCGGTACGCGCTTCGTTTTGTAGGATAAAGGAAAATTTGCGATGTTTTAGATACCCTTGGCTTTATCATGTGCGTGGGTGTATGAAGCTTATGTTATACCTTTTTATAGGACGTGTTTACCAATCTAAATAAAAGTTACTTACTGTTACAAATTATTTTAAAATAGAACTGTCCTTCTGTTTTTAAATATTCAGGAGTATACAATTAATTAGATATTTATTGGACAGTTACAAAAATAAAAAGCTAATTATAGTCTATAGTTAAAACACTTCAGTTATTGTATGTTTGTCTTCAAAGTGTTTGTTAACAAAGTATTGAATAAATAATTTGAAATAGTACATAATTACCAATCTTTAATTGGTGTTGGTGCCTACTTGACATTAATTGCCGATGTAATAGATTGTTAATATTTATCTAATGTTTTATTCATGGTTTATTAAGTTGTAAGTCTCGTCCTTTAATTTATTTACGCGAGAAAGCTATTTCTCTTTAGGAGAGAATTAATGATATTGGTTAGTTTAGATTCGCGTTAATTAAAGTTTAATGTGCTTTTAGAATATTGTATTGGACAAATTTGTTTGCAGATCTAGGTATATATTTGATACTAGCTGTGCCCCGCGGTTTCACCCGCGTAGTTCCCGATCCCGTGGGAATTTCGGGATAAAACGTAGCCTATGTTCTTTCCCGGACCATAAGCTACCCCTGCACCAAATTTCAATTCAATCGGTTCAGTAGTTTAGCCGTGAAAAGGTAACAGACAGACAGACAGAGTTCTCTTCTTCTTCTTCTTCAGCCTATTGCCACCCAATGCTGAGTGTAGGCCTCTTGCATTGCACGCCATTCACTTCGATGTTGAGCTTTCTGCATCCAATGTCTACCTGCTATGCGAACCAGATCGTCCGTCCACCGCATCGGTTGCCTGCCCACGCTTCTCCGCCCAGTCCTTGGTCTCCATTCTAAGACGGCTTTCCCCCAACGGCTGTCTGTAGTTCGACAGATGTGCCCAGCCCACTTCCACTTTCTTTGAGCTATTGTCGTGGCAATGACGGTCAACTTAGTTCTTCTTCGGATCTCCGTATTACGTATTCTATCTCGAAGAGAAACACCCAACATTGCTCTTTCCATAGCTCTCTGGGCAACCTGTAATTTGTTAATAACCTGTTGTGTAAGAGTCCAGGTTTCTGCTCCATAGGTCATTACAGGCAGAACACATTGTTGAAATGCTCTTCGCTTCAGGTTTATTGGTACATTTCCTTTGAGCACTTCGGATAAATTACTGAAAGCACCCCAACCTAGTCTAATTCGGCGTATAATTTCTTTATCCAATGTGTTCTTTTCTAGGCTTAGGATTTGCCCAAGGTATACGTACTCGTTTACCCTTTCCAGTGCTTGCCCGTGTACAGTGATATGGTCGGCATCATTGTTATTGCACATTATTTTTGTTTTTGACGTATTCATCTTAAGTCCCACTAATGCTGACACGTCGTGCAATTCCTCGGTCATGCTTTGAAGTTCTTCCAAGTTTTTAGCAAAGAGTATAATTACGTCCGCGAAGCGGAGGTGGGTAAGTGAGACTCCGTTAATATTTAAGCCTCTATTTGTCCAGTCGAGAAGCTTAAATATGTCCTCTAAGCAGGAGGTAAACAACTTAGGTGAAATAGTGTCTCCCTGTCTTACACCTCGCTTCACGGGTATGGGGTTGGTGAGGTCGTGCAATTTAACTTGGAGAGTGGCTGCTTGGTAAATGGCTTTGATGGCTTCTACGTATCTAGTATCCACTTGGCATCTTTGTAGAGAGTGTATTACAGACCAATGTTCTACTGTATCGAAGGCCTTTTCGTAGTCGATAAAGGCGATTGCTAGTGGTTGATTGTATTCCTTACACTTCTCTATTACTTGCCGCACAGTGTGTAGATGATCTATGGTAGAGTAACCTCTTCTGAACCCCGCCTGTTCAACCGGTTGTGCCCCGTCCAGTTTGCCACTCAAGCGTAGAGTTATCACCTTGGTGAATAGTTTGTAAACGTGGCTCAGCAAGGAAATAGGTCGGTAGTTGGTTAGTTTAGTGATATCACCTTTCTTATATAGTAGAATCACGACCGCATTTCTCCAAGACTCTGGTGCCACGCCCTCAAACAACACTTTGTTGAAGAGTATTTGGAGTTGCCTCAAAACTGGCCTCCCTCCGTTTTTTAGACTCTCGTACGTAATATTGTCTTCACCAGGTGACTTCCCCACCTTCATAAGCTTGAGGGCATTCTTAATTTCGTACTGGCTGATTTCGGGAAGGTCTTCGGTGTAGTGCCTCCTAAGAGGTGCTCTTGTATCTTGACGGCCTATGTTGGGGTCCAGGTTTTGTGTTTTGTACAGCATGGTGTAAAAGTTCTCCACCACCTCCAAGATTTTTGATCTGTCAGTTGTTATAGTTCCTTCAACTGTCGTGACGTTTATGGATCTGTTGGCATCCCCTTTTTAGCTGTTTCCTGAAAACTTTTGGCCCCTTGTGTCTTTCTATTACGTCCAGAATCAATTTATGCCTTCTTTGCCTTAATAATTTGCGTAAGTGGTGTCTAATTTGCTTGTTGACTGCTGACAGTCTATTTTGGTCCGGAGAAGCTAGAATTATTTTTCTTTCATTCAACAAGCTGTCTAGTTCTCTTGACTTAGGCTTGTAACTTGATTTTGACGTAGGTCTTATTTCGTTGACTGTTTCCTCGATAGACTTTACTAATTGGTTGCTGATGGCATCTACACTCCACGTCTCTTCGGCTGTCAGTTTCTCAGATAACTTATTTTCAAAGAAGTTTCGATGGAGCTCTATATATTTGGTATCAATTGGTGGGCGGGTGGTTTCTACCAGCCGTCGGCGCTCGAGTTTTATATTTAATTTCAGCCTAGCTCTCAGTATCCGGTGGTCACTTCCCGCCCCCACTCTATTTATAACGTCAACATTGTCAAATATATATCTATTGGAGCTCAGTATAAAGTCTATCTGGTTCTTAGTTCTGCCGTCAGGGCTTTGCCATGTCCACAGTCTCTGTTGTTTTTTGTGGAAAAAGGTATTCATAGCAAAAAGTTTCTGCTGGCTAAGAAAATTTGCCATAGTGTGACCTCTTAAATTACGTTCTCCCAGACCAAATTTTCCCACATACTCTTCGCCTAGCAAGCCGCTTCCCAACTTGGCATTAAAATCACCGATTACTACAGTATAGAAGCACGGGTTTTCTTCAATGGCACTATTGATGTTATCATAGAATTCCACTATGTCGTCGTCTGAATACGAACTTGTTGGTGCGTAAACTTGAATGACTTTAAGAGAATAGCGTTTATTAAGTTCAAAAGTAGCGTAGATGACACGTGATGAAACAGCGCAGATGTTGCGTAGTTTTTTCGCCATCGAGGTATTAATGAGAAGCCCTACTCCTCCTTGTGACCAATCTTCATGTCCTTTGTAGTAGAATAGCTGGCCTGGTGTTAATTTTGTGAGCTCTTCGCCTCTCCTTCTAGTTTCGCTTAAGCCGATAATGTCCCACTTGATTTTATTTAGGACTTCCGTTTCCAATTCCTGGTATCGTTCCTCCGTAAGCAAAGTTCTACAGTTATATGTCGCCAGGTAGATGTGTTGGCAGCCGTAACCATACTCCCAGGGATTCTTAGCACCCTCTGTCCTGCTGGATCTCCGATCGCTGCCGTAACCGGGCCTAACAGAACGGCTGGGAACTGAGGGCCTTTCCTTCTTTTGTCTGTGCATGCAAGGGTATTGGCCTTAAAACGCCACGCTGGCCATTGCGGGTTGGCGAGTTTACTCTTTTTTGAGGGTATTTGAATCCTCACGGCTCGTAATAGCCGCTCCCGTAATCGAGAGGGTCAGGTTATTTCCCGCCGCCTGATACTCGGCGTTGTTACTCATTTGGCACCACCCGGGGGGCACGTGTAGGGCCTCTAGGGTAATTTCCTACGGACGCGAGTAACTCTACCCCCCAGACAGAGTTACTTTCGCATTTATAATATTAGTTAGAATTAATAAAGTAATTGTAATTATACTGACTCGTTAGAGTTATACATAGTATATATATATATATATATATATATATATATATATATATATATATATATAGTTATACATAGTAATGTGGTTATGTAAAGGTTAAGCTTACATTTAATTTTCAATCTGTTTACCAACGTAAATGTAATCTATGCAACCATAGAACGTAGTTTTCCGCTGTAGGAATTTTTGACCGATTAATATAATTCTGAATTGAGGGACCAGGATTTTGTTTTTACTATTTCGTTATTTTTTTCTTGGCAACAATTTTCCTCGTCTAAATTAATTGGAATAGGTAAATATGTTTACATTTTTCTCTTGGTTATTAA
Organism: Timandra comae; assembly: GCA_958496195.1. Lineage (NCBI taxonomy): Eukaryota > Metazoa > Arthropoda > Insecta > Lepidoptera > Geometridae > Timandra > Timandra comae. Next base: position 5,092,875 of record OY292360.1, read on the forward strand.
ATTAGAATTACGTTAAAGTAAGTGTAATATTCCGAACATTTTCCTACGCTTGGTATTGCTGTCCTGCGTTCAATATTTATTGAGCCTATGTTAGTTATTCAATCCCGCTTTGCCTATTGAATGCGTTTTACAATATTTACACTATTTAGTCAGTTATTTATTGGAATACCAAAAGCTTGTCTATGAAGAATGAATATTTTATATGTATAGGGGCATGTGTACTTACCTATCAAAGCAGAGGACTAATCACATGTTTGTTATTTTTTGAACATGGGTGGGGTTTGAAATCACCAACACGTAAGTATGCGTTGTAAAAATCTATTAAAATAGTACTAATACTAATCCTCCTTAAACTGTAGTTTATTATCATTCTTTTATCAACTCAAAAATGCACATAGGAACGTCGAAGGCTCTTTTCTCTGTATGCATTACGTACCTACCTTTCAAGCACATAAGTTACTTTGTATTCACATAAGTTTTCCTTAAAATATACCATAATGTATTAATTCCAAAACCACTATACTTGACTCATATCATAAAGCCCCTTAATCAGACCATTTGCTCGAACATTCGAAAGTTAACCACACATCGAAATCGTATTGTCAAAATGAATGCCCAAATATTAACTCATCATAAGTGGGTATAAATAATTTTATTGTAATCGGTTGGTTATCCGCCAAATAAAAGGTTTGGTTTGCGAACAAAGGAGGATCAAAGCTACCAACTATATTGTGATGGTACGGATGCATGCTAATATGGGATAAATACCGACACATACCCGCCGGTTGGCAACTCACACACACCACGATCACTGCATTGTTACACGTATTTTAACATGCACACTTATGCACATTTAAATAGGGTTGATAATTTGATGATTTTTATTGGTATTGATGCTTCAGGACGACTATAATTCTTCCTATTTTTATGCGAGCGTTGAGTACTACTGCTCCGATCGATCTTTATCGTTTAAAATCCTTCTAGATAAATTAGCTATCCAATAGTATGAGAATTTTCCAAAAAACAGTAGTCCCTATGAGCATATTCAACTAAACAAACTTTTTAGTTTACAATATTAGTAGAGACCTATCTCTACTCAAACTACGGCAAACGAGCAGACGGGTGATGATAGCCTATTTATATAAAAATTGAAATTTGAGGTTGATATTTTTAAAATAATACACAAATTCTATCTTTACATTTTAAAAAACTTGACAACCCTAAGCTTAAAGTGGATTATTCATGCACTTGATTTTGGCAAATGAATCGAAAACTGTCAACATAGTATATGTTATTTTACATAAAAACTTTCCCACGTAAAATACATTAGTACGAACAGACTCAATAAGTATTATCATTTTATATACTTAGATAAAAGTATGTTGTGAGCTTAGGCCTCTCTCTCTGAGATCCCATGGCAGAGCAAATGCTTGTCTTTCGCTGATGATGTAGGTACATTGAGAAACAATAAGTTTAATCACCATCGATAGTTAAAAAACATAATTCAAACGACAAAACGTCTTATCGTATCAAATGTACTCTCGTGACATGTTCCTCAGTTTAAAATTTCGCGTGTGGCATATGGTAAACGCTTCTGCGATAAATTGTAATGAGTTACCTGAAGATAATAAGGAAACTTTTAGCGATAATATTCAGTGTTTTAAAGTACATTGCCACTTTGTTATGAACGTTTAAGTTGAAGCAATATGAGCAGCGGTCGATGGAAGTGGAACTGTGATAAGAATAAAGATGTTTGGTACGGATTGGTTACGCGCCAACCTTGCGGCGTTCTGACTTTTTTCATTCGTTTTTTGAGGACACACATTTTGCCATTGCCATTTAAACACATCAAAGGTCCCTACTGTCATTTTTTTGTTTTACATGTGAACGGAGAGGATTTGGTTGAGGCTGTGACACTCGTTGATATTATAGCGGAAAATAACCTTGTTTAAAACGGTTATTAATGCCAAGCTAAAGCCTACCTTACGTGTTAGTAAATAAATTGCTATATTCTTTTAATTGACATCGTAATAAGATGGAGCATTGTCTAGAATGGTGCTATAAATAAATGTTACATAAGTTTATATGGTCAATTTCATTACTTTTTAATTACTCTTAACATAAATACTTATATATGTATAGTTTAATATAAGGCACATTGGAAAAATATGGTATGCAAATCTAAATAAGGAAGCTGCATAAGAGGCTGCCTTATCGCTGAAAGAAATTTCATAGAGATAATCTTTGGACGTTAGACTTGATTCTTCTTCACTATTGATAAATCATCTTTTTCGGTCTTCAAAGCTATTATCAGAAGACCTATAAAACATTCATACTACTGAAAGTATTAGAAAAGCGACATAACGTCATATAAATTCTTTATTTCGAACACTGTAACATTTTAGCATAATTTATTGTAAAATATAACCTTTTTATATGTAAAATAGTAAGTGCATACCTTCCTAGTCGGCGTATTATTCCTGACAATGCCTATCGAAGACAATAAATACCTCAGTTGGCGCCAGTTCTAATTCACTATGCTCCAAGCGCAATCCTACAGTTGATCTACTGTGAACCTTTCGTATTATGCATCTTGTTTTGTATTATATAAGTTTGACCATCACATAATATTATAAAAGTTTTGTTGAGCTCTTGGAGGTAAATAATAATAAGCTAAAGAACCTTAGCAAAATGAATGGAAAACCAGGCCCTAGAGATTTTTTGTAAGCTTTTATAGAGGTCCAAAAAATAAGTTTAACTTAGTTGGTCATAAAATAATAAAAATGCACAGACCTACATTAAAACAGTGATAACTGATAAGTCTTTTACAATACCAATAAAATTAATTGCAATTCAATTAAGAACAATTAAGAAGCTTAGTTTAAATTTTGCAAAACAAATTACGGATAAATATTCTATAAATTTTCAGAGTAAGTCGAAATGCCTTGATCCTAAGTCGCGATTCCGATTCCCAGGCGGGCGTTGGGTCGCTGCGTTCCCTGACCAGCGCCGGGAGACAAACCAGTTCCATTTCAATATCACACCAGTACATACACAGTATAACATGCCTCGCCACGACCTGTCTTCGAAAATTCTTTATTTAATTTTGTTTGAGCATCTTCACTCAAGATTTGTATCATGTGCGTATGCGTTTAATGGTCTCAGTTACTCTGTTCGTTTAATACGTTTTTCTGCAATGTTTAATGTTAAATACAAGGTCGCTGTTTTGAAAAATACGTTTATGTAGTACTAGCAGCGCCCCGCAGTTTTACCCGCGTAGTTCCCGCTTCCGTAAGAATACAGGGATGAAAAAATATACCAAAAACTTAAATCATTCTATCTATTAAAGAAAACCGCTTCAAAATCCGTTGGGTAGTTTTAAAGATTTAAACATACATTGGGACAGACAGCGACAGCGACTTTGTTTTATCCTATGTAGTGAGTGAAGCCTATTTTAACGTTACTGTCGTTTTAAGTTCTGCTAACAAAATAATGTAAAGGTTGCTATTTGAATGTGCGTAATTAATAATAGGATGCGGAAATGCGAGATAATTTCCAGAGGTCCTGAGTTCAATTCTTGGGACGAGCGATACATGTTTGCCATTTTCTAATAATTGCTCTAGTTTGAGATCACCAACATGGTAATTGGACAAGCGTGGTGATACATACTTGTATTCTTCCTTACTGTTGTAATCTAATATCATGAACGAGTGAGCTGATAATGTACTATGTACCACTATGATTGAAAAATAAAGCATTACGCGGGTAAACTTGACTAATACATAGTTTCTTTAACTTACGATATGATAAAAGGAAAATTAATTTGGCATATCATAACAAAACTTCAATCATAAAAAGGACCGGGTCCTTGTATAAACAAGCATAAAATTGAGTTATATTACCAATCCTTACTTATCCTAATATGGTACTTAAGGTAGCCAAGGGTACAGAGGATAATAAAGTCACAGTTTATTCACAAGTTGTATATCAACCAGTTTACCAGATAGTGCTTATCTGTTGATGTTAAACGCACTTCTGTCCAACGAATGGAGCTTTCGAATCGGGGTTTATCTGTACTGACCAACACTCTGATTAATAGTTAATGAGTGTTTGTGGTAATACTAAGTAGGGCTGTCGATATGTATAATGATCTAATGAATTTTGATCGGTTTTATATAGGATTTTGATAAACTTGGTGGACTTCAAAATTATAAGAAAGTTCTTTACACACACAACCCTAACTAAGCATATTATAAACAATCCACAAAATAACATTTATACATACATTTACCATTTTTCGCATCGTGTTGCTTCATGATTGTAATTTAATGTAGAAGCGGACTTTTTGTAAGTTAATTTAACTACTGGTAACGCCATCTTTTGGTGACAATTTGAAAGTTTATTAACATATTGAGCGAAAAATTTTGTTTGTACAAGATAATTGTTAAGTTTGGTTTAACTATTATCAACAACACTTCAAAGAAGTGAATACTATTAGATTTAAGTTGAACAAAGGTCAAAAGGTCTAAAAATTTTTGAACATTTTATGGAATATTTAGATGAGACTTAATATCGATACGTATCTATATTATGTACGATATTCTTTCATTATAGGTCATTTATACCAGTAAACACTTATCCAAATCACCCTTTAAAGTTTGCAAATATTTTTTTAGGTCAAATCTATACTTCTATACTAATATTATAAAGAGGAAAGATTTGTACTTTTGTGTGTAACGAATAAACTCAAAAAGTACTGGACCGATTTTGATAATTCTTTTTTCATTAGAAACCTACATTCACCCTGGGTAACATAGGCTATATTTTATCCCGGTATTCCCACGGATACGGGAACCACGTGGGTGTGACCGCGAGACGCCGCTAGTATCTAATATTTTAGCTAGGATAATTTAAATCAACCATTTCGTTACACTTAAGCCCCGGGCACTAATCAATCAATAATTTGACCGTTTAAATGGCCAATTTGTATCCACAGCGAATATCGAAATCAGCTTACTTTTACAGATAGTGACGAAATTTCGTGTACATTCCCGCATATTATCCTGTTTACCATGGAAAATTACATTAAAATACGTAATTTGAATCTCAAAGATTAACAATACATACTTCTTAACATTTGTTTTTGTAAATAACACACATATTGAGTTGAAACTTTACTATTCATTGCTTTTATCATCAGCTTTAGTGACCTTTTTACTGCCTGCCTGCCAAGTGTCAAATCCGAGGTTCAATTTCATTTCACATGGCACAGGTTTCAGCTCACCAATACGCAACACATTGGGAAAGCATGTTTATTGTCCCTATTTCTATTGTACTACGAGTATAACACCCGAGATCTTCAGACCTTGTTGTCCAGCAGTTTGGCCCTTCCTTTAAGTCTATTTGTATACTACTAGGTTTTGATTCCAAAATTCGCACGAGAAGGCAAAAAATATATCCATTGCAAAAGTGTGATCGGTTCAGCCATTCTAAGTAGACTAGTAATCCGTTTACGAAAGCAAACGGCTAACTATTTGAAACACATTTTCAAGTACTATCAAAGTATGTTATCTTCTGTAATCAAAGTTTAACACTTAACCCTTAAAAGTGTGTTGTTTAGAATGGAATTCGAATCTGTGTATCTCCGACCTCTATGACCATAACCCAGCCTTTAACCGTTACACCATAAAGTTCTGAGCGTTCGCATTATTGTGATCTATTTGTTAGATCAAGTTACGTCTCAGTTTTTGTATGGAATATTTTTGTTCGTGTGCATGTCATATACCTACTTATATTTGGTGTGTATTATTCTCGTTTAATTTATAAATTAGAGAACAGTGGACTATTTGCGCCCCATAATTTTCCCCGAGTATACCTCAAACCTTAGGTAAATGAAACTCTGCTTCTTCCAATCAATTCAGTAATTATTACGTGAGATAAAAAAAACTACAAAATGACCATTGTTTTTTCAACCTATATCGTCTCACTACTGCAAAGTTCCTTATTAATAATTGATACGCGTAATAAAGTAATATTATAATCTACTTTTTTACCTAAAACATTCCACTAAGTTCGTCAACATTAAGTGCCCTGTAAACGATCAAATTGTTTGTCAAATTTTACGTGTTTGTCAAATTATTTGATAGTGTACTGCTGTGTTTGAGGCGTTTGTCAAACAATCTACGTGTTTGTCGTGTTTGATGAAAAGCTGGATTGATGTCGAGTTTGGCAAACGTGTTTGAACGTGAACGGCGGTGTTTGTCAAACAAGATCTCACTCGTTGTATTGACATCATGGAGGACGCTACGCTCAATGACGATATGCTAAGTGGCAATATTACGGACAAAGAATTTACGTTACATTTCATATCTGTTTATCGTGATATGCCGATGTTATGGAAAATAAAATCAAAAGATTATATGGACAAGAACAAGAGAAGCACAGCAATAAAAAAAATGACAAATTTACTGAAGATGTGTCGCCGGAACATTACGGAGGAAGACGTGAAGAAAAAAATTAACATTCTACGTACGAGTTTCAAGCGCGAAAACAACAAAGTGAAAAAGTCGATGCTTTCTGGTTCTGGTACAGATGATCTGTATGTACCATCATTATGGTACTACAAAGATTTAGAATTTCTGCAAGATCAAATGGAGGGAGAAGCAGGAATTAGCACAATAATAGCACAGGAGGTAAATAGTAGTACTGTTTATTGTATTGTATTTTTACACGTACACACGGCTACACATCAAGCTATACTTACCAGTATAAGCAGACTTCCGATTGTACGAAAAACATATACAATGCGAGGTCAGCTAAAACTGGTTTTGTATAGCTTGATGTGTAGCACACGGCTATATAACATATAAAATATATACGGTACAACATAAAAAAATACCTACTCTAAACATTTGTTTTGCCATGGAACAGCGCCCGTTGTATTAAAATATTCACAAAAGTCATCTCTTACTTGTTTTGCTAGAGAAGCACTATTTCCAGCTCGAGTATGCTCAATACCTAACAACATTGACTCATTTCTCCAAGTACCTGGAATAACAGCCCCCGTAACAAAATCTTCCACATCTATTTCTCCATGTCGAACGTAATTTTTTTGTTTCATAAGTAAATTGTGTAGATGGCAACACGCCATTACTACTATTTTTGCTTTTCTTGGAGATAATTTAATAGGTTTTTGGAAAATCTTAAAACGACTTGCAAGAATGCCAAATACATTTTCAATTATTCGTCGAGCACGAGATAATCTATAATTAAAGATCCTTCTGTTATCATTTAACACTTGTTTATTGTAAGGTTTCATAAAGTTTGGAAGTAGTTGGAAAGCTTCATCGCCTACAAACACAAAAGGCATTTTTTTATTAGTGTTTGGCAATTCTTCTGGCTCTGGAATATGTAATTGATTATTCTCAAAGCAATGCCAAAATTTTGTGTTTTTAATTACCCCTCCATCTGACACTCTGCCATTTGTACCGACATCAACCATAATGAATTCATAATTTGCATTGACTATACCCATAAGTACTATGCTGTATGATCCTTTATAGTTATAATAGTAGGAACCAGAATTTTCGGGTTTTTGCAAAGTGATATGTTTTCCATCTACAGCTCCAATACAATTATCAAAGTTCCATGCATTTCCAAATCGTCGCGCCAATATCTTCCAATTTTCTTTTGTTCTGGGTACCTGAAATAGAAAAATGTTTATTATAATGTTGTTTTTATTTCCAGGAATCATCATCATCACAATCTTTAACCTCAACAGCTTCGCAACCTTTGGCATCTACAAATCCAGTGCAATCAAAAAAGAAGAAAAGGGAGGACTTGCAGCATGACTTATTGACATTAGCCAGGGATCATTTCAAAAAACCTGAAAATGAATATCAAGCAATGGCAAGAAACTGGGCCTTTAAACTGGAGAGGATGTCTGCAGAACAAAGACGACTGGCAGAAAAGTTCATCAACGATATACTCTTTGAAGGTGAAGAAGGAAATCTTCGTAGACATTCAGTAATAATAAATCCGAGCAATCAATATTCCATTTCCTCATCTCCATCTCCCGTTCCGTACATTCAATCTCCTATCTCTCACACTCAATCTACTGTTCCGCAATCTCCATCTCCCGTTCCGTACATTCAATCTCCTATCTCTCACACTCAATCTACTGTTCCGCAATCTCCATCTCCCGTTCCGTACATTCAATCTCCTATCTCTCACACTCAATCTACTGTTCCGCAATCTCCATCTCCCGTTCCGTACATTCAATCTTCTATCTCTCACACTCAATCTATTGTTCCGCAATCTCCATCTCCCGTTCCGTTAATTCACATTCCAGACTTGCAAAATAACGAAACTGAAGCTGAGACAGCAGCAAAATACTTGAAACATTTTTATTCATTTTAATTAGTATGATTTAAATAAAACCTTACCTGAATATTGTTGCATAGTGTTTCATTTATTGCTTCACAAGTTTCAATGATAATGTTGCTCAATGTTCGAGGTGCAACGCAGGCTTGAAATTTTAAGTCTTCGAAATCGGCGCCGCTAGCCAGGTACCTCAAAGTTATTGATAACCTTTGAGAAGCTGGTATAGATTTGCGCATAACTGTGTCCTTTTTTTCAATACGAGGACGAAGTATAGTCAGTAAATCTTCAAAAGTTTTATGGTCCATGCGCAGGAAGTTTGCGTAGTCTTCAGGTTCTGTGCGCAATATTTCCCGTAGCAAATTCTCGTGGGTATATTTATCTCTTAATTTCAACCATTCTCGACTCCATCGTCTTCTTTTTTTTGTCTTGATACATAGTGCTAGAGTCAATGCCAAAAATGCGTCATTTGAATTACTCATTGTAATTGTAAGAGCGCTCGGCACGGCGACGTCCCGTCACGAAAGGAGAAACCCGAATCTACTAGAAAGTTAACAAATTTGTTTGATATTTGGTTTGATCGTTTAAGCTATTGTTTGATGAAAACGTGAAGTTTGACAAACAAATTTGCCAAGCAAATTTGATCGTTTACAGGGCACTTTAGGACGACAAATGGTAAAGAGTCACAAATCACAATGGATGCGGCGCGTTCGATACAATAATAGTGAATAAACACAGCGATGAGTTATCGGCGAGATCTCAGGTCGTCGGCCGCGGTACCGTTCCACTTGCCCCTGAACGCGACGAAACTATCACGTGAATGTTAGAATGGGTAGAGCAGGCTTTGGTTTGGATGTGGTATCTGTGTGATGGGAAATGGATAGAGTGGTATCTGGGATGGAACATGGATACAGGGAGATTTGTACAAAGCATTCATTGATAAATTGTTAAGATAAATAATAGCCGTTTTTTTTAAATAAATCCTACTGACACCAATCTTCGATACTATAGTTATTATCTTTCTAATTATTTTGTAAAATATCAGCGATATGTTGAATGCCCGTAAGCAACGCTCTGGACTGTTAGCTTTGGAGGTATAATTATTAAATAGAAGATCCGAAAAAAACATGTGTAAAAATAGAATTTACTGTGACAAACAATGATGACTAATATTTATAACAATAAATTTAAATTTAAAATTTAAATAAAATACTGCCTCATCCAAAACCACTACACCACGAGACACAGTCGGTTCATAGACGAATTCCGACGTGACCATTCCGCTAATCAAATTTTGTAACTTTTGTACTCGTATTGTAACCATCGGCTAGGTAAGTATATTTTGTTCATTGTAATCAATCGGTAAATGTGTTTTTTGAGCCATCAGTTATACTACCGTTAAGCGAAATCGTTGTTCTCGATTGATTCGATTATTTGAATTGTTGAACAAATCGAATTAATACAAATACATTATCTGTAAAAAGAATAGCTTAATATTGACCTCAAAACTTTAGTTCCTGGTTTCGGAATATTATTCTTTGCGTGTCAATGGAAATTTTGCTTAATAATTTGCTCTGACGCATGACGTTTGCTGCATCAGCCATCTAGAGCGCAGGTGTTAGGACATTGGAGTATGTCTATGAACTGTATAGAGGTTCATAGTTACATTGTTCCTATAAGTCAGTTTTCTTACTCGTAATACTCGTAATATTTCTGTAGAAAATGGGATAAAATATAGCCAAGTAGACATGGTTATATTCTATTGGTAAAAGAATTTGTGAATCGGATCGGTAATTCGGGAAATGAGAGCGTTCGCAAAATAACTCATCAGCTTTTTAATATTGGAATGGATTCGATTTATTAATTTAAATAAACAAAGTACGTCAAACGTTTGACCTAAATACTGAATTGATACATCATAGTCAACACCGGACTAAAGATCGTAATTTAGTTCTAATTTATTGTATTGATCGTTTATGAATATTATTAATTTTAGATATATATTTTTTTTAGGTAGAAAAAACAACAATACCAGCTAATACTAAGTATTTACACTCACACTTACTTTATCTAAAACAGTGACGTCAAAATATTTAGTCTGTTGGTTTGTTTTCTTGCTTGCATGGTGGCGCTACTCTCCTTCTTCGAGTCGATTGACAAGACCTTTTCAACAATTTTAGATGTTATAGCACCAATAAGTGGCTACTTCGATGGCGTATGTAGTTATTGAGAGCGCTACCCTCAATAACTACACTGGTACAATTTGAAATTTGATATTTTGTTGGATAGCTTATTCATTGAAGAAGGCAGTAGGCTACAAAACATCACGCTAAGACGTATAGGAGCAGAATTATCCGTAGAACACAGCCAATCAAAATGGATCGATCAAGACATATACCTACTTACTTAGTTACTGCACCATTTAACTTTTTTAATAGATCAACCATTAGCTAAGTCTATTCATCCTAATTATCTTGTTCAAACCTATATTACTTCCATGGCGCGATGTCTAACAAGATAACACTACCTATTTACGGTAAACATTGTCTTAAAACGACATAATTGGTTCAATTAACACTTTTTTATACACTGACTTATACAGAACTATCTTTATCGATGTTCCACCTTTAAAAGGATCAATGTATTACGTGCAGTCATTTAGTAATGGTAGAATGATGTGTTTATCAATTGATGTTTGAAGACAGTATCTACTTACTGAGACAGTTTCATGATGATTCAATTCGAAAAAGTATCTATATATAAAATCACTACATAGTATAAACAAAGTCATTGTATGTCTGTCCCTATGTATGCATAAATCTTTAAAACTACGCAACGGATTTTGAAGCGGTTTTTTTAATAGGTAGAGTGATTCAAGAGCAGTTTTTACCCATCCCTATATTCTCACGGGAGCGGATACTAAGCGGGAAAACCGCGGAGCACCGCTAGTATTTCTGTAAATTCTAATAATCGTGCGAAGTTAGGGAGAGAAAACACATTTTCTATTTAACTAAAAAATATTGAGTTCAAAATCTATTTCAAATTCTTCACAGCTACGATATTCAAACTCCAACATGAATACACACATAAATTATACAGACAAAATACTTCATATACAAATAACAATCATTACAAAGTACAATAAACTTACCACTCTAATAATCGTTGTATAGTTTTTACTCGTGTACAAAATGCGGTAATTTAACGGTTACCCTAATCAGATGTCGGCGCGAGCGCGGCGGAAATCGATGCGATATATTTCATACAAACTATTCCATATTCTGTGTTATTTTCATACTAACTGTTGGTTATTCTACGACATTTGCCGTCAGCATTTCATACATACTATTGTATATTCTGTGTTCGGTTTAATAGTAACTGTGATCTATTCTATGTTATTATAGAGTATTTGCTGAAGGCGTAATAGACATGGTTGCTATGTCCGCGTTGTTATTTAGAGTTGGCAATTTTTGATAGAGTGAGAGGTGAATTGATTTACGGAATTTAGAAGGTCTTTATTTTGTCTTATGGGCTATCACTACATAGGACTCGTATAAACAAATTCGCTTTCTCTGTCCCTATGTATGCTTAGATCTTTAAAACTACGTAACGGTTTTCGATGCGGTTAGTTTTAATAGATAGAGTGATTCAGTAGGAAGGTTTTTAGTATAATTTTATTCCCATATTCCTACGGGAACGGGAACTACGCGGGTGAAACCGCGGGGCGCCACTAGTTCATAATAGAGAACAAACCGTATTTTTCATGTGAAATCATATTTATCTTCAATGCACCTGTAAAGAAACTACTTATTATAAACCCAATCAGATCTAATTAAAGGACAATAATTTCCTTTTTTGAACATCATTTAATTAAAGGACAATCATCTTATTTTATTACTTAAATAATTTCTAAAAAAATAATAAAGAAAATCTAAGGCCTCCTAATTTTTTTAAGTCACTACTAATTTGAAGAACTACTAAACTAATTTTGATGTAACTTTTAATAGCACATAGAGATAGAGACTCAGCAATAGGCTTTTTATCGGTAAAAAAGCAGTCACTATTCGTATAAAACTTCAATATCATATCAATCAAAACCAGACACGCAACTTCTAATAGTTTTATTGTGTTTCTTAATTTTCTAAACCGATAGCTTTTGAGGCGCCGCTTCCCGACAATAGTTGTTATAAAACCAATAAATGTCACGTTGCTTGGCATCCCATGGAGTCCGGCGCAGATATGTTAACGAGAACTATACAAGTTTAGTCTCAGCTACTGGCAAAGATTAGTAGAATTGTACAGAGATGGTGTGGTTTTGGTGATGTGTGTTTATGAAGATAGTAAGTAGGTAAGGTAATACTCGTGAGAGTGGGTAGAAGTAGGACTGTTATTAAAATATAGATTAGACGAAAATTATTATTTTTTCGTCAACCGTTGTTGTCGTCTAACTGTTGGGCAAAGGGTCTTCTCCAAATATTTACAGCCATCCTTATTCTTTGCAGCCTCCCACTTACTGCTGTCCTAAGGTGGCAAGGTCACTTCGCCAACACTCTTTGAGCCAACCTTAAAAAATAAAAATAAAATTTATAATTTATGTACAACTTAGAATCCAGTTTTCAAATATTAAAAATCATGTTTCTAAGAAGGATTCTTTCAACCTATATTTTATTATTTTCATAAACACATTTAAAAAATCTACAATTAAAACAAGCATCCCATCTACAAACAATATAATCTATGCGGCAGGGCCGATGACAAGCGCGCGCGCAGGTCGCAGGGTCAACGACCGGCCCGTTACGAGTTACGTAACCAATCACGTAGCTTACGGCTACGAGCGCGGGCGAGCGGGGTTGCACCGTAGCACGATCACGATTGTTTCGCAACTTGTTGGTCATATTGCGAATGTGTAATGAGCCTAATATTTTTTAGATGATAATGTATTTTGACGTAGTCATCAATCTCGTCAAAAAATCATGATTACTTACTTTGAAACAAGTGTAGGATGTTAATTCTATTATGAAAATAGAAATGGGCTGCAACTTGTCGCTAACATTGCGAATGTATAATAAGCTTAATATTTTTACATAATTAGGTGATTGTTATTTTGAATATGACTATCTAATCTAACGAGACGAGATATGATTGTCATGATCTGAGAAAAAATATGACTAACTAGCTGTGCCCCGCGGTTTCACCCGCGTAGTTCCTGCTCCCGTGGGAATATCGGGATACACTATAGCCTATGTTCTTCCTCGGACCATAAGCTACCCTTGTACCTGTGAAAAGGTAACAGACAGACAGACAGAGTTACTTTCGCATTTATAATATTAGTTAGAATTTGAAACAAGTAGCGTAGAAAGTTCTAAATCGAAGTGTTCTAGTTATTCACTTATTTTAAATTAATTTGTTATAGGCAGCTACATAATAATATTTTAACAAAATTGCACATAAGTCATCATACTGTCTTCCAAATAAATGGTCACAGGTACAGTTCTTGTAATAGGTAAATATTTATGTAATCTATATTCATTATATAAAAGGCTTTGTCCTGAATGACTGATGGATCAACGCACAGCCTAAACCGCTGATCGTAGAGACCTGAAACTTGGAGGGTGTGTTATTTGTATTACGTAGGCGTCCGATAAGAAGGGATTTTTGAAAATTCCTCCTCTAAAGGGGTGAAAAGAGGTTGCTAAGTTTGTATGGGACAACGTGATTCCTCGGTCTGATTAAGTTCAAACTTGGCATAAATGTTCTTCAAAAAGATTAATTAAATATGTGATACTCAATTTTCTTAAAATTATCACCTAACATGATTAAAAGGGGGTAAAAAGTTATTTTGGGGTTGATTTGCGTTGAAATTGATATCAATACTCCTTTGACATGTGTTTCAATTTGACAGCTGAATGTCAAAATGGCGGACTAAAATAAAATGACGGAAAATGAGGCAGCGTATCAAAACTATAAGAAAATAAGAAAATACCGTATTTTTACTTATTATTAGATATTTATCAATATTTTTCACCCCGCATTATAAATCTAGACATTAATTTAAATAACTATTTCAAATATCAAATCTGTAGGTGAAGTAGTTTTTTCATAAAATGTACCTACCACCAACTTCGCTTTGCTCGCCCTAATTAGATATTTTACTCATAATTGGATTTCTGCTTATCATATCTTCAGGCATTTTCTATCTAAAATATTACTATACGAAAATTATTATTCATGTGCGATTTATCGATTTTAGCTTTATGATATGAAATTAGTTAAGTCGAGCAGGGTTTTCTTAAAACTAAATCACCCACTTATTATAGATACATAGATTCGCTAAATTACAATTCCAGTGTTAGCTTGGCAGTTTAGTTTTTTTCCAATATAGTAGAACGCCGATTATCCGAATCGGTCCTAAGTTACTATGTAATGTACCTCTATTAATTGTTGTGATTTACTATATTTTATATTTTCGTTAAGGCCCGCTGGGATTGGAACTTAAATATAAATAAATAAAATAACTTAAACAATACTAAAAACGGAAACATATTACTGAGACTTCGCTGTCCGACCGTCCGTCTGTCACCAGACTATCTCAAGAACATTGGACGTTGGACGTATGGTATGAGAGAATTTTGCATATTCAAGGTCAAGAACGGTGATAGCTAAAGCTACACTTGAAATTTTCACAAATGATATATTTCTATTGCCGCTATAGGAAAAAATAAGTACATAAAATAAAATAAATATTTAAACGGGACTTCTCAATACACTAAACGTGTTTTTTTGTCGTTTTTGGTACGGAAAACTTCGTGCGCGAGTCCAGCTATGTGCAGTCTATGTGCGATAATCCGAATTTTCGACTATCCGAATCGACCCCGGTCCCAATTAATTCAGTTAATCGGCATTCTACTGAATATGTATTGTGTTATGAAACGCCGACAAGATGAAAAAATGGGATGGAAGTGGTAGTGGGGTGGAAGGGTTAGTGGCGTGGAAGTGGAGTGGAAATGAGAGTGGTGTGGATGCGGGATAGGCGTTTAAGTGGTAGAGATGTGGAAATGGGATAAGTGTGGGGTTAAGGCCTTTGACTTTCCATCGGAAGGTGCCTGATTGGAACCCACCACCACGTACCAATGTGTTTCAAATCATCATTACCAGTTCATTGAACTCCCTACCGAGGGTACAAGACCAGAAATAAGTAATGATGAGTGATGTGGAAGTGGGAGCGGTGTGGAAGATGTATTAGTGTGGAAGGGGAGTGGGGTGGAAGAGGTAGTGGCGTGGAAGTGATATTAGGGGGTCAGCATCAGCTACCTAAAGAGGGGCTAGGGCCTGTCCTGAATCATATCTAATAGGGGTGTTTTAATTATGTATGCACATAAAATATTAAAGTTTACCTAATTTATATGTCACTAGCGGCGCCCCGCGGTTTTACCCGCGTAGTTCCCGTTCCCGTAAGAATATGGGTATAAAATTATGCTAAAAACTTTCCTATTGAATCACTCTATCTATTAAAATAAACCGCATCAAAATCCGTTGCGTAGTTTAAAAGATCGAAGCATACATAGGGACATTGGGACAGAGAAAGCGACTTCGTTTTATACTACATATGTAGTGATAACGAATAATATAGGCGTGTTTATTGTTTAATTTTAATCTCGACTGCCTGACCTAAATATTGATTAAAGTTATTTTATTATATCGATATTTAGCGTTAGCCCAAAATAACTATTCTACGCGTACGAAGTCGCGGGGCAGAAGCTAGTCCACAAATAATTATCTCAATCTGAGTAAGTACTTGTTTGTGCATTGTCCCTGATCGATGGGATGCAGATAAAATAACCGAAAAGTTGGTGGTCAGAACCTTAAAAATATAAAACAATTACATAAACATAATTATTATCGATTAAAACATTACAAAAACATTAAAACCGATTCAAAACATAAGTATGTAAACAACTAATTAAACAACCGTTACAATTTTTATTATTATGGCGTAATTAAAATTTAAAAATTAAATACTCGAAACAAAGAGTAACAATTTAATGTTATTTCACACATATTGCAAGTCTTTGAGATGTAATATGTTGATTAATTTTATGTGAATTATAATTATTAAAACAAGTACCTGTTTCTACGAGTCAGTTTCTTAATTACGGCTCGTTTCATGTTCGCACGATACAAATCTAATTTAATTTCGCTTTTGTCTATGCTAATTATAAAGTGTTTTAAACGTTTGTTGATTAAACTGATTGTTTTAATCGTGATGTTTAATCTTATCGTTAAGTTTATTGTTTTAAAGCACCTGTCAGTCACTGAATTATGGACTGTAAATATGTGAATTACTTTACTTACGTTAAATTTAATTTAAATTAAGTTTAATGCAGTTTTTGTGAGGTTTTTGGTTGAAGTTATGCAGTATGACTTTTGTGACTCCTTTTTTTACAAATATTCTTTCTCTATATACTAATAGAATTATTGAATTTATAGTAAATATCTATCAGTAGTCATAGGCTAAATACCACGACTCCAAGATTTTTAAATATGTACTTATCTTACCAATAAAACTTTCCTTAATTTAAACTAATTGCGTTCCAAATTTTATATTCACTCAATAAAACTACAACATTAGGAAATATCTCACTTAACTGCATAAATATTCCAATAAATAAAAAATATTGTCATATATTAGGTTCCGATTGCATACTCATAAATCGAGCTTGGGCACCACCATTCATCATTCCATCCCCTTTATTAAGACACCGTGGACCAGCCGACTCAAACTATTATGAGGATCAATAACGGATACAATGGGATTGTAAAAAGGGGCTCATATTTTTGATATTCACAAAAAAACTAACTCTTCCGCGAACCCTCTTAAGTAGTGCTCAACTATTATATATTATCGCACGCGGGGTTAAGACCTAGAATCCCTTGACAGGATATTTGTTGTTTAGAAAAAATCATAATTTTTCTTGCGTAGGAATTGCAGCTTTGTTTCGGTGCAGTAAGGTTGAAAAAGGCGACGGCAGTTGAGAAGAAAGCTTTTACATCATCCAGTAACGTGTATTGATTGAAGAGACTCCCGTTAGGTTTTACATAATATCTGTCTTCCATTGAGGGTGGGAGTACATGGATTGTAGGTATATCAGTACTTGCGATGCCGATGCCGTGTAATTTTATGGGTCTTTTGAACTCGCAATTTTCTGAAACAACGCAAAATATTTCAAATGTGAAATTGTTTTGTTTATCTGGGTATTATAAATAAGCAATTCATGTACTTAAGTTGATTTCTAAGGCCTTCTGGTTTGAACTGAACTTAACCAACTTATTCATTTTGAAGTTCTTATAGCTACAGATAGTCTAAATTCATTATTTTGAGCCTAACATTTAAGTCTCTTTACAGTGAAGATTATATGATAACTTCTGAGCTTTGCGAAACACGAAAAAACAACAAAAACACTTCCATAAAAATTCCATTAATGTGCTCTATTATTGTAACATACGTACCTATGTAAGTTCTGACAAATAAAAGTTCAATGATCTCTCTATAAAAAGTTACAAAACATTTAAAGTCAAGTTCAAATTCTATAATTTCTAAAACCTGCAAGAATTTTAGCACTAGTTTCATTGCCTGTTATCACGCGAAGAGGTCATTCCATTGAAAACTTTAAATAATGTAATTTGATTTAACTTTGTTTCGGCACATAAGTACGTTACTTTAATATCTGTCAATATTAGATTCTTTATTTTATAACTAACTGTACCTCATGGTTTACATGCATTATTCCCGTTCTTTGCTACGGTTTATACCATGCATGCAAAACAAAACAAGAAAAACTTTGTATTGCTTTTCATTTTAACGAACAATTATTGATTTTGATATAACTTATCATCATCATCAGCTCATATAATGTCCCCTCTGAGGGGCTCAAGCCTACCCTGAAATAGGGTGATTAGGTCTTAGAAGAATTGAAAAATATAATAGTCTTATAATATCTCGCAGCTCGACAAAAGCTCTCTCTACCTCTGATGATATTAAGTAGTACAGTAAGGAGGAATAGGCGTAATAACCACGCTTGCCCCTTGCATTCTGTTGATCTGAAACTCGAACTATATTTGAAAAATAACAAACACAGCCAAAGAGGTTCCTATAGCAACTCTGGATATTGGATCCTAAACAACTGGATTAACAATTTTAGTCCAAAGATTTTTATCTATAACAGAATTTGTACATAGTCTTTATTAAAATGGCTCGTGGCAAACAGCCAACAAGAAGCAATGTCTGTTTTAGTAACCAATATTAATTTGTATTTATTTAAAAATCTATTTATTTTGTAGTTCTTTCAATTATGTTGAATTAGTAACATAATTTTGCAGAAGTGATGGTTCAAATTACGCGCCATTAGTTGCTGAGTTGCGTTCTATTAGACATCACACTCATTTACAAATTGTTTCTGTACTTCTTGATCGCAATTCTGCGTAAACTCTTCCTGTTTTCGTTCTTAAAAGTTTTGCTCAGTTATTGTTTATTCTAACAATACAAACCAAGGCAGTAACGTAACCCGTACTGAGCCATCATAGTGGTTCAAAGATCACACAACAGGTGGGTCCGAATACCGAATATAACTTAGTTGCTTAATTGGACACTCTAAAACTAATAGGCAAAATTCAATCACATGTTCAACCAATAGTACAATTTAATTACTGGAAAAGACATATGACTAAGTTAAGAAATATTAATTTACTTTAATAAATCAGTTATGAGAACAGAACCAATCATAAAATCTCATAAAATTACCTCTAACAATGGCTTATCAACAACTTGTATTACATTGATTATAACAGAAAGAGGGCGACTATGTCGTCTGCTCCTCTCATTTTTTATTACTCCCTTTATTTATTAGAGTGAAGATTGAAAGGGGACAACCGAGATGATTGTGATGGGCCCCACACTACATAAGCGTCGGGTGACTGGCGAATATGCGTTAATACAGCTATATGGCCAGTTTTAACTTAGGGTGTTGGTGTCAAAGTAAAAACTACGGCTATTTACGCAAATTTTGTGAAAACTTTAGGGTAGATTTAGTTGAAGTTTATACACATTTAAAACCCTTTCACAAAACCAAAAAAAGAAATGTTGACAAAACACATTTTTTCAGTATCGACAATATACGAGTACCTACATCGGGATCAAATGCATAAATTGTTAACGAAATAAAACTATACAATCCAAATCACAAAGGTAAATAAAAAACGTATTGTCATAACGCGTAAGCTTCACCTCACATTACTATGTTAAGCACCGCATTGTGGGTGTACTGTAACAGGCATCAATATTTCATAGGGCACGCCAATATCGGTGGTTTAAACCGTCCAGTACGCGTAATAGCACATGTGAATTTTATGGGGAGTCACCCTCGAAACATAAATTTCGCGAAGTGCATCGTTTTAGATACGTAAAATGCAACTACGTATTGATTTTGTGATGGATACATTTATTTTATGATTTTATTACTCTATAAGGTTGTGTAAAATGATTTCTGTTGATTTGTTTTTATTGATTTTCCTGCCTAGTTTGGTTAAGGTGAGGCAGAATCATATCAGGTCTTAGGACATTTTTTTTTATCAACTTGAATGATCCTGATCTGTAATTAGACTTGTCATACAATTAGATGAATAAATCTCAAAGAAAAAACCTTCTTTTTCTTCCCCTTCAAAACCTTTGTCTTGTAGCAGACCTTCATAATCCAGATGACAATATAGCTAAACCAAATTGTAGTCTCATGCGAGTTCTAACTAGGTACTCGTAATGTCTATCGATGACGTATCTTTACGCCTTTATGAGTAACGAAAACCGATGATCTAATGGTATTTACAACTATTAAGAATGGGCACGTTTGTCTATAATTATTCTCTGTACAAAGCATGAATAATCAAAGCTCGATGCATATTTGATTTTGAACTCGTTACTGGGTTACCGCAACGATTAGTCACACACATTTTGGTATCGAATAACGGGATTATTGTGCGTAAGTATCGATATTTGCAACTACGAATATTCTGCGGTATCACTAACTTAGTAAGTGCTGTTTATTTGTTTATCTCCACTGTTAGATGGTTGCGTAAAATTTGTATTTTATGAAGGAGTTAGATTTTCATGTCTGTTTAACGCCTTAGTAATGGTTGAATAGAAATTCATAGATATAGGGAATATTGTTTACTAAATTGTCTTGGATTTTATGATATCGGTATTTATTATAGCCTGTTACTGTTACTCAGTAATCTTGTTTACCGTTAAGCGGTCCGGTAAGTAATATAGTTTTAGAATAATTGTGCGAAATATTTTATAGCTACAAATAATTCCTTAGATTGAAAAACAACTTCAAACTAGTTATCTATCTTATTTTGATTAAAACATTCTAGGCTTGTTGATGTTGATACTCAAAAACAGATTGACTGACTTTAATATTCCTTATTTGGTTCACTATACAGTGTGACTAATTACAAAGAAAATCTGAAAAATCCGCATTAAATGGAAATTACACATGGAAACCCTCGGAAATAGAAAACTTGCATCTGCAATTTGCAAAACAATTGCTACTACTACGAGTATTATAATTTAATGTAATAAACACTAATAATTTTAGGCTGTTAAAAACTAAATTCCAATTTCTCTATCTATAAAAAGCATTCATTGTAATACTCGTAAGTAGTTTCGGTCACTGACATTATGACACGAAGAGTTATGAGGTTTTTTGCCAAAACTGAACACCTACGTATTCAGCCTATTTTCGTATAAATATTAATTTCATACGCGAGATACAGATGACGAATACCAATACGTATTTGAATGAAGTATAAAAAAGGGAATCAAAGATTAAATAATGTTAGGCAGATGAGATATGTCATTGTTTCACAACAGACCATCATGCTTATTATCTATCCCTATAATCACACTTAACTGTTATGTAGAGGTGATGTTAAACTCGAAATATTTTAGTCTTCAATGGTAAAACTGCTTCAATTTGGATTCGAACCTGGGACCTTGAACTTGGAAGGCAATGCATATTGCATATGCCACTAGACAGTCATATAATATAGTAAGTATAAACTATAAACTGAATTCAGATAAGTAATCGTTTTCAAGCAAGATAGACTTGATGCAATGTTCTTGATGAACTTTGAGAATCTACAGTATTATAAATATAGGTTTTTGAAAAATAAGAATAGGTAATACTAACATCTCATCTGTATATGTTAACCTACTCTTTGCCCGTATAACTGGATTAGCGGCGCGCGTATCGTAATATATCGTTTCGATTGAGCTTTTGGTGTATCATTCGCGGGTTGATTCCCCGTTGGCGAGCGCACCCTATAACAGGGGTGACGTCCTGTGTTTGCGGGTTTTTAGACTCGTTTTATGTCTTTTCTTTTATTACTAAACGTACTCGGAACTAAAATTGTTGAAGATTTTTTCTTTCATTTAATAACATACTTTGGTAAAAGATTGTGGAACGTTCAACAGATGATTTTGTTTTGGGTATTATTGTGGAACTTATATTATTTGGATTACTTTAAAAGTAGTAGACTTATTTTATAGGATAATCTTAAGTTTTTAGTTGTCTTAAATGTTTAAGAAGTGAGTGAAGTATTGTGTAGTTTTAAGAATAAAGTAATTACAGAGTTTCACACACGAAGGTTTAGTCAAAATATGTCATCAAAATTCAAGACTACTGTAAAGCCAACGCTTTCAAAAGGCTTTTACAACTGGAGTATGGTTTCTATAGCCTTTGGTTCAAATTCCATAGTAACAAAACAAATATGATACTAAAACATCATCATCATCGTCATTCATCCACTTCACATAAGCCTTCCAAAAAAACATACAACAAACCATTCCTCCAACTTGAAGGAAGTATCGAAACTTACAAAAAGGTACAATCAGTCGGTTAAGCAACGCTTGGATACAAAGAGACAACGATTTAAAGCGTACAGTTCGTCAATAAGTCTCGGCTCGGATCGGTCAGGGTTGGTAATTGAAGGGGGTGGGAGACTCGTTAGGGTTCCCACTTGATTTAATAAACGTGTTTACGTACGGGCTCAGTATTAAAATGTGTTATCGATATTTTTGTGTGGTGTTTTGGTTTTTGTATGCATTTTTAAAGGATTTTATAAAAATTAGTGATTTATAATAAATAATTTCAAAAAGATTGCAGACCGGTAACTTTTAGTTTTGTCTCTCTTTAATTCCTCAAATAAAAAGGATAAGTACTTAACATTTTCAATGTCAAGAATTAACTTTTAATCTTATGAGGAAATAAGATGAAAAGTGAATTAAACAAAAAAATAACTCAACTCGAACAAAACATCCAATTTAAAGAAGATTAATTGCTGAAAACTGCTCAATCACAAGTACCTACTAAGTACATGTTTAGTTATGAATTGTATATAAAACTAATATCCAAACATCTTCTTACAATATCACTTTACACTTCTCTCACTTTCACAAAAATATCCATTAAAAATTCAGGCGAAATAAACTTCGAAACAACAGAGGCACCCAATAAAAACTACCAAAAAACACGGAACAACAATTTGTTCGCGACAACCCTAGAGCCTAGGGCAGTCCGTAGCGCCTTCCCCTAAAACATTGTCATCTGAATTTGTGCCCGAAGTAAATAAGAGTCCCGGGGTACTCCGGTCTAATGGCGGCAGATTTATAGATTTTCCCGGGATGCCCCGCCGCGCCGGGATTAAATTACGCCAGGCGTATTGGCCGGGCGGAATATTACTGCTCCCATTTGTTTTCTCACTTCGGTTTCAACTGATTTGAATGGTCACTTCGTCTAAAAGACTTCGGGTCTTGAATAACTTTAGTTAAGTAAAACGTGGGGTTTAATTAATTAAGTCTTGGTATTGGATTTATTTTGTATTTTTTTTTGTATTGAAGGTTTGTTTAAGTTAGGAATAGTGTTTTATCGAACTATTTTTATGTCTTTTAAGACGAGTATTAAGAGTTAAATCTCGTCGACGAATGATTTTATAGGCAAACAGGTGAACTCACGTTTTTTTAATAATCAGTACTTACCTTCAAAATATAAACATGGTTTAAGTAATTGAAGTAAAAAAATATTTTTATGAAAACTTCAAATTATCAAACAAATTGATTTTACCCAAATTAAAAAAACATACTAAGTACATTTACTTTTACCTGCCCTACAGTCCACTCAAACGTAACCACAAATTAAATTAGTAACTTAAAAAACCCATGCAGAGCCACCCCTAAAACTTAAATGCAAAAATACCTTATTAACACTAAAGCAGTCTAATTCTCAAATACGAAAACCTCATAAGTAATCTCTTGTATTTTAATAACAGTTGTCTTCGACCGCCTCCGAGTACCCTTAACCCTCAGACAGGGGGTGGGTCTCCCCTACCCTCCTTCTGATTTTAAAAATCCAGACGGGTTAACAAGCGGGATCGCATAAAAGCATTCACTCCCTAACTGTTACTACGCTCTTTGTATATTTATATTTTTATATAGATAATACATTCATTCTTTTATCTGAAAGTTTTATAATCTTTATGCCTGGATTGAGCTGTATGTAAACAAATCTATATTAATTAATATCTATCCCGCTAGAAGAGCTTCGCGAAAATTTCGAACTTAGTTAAGGGTCAGTTACTAATGTGATGATGCAGTGAATGATTATGTTATGTTATAAAATTGGCTTGATCAATTTGTTTTCTTGCTTTTTTTTGCCTTACAATGGGGTTATATAAGTAAAACGACGGGTAACAATTATTCCCACATTATAGGTAACACACTAAAGAGACAAATACTAGAGTGAGTGTACTTATAAGGAACTTATAACATTACAACATCAAATTAAGCACGTAAACAAATGACTTCTTCATAGTTTTTTCCGCGATATCTTCAATAAGTATCTTACGAGTAAATAATTATGTAACTTATAACAATTAAGTATTGGTAAAAATAACAATTTAGCGCGTATGCTATGGAATTTTCACAAAAGTTTTCCGCTTATGCAACTTTATTTTACTTTATACGAGTAATTATCGAATATATTTTAAACTAGCTTTTGCCCGCGACTTCGTCCGCAATTATGAATTCCGGCAGAATTTGGGATTTTCCCCCTTTTCTCCCCCTTATTTCAGCTCTCTACTACCAGTAGTTTCGGCAGTGCTTCATCACTCTGTAACGGAAGAGTTTTATATATACAGATTCCGGATGTAAACATTAATTTTACAGTCTAAAATTCAATAGCCCCTTCTCTGTTGTCATCTAAATGTGCAAAATATTTATTTTAGTGGTCGTTATAATTACATTTACGAGTTCCCCAGCGCGCGGACTCGCATAAAACTTAAGCGCGAATTTTAACTGTTTCTGTTCAGTAGATTTTACGACGTGACAAATTATGGCATCTTACAAATCAGTACACAGAAACACATTTTTATTTGTATTTTCAAATTAATTTTATTTATTTATTCACTACTGTTTAATTAAAATGGTAATGAAACAAATAAAGATGTCAATTTGAGACTTCCTTTTTGTTTTTTTTGCCGTCCATAAGGTTGCGGGTTCGATTCCCGTGCGGGGTCAATATTTGTGTGAACCTCAAATGTTGTCTCGGGCTGGGTGTGTGTGTGTGAATGAGTGTGTGCGTAGTTTCTGATACTCTAGCTAGATACAAGTTTCGAACTTAGTTAGGGGTCAGTTACTATAATGAGACGATGTAATGAAGATTATGTTATGTTTTTTAATAAAAAAATGATATAAAAGGAATTAGTTTTCCATATTTCCATTAAGTGCAGGTCATGGTTCATGTTTGGAAAAATTCTTAACTAGAATGTAGAAAACTTCTAAAAATACTTGTTAAGACTTTACATTTGTTATGTAAACGTCATATTTCTCACCATCGAAAAAGGTATTGATAATAAAAACCTTATTATCGCAACAATAAGATACATACAGACATGCTAATTTTTAATGCAAACGCACCTGAGTCTATATAATCATATTGAATACAAGTTCATCAGTTTATTATAATACAAAGTACAGTATCGTCCTGTAAGATCCTAGTTCAAGGCGAAGGTTTCTCTCTCACTGATGATATAGAGTAAGTAGGTACTGTAGGTAGAGTGCTGAGAAACAGGCATATTATCACCGGGCTTTCCGAATGCGTGTCGATAATCTCCGAACCATGTATGGAACGTAATAACAAGGCGTAAATAATACATAATAAGTAAAGTAAACAGTATTTAACACTTCCGTAGAAGGATAGCTACTCGTAGAAGGGTAGACCAAACAAACTTTTTTAAATAAGAAAGGTTTTTCGGTCATAAATCAAAATGAGAGAGAGCATCGTTTCCCAATCTCTTGTTGCTATTACATCGAGGTACAGACACATTAATCATTTACAATTACGTTAAACGGCCCAAGGATCCAGAGAGCAGACTCCCGCCGCATTGTGAATAGGTACTCAACTGACAGTGGACAAATAACAAAACTGGGTTAATCTTTTACCTCCCGCAATGCCAGGAGGTTGAGTATCACCCCTCGCGACCTCTCGCTCGCTCCCTACTGAAACTGAAAAGGACAACCTATTACAACACAATTCTAAAAGGCTCTATCCTCAAACCTACTGTATGCCACTTCGCTTTTATTTATTTAGCAATTGGGTCCCAATTGATTTGCACATTTAATTTTTTACCTTTGGAATTCAAAAAAGATTTATTCGATCAACAGAATCTGTACTTTGTTTCACGTGTGATTAAGTCGTTTTTTCTCTATTTAAGTGAAAATAATTTCTAGATTTTAGTATTATATTCATGTATTTGTTCCATCACGTCTGTGCTGAGATGAAAATGCCATGAAAATTTTGTCCCTTTTACCCTGATGAGATAGAAAAGAGAGGAAACGATATTACATTAAGTCACTGCGGAGTGTACGTATTGCTACCATTTACTTTGTTTGCCGTAGAAGGTCTTAGCACTGGAATTTCATATAAATCTAAACTGAATTTTTGCTCACCTTCTAGAGTCCTAGACGATCGTTGCTT
The DNA here is from genome assembly GCA_958496195.1 of Timandra comae. Taxonomy (NCBI): domain Eukaryota; kingdom Metazoa; phylum Arthropoda; class Insecta; order Lepidoptera; family Geometridae; genus Timandra; species Timandra comae. Next base: position 5,119,337 of record OY292360.1, read on the forward strand.
CAATTGTAACGACTTTCAAAGTTATTCTACTTGTAATACAACTGCACAACATTGTTTAGACAAATGAACAACTCTTAAATAAGTTTAATTACACTTTCATTTTATAAAAAGTACACAATTATTAAAAAAAAAAGGATACATTAATAATTGTCGAAGCAAATCCTCTTTCGATTTCACTCAGAACAATTGTTTAAAACAAAAAGTTAATCGCTACGATTAAGTGCATTACAAAAAAACCCACCGTGCTCGCGTCTAGACCCTCCAAATTACAACGAAGCGAAACAGAATCCGACAATAAAAAGCTTAAATTCCACAAACTATATCGGTAGATATATTGAAATATTATAAAACTCTTCAACCTATAATTTGATTAAATTCGAGGCGAAAAAGAAAAGGAGTTGATACGAATGGATCATTAGATTCGGGCTCGGTAATGATCGGGCGCGGATCATCAGTTTTGTTTGTTATATTAGTGTGTTTAAAACGTTCAGGTATATTAAATGACTGCTGTAAATCGTCATCGACTGATACGCCAAAGAGCATTCCTGTTTTGTTTTTATTGGACGGGTTATAATGTCTGCTACATTAGGAGTTGAACGCCAGATTTTTTGGCAGATGCAAATAATTTGGGAAAATACAGACTACACATTTTGTACGGGAGTGCTTTTGTTGTTTATTATTGTCTGATAAATTAATTATAGGGAAAGATACAGGTTCATATGAATTACGTTTTGTATATGCCACAATGAATCATACTTTTCTCTCATTTGGCTGTGTGTGCGAAGCTTCTGCTACCCTAGATACAGGAACTAGTTAGGGCTCAGTAACTGCAATAAGACTCTATCAGAGTAATTTTATTTATGTCATGAATGTTTACGATAAAAAGGCACAGACATTGATTTTTTTTAAGATCTCAAATAGGTATACTAATGCAGTTAATAGCTTTATCAGCGCACCCTTATTTACGCCAACAAAATATTTTTTTTTTTATTTGTGTGGCTTACAGCTATCCTTAGAAATTGAAAAATAACATAAATTAGCAAAAGCCATTTACAAGCCTCCACATGTAGCAAATTAACTAATACAATTTTAATAGCATTTCAAAACATAACAAGATATTATATTCAATACGGTATCATTGCAACAGAGTTTGGTGAAGGCAATTTCTACGGGAGACTCCTGGCATGGAGCCAGCAGAAATAAGCTTGCCACGACACTCGTATAGCACCGATACATGCACCCTGCACTTATACACTTAATTTATTACAAACTATTTGTTTCACTGTAACTACACACTAACTCTTTCATATTTAATTTATAGAGAAAATATATGTGACTTTTGTAATAGAAATTTTGGAGTACCTGACAGCATCTTTCGTTTACAATTAAATAAGAAGATATTATTTTGCACTGTATTTTTATAAAGCCAGTTTGTCAGAGAAAACATACGAAAGACGAAGGAACCTCAAGGAGCTTGGTGAAGAAATAATTTCAGCTAACGTATCTGACAAAGACAGTAGGCAGTCTAGTGATACCCATTAGGAACAAGTAGGAGCTCGCAGCACCTGCATGCAAAGCCTGATGTCCCAGAATCATTTTGCAACTTTTGCGATGCATGTTTCCCTTGACTTGGGCGTGAAATCATTAACAAGCACTAAGCAAAGATGATCTATTCCTTGTACTCGTACTCACACCAAAACTAGATAAACATTATTTCTTTAAACAGAAATTTATACTCTTTTCTGTTACATTGTTGAAAAAGAGACTTGCGTCTGCGAAATAAACATCTGCAATATCAAGACTCGTGGCGCATCCAGTATATAATAAAGTTTTAGCACTGACCTATTTGAATTACAACGTAACTCTGCACCTAGTATGTACTCTTACAATGAACGCTCATATTGCAGTTATACTAACGCAGATCTAAAGGGGGGGTTTAGAAAGGGGAGGGGGAGAATGATCATGGGATTGTCATGTCATGACCTTCTTCCCTAAATATGGTTTTCTTTTAATTACTTCTTCACATCGCAAGAGTGGTATGAATAGAATCCAGAGTTGACCCCCTTAAATTTCACACTGCATCCATTCCTGATGATGCTATAGAAGTAAGTATCACAACAAAGTATAAAACAAAGTTGCTTTTTCTGTCCCTATGTATGCTTAGATTGATGCGGTTTGTTTTAATAGATAGAGTGATTTCACATAATTTTGTCACAATATTCCTACGGGAACGGGAACTACGCAGGTGAAACCACAGGGCGCCGCTGCTAGTGTGTTATATGCAAATAGGTGTAGAAACTCTCAATCGAGGTATTTATTAGATCACATTTATTTACAACCAATAAATGTATTCTAATGAATGGTCAAATTAGGGCAATCATTCTTAATTTACTCCTACCTATCTATCTGATATATCGTGAGAAAATCTCAGTCAAAAGTTCGTCTTTTCACATATTTTATAGTTTACCCACACAAACTTTATCTTAATCTGTTGACCAAATGATATAAGAACGTGTAAGCGGCAAACATCGATTCAGTTTTGTATAAATAGAGTTGTTTTGCATACGATTAACCTGATATATGAATTAATCTCAATAATATAGTCAATGTCAATGATAACATAAAAAATAGATATAACATATCTATTTTTTACACACAGTGAGGAGAAAAAGGCTTAACCACCACGAAGTGTCATGATGACGTTAGGCGGTGACGTGTGGTCTGCTGCTGCTGTCTGCAGTGGGCTACCAACTTATACCTTTAACCACCATACTTTCTTATGCTTGTTGGTGATGCCAAACCAGAACTATGTGTGAAAATTAAACATGGTACCTCCGTTTCGTACAATAACAACATGCCATCTCACTTCTGCATGCCATCTAACATGTTTACGTAGATGATCGATTGATCGAAAGTAGTTGTATCTATATATATGATTATATACTTGTTATTAAAAATATTATTAGTCATTACTCCCGTGTTGTTTAAATTCACGGAGCAAAACATTAGTTTATTTTTAACCGTAACGTTTCATCGACCTTTTTGTCATCAATGTTTACACGAATTAGAATACAACAATATTTATTAACGTACGTTTTAAGAACACGTTCGAATTCGTCGATGAACTGAGTAACAAAAAGGTATTTATTTTTAGAATGATTGGGTTCCAATATTGGGTAAATATAGAAGGATTTACCTGTAAATATCATATCTAACAAACTGCGTAAATACATCTTGATAGACTATAATATTTTGAAGGGATAAAATTGCTACGATCGTATTTAGAATTTCTCTTTCTCTCTTTTGCCTCTCACTGACAATATTAACTTCACTACTAAAAATCACTGACTGTTGATAAGTATCAGGCTTAATAAGTAATTAATTATCTAGTTTTCATTTAGGCTACATAGATTCCTTAGGATTCACAGTCATACAGGCTTCCTCATTACATGCAGGTGAAGCTGCGATTGGAAACTAGTTAGATATAAACAAGGTTGTTTAATTAGACATTGTATGATGACATTATTATGAACAAATATGGATACATTAATTGCATTTCGCATCCAGTAAATGATACTGAAGAAGTGGGAAAAGAAAGTTCGCATACAGTAAATCATACTCATGAAGTACTACAGACTTTTTATTGCATTTAAAAAACGAATGATAATGATAAAAGAATTGTTGTTAAAGATCAAACGGAAAAGGATGTTTAAAGTTATGAGATGGTACAGTACTCGCTGTTATCTGCGACGTCTGCCCCACCGTAAGACCTCTTGGAGGCTGGCTTACTGCCAGGTTACTTTGCTTTAAATTGCTTCCTACAACTGACACGCTTCTTTAGATTCTCTAGATGTTTAGCACAAAAATGAAATGAGATTCTTTTCATAATCATTAATAGTAATTTTTATGTTATAGGAAGCAAATGAGCAGACGCGTCTGATGGTATGAGTGACTACTGTCGCTCATGGGAATCTGCAATTAAGAAGAGTCACAAGGATATTTCCAGGGTTTAAGGGATAACAGGATATTTAGAGGAACAGGAAGGGGATAGGTTGAACTCACCATGCGAAAAACAGTTACTTGAGCTACTACATCAAGCGAACATTCTGTGGGGGTTTCTTTGGTCAAGCCAGTCCAGTTGACAACACTACAGTAAGTAATGCAAATATCATTATTTTTTAGGCGATCATTTTTATTTTAATCTATGTTTTCTGCTCTCCTGCATCCTGATTTTCAGGAGATAATTTCTTCTGCTACTTCTGTCAATGTACACCTGCAGTTAAAGAAGACATGAGAACAACAAAGAATTAAATGGTATGATTTCTATTTGGATAAGACCCATCACAAGTATAAGGGCGTTAAATGTCTCCTCTCTACTCATCAGTGTCAGATCAATGTAAGTTTTAAAACTGATGACCCAAACTGACAAGTAGTGTTAAGTAATCAGAATAACACACCATAAAAACAAACAGATATTGCAATTGACTCGCCCCCAATTACACGGAGAATAACGTCATTGACGATCAGTGGGTGTATTACGGTCTGCCCACCCCTTTATAAATTACAGATATGACGCAATGTTTTGAAATACATACAAAAGATGCTGCTTCCATAGACTTATTTGGTGAAATCTTCCATCTAAATGATGTTTATTCATTAAGATGGAATTTACCAGTGTTGTTGTGATGTATGTTACAAGCATCAATCCATTAACGGTTTAGTTCAATTAGAATATCATTACCATCTTCTTGTTTAACTCAGTTTAAGGCAACCCCATGATCTCCATAAGCAAGAATATAGAATTCGCTGCTACTGCCGATACTGACCATTGGTCAGTACGCCGATCTTTGGACTCCTTTCAAAAACTTCAACAGCTATACAAATAATAATAATCGTCTACATGGATTGAACTGTAACATCAACTATTGACTTCTTTCCAACCAAATTGTTTTATTTGGTCCAACTCTAATGGATGATGATGGATCGATAACTTCCATGTGACTAGCCTAAAAATTGCTAATAAGGCAGTAAGTCTACTTTGATATCGTATACTAGCTGTGCCCCGCGGTTTCACCAGCGTAGTACCCGTTCCCGGCAATTACTCGATTTTTTCTCACCTTTTAAACCTTCCCTAGACCTCTACGAACATTTCAAGACCAAGATAAGATAAATCCATTCAGCCGTTCTCGAGTTTTAGCGAGACTAACGAACAGCAATTGATTTTTTAGTAAGTATATAGATTTTACCAAACAATATACAATAAAAAACCTTTACAAAAAACAGGTCCTAAAAGAAAAATCGCCTTAATAACGGCACTATAACGTATAAGAATTTAATTAACAGAAGCAATGTAAAAAGCAGAAGGCAAAGAGTTTCAGTACCTACGGGGAAAATCAATTTTAGAGGTACCTACTGGATGTTTTGGCGCTAGGCCAGCCAACGTCCGGTGTCAACCACTGGCGACCTGCATTTTGCGTATAATAACCATGTCATTGGATTATCAATCAATATATTTAAAACACATTGATATTTTGCTTCGTGTGTTGAAGTTTGTGGAGTTTTCAAACGCTTATCGTAAGAAGTTGACCCCTTTCTTGATGTAGTTTTTCTTTAAACTAAGATTTTAAATTATACTCTATGAAATATTAACTATTGCAATAAAGTAAACTTGATAGTCAAGTATTATATAATGACTACGATATAATAAACTTATTATTAAAAAATGTATTCTAATGCTCTACAAAACTTAGTTCATCGAAAAAGATTAAACAAAATAAGATAACAACTTGTAAAGAATTTCACTTTCCCGAAAGGCACGTCTGCCATTCACAACAATAACATAAGAATGCGCATGCGTGATAGTGAGATATGCGTGCTCAAAAATGCAGCTTCTGAAGAAGCCAAAGGCAAAAATGTATAAGCAATTAGTTAAATTTGAGTAATTGCATTTATAGAATCGATTTTAATGCTATAGAGATTAGCTGACTCAGTGAATTTTGAACTGCCAACAAAATTTGACCGGATTAAACTAGGTACGTAAGTAAATAAAACAACGTTCTGTTTTTTAATATTTTCTCACCTTTTTTAAAACTTTTTTGGACTTTAACAAGTATTTAAAAATCAAAATTAGTTGCAGGCGTTGTTTCTTGTAACTCTATATTGCTTATTTTGCGTACGAATGTTCTACTTCTAAGTAGAAAATAATCTCTAAAAATCAATATTATGTATTACGATTTCAAAGTAATAAATTTGAAAACGAAATAAAAGCAATGTTTTCCAATTATTTCCTCCCCCGGCAAGGCGGGATCTGAAAATTGTTGGCATGATGAATTTATCCAACAAGTTATTTAACTCAATTTCACCAGCAGATAAAGCTAGATAGATATTTCTTCTCGCAGACAGGCAATGTTCTGTAAATGCCACTTCTTTTAAAATACGTGTTCAATCGAATGTTGATATCAAATTCATATGAAAACGTTCTTTATCTTTGATAATTGACTTTAATTTTTATGTATTTTGATTGCAATTAAAATAATATTTCTTTTAAAAACACAATGAACTAAAATTGTTCAGTAATTAAATTCAGAGTTCTTTGCACATTAAAAACCTCTGATAAAGAATTATTTTTCCAAGTTGTTATTCAAATTGAAACTCGTAATCTAGTTGTGATACGGCTATCGTCCCCCATTGTTTGTTATGATGTCATCCTCGCCACGTGTAAGCATCGTAATCAATTCTGTAACTATCGAAATTAGTCGATAACCGTTTTCCTCAATCAGCGTAGCATCGATACTTTCTGCGCATTTATAACTCGATTTAAACACCGAAAACATCGATTGAAATCGTTCCGGTACTTTACGACTTTATTTCTGGCGGGAATGTTTTCTTTGAGTGCGTCAGTTAGCTTGCGACCGACGAGTATCGGATAAATATTAATAAAGCGGGTCGGCCTCGTTTCTGGGAAGTTGGGAAGATCTTATTATAACCGCAATAGCACCTATAATTAGCAACATTCAAAATTACTCGTGGCGTGTACGTGTTGCGCCAGATTGATGTTACGTGCTGCTACTCGATTTTATCCTATTTCGATTGTCGATCTCATCGATTCCCCCATATATCATTATCCTTTTATATCTGTTTTATTTTATAAGGCTTTAAGGGTTATCGCATGCATGGGCGTGATCATAATTTAAATTTAAAATGTGTGAATCCTACGGCCATAAATCAAGGTCAACCTGCCATTAAATGCACAATTTGTTTCTTCCTCAGCGTTTTTGGGTCATCTATTTTGTCTGAGAATTTCTTGTATTGTATAAGTATTTAGATGTATATCGTAAATATTAGGAGTTACGATTTACATTTTCTTTATCAGAACTGGATTCTAAAGCATTGATTTAAAATTGATAATAAATAAAAACATTACAATGCATTATTATCAAATACTCTACATCAGACAGTAACTTTGAAATTAGCTTCTTCAGAATGAATCCATCACAGTGATAAGATTAGTTCACATAATAAAGTTTTCATTTAACCCCAAGCGCGTCAATGTGGAGAATAAGTAAAAACAAAAGAATGACTCAGTGATGCCAACGACCGAAGCAGCGGGGTGATCTTTTGAAATTCCCGAATAATTGTCGACGAGTAATATAAGGTGGCGACTAAAATAACTCGTCAGACGAAGTGAAGCCCACGCTCTGTTACGAATTAGTTTTATTTAAGCGCTGATTAATTGCCTTATTTGTTTTGTGTCATTGATTTTGCGGTTACTAGCTTGCTTGAAATTTTAGACAGCCACTTAGGTATCATTAATATATATCCAGTACTAACAATATGTCTATTTTGTTGCTACGTATCCTATAAAAGTTAATTAAACCAAAAAAGTCTAACATAAACATTTCCCAAACCAAATCTTTTGTTCTTCCCATATTCATCTTAGAAATTTCCCAATAACAAAAGAAAATAATACAAATTTTAAAAGTTCCTTCGCTTTACATTTCCTTGACAATGGTCGAGTGCTACTTAAATGGTATACAAAGAGGCGTTTTAGCAATAAATATGAAAGTATAATGTAGAAGAGCATGATACCGCTTTGAATGCTGAACCCGTACTGAACTACAAACACAGGCTAACGCGGGCACGTGTATGTGTGCAGGGGGAAGCACACATCCACCTCACCGTGGGAAAGCCTGCTTACACGGTGTGAACACTATAACATAAAACATTCATTTGTTATTTTGATGCGAATTCTTTACCACTGCCCGATGATCGCATTCATATCGCTCTTTTGTTTACATTGCAAACAACAACAAACAACTTCAATACACTCATCATCCGAGTTAAAATAATTAATGAAAACAATAATTCGGAGTGAAAAACCAGTTGATCTCCAAATGACATTACGTATCCAAAGGTATTAAAACAAAATCAAATCAAACCGTTGACCGTTGCTCTTGAGGTAGATTCATTTGGATAATGATATTCTGCGAATTGCTCTGTGTTTATAACCATAATGTTTCGGATCGTAGTGTGTCCGAAGTCCGAAACGAGGTTACACACAAACACACAATTACGAGCCTTCACGTGGCAACAACGTACTGTAACTGGCCAGTGTATTGTGAGCCTTGTGATATCGTCTCTTTGCTCCGGTGCGTCGCTGTTTGCCCGTTGTTGCGGGCGGGGGCGGAGGTTCAGGTTAAGTGGTCGGGTCCTCGCTCGGCAGACGTCACTCGCACACATTGTTACCCACACTCACAAGTGTACATGACCGTGGCATTCCATCGGCATCCACTCACACTTGTACACAGCGCACCTTATTAAAACGAGACGCGAATCGACGACTTATCGGGCAATTAGTTGTGGCTCACGTCAAATATTCTAACGTGAAAGTATTGTAAATTGCTATACATTGACAAGTGGTTATTTATGTAAACAAATAAAGATTTTTCACGTTACATTGACTATTTTACTACCACTACCACCGTATGTAACCTGTATATAAAACACATTTATAAATGTAGATAACTAATTTTAGTAATTAAAATAATACAGATTGATAAAACAAGATGATCTAAATCGAAATTAAGCTAAAATAAACCGAAATTTTGGTTAAAACCCTAAAAAATTGTAATACAAAACGCAAACCGTCAATGTATGACGTACAAAACGATAGAGCAGTGGTATGTTGGCCTGATAAACGTGCTTGGTAGGGAGCAGTCGGCACGCGCGAAAGAGCGGCCGCACCGCGCAAGTGCGCCCGATAACAACCCGCCTCGCGTATATTATTCACGTGTTGTCAACTTATGAATTATTATTCTGTTAACAACATTGCATTTATGTTAAATCGCATTGCTACTTTAATTGGGCTTCGCAACGCAGATTTTCATTGTAATAAGTTATTTATTACGTGTCGAATTATTATTTTAAGCTTTTGTCGTGACTGCGACGTCGAAACTTTGTACACATGTTTATTTTTATAATGATTGGTTTTAAATTTTCATATAACATTTATTATATTTTCTTAAATAATGTTTATATTTATTGTATTTAAAAACAATATCATACATAACCAATATGGATATTTTTATTTATTATCATATTTAATTTAAATAATAACATAAACTTATGTATATTCGATCTTAATGACACCAACATTTGGTTCACAATCACAAATATTTGATGTGATGAATATAAATTATTTTGATGTGATTTTTACCGCAAAATAGGTATGACATTACGATGTGATATTTAATTTCAAAATATGTGTAGATTTAGGAAGTTATAAATCATCAATTTACGGCTGATTCTAATATGCTTCAAGCTTAGGAAAATCATTTTCATTACTTTTCTTTCTAGATTTCTAACTATTAAATAATTACGTAATTGAGTCAACAATATATCTTAGTTTTAAAGGCTATAAATAACAATAAAGTGGTATAAAATATAAATTATATAATTCATAATTGATAACCAATTAGGTCCAGAATAAATAAATTAATAGCAAGCAATAAACTCGATATTGTAAGCGCTAACAAGGATCAACAATTAATTATTATACCTCATTATAATATCTATTACATAACATAATAATATTAAATAAAATAAAATGAAAAATATTTATTTACGAATATAATACACACGAGTAAGTAAAACTTAATTTTATATTTTTAAAATTGTTTTGTGTAAACGCTGTTGGTGTAACATACCTACATAAATAAATAATAAACTTATTTTTAGTCACAAGTATTTTATTTAAGACATTATTTTTAAATAGGTAGGTTTTTTTTTCGAATTTCTTAGAAACTAAAATTGAAAACAATACTAAAAAGACTAGTATACTTGGTATAAAGAAATATAAATAGTTATGTCCGATTGAGTGGACTTATGAAACATAATTCAGAAAAATATTTACGAATAGTGACTACTACTGCCATCTAGCGACGGCAGGTGGGAAGCTTCAACGTAAACTATGAAAACTCGCTGTTTGTATACTACTTATTTACACTATTTATTACCCACGTGAGTATAAGTTTTTTATTATGAGCAAGATCTTGATATCTTTATAAATAAATATGCGAGTATTTTTATTAGGTACTTACATTAATAATTACTTGCATCAAAACTATATTTTATAATAAATTATACATTAAAACTCTTTTCATAGTACGTCATGGTATGGTACCTATGTTCTTATAACAATATCATAATTTGGAAAATTAAACTTTCTACTCCCTAACTTATTCAAATTGTTTAAAATTTAGAAAGTGCTATTCCTTTCATTATTTTACGTCGAAAATATCAATAAACAAAGCACCTAATTCGTGACAATACACGCGTGATACTAACACTTTATTATAGCGGAACTCACGGAGTCGAGATACAAAGTAGCTTGCAGTCTGACCAAGAAATATCCACTATTCAGAATCTAGAATCTTCGCCGGTACTCGGCTAGGGCACGATACGACATCGCTCGTAAACTCTACGTAAAGACAACACAAATGACTCCACCGAACTTGAATTCTCCTAGAGCAGTCGTTAAATAACTTTGTAGAATGTTGTCTAATTTAGAAATGGTGTTTAAATGTTTATAACCCTACTTAGAGAGATCTTTAAAGCGATGTTCTTATCGTTTTTATTAATTCTTATTTTCACTGGTCTGTTATAGGGAAGTGAATTGAAATTGTGTTCATAAAAATGATAGTAGTGTTCGACATAGATATACGAATAGTTTTTCTATACGAATTAATGTTTATGTTTATATGAACGTTTTATAACAGCTTAACCTTTCGAAGATAAATTAACCTTGGTGAAACTGGTAGCAAGAAGAGGTGCTCATTACAGGAAGATTTAATTCTTATTACATAGATTCCGTATAAAGTCATTTACGCACGTTAATTTATCTTGGAATCATTGTGTAATTAGAGGTTTATATCTAACAAGTTGCGGTTTACAGGCCTACTAAAGCTTCTTCTTTTAGAGTGCCACTTTATTACTGAAGTTTGCCAGCTGTAAGATATAGGTAGTAGTCAAATTCAATATAGGTATTGTTATACCTACCTATTATATATATATTATGGTATTCAGTAACCATAAGTAAATAGATTTTCATCAGTGTGATAAATGATTTAAATCTATCCAGCTCTTGAGTTTATTAAGGTTATTATTTAAAGTCTTTCAGGCACTACAATATTTTGAAATTTCTTGATACCTACTTCCATTTTTTTTAGTTGTTAATTACACACCAAAACCTTTTGTCATTAAAATATTAGTATCCATATATTTATAGCATTTCAAGATCAAAACGTAGGCACGAATACGAACAATTCAAAGTAATTTGAAGCATCATATCTATTAAAATAAATTCAAAGATCAATGGAAGGCTGCGAGGCTGGTCACCTGAAGGTACGCGATGGCCGGTTTACCTCACTAAATGTACATATAGAAATGAAAGCCTTTCTATATGTAGTTCTATATGTTTAGTGTAGTCCGTCTGTATGTGAACTCGGACCAAGCCGGTTTCACGATTCGTAATGTCAGGCTAATCAACAGGTACTGATGCAGTTTTCTAAGCCAATTTGTGCGTTATAATAAATGGTAATAAAATAAGTAGTAAAATGAATATATTTAACATTGAATACTATATTACAGAATATTATGGTTTTCATTATTCGCTGTATTTTAAAATATGTGAGACCTGTTTTTTAGATTTTTTCAATTACCACAATGTATTAAAGCAAAAAGAAAACAAACATCTATTGGTCCAAAAGATCGAGATATAGAAACTAACGCAGAATGCGCAAGCGCATGTGTAACTTCTCTCCATAAAAACAAAAATCTATTATCATAGGTATAAAACTATATATAAAAATTGACAACCAAATAACAAAAAGTGACTAAAAAATTCAATACAATTACAGAAATCGTTAGCTATTTTAGTAGGAATAACGTCGAAACTAACACTATTGTGTTGTCCAACGTAGAAACAATAAGTGAGCGATAGTATGGCGACGCCCACGAAGCTCGAGATAAATTTCCTCCTTGTTTCTATGTCTCCTTTTTACATTGAAGCACTTTATACGCAGTAGGCTCTCGGTTAGACTAAGTGTGATACAAGTTATAAGAAATTACTGTAATGAAACCTAGTTAAATTAAAACGTTTATCAATTAGACATACGTATATACATATCTTAAATATTTAATAGCTATACAAATCTGGGAAATCTTTTTGACAAAGGAATTTATGTTAAGGAAAAGGTTCCACGCAGGTAAAACCGCGGGGCACAGCTAGTTGTAAATAAATTAATATGTACTTAGATAGTTTCCAAAACAAAAAAAGGTAGTAGAACAACTTTTTGTGTTACCTCCATTAGCAATTAATGAAAACCTTAATTAATGTAAAGATTTATAATGTTTTAAAGCACTAATGTGGATGCAAATGCACGCACCCTAAAAGTTAACAAAATGAAACTTCATTAAGCTACGAATTGACTTTGATTAAACCCTAACTAACAACTAGTAGTTTTTTAGTACTTATAGCGTCTGCTAGAGTTAAAAGATTAATAGCAAAACGTGTAGGCCTAAAATGATTAAAAGTTATCAATCAAAGGTAAATAACCTATATTTATTAACCTTATTAATATTTTATTAATTGCCAGAGGATTGTGAAGAAAATCCTTACATGATTATACTCGCCAATGCATTTGAAAGTTATAATAGGTACATTTTATCATAATCTAAAAATACTTAAAAGTCAACCTTGATACACTAAGGGCCTATTTCACGATCTTCAAGTAAAGTTCCAAGTTACTCACAAGTTTTGTCTTTGTCACTTAATATGAAGTAAGAAAGAGACAAAACTAACTTTAATTGGTGAGTAACTTTACTTGAAAATCGTGAAATAGGCCCTAAGTCTATGTTGAACCTCTTACAATAAATCTTTATCTAAGCCATTTTCCAACCGCCATTTTCCTGCACCTTGTACCACAACACAAGCTAGACGTGCGTATGTCTATGCAGACCGCAGTCAATGAACTGGCAGAGGTCAGGTGAAATTATCTCGTACGAAGCGCCTTACGCGACATCTGACTCACAATAGCCGGATACAGCATTATCTCTAATTCTGATGGTCGAGTATTTTGGTGGCTGCGACACTCCGTGAGAGGTAGGTCATGAGCTCATCTGTACTTCACATCTCTACAATTGGGCTTTCTATTATTTGTTTGAGCTTATTATGTTTTTATTGAGGTATTGGTGGCTTTCGTTGTTGTGTGAAATGCAATTTGAGTCTTTATTTTACTTAAATAACGGCATTTTTTTCGGCAAGCTTATTGGGTGCTGGATATTGAAAGATTTAAAAATAGGATTTGAAAAAAGTATCACCTATCCTTAATACCAAAATTGCTATACGATCAGTATCAACGCGCTGAAAAAGCAGTGGTTACTTATAAAACAATAATCAAATTAATTACCGAATCGAAGACATTTTAATCACTAACAAATCTTTAATTCCTTCAAAGTCCATTAAATTAGTCTCCAATAACAATGTACTAAAACAATACATGTAAAACATTAAATGTTGTTAATACTAATCCTTTGTAGGACTGTAAAGCTGACAAAAAGCTGTAAAGATAAGTAGAGGGCGGTTGAAGGTTCACCAGAGATGCGTTTATCGACGCAGCCGCGGCGAGACGTGCCTTAGGACTGAGTGGTTTTGTACATGTATAGAGATGATAATACCATGCAAAAGGGGTTATTTAGGCCTGCGTAAAATAGGTACGTGTAACTTGGTTACAATTTGAGTATTTATATTTTACTATAAGTACCAGATTTTTTTGTTATGTAGATCAAATGAGCAGACCGGTCACCTGAGGGAAAGTGACTGTTGAAACTCACGTTGCTGGCTTTAAAAGGGATAGTAGGAGAAGGAAAAGGAAAGGGGATGGGTGATAGGCTTGGGCTACAGAAATTTCAATCACCATCGCGAAACGCAGTAGGTAGCTTGTGCTCATCTTACGCTGATAATCTGTGAGAGTGTGGTACATTCCAGGTCAAGTCCATTTTCGAATAGGTTTCGAGACAGTTTTGCACTACCAGAAAAATAAATTGTTTTTTAGATCAGAATTTTATTACGACCAATCATTTAATTGAGCTTAATCTAAATGTAGATCACTTTTACACACCTTTTCATAATTAAAGTAGCGTGTTTAAATCTACATTACTTTATTGTGACTCATCATCTTAAACTATAAGCTGAGATGAGCTAGAACTTAATGCTATACGATTTATTATTCCTTTTCTGTAATCGAATTTTCTATTATCTATCTAATAAAGATTTTTTATATTTTGCCTGTACAGAAAATAATTATTTAACTTTCTTTTGTAGAAGCATCATCTCTATAAACATACAGGTTTATATGTGGACAGATTTGAGGCAGATAGCTGGCGAGATGTCGACTGCATTCAGCCCCTCTCCCCTCGATGTCATTGAACGTCTTGGACCGGCTCAAAGCAATTTTAACGAATGCAAAACACAATGTTAAACTAAGGACACCTAACTCGTGTCACTTCATTTGACTGATTAAAAACATTTAAGTACCTACCATTGTTATTTTAAGGTTCATTTCGGTTTATATTTCAAGTCTTATGTCTCTTATTATAAGGTCTATTTTAGTAATTAATTGATGTTTTTAAATATTGGGCTTTAAGTGATGTTTTTTCAATCGAATGGCACTAAAATTAAATGGATTTTTATATGGTCACGGTTTTAAGTATTATTGCTGTTTATCCCATATGACAATTTGAGTAAATTGAGGCATGACACTTAGAGATAATAAAGACATACCTACCTAAGTACCTCACAATAACTTAAGAAAGATTAATTTACAAGTAAATACTTTTCAATATTTAGATCCTTATGAGCAAAACTATAAATGAAAAGCCGCACTTATTTGGCAGTTATAGTAGTAGTCAGTACGATACAAGGGCGGGACTAGTGAAATACATAATAAAATATATACCGTGTACGACCTCAAAAGAATTTTAAATTCGAGTAGTCCTCGACTTATTACAAATGACAAATGATCGCAGATGTCAGCGTAAAGGGCAGGTGGATTAACACCATTGCAAGATCTATTTTTACATTTAACATTGATGGAAAAAATACTCGTTCAGTCTAATCGACCGAGTGGTATAATCAAGGTCGCTTGCTACTAGTTAATCATCCCTATATACTGTGACATGTTCATATGAATTGCAATACTTTAGTTTTTGAAGGGTCTCTTTGAGTAAATTAACAGATAATAATTATCTAAAGATTCACCAAGATTTCTGTGCTGGCAGCAAAAAGTGGAAGCTACAATTGTCATTTAGATTCTAATGTCATTTGGATACATTTTCAATAGACTGACAACCAAAAGATGCGATTACAGCGACGCGGCGACGCGGCTGTCACCGACAAAGAAAACTTGGTGACTCTATAGTTGCTTTCTTTCTCATACATACATATAAACACTTTCTCATACATACATATACCTTAAACTATGTGTTCAGTGAAAAAATATCCATAATTAAAATTAATATTTGCCTTCAATATACGCATCAAAACATGATTAATCACCATCTTAAATCAACAAATCTTTAGTTTAAACAACCAGTAACACGTATTTATTTACATACCGTACACAGTAAAAACTTTTAAGAAAACAAACATGTTAAAGGAAAAAGTATCAATGATAAAAACATGTCAATGTCGCAGTCCGAGTAATATTCCGTTCGAAAACAAACTCGAAATGACAATAGAATTTGCGCAGTTGCTCAAAAATGGTACGCATAATAGATTTTATTAAAAGGAGCTTTCTCTTTACATAATGAGTGTTGGCTTCCATTGCTTGACGAAATCAGTGCAGTGGCAGTATGGCAGTCATCTTGCGTTATGCAACTGGCTCTTGGGCAAGCAAACGTGTGGAAAGTGAACTCGTCAAAACAGTTACTTAATAAACGTACTTAAATCTAGACTAGTGTATGCATTATAAGTACTGTGAGCCTTTACTTTTTGTTGCGTAAGTATTTGTTACAAAAGTTAATATTGTTAATAATGATTTATCCGTGCTTCGGAGGGCACGTAAAGCCGTCGGTCCCGGCTGTCGTACTAACATCATCGACAGTCGTTACGGGTAGTTAGAACCCTCAAAAGTCTAACACTCGGTTTAACCAAAAAATTTCGTATAGCGCTCTGGATTGTGAAGGACTGATGGCAGTCGCTTCGCGTAAAATACTGACATTCCGCCAAATCTGCTTAAACTGAAAACCGACTCCAAAATAGACAAGGGATAAAGGTTTGGAAATGATTTAGACTGAATAATGATTTAGAATCACTCTACTACTATTATGTACTATCTTATTGTGGCTTCCGACTCCTAACTAGGTTTATAGCCTGTATCAAAGTTCACAGAAACTACGCACACATTCATTCCCACACATTCAGTGCGAATTAAACATTTGTGGAATACGCACCGCAATCCTTTGTCTGGTAGTCCACTGATTTTTCTGACATTGAGTTGTGAAATTTACCTAAAATTTAAAAAAGTTGAGCTTTTATAGAGTTCTTTATCAGTTGATAATATAGTATAAGAGTATAGATACTCAATTAGTACAAAACGTCATGGTGTTTCATTAAGAAAATTATACAGCTTTTTAGCAAAGTAGGTAAAATTATACTTAAAACAGTATAAAAGATACATTTTCAGTTCAATATTGAAATGGTAGTAAATAAAAAAGATGCGCTAACCAAAAATGTATACAAAAATAAACGGCAAAGGTTTTACGGAGTGAAATCTACGTGGAAATATCAACGCGGCTCGTGCTCTGATGACGAGTAGCTAGTGATTGGATTTTAACATTATAATTATATCGATTAAAAAAAGTTTAATTTAAAATTTTGCAGAAATACTTATTTTTTAAACCTGCTTACTGACTCAAACATTTCCGGTAAGAAAACAAATAATTTGTTTAAGTTTGAACAATCAATCTAATATTATGAAAGTCAGTGTTTGTATGTACGCTTATATCTTTAAAACTACGCAACGGATTTAAATGTAGTTTTTGTCAATAGGTAGAGAGATTCAAGAGAAAGATTTAAGTACATGTATAAGCTAGTGAAGTCTTACGAAAAACTGAGAAGTATAGCTACTGTAAATATGATGCAAACTTAGAAAACTTATTATGAATTAATTCTCACACCATGGTTTCTATTAATAAGAGGTGTAAGAATGATACTAAAAAGAAGTGACAAGCTAATTAAAATAATTAAGCAGTTTGTACCATTGTTTTAAGGCAGTCGAAGCGTTGACAATGGTATGTCATTGTGACGGTTATAATTCTTACCTCATCCGTGTGAATGGTTATACGTGATTTGGTTCATTAATGTCAAGTTTTTAGTTTAACCTTCGCTTAAGAGTTCAATTTATGATTTTGACTATGTACTCTCGAAGTTCGCATATTTTATCACGTTTGTGTGTACTTATGTATCATGATTTTAAAAGGATAAGTTCAGCATGCGTAGAAATCCAAAAATCATACAATAATTATGTCGAGCCGTTAAGCTTTTACGAGACTAAACGGCAATTGTTTTTGTACGAATAAAGAAGTGCATCAGCTGCAATCATAAGTATAAACTTTTTAAAGAGTGCAGTAAAACAACACAAATTAATCTAAATAAAGAGTAGCTCGACTGGCTGCAGCTTGATTTGGTCGATATAAATCCGATTTCCCTTCACTAGAGGCGGTTGAGTTCTCCGTTGTTGCTTTTTTCCCATTTACGAGTTTCACGGCGACCGTTGCCTGAAACTTACACGTACCCAGAATATAAATGCTGCCTATTTCCGTCTCATTCACACTTATAAAAATACTAACTTTCTATCTCTATCTTCCCACAAATAAAAATGTGTAGCCACCTCAATGTTCAAATAGAAATTGCAATATCCATTTCCCTAAAGCGTTTCAAAGTAAACTTTCTGCTCTCTCGGTTTAAGATTGTTTTTCATTGAACACTGTGTATAATTTTAAGGCACTTTAAGTATACGTTAGTAAAATGTTGTCTTTTTCGAACCAGTTGCAGTATAAATCCTCCGTCCTTGTTGCTTGCCCGTTGTGGCCCGGTTTATCTAAAATCATCTGGACCAAGTAAAGCGATTTACAACGGCGACTTTATGAAAATGCGCAAACTTATTAATTCTGTCGTTTAACTGACAAATTACATTCGTAAATTAATGTTGTGCAGTCATTAAGTTTGGATTTTAGATGGTATCAGGTTTTCAAAACAACAAGCTTACTCTTTGTATTTCGTTCACATTTCCGCCATTAGAATAAACATATCATAACAATCAATAATTCTAACTTACAGACACTAACTCAACTTATTTTATCATCTTATTGCACCAACTGACCCCTGTCTAGCTTAATTACCTCTGTCTAAGGAATGAAAAACTACACAAACGAGGCAATTAATTTAAGAATCCACGAATATTTACCTCGCACGAGAATCGAACCTGCATGAGGTATTCATATTTATGGATCGTCCAATAAAATCACTAACAAACAACTACAAATTCTATTTGCAACAAATATCTAAATCGCAACCAAAATTCCAATGCGAAATAGCGCAATTGGCTGCGTGCGCGCATCCAGGAATGTTGGAACAACGTCCCGGACCGGTTCTAGTGCGGCCTTAGAACACAACCCGCTTACTGACTAGTTAGTACGTATATTAACTCTCAATTAAATTAGATACGTTGTCTTTGAAATGGATTACAGGATACGGTCATTCTTCTGGAGTAGCTTGGAGATTATTTATTGGGTACATCATTTTTAATATCTTATTTCAAACTTATTTATTTAATATAATAAGATTAATTATTATTCACGTTCTGGTTTCTTAGAATGTGCTGCTACTTGTCAAGCTGGAAGTCCTGGGTTTTATTCCCGGGTTGAAGGTAACATGTATTAGTCTTCATCATATAAGTATTATACAAATTACATTGTCTATATTATTAAGATCACTTACTAACAACAGACCTCGTGTATTCCTACTCTCATGTATTACCTAATTTTAACCGTTATCTATCACCATTGAAAGATATCAACCAATTATTATATTATACTATGACAAACATATAACCAGGCGCGTCAATTCAAACGTATACCATTACAAAATCTAGGCGAACTATAAACAAACCAGGAGTCCAACAAACCGTTCACTTAATGTCGTACTCATTACGAGAAACAACCATACCACATTTCATTGGTTCACAAATCCAATACACAGTCTACGCTAATGAACTAGTATTGATCTTTGTCCAAGCCATTGTATATAGGTAAATTATATACCAGGAATGTTCGCAATACCTATAATCGAATTAGTGCGATCTGTGCTCCGAATCGACTCGTACGTTAATTACCTAAGCTTATTTGATATAATGGTGTTCCATAAGGCATGCAGTCTTGATGATTATGATATGAGATAAATCATGGAATTGCCTCAAGATTGTCTCGTTATATTATCGATTAGCAATGGTGTGTTGGAATGAGAGATCAATTAATGGATGTTTAGAGATTGGAAAAGCATATTGTAAACTTTACATATTTTTTTTGCAGACAGTACAAGACTAATGCAGTAAGGAGTATCAACAATCGCAGTTTGTGCCTCAGCTGTAAAATGAAATAAGGTTTATGTTAAAAACTATACAAAACCATAGTTTTGTATAGTTTTTAACATAAACCTTGTTCATAAACAACTGCGGTGCCAGAAAAAAAAACTATGAATAAGCTAGAATATTCTAAGTAGGGAAATAAAGGTTGACATCATCTGAAGACTGTCCCAACAATGGTAGCGACTAATTATAATATCGATGTCAATTTACTAACAAAATTAGCCCACAAATGCAATCATCATCTCTTCTGTCTTTACCCAATTCGAAATGGGATCAACTGTTTACCAACCGGAACATCAGTATTTTACATGAAGCAACTGCCATCAATCTGCACAATCCAGAGAGTTTGAATACATATATGTATTTTTAGTTACACCAAAACTTGTAAGTACAAAATTAATAAAAAATATTCTTTCACAGGCTACATTTTAATAACTGAATAAAAACTAACATAATTATATTTAAAACACTTAGAATCCAAACAATTAATACACAAATTGAGTGCTATTATAAACAGAAATGGTACGTGCATTGTCGCCTACAAGATTAACGTTTTAGCCACCCGCTGCTTAAGCAACGCCCTCACTCACTGTTTTATACGAATATATTTTTATTATGGTGGCTATTGACGAGTCAGTTTAACTGCGGCGTCCATCCAAAAATGGTCGTCAGCCACCGGAGCGATTCCAGATTTCAGTGGGGAAATCTAGTTGGCCTAAAACTTTTGGAGTGACGTCACAGTTTTAGAATGTGGCCATAGACTTATCAGTTGAACTGGCGTCCAACCCAAAATTGTCGTCAACCACGATTCTAGATTCCATTGGGGAAATCTAGTTGGCTAAAATTTTTGGGGTGACGTACAGTTTTATGTCTGGACTGATCAGTTCCACTGACTCGTCAATAGCCACCTTACGAATATTTTTTTATTACAGTTCAGTCCATGTTTTTACTAGCCTATCAAAATTAGGAATGCAGGCACTGCAGTTCGAACGGTAATTAATAAAATATGTTTAGATTTGACATGACGCAATACACCAAAGAATCTTCCGATAACAGTTTTTTTATTGCGTTATTAATGAGTACGTTTACAAATTATGTTTAATTAATTAATTGGTCATGGATTTGTTCACATCTTTGTTTTGTAATTAAATATTAGAAGAAATAATGCATGCAAAGTGGCGATGACCGTATGCTATTGGTGATTTTGCCATTACCTTAGGTTAATATCTAATAATCCTTAGCCTGATCCATCCTTAGCGCTTACCTTTTTTTCTTAACCTATAATGACCCACTGCTTGGCAAAGGTCTCCCCCAAACATCTCGAACCATCCCTATCCTGGATAGTGCTTACCTATATCGTAAAAATACATTTTCTACCTTAGTCGGTCGCTTCAACCGCCCAACAAATCTGCTTATAGTCCTGGTACTGATTGTAGATGCAGACGCACAAAAAAAAACCTTGGTCGTAGTTTCAATAGTTAAGAATACATATATATGCTTTGATATAGGACAGGCCTTAAGGAGTTCCGTTTATTCATCAGCTCGATAAACAATTCACACTACGTCTGTTCAACATGTAATGTGGAATTCCACAAGGAACCTGACTCTTCCCTTATTCTTACTAACAGATTACTTAATCCTACTAATATTATAAAGGCGAAAGTTTGTATGTATGGATGTTTGTTACTCTTTCACGCAAAAACTACTGAATGGATTTTAATGAAACTTTACAATAATCTTGCTTATACATCAGAATAACACATAGGATACTTTTTATCCCAAAATTCCCACGGGAACGGGAACTACGCGGGTGAAGCCGCGGGGCGCTGCTAGTAGTAACTAAATATCATTATGTATTAATTGAAACCTCTATAAATATTAATAACTTACTCAAACAGATGAAAGAGTGATTACAGTTATTTAATTATATCACTAGCTCAGCTACGAATCTCATACATAAATAGTAGCTAAAGATTACATAAATAAAACTAAATCCCTATTTAACTTGTGAATTATTATATTGAACCAAATATTTTTTTTCTATAACACAAGAACAACACACAACAAGAAGGTTTCTACGAAGTAAAATTGGGAAATCTACGGGAAAACTGAACCTAACCTATTCTTCTTTATTTATTGAGAATCGTCCACTAGAATATGCAAACCAATAGGCAGATACGAGTATAACTAGTAACATTTTGAGGATACAATTTTAAGAGACTACTCGTAATGTGCAACTCTTAAAGCTAGTAAACGTTTTTAAGACAAAAAGAAATGTTTATGTCAATATATTTACGTTATCCAAGTATTTTTTTTTAAGAAAAACCAAATACTTAATTCGATATACGTAAGCTACGTATACAGGTGTAAGCCGTAAACACATTTCGGCTTTCTCATCATAATTAACTAGAGCTAGGCACCTAGTTTATGACTGCATCAATTATGCCCAAGCATATCCTAATTACTGTAATGGCATTAGCTCCGAAGTGGGTGGAGGTGGCAGGGCTGCAATCACGAGTTGGTTCGTAGTTATTTTTGTTTTGTGTTAGTTTTGATATTTTTATTGTATAAATCAATTAGTTGATAATGTATTAAGAAAATCAGGTTAGAACGAACAGAAATTGGCGTCTTTTCCATTTCAATCTATCTCGATTTTACTTTTTGGACCAGTTATTATACTATTTACATTAATATTACTCGACGACATCCATAATTTAAGATCTTTCTTTCTTACCCCATAAACAAAAACCATAGAACAACAGTCACAAACAAAATTTATTTTCATATCGAAAAAACATCTACCTCCCAAAAAAGCAATCAAAATTGTGAAATTGGCAACGAATTTTTATATAAATCTGTTGTTCACGGTTCGTAACACAGCCATTTTGGTGAAGGAAAACCCGCAAAAATATCTGTGAATGTGACAGCCCTATTCAGGAAGGGTCAAGGGGGAACCACGTGCCCTGAAACGCTGATGTGAATGTGCGGTATGTAATTATGTGAGGAGTAAACATTGTATGTATGGCCGCGCAAAGCGATTTACCATTGTGCTAATTAGCATTGATTGTACCTACCAAGATGACGGAGAGGAATTTTCCTTCCATAAAACACAGTGTAAACAATGTTGCATTTCATGTTACGTGTGACTGCGTTAATTTGTTTCAGTATGGTTTGGAAAATTACATGATGATAATAATGACGAGTATGTGATGTGTCTGGTAGTGACTTTGCTTGTTATGCCAAAGGTTACGGGTTCGATTCTCGGATAAGGTCAGACCCGAAAATCGATTGACACATCCCATTTTATAAATAGACCCATTGCGTGATGATGATCTAAACCTCGAACCATGTTACAAATAACAGACATGCATCGCTCAACCCTCGCTTGGCAGATAAGTTTAAAGTGCTTCAAAATTTCGTGAATTAGTTAACTAACAAGTGCAGTACCAATTTCGCTTGATAGCAGTATCATTTACATAGAAGATACGTATGACAAGAGAAGCATTTAAAAAGAGCTCCTCTAAATACAAATATAATGTACGTAGTTTAATTATGCAAGTAAAACCTGGCAATGTGTCGTCAAGTAATTAAGTAAAGAAGGCGTCAGAAGATGGGGGAGCCATCTTGAATGTTCACGGATCTCATTTCCATGCAAATGAGGGTAGTACTTGTTACACATGCCATACCAGCTGATTCATATTGATCCAAAACGTCTGATATACTCTGTTTTATGTCAAATTGAACATGTTATAATATTATTTAAACAGAATTTATTTTAATAGTGTATTCACTCATTTTTTTAAGGATTTGAAAAATGCATTCAAACTGTGCTACGGTTCAGAAGGTTCAAGTCTTGACTGAGGCGAAAATTTTGAATGCATTTTTCAAATGTTAAATATTCTATTTTTAAATGAACTGATAGTATATAAAAAGATATGAGTGCTGCTATTCTTAATATAAAATTGTGTATGAGCATAATATTTGCATATAACATGTTAGTGATCTCAAACTAAAACTTTTTTCCCGACTGCCTGATGCGAAGGAGAGTAATGTACACCTAATGTTTTGTCCTCTAAAAAGTAATATATCGACTTCCAAAAAAACAGGAGGAAGTTTTCTATTCGACGTTTATATTTTTTTAGTTATTATTCTGTGTTTGTTAGTGAAAAAATCCAATAGAGACAATTTATAAGTACTCTACTGCATGACGTTTACATGGAGGTCTTAATAACGCTGTGAAAAAAAATAACATAATTTTACTATGTATAAACTTTTATTACATTGTTTTAACAACTTCATAATTTATATTTACATCAATTACCTATTTACCAGCACATTCTATTCAATCAAGATTGCCCCTAGCAACATTAAATATGTAAAGTATTGAAGTATAGGTACCATATAAGGCTTGAATACTAATAAGCTTTGTACGTTATTATTTACCTATATATTTACATCTTCGTACGTAAATTCTGATCCCGTGGGAATTTACGGATAAAATAATTTTGTGATAGTTCTATTACAGGTTAAAGAGGAACCTGAATACCTTTTACTAAAATCGTTTGAGCTATTTTCAAATCCATAGGGAACATACATTGATATATATCGATTTTTGTAGATATCCTGGTACAAGTTACTATGTATACAAGCTGTTCCTAACAATCAATACATGGCATTTGTCACAATACAAGCAGTTTTTAAGCCTTAGTTCTAACGTCCAACCAAGCAATTAAAATATGCAGTGCTTGGTCGATCACTCATAGAGCGATTCCATTGCTTTGCAAAAAAGTCACAGTAAAACTAGGTGTACGGATTGCAATAAAGTTAACTAGAGTGAGTGTTCGAATCCCGACATCTTCTTCTTTCTTCTATATCATAAAGAGGAAAAAATTGTTTGTTTGTGACAAATAGACTTCAAAACTACTGAACCGATATCAAAAATTCTTTCACCATTAGGAAGCTACATTCGCCTTGAGTAACATAGTCTATATTTTATTTCTGTATTCTCACGGGAATGGGAACTACGCCAGTAAAACCGCGGGGCGCTGCTAGTCTATTGTTACATAACATAACATAATCATTTACTACATCATTACATTATAGTAACTGACCCCTAACTAAGTTCGAAACTTGTAAGTAGGGTATCACAGAAACTACGCACACACCCAGGCCGAAACAAACATTTGTGGTTCACACAAATATTCGTCCCGCACGGGAATCGTACCCGCAACCTTACGGATGGCAGTCCGGCATAGTGACTACTCTGCCGTCGACTTACATAGATACATCGATAAATTAATAAGAATCGCCAGGTCAAGCTCGGAGTATCCTGTCGTTATTATGCAACGCGCGCGCGAGCGGTGGCGCGGTTAATAACACGACATCTGCCAAAGTCGCACGTGGCCCGAACACCTTTTGTCTACCGACAGTCGCAAGCCCACCTTTTTACGAAACCATTTATAAACTAACACACTTCTCTCAAATGTGTATAAAATATAGGTCTTCGTGTCGTCACGGTATAGGGACTATTTTATATAGTTGGTGGTTGACGTGGTTACATAGTCATTGGTCATCCTATTACTCAATATTATAAATGGGTGTATATGTGTTTTCTATTAAATTACACAATAATTTCAAATCCTGCTAACAGAATCAAGATATAACTCTGCACACTTATAGTTTATTACTTGAATTTAACGTGAACTAAATCACGGTTATTAATAATTAGTTAGTCTTAAAATTACCTATACAATTATTGTTTGCAATTCGCAACTCTATTGCATTCTTCAACAAAGTCGCATACAAACTCTATAAAATATAAATGCAAATAAAACGGTAAGTGTTAATTAAAATATTAATTGTTAACTTAAATCAATTTAAGCTATAATATTAAATCAATCAATTCAATTAATTGTTAATTGGGGTAACTGAAACCTGTAAACGTCGTCATTTTCGCAGAATTTATTTTATAAGAAGTCCTTAATGCAAAGTATACCGGTAAAGTTAATTTTACCCACTCAAATAACAATAGTGACATAATCGTTACTTATGTATAGATTATATGTACTAATATAGATAGATTTATAAGCGTAAGAGAGCTAGCATATACGCTATTATATCCGGCATAGCACAGTCGCCAAACGTAGTGCGGCCGCCGGCAAAATCCGCGGCAAAATCGCATTGCAACCGCGAGTAAATCGCGGAGTCATAACAGCACGTCTACTTGCATCCTTATTCTGAACTGGGAACTTTAGGATAGTATAGAATTAAAGTATTAAGTAGGGAATAGTATTAACTAGATATAAATAGTCTGGAAATCATAGTTTGTAATCCATTCTGATGCTTAAATCAATTTTTCACAGACATGAATCCATTTTTGCATAATTGGCAATAACAAACGTTTAAACTAATCGTAATTTGAATGTAACTTGTTTCATATTATGATAAATGCACACGTAGTTAGGAAGCCGACAAGGTATGGGAACAGCAAATTAAGGTATGTGACATCCGCCAAATCGTTCGTCGAAAAGATGAATGACCCATTCGACCTTAAAGTCAAGAGGGAAATTGCTTTAAAATTTAAATAATTTAATAGAGATGTCTTAGTAATTATAAAACGTATAAACCTTCTTGTTAATACACACCATCTAATATTTTGTTTTGAACATGTAAATGGAAGTGTCAACTACAACAATAAACATTTTTGTAATTTGATCATCAATTAAAGTGTGTTAACTCGCCCTAATTTCGTAAATCACTGCACAAATTTTCATACAGTTTTCACTTTTAAAAATAACCTATTAATATGCCATAATTTACGACCATATAAAGACTAAACGGGTCGCTATTTATAAAGTTCTGGGCTAAGTGATAATCAACTACATCCAATGCACGCACGGATAGAATAAAAAAAATTGCTTGGTAGCAATTGTCTTAATCAAACTGCCTGCAGGTGATTATGACCTACGACAGGTGCCTTAAACAAATTATGTCTACAGCAAACGCATATTCGTAAAACGATGCGTCTTTGAATTGGATTTGTTTAAGAAAAAAACTATAACGTATTTTAGAACTAACTACATACGCTATAAGCTTCAAAATTAAGTGATATACTTAGTCATTTTAGTTAGCTAATGCATTTTAGGGCTAATTACCAACGCTATAAGCTTCAAAATTAAGTATAAAACTTGTGTTTTGTTGATAAGTTGTTACAATGTAGCGCAAATGTCATTTTAATTTATGCCTTAATTGTATCACAATAAAATAAATAGTTGAAACAACAACAACATTGCTAAAATTAACGTTAATAAAGAGAGCCGTAAAAATAGTTCTTATTATAAAAATGCTTATGAGCTATGTATTTGTAGATATTACTTGAAATCATGTTATCCGAAACACTATACATTATTTACCATAATGAATACGTTATTAATAAGATAAGTATCGTTTAACACTAAATAGACTACTTATCCATAGAGTTGAATATAATTACTTGAAATTACAGGTTAATTAGGCGCCTATTTGTGAAATTCTTCGCACATCGATTTATAATATTAAACTACCTGTGCCCCGGTTTTACCTGAATAGTTTCGGATCTCGTGGGACAAAAAACATATTTGCCTATTCCCTTCCCCGGACTATAAGCTACCCCTGTATCAAATTTCAAGTCAATCAGTTCATTTGTTTAGCCGTGACTAGGTCTGTCTATAGATAGAGTTACTTTCGCATTTATAATATCAGTAAGGATTAATATTGAAGTATTAATCGGTTCAAACAATACAGACATATGTTCAACACCTTTCATAAACCGGTCGTATGAAGGACATCCGCTTTTTGGTTGATAAAAAAATTGAGTTCGACATTCTCACAGGAACCGCTGCGTATCCGGTGCGCGGGCGCAGAATAAAAACGTTCATTTGTTAACGTCCAACTATTGGCCCACCAGGTAACCGCGCTTCCACTTCCAAATTCAAACTTTTAAATCATTCTGCAATTCATTGATTTATTTGAAGATTCAACATTAAGATGTTCAGAACATATTAATATGCATTTATAAGTTCTTAAGTAGGTGATTTGAATTAATGAATAATTTACTAAAAAGAGATTTATTAGTAAAAAAACACACTTTATATGTATAATAACCAAAATTATAATAACACTTCATCGAATAATTAATCAAATAAAGATAGTTACAATAAACGAGTTACTTCCACTTTCTTCCTAAGAAATCAATGTCGCAAATATTAATAATGCTTTCTCTCCCAGCTTTTACAATTCAAAAGTAGTGCAACAATATTCATGTGTCAACCGACTAACAAAAATAATGTAGGAACTCTCTACAGAACTGTGTATGATGACCTCTAATCTACATACATACAAATGACTTCCACGCATGGACAACAACAATAATTCCAATGAATCACAAACTTACATTTACTTACCCAAAAAACTTACTTATATCCTAACTCATTGTAATAAAGTTGAAATTAAAAAGCAGCATGTTTGATGAGCTGTAGTTAGTGATGTTGGTATGTCGTTGGTAATAGTTAAGTGAAAGGCTGGATACGTGAGAAAACCAACGCCTATTCTAACAATGCGATATTTTGCCGTCATCTGTGCCAGTGATCGATCTGGGTAAATATTTTATATCCAGTGTTGCGTGCGAAGCGATTACAGTGATACAATTCAGTTAAATTTCATTGTGTCACGTGTAATCTACACAGTATTGAATTTAATACGGTTTTATTACTTTTCTATTGGTATCGTTCGATATCATAATAGGTAGTATATTAAATGTTAATAGTGTTTGACTTCTCAGCTTGAAACGTGGAAAGTGATTCAAAATCAGTTAGAAAATTATCTAGGCTACTTCTTATAATTCTAAATCACAATGTTTTAGATAATACATCTAAAACAAAAAATAAGCGTATACAGCTAAGGAATACAGATAGACGAGTAACAATTGTGTTTATAACTATAACTTGTATAAAATATATAAATATAAAATAGTAGTGTTAGAGCCCTTCAAAGTTCGAAGGTGGTGGAAGGGACTATAGAAAACATACTACATACTTACAAACTTTTTGTAAGTTAACTTAGTAAACCTTAATAAACCATAGGTATTCCATTTAAAATAACTTCCATTTCGATAACTTACAAAACCAAAATTAATAATATTTCATCGACGTAATGATGCTATTTAAAAATCGGTTATAATTGTAAAACAATACCGTTCGACGCATGTTCGACGATTCAACATCACGTTTTAAAACACAAGACTTCTTAAAACGTGTATTTTGAAATACTTATTTGACAAACCATAAAACAGAGACTTTCAATGGCGGAAGAAAAGTTTGCAGTTGACGTCATTGGTTTTAGACATGCGATCCTATATTTAACAGTTCCTCGTGACCCGACTTGACCTTTATGTGACTTCTTTGTTAATTTACCCTCATATTCAAGGATTTTGTATCGATATGGAGTAGGTAGAAGCTTGTGTAAAGGGTGTAAATTTTTATCATTTTTGACGTGAATTTGAGTTTGTCGGAAGTCGATTTCTGGCTATAATTCAAGCAGATTAATTTACTTTTGCTACAATGTATTGAGGCTTATTAAAAGATCAAAAGATTGACTACTGTTATTTATAATGCAAAAGAAAGTCACTTATAGGTAGGTACTTACATAAAGAAACTGAAAAATCTAAGAAGCCTAGTTTGCAATCGTAAAATTTATTACAGGATAAAATTAATCGTGGGTAGATAATTTTCAAAGCCTTAACAAATCCCAGTAATTTCTCCGATTGATTTATTTATAAAGGAAAATGATATCCGGATGCAAATAAATAAAGTATTACATAACATTAAAATTACAACCAATTAAAGCGAATTAGAAGCCAACTTTCATACCAATTACTATTATTATGAAATCTTTGGACAATTTTTGATACTTTGACGTAATGTTTTACATAAGTTAATAACAAAATAAACCAACAAACTGTTATAAGAATTATTATTAGTTGTGTAATAGTTCATGGACTTGTGAAGGTCTTTATGTATTCAATATGTTGTTACTCAATCGTTAGTTCAGTTACATTACATTCCTATACAAGAAACTTCGAGTTAATCGTTGTATCCAAACTTTGACACTACATTAAATTATTGTTTATTCTTGAGAACAATTTTAAACAGGTTTAGTAAGAACCAATCTTCAAATTAATCGTTCTGCTTTCGATTTCTGAATCAAGTGATGCTCGTTTGCAATTTTCCGGACATTACTTGACTTTAATATAAGTACACATAAACGTATGACTCCTTTCTATACCTCAGTTTAACTATTTAAGTAATATGTATTTCTATTACATTGGAAACAAATCTAACTACATGTTTTTATTGCAAAAAGTATGACGTCAATAATTTATATTATCATAGCTATAACTTATCCAGACTAATCGAGAGACAGACTAGAGATGTGCTAGTTTCGACCAGACTTTAGTTTCGAACTGTATCAAATTACTCGTCCTAAAATATTCTTAAAGTTCTGTCTTTATTTATATACTCGATACTCGTAGTCCTATTAACATTGAAATATGTCATAGCGTAGTACCAGGTACAAGTTGTAGACACTCAGTAGCGTAGTTTAGAATAAACTCATTTGTTTACTTTAAGATATGAACTATGAAAAGTTGAGATAAACTTGAAATGTTCAAGGTCAAAATTTTGTTTGCATTGCACGCTAGCTTTAGATTACTAGTTTCTTGGATGTCGGCCCCTATTTATGGTACAGCCCCTTTATGAGCAAGTGTGTTGAAAATAATATTTTCAGCAAGTGTGTTGAAAATAATATTTTCAACACACTTGCTCATTAAGGGGCTCTTATTTGGGCAAAAACAGTTGAATAATGAAACGTTTTATTCACTAGTGAATTATAGTTTGTTTTTTTAAATTGCTTTGTTTTTAAAAAAGTTTCGACACCAAAAAAATTGTGTCCATACATTTTAAAAACAAACTTCAACTATGTTGCCTTACTTTTGGTAGGTCTATGGTCGATTCCATTCATTCGTTTTTTTTTTAATAAGTATATTCTTTTAGTCTTTGGCGATCACCATTGTTGTGTTGGATGCGCGCGAATAGAAAAACTGTTTATTTATTAGCGAAAAATGATAATTTCTTCGCAAATGTGTTGAAAAACGTTGTATGGTACACGCGAGTATTGATGATTACTATCCTCGGCTATCTTCAGACCCTCGCCTGAAGGCTCGGGCCTCAATAGCGCCTCGGAAGTAATCACCTTACCTTGCTTGTACCATAAATAACTATTTTACGTCGAATACGACGACATTTTGATTTATATCAAACTGACGAAAATCAAAATGTCGAAAAGTCTAAATGTCGATAACGACATTCTGATTTTCGACATTTTGATTTTCGACGGTTTGATTTTTCGACATTCTGATTTTACACATTTTGACTTTCAACATTATGATTTTTCGACATTTTGAATTTTCGACGTTTTGACTATACGACATTTTGAATTTTCGACGTTTTGACTTTTCGACATTTTGATTTTCGTCAGTTTGAATTTTAGACGTTTTAATTTTGCGACATTCTGATCTTCGACATATTGACTTATGATTATTCAACGTTTTGATTATCGACATTTTGACTTTTCGACATTTTGACGTTCGACACTTTGATTTTTCGACATTTTGAATATTCGACATTTTGATTTTTCGACAATTTGAGTTTTCGACGTTCGAACTTTTCGACATTTTAACTTTTCGACATTTTAACTTTTCGACATTTTGAATTTTCGATATTTTGATTATTCGACAATTTGAGTTTTCGACATTTTGAATTTTCGACATTTTGCTATTTTGACTATCGACATTTTGACTTTTCGACATTATGACTTTCGATATTTTGATTATAGATATTCTAAATATTCGACGTTTCGTTTTTGACATTTTGATTTTGATTTTTCGACATTTTGAATATTCTACATTTTGACTTTTCGATATTTTGAATATTCGATATTTTGATTTTTCGACAATTTGAGTTTTAGACGTTTTGACTTTTCGACATTTTGATTTTTCGATATTTTGAATATTCGACATTTTGATTTTTCGACAATTTGAGTTTTCGACATTTTGAATTTTCGACATTTTGCTATTTTGATTATTCGACGTTTTGACTATCGACATTTTGACTTTTCGACATTTTGACTTTCAACATTTTGATTTTTCGACATTTTGAATATTCGTCATTTTGACTTTCGACACATTCATATTTCGACATTTTGATTTTTAGACAATGTGAGTTTTCGAGGTTATGACTTTTCGACATTTTGATTTTTCAACATTTTGAATTTTCGACATTTTGACTATCGACATTTTGATTTTTCGATATTTTGAATATTCGACATTTTGATTTTTCGACAATTTGAGTTTTCGTCATTTTGAACTTTCGACATTTTGATTTTTTGATTATTCGACGTTTTGAATATTCGTCATATTGACCTTCGACACATTCATTTTTGGACATTTTGATTTTTAGACAATTTGAGTTTTCGAGGTTATGACTTTTCGACATTTTGATTTTTCAACATTTTGAATTTTCGACATTTTGATTATCGACATTTTGATTTTTCGATATTTTGAATATTCGACATTTTGATTTTTCGACAATTTGAATATTCGTCATATTGACCTTCGACACATTCATTTTTGGACATTTTGATTTTTAGACAATTTGAGTTTTCGAGGTTATGACTTTTCGACATTTTGATTTTTCAACATTTTGAATTTTCGACATTTTGATTTTTTGATTATTCGACGTTTTGAATATTCGTCATTTTGACTTTCGACACATTCATTTTTCGACATTTTGATTTTTAGACAATTTGAGTTTTCGAGGTTATGACTTTTCGACGGGTCCATATTGGCTCACCTAAAGTTCTTTACCCGAAAATGTTTTTCCTAACTATTTGTAGTCCGAATGATCATTCTTCCTAAAAATTTTCATCCTAAAGTTTTAATTCATACTATTTGTAGTGCTACCGACGATGCTCATAACACTGATGTGTCCGAAAATTTTAATTACTAACATCATTAATGTAAATATATTTAAACTCCTACTGTTTTTTATCATAACGCTTTTATCCCTAAACATACTTACCATAATATTTTCACTCATGCTCAGAAAGAAACATTTACCAAGTGTAATAAAAAATATATACGGGTAGAAGATGATATTTATAGTTTTAATGATTATTATACGACTCGTTTACGTTTATGCTTATGGCCTGGGAGTTTACCATAACCATAACTAAAGGACCAATTCGGTTCTGGCACTTCGCCGGCCGCTGCCGCGGCACGCTCGCTCGGCTCGTGCGTTGGGGTCACAGTTCTAACATAACCTAAACCAATAATTAGGAATAGGACCGATTCGTTACTGGAACTTGACTGAATGATTGGAGCAGGACCCTGGTTTTGCTCGCTCGGCTCGTGCGTTATATGTTATACCTACATGTTATGTAAAAACAAAGTTACGAAAAATTTATGTATATAATATTGATTATAAAAAATAAAAATAAATCTAAACAAAAAAGATATGACTTTGAATAATAGTATGAACAATGGTTATGTTGAGAAAATATAGGAAAACAAATGTTTCGGAATTATAACATTAGTGACAAAGATTTTAGGAGTTGCGATTGTTAGGATAAAAAATGTTAGGAAGAAAATTTTCGGATTTCCAATTATCGGAGTTGAAATTTTAGGTGAACTTTGGCGCACCCCTTTTCGACATTTTGATTTTTCAACATTTTGAATTTTCGACATTTAGATTTTTCGATATTATGATTATTCGACATTTTGACTTTTCGATATTTTGATTATTCGACGTTTTGACTATCGACATTTTGACTTTTCGACATTTTGACTTTCGCCATTATGATTTTCGACATTTAGATTTTTCGATATTATGATTATTCGACATTTTGACTTTTCGATATTTTGATTATTCGACGTTTTGACTATCGACATTTTGACTTTTCGACATTTTGACTTTTGACATTTTGATTTTAGACATTCTAAATATTCGACGTTTTGTTTTTTGACATTTTGATTTTGATTTTTCGACATTTGACTTTTCAATATTTTGATTATTCGACATTTGACTATCGACATTTTGACTTTTCGACATTTTGAATATTCGACATTTTGATTTTTCGGCAATTTGAATTTTCGACATTTTGATTTTTCGACATTTTGACTTTCGACATTTTGATTTTTCGACATTTTGAATATTCGACATTTTGATTTTTCGACGTTTTGACTTTCGACATTTTGAATATATGACATTTTGAATATTCTACATTTTGACTTTTCGATATTTTGAATATTCGATATTTTGAGTTTTCGACAATTTGAGTTTTCGATGTTTTGACTTTTCGACATTTTGATTTTTCGACATTTTGAATTTTTGACATTTTGACTTTTCGATATTTTGAATATTCGACATTTAGATTTTTCGACATTTTGAGTTTTTGACATTTTGACTTTCGACATTTAGATTTTTCGACATTTTGAATATTCGACATTTTGATTTTTCGACATTTTGAATATTCGACATTTTGACTTTTCGATATTTTGATTATTCGACGTTTTGATTTTTCGACATTTTGATTTTTCGACAAGTCAAAACGTCGAAAACTCAAATTGTCGAAAAATCAAAATTTCGAATATTCAAAATGTCGAAAGTCAAAATGTCGAAAAGTCAAAACGTCGATAGTCAAAACGTCGAATAAACAAAATATCAAAAAGTCAAAATGTTGTATATTCAAAATGTCGAATATTCAAAATGACAAAAATCTAAATGTCGAAAGTCAAAACGTCGAAAAGTCAAAACGTCGAATAAACAAAATATCAAAAAGTCAAAATGTTGTATATTCAAAATGTCGAATATTCAAAATGACAAAAATCTAAATGTCGAAAGTCAAAACGTCGAAAAGTCAAAACTTCGAAAACTCAAATTGTCGAAAAATCTAAAATAGTGTTATGAATATCACTGTATAATTTATTCTATAAAATAACTAAATATCTATACAAAATGCAATAAATTTAATAAAAAAACATGATTTAATAAAAACAAAACAAATATTGATTAAATAAAAACTATGTATTTTGATTTCATTAATAAAACTATTTATAAAACCTAAAATAAGCTTTATTGATAAATAAAACAAAGTTCAAAATCGAATATCAAATCAAAAGTTTAAAATCAAATCGGATACATAGATATTGTTTGGTTACGCGGACTATATTGTGTTGCAACCCACCGGAACAATGAGATGTGCCTACTTCCTCTATATGCGACAAAGATTAATAGAATAGATGCAAGCCCCAGTTTTACCTGCATTCCAGCAGAGAAGTCAGGATGGTACATTAGATATTTTTGGCTTACTGCTAGTATGAATTGTTAGTCTTGTAAAGTTGATAACCAGTACATACACAAATCTCTCATTAGCCTGATTGTGGTTTTGCAATCCACATTTATAAAGAGGAGGATCTCAAAAGTCATTTGTTTTATTTTCGTTGTACCAAGCTTATTTTTTAAGCAATGAGATACTTTGATTTTAAAAAGAATCAATCCATTTTCTTTATTTATGTTTACAGAAAATGAAATGACGAATACCTTAATGGATCTCTAATTAATTTCCCAGTAATCTGAATTACTTCGTAATCTAATAAAAGCTTTTCTAATTGAACCCAAAGATTTCCTGCTAAAAACCAATACTGTTTACTTAAAGAAGAAATAAAAATTAGGCGTTAATCAAAACACATTTTTCTTAACATTAAAAAGACCATTTTTCTTAACACACATTTTGAAAAACACATTGTGAATTACACATACGTGAATTGTAAATTTGACGCTACCCCTAAAGCACCTAAGCCTAAGCTGTAGCACGTATGTCCACGCGGGGGTGGAAAGGAGAATCGAAAATAAAAACCACCCGTTGGGGTGGATTCATCCCCAAACATATTACGGGAATGTTGCTACGCCCCGGTTCCGCACGGGGCAATTTTTTTTCGCGATAATCAACCGCTACTCAAAGTATCTTTGTTTTATACCGAAATACAATATTGTGTAATAATTAGTATACAATATAAATTATGGATTTATTGAATTTTATTTTTTAAATCTGCTTTGAGAAACATTGACAAATAACTAATATATTTTTGTAGTCATTGTCTCGAAATAAGAAAATGTAAGATATATTTATTGCAAAGAAGTCGAGAGTTTAATAAAACAACAGACTTACAAATATCTTGTGAAAATTCAACCTTCAATAACCTCTGTTTTAACTCCGCTCAGATAAATAAAATGAAGATAGCCGTGAAAACGAATAAGACTCGTATCAACAGAATTCGTTCGCCGCGGTTCCGAAATGGCTTTTCTATTCAATTTTCGATAGAGATTTTTTACCTACCCGCAGTTTTGCGTACGGCGGAACCAATAAATCTCCTCTCGAGGTAAGGGGCGAATTAATCACTTGACTTGTTCGCCGACCGGTCCGCCGACAGATCACTTCCTCCAAACTAATGTAAGCCCAAACGTGTCATCGAATAGGTCGAGTTTCCGTTGTACACTCCGACTTTATTTACCGCTCACAAGGTGAAAATAAGAAGTGGGAATAAATAGTAGGGCCTTCTGCCGATACACTTTCAGAAGATTAAAGTACTCCGCCACTCTGGGATCGACGGCGCAATATAAATTAGGAAAATAGCCATGATCTTTGATTTCCCAAAACGCCTCATCCGAACCGAGTACGGTTACATCGCCAAACCCAACCAAATAAATAAATAATAAAGCTAATTTTCACAAGCCATAAAACAAAAAACACTTGATTAAATTTTGGAAAAGCCCGAAATTTAAAAGCTGTGTTGTTTCCCGCCCATTAGGGTTAGGGCGGGCGGCGGGTCGCCGGGCGGGCGGTATCGAGCACGAATTAATAAACAAGCCGGCCAAGGGCGCGAACCCACCGACCTTTACCCATCATCCTTGTCCTCTTTATTTACCTGAACCAACTCAATTCTACATTCAAATCGATATCATTTTTATTTATAATGCTAAACTAATCATACTTTACAAATCATACCAAATCAAGAAATAACCACTAAATATTTAAGAACTTAATTTGTTTAAGAAAGAATCCTTTTAAATACATAAAACGGCAATCCTCTACCGCTATGAAACGTCTTACGAGAATGGGTGCTCCCACGCGACCGTCGAAACGTTGTCATTCAAAATCAGACCACGTGTACAATATTTCATCATCAGGGAGAGTGGAGGCTCCCCCTCTCCCGCGACCCCCGTCCCCGCGAACCCTCCGCAACCGACCCAAAAAGTCTA
This sequence comes from Timandra comae, assembly GCA_958496195.1. Taxonomy (NCBI): domain Eukaryota; kingdom Metazoa; phylum Arthropoda; class Insecta; order Lepidoptera; family Geometridae; genus Timandra; species Timandra comae. Next base: position 5,156,952 of record OY292360.1, read on the forward strand.
TCTGCACTTGACACAGGAGGAAACGGGACAGATTAACCGTAGTGAAGGGAACAAAGCTAAATATGTTTCAAGCTGATACTTACCCCGACATAGTGTAAGTAACAGTTACAGACAAAACTGAATAAAAAACTTATTTTGGTAATATGCATACGTGTTCAAACATTCGTTATTATGCCTAAGTTAACAGAATAATTGACAGGGTAGGGTTCCATGCGACGTTCTGAACGCACATTGGTCGTCAGAGATATTATTAGTGACAATGACTGCGGTGATGATGATTTTTTTTAGAATATGTCTAGTGATCGCCGAAAAGCTACTCATCTAATATGCGATACCTTTATTCAGGAGTTTAAAAGCTACTGCGGTTGTATTAGATCGACTAGATAAACTTCAGAAACCATACTAAAAATCAAAATAACATCACTATCATCGAACTAAATCTTTGACCACATTCATTGATATTTACACAAATTCCCTCTACACTTAATAAAAGTACTACGCTCCGTATGAAAGTTATACAATGCTGAAAAAGGATGGAGGAATGAAATGATAGAACCATTTTCAGTCTACGGTGGGAATCTCACGCAAACATGCAGCTTAACCCGTGTTTATAAGTCGATTCACGCACACACACAACACTTTTGGCGTGAAAAGTTGAACAGTAATTTATATGGGTTAGTCCCATTTTACTCCACCAAAAAGTCCCAAGCTACTCCAAACAAAAATATTCTTTTTTTAAATTTTCAAAATAAGTTTCATTTTACTCCAAACTGTCAAACACTATTGTTTTTCAACATTTGGAACTGCCATACTTTCAGTTTCACTTTACTCCACGCGTAATGTCACTTATGGATGAGATACAGTTAGACGCAAAAATCAATAAGAAAAATAATACAAAGTTATAGATTTACCATAGGTCGTGTTATTATTAAATGTAAAAACATATTGTCTTACATAGAAATATTAAATCAGACGATATATTTTGTTCATAAAACAGTACTATGTGGACAAAAGTACCAGGCTAACATGGGTTATTAGGAGTTTTACCTACAAATAGTTCTACTGCTGGTGAGGGTGGTACAGCCAAACAAAAAAAAACGAAATTGCTCGTTCAAAATAAACATTATGTACTAGAAATTTTATAATAATCAATTTTAATCACCAGGAGAACAGAAATGTAGAAGAGGTCTTTCTTTACATTAAACTTTGTTAAATTGATTCACAATAGTAAATATTAGATAATTTATTATTAGAAGTACCAGGAGAGCATATTCGCGCAAATTCTTTCGAAAACCAAACACTCCAAACAGGTAATAATATTTATGGTCGGGACTGTACTTTAGACAAAATTACGAAATTCTTATTAAATTATATTGGATGCCGAAATGGGAACTAATCGCACTTAAATTTCCCATTTTGGCATCTTCCTGGAATTGGGAATAAACCGCATAAAATGTTTTGATAACTTTTCTATCCGACTGTACTTCTCTTTTTGGAGTATCTTGGGACATAAAAATAAAAATCAATAAAATTATTCAAGTATCGATTGGAGTAAAGTGGGATATGAAAAATAATATATTATTTTTAAAATTATTCTCTGGAGCAAACTGGGACTGCATGTATGCATTTTTTCATTTTCGATTTCAAAGGAATGGAGTAAAATGGGACTAACCCATTTATATGACAGTTTAAATAATTACTTCGCGTTTTCGGCTCAATTTGTAGATGAGTCTGCGCACTCCGTTGTTGGTGACATTTATAAGCTATTTTTATGGTGAGGTGGGTATGTTTTGATTGTAATGAATGTGTTTATGGTTTTGATACATTTTGGTTTGTGTTTTCTTAGAATTAGTATTGCATTTTTAATACTTAAGTTTCTAGTTTTAGTTAAGTTCTTATTACTAAGCTACGTATTCTATAAAGTGCCCGGTATACAATATCGAAGACAAACTATATGTGTACATAATTTTATCCAAATCTATTCAGCTGTTTTTACGTTATAGGGAACCTTTTGGTTTGTTTTATTCAGTATTTATATTCTTAATTATGATATTGGGAATGTAAATAGCTTATTTGAAAATTTGGTACGTTCTCATGTTACAATGACTGTTGCCAACTGAAGATCGCCCGCTAAGCCACATATGTATAATACGACTCGGTTCAATTGCCATCTGCTTGGAAAATAGATTGCTTGTCAATAAAAATGTAAATTCACCGCTTCAGCTCTCGGCTAATTCATTTCCCAATGGAAAATCCGGGAGCGCGTCACCGGAGATCGATCGAGCGTTCATTTCGCTGATATTTTTTACTCTTTCCCATATTGACCAGACGTCCAGTCAGTTAGCACACATTGCCTACTAACAAAGTCCAAAAATGTCCGCCACTATGTAACTTTTCACTTGCATTTTTTGTATGGAAGCGATCTCGCCTCCCGTATGATTTATTAAGGTCCTCCCATGAAAGAGATGAAGGAGCTTTCACGGGACTCGATATGAATTCTAATACGGATTTACGATAACAACTATTGTATGTCTTCTAGATTCACTCGGGAACCGTGGAGACGTCAGGAGACGAATCGCTTATAAATTTGACCTATTTTAAGGATAAATGTGTATTTGCAGGAAAGATAGTGAAAAAAATCGAAACACGCAATTTGATCCAAAACCCGAAACCTCGCTCGCGCTCACACTCTCGCGGTGATACGCCTGACACCCTAATCAAATAAGTACCTTTTACCGTAACTGAGAGTCACCCTGTTAAAATTGAACCGAATGCTTTACGTGTTAAGGTTCAAGTTAAATCACTCGAGTGGGGTCTGACTAGCTTCCGCATAAAACGTATTTGTAGGAAGGACGACCCAGAAAATGGGTATAATATACTCACACTACCGCCGCTTCCTCGCCTTATTCTCCCGTCTCGTCCCCCAGGAGCCAAGAGAAATTTATATAACAAGCTATCTCGCCTGGACTCGGTTATTGTCGAGGAAACACTGCCTCAGACATTATTTTTAATTAAACGCAAGTACTGGCCGCTAACACCATTGATCCAAATTGCTTCTCCCATGATGTTAGCTTCCATTTTATTTGAATTAGAGAATAATGATCGTTATTTAAAAGTGTTCTTTTTTTTGTTCCATTATGAAAAGAAAAATCAAATTAAGAAATGAAGTTCCAATATTTGAAATTAGTTATTATTAAGTTATATTCACAGATTCAGACCGTCCCATTGACTTGATGGATTAAACTTTAAATTACAGCTTATTAAAAAATAACTGCATCGTAGTAGGTATTACTATTAAAAATAACTTTAAAATCTTTTAAACAATTTCTCTTTCAATCACGTAAAGCGAGGGGGTGGCCCACCCCCGCCGGTACTTACGGCGGTAACAAACCTCTACTACGGGTTCTCTGCTACTTGCATATAACGCTAATCCTTACTAATATATTTTCTTTTTTAGTTACACATACAAAAAACTGATCTAATATTATAAAGCTGAAAAGTTTGAGGCACACACTATGCTACTGGTTCAGTCTGAAAATTGTCTCAAATATCCCATTACGAGATTTTTAAATAGCGCTGTGACTTTTACAAGTGAACACAACATAATAATGCTAGTATTACCTAAATAGTCGACCAACCCGCACTTGGCCAGCGTGGTTGACTAAGACCAAAATCACCCTAATTCAGGGTAGGCTCGAGCCCCTCAGTGGGGACAATATATGAGCTGATGATGATGATTACCTAAATAAAAGAGCGTATTCCTCAAAGGTTGACAATATACTGTCTTTGGGCGACGGTAGTCTCTTATCATCAGGTGAAACGATTTCTTGTTTGACCCCTTTCCTATTATTATCTAAAAAAAAAAAACAAGAAAAAAAAATATTCCACCACTACTGAGATATACCTACGCGTATTATATTATTTTTCAACACACTTGCTCATAAAGGGGCTCTTATTTGTGCAAAAACAGTTGAATAATGACACGCTTGATTCACTAGTGAGTTATAGAATGTTTTTTTTAATTGTTTAGTTTTAAAAAAGTTTCGATACCAAAAAAAATCGTGTCCATACATTTTAAAAACAAACTTCAACTATGTTGCCTTACTTTTGGTAGGTCTATGGTCGATTCCATTCATTCATTCATTCGATTTTTTTTTAATAAGTATATTCTTTTAATCTATGGCCGATCACCATTGTTGTGTTGGATGCGCGCGAATAGCAAAACTGTTTATTTATTAGCGAAAATGATATTTTATTATTAATTTCTTCACAAGTGTGTTGAAAAACGTTGTATGGTACACGCGTGTATTGATGATTACTATCCTCGGCTATCTTCAGACCCTCGCCTGATGGCTCGGGCCTCAATAGCGCCTCGGAAGTAATCACCAACTTACCTCGCTTGTACCATAAATAACTATTCTCCACGTAATATTGTTTTCATGGAATCGATAATAAATGTTATAGATGCCACAGTTATTATTGAACCATGATTTGAACCTTATTCAGGTTATTTGTAACGGGTGTTCTTAATACAGCTACATAAACTAAATACTAGCAGCGCCCCATGGTTTCACCCACATATAGTTCAAGCATCGAACCTAGGAATCGAATCATGGACCTCTGGTGTAGCAGACAGGGGGAGTCCATAAGACTACCAAGGTATTTAACAAATAGACAAATTAAAATCAGGGCTAATTTCTTAAAATTGACGTTTGACAATTTTTGTATGAAACAATCAAAATTTCGGAATTATTCTTCGAATAAAGTTATCTGGCGATTGAAAAATCAGCCTTAAGACCATTAATTTTATCTAAACAACATATCTTTGTCCAAAACACACAAGTATAACAATAAACTCCAAAACAAGCTTTAAAAATATAAATTTCATGTAATAACATTTTCTAATAATGTTAAATCTATAAAGTTAATTGCTTTCGTCTTGTTTTCGAATAGAGTAACAGATTTTTTCAGTGCAGCCAATAAGCTGTGCCCTTTTGCGACCTGCAGACGTTCTACGAACAGAATGTCATACAGATTATCGACTGACTGTGTGACCCTTCGTGTGTGAAGAATTCAAATGATGGACAACGTTCTTTATTGTTTTAATTTAATTAAGAATGCGATTTGATTGTTTTTGAGATTTTCTTGTGACTTCATGAATGAATATTTTACTGTGAGAGGCGTAGTAATATAGTACTTAGAAATATGTAATACTAGCGGCCCCCCGCGGTTTCACCCGTGAAGTTCCCGTTCCCGTAGGAATATGGGGATAAAATTATGCTAAAAACCCACTTCACTGAACAAACCGCATCAAAATCCGTTGCGTAGTTTTAAAGATCTAAGCATACATAGGTACATAAGGACATAGAGACATAAGGACAGAGAAAGCGACTTTTTTATACTATGTAGTGATGAAGTCTAAAAAATACTTAATCAGATTGAAGGTCATAATTGAAACGTTCAGGGTCGCTTTATTATATTTTAGAAAATCAAGCTTTTTAAACTCCATTTTATTTTGAAAATAGAAGAGAAGAACTAAATCTTAGTTGAATTCAAAGTTTAAGAGTCTACGATATTAATAGTATACAAAGTTACTAATTAAAAAAAAAATACACACATTTTTTCACTAATTGGAATCTACATTATAATTAACATTGGCTATATAATTACTTTAAATTTTCCACCAAAACGCGACTTGTGATTCTTCACAGCAAACAATATGGAATCAGTTAAGTAAAAAATGATATGCCAGCAAAATTCATACCACAATTTTGGGGTGGAAAGTCAATAATCCAAAGTATAGTCATCAATATTCACTTAAATAATTGTTCCGCGTCATCTCTTGACCTTGAATTTTTATAGCTGCCGTCAAAAACTCAATATATTAACTTAGTGTATTCAGATTAGCCCAATTTCAGTATTAAAAAGCTTTTAAATATATTAACTAACGTTTTATTCGTGGTTTAGTTTGTAAATTTTGGTAAGTACTTTCAGTTTAGTTAGGATATGTAATAAATATTTTATGACGTTTTTATTTTGTTTTGTTAGTAAATGAATGGAATAAATCTTGATTAGTTTAGTTTATGTTTATAAGTGTCTAAATTAATGGTATTTGATAATGACAACATGATTTTGTGTGGACCACAAATGTTTATCTCTATCTGGGTGTGTGTGTGAATGAATGTGTGCGTACTGCGTAGTTTTTGATACCCTAGATACAAGCTTCGAGCTTGCTAGGGGTGTTACTATAATGAGATGATGTAGTGAATGATTATGTTATGTTATAACAGTGTAAAAAATACTTAATTAAACATAAACTAGCTTATGTAAAGTCCTGTCGAAAGGGTCAATTGCTGTAAAGTTATATTTTAAGGGTAATTAATCCTTTGACAAACAAATTGACCCTAAAAATTCAAAAATTTTATGTTCTGAATTTGGTACACTTTTATTTAAATAATAATTTATTTTAAGTTGGTTCATATTTAACCAAAATTTGAAGACTTCCAACAATGACAACAAAGAAATAAAAATTATCTCTATATGAAAAGCTTAAAGAACAATTTAATTCATAGAAATTGTACAATAAAATATTAAAAAATGTAAACAGCTACGAATATGCCTTAAACCCAGCCTTTCTGTTTAAAAATTAATTTAGTTCTTGGGTAAACAAACTGGATTTCAATGTCATACAGTTCAGTCTAGGCTTTTATCTGAGACACGATTTATTGTAACCGTTTGAAATATCTACGCAATTTCACATGCAAAATAATATAAAACAAATTCTATCAATGTTAAATTGGATTGCATAAAATATTACAAAGAAACAACCATTGATTTTTCTGTCATTCCACTTCAACGTAAGTTATTCTTTAAAACATACATTTATTTTTATTTGTGTCTCGATGTTCTAGTGGCATGTGCATTGTGCATCTGCCTGTCAAGCCTGAGAACCGGGGTTCAATACCTGGGTCAAGAATGTTTAGACATTTGATATTCTATAGACGTGACTCTAAAGTTTGAAATCACCAACACGATTGAGCAAAATCTATGAAAACTATGATTAGTGGATACTTCCATAACTACATTTTATCACATCTAGAGACACTTTTAATAAAAAATTGGTACAAAACCAAATAAATATATAAATTAAATTCGATCAAACAGAGATCAGTTACCTCTGCGCGGTTAATTATCGAGTGTACAAGTAATTATGAGTTAAGTACTGTTCGAACCAATGTTGCACCCACACAGCGCAATCACGATACGTGATCGGCAATTTTATTTTTGTGTATTGGACACACTAGTTTTGGTACTTACAGAACAATATAACTTAATTTTTCTTAAGATAGAGGTAGAGAAAATAAGATAAAGATGTTATGTGATATATTTTTTATCTTCTTCTAAGTTTTTAAGTATGATCTAATTATAAAGGTACCCAGCAGATTCATTTGTGAAAAAAAATATGATACAAATCAGACTATCTCTTACATCACTCTTTCTGTTGATGAAAATCAAATTGATATAAGTATGTGTATTTCAACAGATTTCGGCGTAAGTAAATGCAGAGGAATACACTGGACACTTATTTTATACTGTGAAATTTTCAATGCAAACCAACAATCATACAACATTAACTAATTATATTATATTTTAGTATCTAGTAAATAAAAACATAACAATCTAATCATACATCTCAACCCGTATTTACAGGTAAATAACCACAAAAATTTCCATAATATTTAAATACCATTAAATGTATTTACTTCGCAGCCAATCAATTGAGTGATCCATTTGTAACTAATATTGATGGAGTGGACATATGAAAAGCCCTTATTCCAATCCAATCACCATTAGAAAACCATTCTGTCGATTAACGTATGGAACAATAAAAACACTCTGAGCAAAGGTTAAATGTCAGTAGCTAACTATGACCCAAATAAACTCGACCGGGCGTACCAATTCAATTCAATCCAATTACCGTGCATACATGTACATATAAATATTCGTGTCCGAACTATATTCACGAATTTCGAGAAATAATTAATCATAGATATCGGGTATTGTTATGGGATATGATAGTTTCAGAATGTTCGTAACTTAATTACCTTTGTGACTAAACTACTACACGCATTAGCTAGAGGTATTGGGTCTAATGTCTGATCCAATATTTGGGCAAATGTGTACTAATATTGGTGGATATTATTTTCATAAATATGATCATGATTATTTACAATTGACAAGACACATCTTATAAGAATAACCGATCACTTTTATAGTTTGCGGAGACTACAAAACTTTAGTATTTTAAATAAATAAACCTTCTCTACCATGTATTCTTACAGAAACATTAAATTAAAAGGGTCGCTCAAAAATTAAACAAAACATTGATTAAAAAATCACACAACATTGAACTGCAAACACAAAACTAACAAATCAGACCTTCAACTAACACAAACAATAAAAAAATATCAATTTAAACGGAGACAAAATACATTTAAGAGTATAGTGAATTAAAGCAGTCACATAACAGTATATCATAGGAAATATGGGGTTCAGTAACATTTGGAGACTTCAATAACAAGTCTGGAGGTGAAACACATAAAGGTCAGCCAGCGACGACCTAAATACTAGCTCAATCCAATTATCACAAATACTGGTACGTACGCGCACTCTGAAAATTTACTCGGAAAATAGATGCATTTTTTATTGAACATTGCAACGTATTTGATTTATTATGGGTTTGGTGGTATAGTAATATTTACAAAGGGTAATTAATGCTTTATTAATATATATATATACTAGCTGTGCCCCACGGTTTTATCCACATGTATCTCAATCCCGTGGAAATTTTAAGATTCTAGGTTACTAGGAAAAGTCTAGGTTACTCCTTATAACATTAGCAGTCCCGTCAAAATCAATCCAGTCGTTTGTGAAGAAATTTTATGTTTGTACATTTTTTTTAATTGTACCTATATTTAAAAAAATCTTTGAAAAAAGAAAATCATAGAGTAATCCTCTATAGTTCTAGAATACTGCTCACAAACACGATCATCGCAGACGGCATGTGCAACGATTCTAGACAGAAAATTTCAAGTAATGCGAATTCCTTTCTCATTCCTCGAATTATATCTTAAGATAGAAAAGCTGATATGCTTTTTAAAAAGCACTTGTTTAAGGTCTTTACTCTTACGCCTTTAGTTTCCACTGTATGTAAGATCCACATGAATTCTAGGGTTACATATTATCAATATACTAGCCGTGACCTGCGTTTTTGTCCGCATAGTTTCCAATCCCGTGGGAATTTCGGGATAAAACATAAACTATGTCCTTCCCCGGACTATAAGCTACCAAATTTCAAGTCAATCGGTTCAGTAGTTTAGACGTGAAAAGGTAACAGACAGAGTAACTTTCGCATTTATAATATTAGTAGGGATATAACAAAGACCAAACCTACGATATATTTATTTATCGCGATGCGGGGCGAGACTCTATCGCACGCGCATTAACTCTATGCTCCGAAGCTACCGAATGCGGCTGAAACTAGTCGAAAGATTCGACGAAAATCGGCGCGTAGACACAACTCGTATAAAATAATTAAAACATAAATATTTCTTTGATTTACGCAAATTAATTCGGTTTCAATTATTCCTGCGGGCTAATGTATATATAGTATTCAGTGAGTGGTTGTAAATTCAATTAATAACTGGACCTTGAAGACCTAACAATAATTACTTACCCTTGACTTGTACATTGGCAATCAACTCGACAAATATTTCACAGGTACACTAAGTCGATAACTCCCGTTAGACGGCTGTTAATGAATCTATAGGTTTCTATTGAACTGCTATAAATATATAGAAGTTCCTTGATAGTAAAGGGCTTTATGAAAATAATTTATAACTAAGACGTGTTGGCGATCTCGTGGCCTACTTGCGAAGCAGTTCCTGGTTCAATTTTGGGGTCGATGCAAGGTTGCATTTTTTTATACTCTGCCTAGGTTTGAAATCACCAACATGCATGGGTCAAGCGTAATGATTTCGAGGAATGCCGGTTTTAATCGTATCCCTCGTCTAATTTTAATCACACACCGAATTTTGTCGAGATATTCGACTAAATTCGATAAGTACGCATAGGCCTTATAAAAATAATTAAAACGTCTCATTCATTTATTCCAAAAAATATTAAGAAGTATAACATTAGCCTTAGACGAGATAAATATAAGAAAAATACCGTCAGACTTAAACAATCACGTCTACGAGTTTCGTAGCTCTACAACAGCTTGCAAGGACGGTCGGCTTCAAATATTCATAGTGAGATCGATATGAGTAGCTCCATGCGCTTACTTGGGACGCGAGGTCAGACTACACTAATCAAAACGTAATTCCGACCTAATATTGTATTCAGGCTTTACCAACTGCAAATGTTAAAGGTTGGTGTAATGAATTGATTGACTATGACTGACTGTGACTGTGTGTTGCTAACGCAAGGTTGTACTCCTATTGATCTGTACGTTTTGTATGGTTTTACTATGTCATTAGTGTACAGGTAATTATTTAAATTTTATTACGTTTATTGAAGAGAAGGTTATTTGAATGGGTATTTGCAATGTTTTTTTATACTATAACTTTATTATATCTGAAAGACTTTAATGAAAATAAAATGAGGTACAGTTCGCTGAAAAAAAAAATTTTTTTTGTTTGTCGAAACATTTTTTTATGTTTATATCCCCTGCATGGCAAAAACTCTTCTAACTATTAAATACCACAGTGAGGAAGAATGTGCGAAAACCCAAAACATATTACTAAAGTAAACAAAAACTTTAAAACAAGTTCATTAAAACGCGAACAGCACTAATTGTGTTTCCATCTTACATCGGAAGATCTCTCATTAATAAGTATCACAATAATATCAAGAGAACATTAAACTGGTAAGGTAAGCTTCACTCTGTTGCAGTCGGGACTGAGACCGTAGGTTGGCGCCTCTAGAATTAATAACTTTCTCACCCTCCCATCCTCGCGAACCACCCGCGCCTCACACCAACCATTCTCTCTCACACCAGTAGCCCGAGCTAACAGTACTTCTGGTAAGGTTGTCGATTAAGTGCCGAATGATCATTTCTTTGCGTAGTAACTGGGTGAAAAGAGATGGATTGTGATCAGTGGTTTGCGTAAGTTGTGTCGTTCTGTTATTAATTTGTAAAGTTCAAGGTTTTGAATTTAAGTTTTGTGGAAGTTAGAAATGTGTAATGATTAGTGAGTATATTGCATCAAATAATTTCGTAAAAATAGGCAGTAATTTTAGATAAAAGTGCAGCAAACACGATGTTGTCAAACTTATTTAAGCTCCTCTTAAAACTTAAGAAGTTGAAAATAAAAACTAAAAATTAAATAATTCAAAAATACTTACCCCTATTCAAAACATCAAATATTATCCCACACCACAATCTATCCCACTAAAACAATAATTACTAACACCAAAACATCCTTTCTCCCAACCAACATTCTCACTTCGAGTTTCCCTAGTAGCGTTTCAATTCTTCCATCCCTGTCTAGCGTCCGGAAAATATTCGGAAGTTTCAGAAGTGTTTCGGTTTGCCTCTTTGACTTCGCTAGGGTGTACTCCGCGTGTAATTTGCTGAAAAAATGTCACCACCACCTCCTAGAGTTTGCGTCATGTTTGTGGTAATATCACTGTTATTATAACAGAATAAAAGATTGAGTTTTCTACGTTTTTGTATTGAAATTCCTTTGTTTGTTTATTGATTTGATTTGTTTGGGGATTTTAGCTAATTTTGTTTGTTGAAAAATGTTGTGATTAGGTTGTTAAGGTTTAACACAAGCCTTGATCAGATGGTTATTAAAACTAAAAGTTTTTATTTGATGTTATTAATTGTATAAGTATAGTATTTATTTGTTTATTATCTCTGAAATAACTTACTAGTTTTTTTATATTCACTTAAAGAAAGCCACACACATACATATCCATAATAAGTATTTTATTAATCCCAATTACACTGAAAAAACCTAATCCTAACTCCTAACTAATATTATAAATGCCAAAGTAACTCTGTCTGTCTGACCTTTTCACGGCTAAACTACTGAACCGATTGACTTGAAATTTAGTACAGGGGTAGCTTATGGTCCGGAAAGGACATAGGCTATGTTTTATCCCGAAATTCCTACGGGATCGGGGACTACGTGGGTGAAACCCCGGGGCACTGTTAGTAAACAAATAAACAAATTAAATACACACTCTTTTTATCTTCCAAAATAAGTGTGCTGATACGAGGAAAAATCCATTATAAATATAGAAAATAAATACAATTTGAGAAGAGGAAAATCACACATCTATTATTAGATACACATACGAAATACAAAATAGATTTAAGGGATGGGGGAACGAATGACAATGTGAAAACGTTATAAATAAACATACACCGACATGATAACAACTTTCCTGTATGTCGTCATTCGTGTTCCAATACCTTTTAGTCGATAAAAGTAACTATTAGTGAGTAGTATTAGCAATAAGTAACAGGTATTAATAATAGGTTGTAGTGGGTATTATTTTTTGACGCATTGTGTTTTATTAATGAGAGAATAATAGGGATAGTAAATGTGACTTTTGAAGATAAAAAGATACATAACTTATATCTTTTTCTTTTTTACGAGTTATGCGTATAAAGTGAAATAAAGACTTTGAAATTGTACAGTGTACTAGTTGTGCCGCGGTTTCTATCTTAAATGTATATGCATCACTCAGAGCAATAAATTCTGTAGTTGAAAGCTGTGTACTTCTTTCAAATTGTATCAATATCAATTTTGAATTTTCAGTAACCATTTTCAACCATTAATATAAATAATACAAAGTTAAATAAATATACACCTTCATCTATCTATATATATAAAAATGAAACCCGTTTTCCATCACGCGTGAATGGCTGGACCGATTTCACTAATTCTTTTTTTATTGTATTTGTTATTATTAGGAGAAGGTTCTTATGTAAAAAAAAACACGGAAAATCAACGGGAAAATTGGACACGTGCAAAGCCGGGGCGGGCACATACGTAAATAATAATCCATGGTAATAATAAAACAAGGCACCCATTTACCGTAACATTGGCCAAACTTCCCTGTTGCAAGTTCCGAGACCCGATGGGCCGACACCCCACTACGGGTATACCCTCACCCTTATAAATCTGTGAAGGCTTCTCGGCTGCCTCCGATATTCGGAAGGATCAATGGTGGTCGCCTTTTATTCTTATTTTAAGGTAGTGTAGTTTTTTTGAGGTTGCAGGTATACTCGAACTATGTTTTTCGTTACTTCCAAATTTTCCGAAACTTGCTTTGGAAGTCTCAACATTCAGCTCAGCTCACACAATCGGCTCAGTACAACACACAATCAAATTAATCTCATGTAAAACATAGAAAGTAAAGTTGATACTTTGATAAGCAGGCTGATGCCTCATACAGACTGCAGTGAGATGTTTCCTACTGCACAGCAAAGTCATCTCTCTCACTGATGATATAGTGAGAAGCAGTTGATGTAAACGTAAGTTGCGAATAGCCCCCGAAAGTCTAACCAAAAACATTACCAGAAACGACTCAAATTACACAGATCTCAAATAGACGACCTCGATGGCAGAGTGGTCACCATGCCGGACTGCCAACCGTAAGGTTGCGGGTTCGATTCCCGTGCGGGGTGAATATTTGTGTGAACCACAAATATTTGTCTCGTTCTGTTTGTGTGTGAATGGGTGTGTGCGTAGTTTCTGATAGATACAAGTTTCGAACTTAGAGATCAGTTACTATAATGAGATGTAGTGAATGATTATGTTATGTTATCTCATTGCAAAATCCTGCCCAGTTACAAATACATAAAACCTATTACATTCCAGGTAACCTTGGTACATGAAACCCAAACAATATCGAACATACTCCCTCCTTATCCAACTTAAGCAAGTCTAGGTGTCTACCTTGCGCACATTCGTCGGAATCGTTATTAATAAATAATGACTTAGGTGGCTAGGGAGCACAATGTGTTTGTTATACCGTTGAAACTATGTACTTACATTACGTATTACTTCAAATACCTTGTTGTAAGCTTCGGAATATGTACTGGAAATATGTGTATTAAGAATGTTTTATGATTGTAATTTGTAGACGAAAATGTAGAGATAATGTTATGATTTTTTTAGGGTAATAGTTGCGGATAACGTTGTTATTGTAGCTGTTATTTAGCTGTGATTTAAAACAGAATATCTACAATTAAAATTGAGGTAGAATTAGTAATCTCTAACTCAATTTTATTCAGAGCTTTCAAACGATATAGGTCACAAAGTGTTACACATGGCAGGACGACACCTCATGGAGTCAGTTAATCTACCCTAGCGGATTCCCTGCACGAGATATAGAATTCAGCCCATCCAAGAAGTTATACTCATGGAGAGCTTTCAAATGACGTAGATTATAATGTGTTACAACATATATGGTGGCTTGTTATTGGCTGTTTGTTATCTAGATTATAAAACATTTGTTTTAAAATTGCTGTAAGCATCCCAAATAAAATAAATAAATAAATATACGATTTAACGCCAATTTTTCTTTGCTTTGGTTTATATAAACAGTAAATAAGCTACACAAATAAACAAAAACACAAAAAATAAGTAAAGACAGAAGCGGCTTATTAATTCAAACCCTCATTTCAGTTAGGATACTTTCTTTAAAAAAATAATTAGAAATATTTAAAGAGGAGTTGGTTGAAACAAAAGGCTCTTGAAGCTAGTGACGTGTAATCAAGAATCTTTTGTACCTACAATGTACTCGGGCTTTTTAATTTACCGCAACCGCGGCGGGTGTACGGAATTTAAAGTTTACTTGACTATGGGTGTTGGTTATGGTATATTTCTTTCTTTTCCGAACCTTTATCCCATGTCTATTTGGGGTCGGTTTTCAGTTTAACCAGATTTGGCGGAATGTCAGTATTTTACGTGAAGCGACTGCCATCAGACCTTCACAACCTGACCTTCAACCTTCCTACCCTTTTCTTGGGTATACGGAATTTAAAGTTTACTTGACTATGGGTGTTGGTTATGGTATATAATATACCTTAATATACTTATACGTAAATTTTAAGGACATGGGTATATTTGTAAATATTGTATCGTAATTAGGAGAGTCTATTACGTTTTTACGATCGATTTACATGATATTTAGCATACAATTATATTTTAAGATGTACAAAGATAGGTGAGGGTGTTAACTGACTGACAGAGTGATCTATCAACACACAGCCCAAACCACAGGCACAGCACAGGCTCTGGATGAAATTTGGCATGCAGGTAGATGTTATGACGTAGGCATCCGCTAAGAAAGGATTCCCACGGGATTGTGATATACGCAGGTGAAATCGCGGGGCCCAGCTAGTTAAAAATAAACGTAAAAACAATATAACAACATTACTATATTTGTTTTTCAAATATGTGTTTTTGTACAAAGTTCATTGAACTTTAATTACTTTAATAAATCGGTGTCATCGAGAACTAAAAATAATATTGATAAAAAATATCATCTGTATATCAGAGCAATGAATGTTGAATGTTGATAAATGATGCGCGAGCGCAGCCTGAGGCGATACAGTGCTAATAAGAAAACTAGATACCTATTTGTTGGCTAAGTTATCTATAATATCAAAGATGCTTGTTTATTTGTATGTTACAGTTAGTATAATAAAGTGGATATTCCATATAGAGTCAGTAACAAAGTATTGGCACTTTCAAATATGGTTGAAATATTTACCGAAACAGAATGTAATAACTAGTAGGCTAACATTATTCCAGGGTTTTTATAATAAAATAAAAAGAAATGTATGTGTCATCAAATTATCACTTCTGTTAAGATTTATAGACTAACGTTAAATAATTTGAGAAAGTGATTTAATATTACATATATTTTTCAACCAATCTGTATTTTTAAAATCTGTCGCTTGTGATATTTCTGAACCGATCATACCTTCAAACTTTCAAGAAAAGATCGTACTTCTACCTCAAAGGCCGCCAACGCACTTGTGACGCTTGAGATGCAGACATCCAAGGGTGCCGGTAGTCACTTGCCATAATGCGACCGGTCCGCTCATTAGCACCCTATAACTTAAAAGAATTAAGTTGATCAAGTGACTAGACGAGCGAGGTGGTCACCTGGGGCCTAAGTCTGCAATTTGACATTATTGATCAGACAATATGGTGATATTGTGGCACCATAACGAGAGTGTCAGAAATTTGTTATTCTGCTAACATTTATTCATATGGCTATGGTGTCTCAGTGGTCTTTGTTGCATATAAATTTTTTGACAAATAAACGTCAGAATACTGTTTCCATGACAACCATCTAAGTTTTATGGAGCTATTGAGTCAGCGGAGTATTATAGTTGTCACTAAGAGAATACCAAAATGACAACAAATGCCAAAAAACGGCCATAATGTTGATATTAAAACACATTTGAGTAGCATTATCACAACTTAATAGTTTAGAGAATCAGGGCCCTGATGGTAAGCATTATGCCTGTCCATAACAGACACAGTGTACAACATTGCACTGCGCTCATCACCTCGAGACCAGTTGGTAAGTCTCGTGGACCTAGGAAATAAATTACTGGCCTATTTCACGACCATCAAGTAAAGTTACTCACCAAGTAAAGTTAGTTTTATCTCTTTCTTACTTTATATCAAGTGACAAATAACGTGCCGTGCGTGTCCCTACATCTGCACACGCGAGGACCTTTACAAGGCCACTGATAGTGCCATATCGGTTGCCGAGTTCTGGTCCTCAAAAATATGAGTCGACACGCAAAGAAGAAGAAGAAGTGACAAAGACAAAACATATGAGTAATTACTCGGAACGTTACTTGAAGATGGTGAAATAGGCCCTAAATCACATAATTTTATTGCGTTTTTATAAATCTTTGTTATGATTTATCCTCTTATTTGAAAGAAAGGTAACAACCCCAAAAGTGTTCCCTCTCATTACTTTTACAGTACAATACTTGTTTTCAAACAAAGAGAACGCATTAGCAAATCATACGAATATGTACCAAGAAATGTAAACATAAATCCCATCTCCCTTGAAATGCTCATCTAACCGAGCTATATTATTACCTGATACATTTTCCCCCGAATAGAAAAACACCCTTTAATTTTACTCTCACAATAACACTTCATAATAAAACGTTGTAACTACCAATCCATATTTACGACTTTATACCTTAAGCACTTGTGATAAAGTTGATATTACCATGGTGGAAGTGAAGAAGTAGGCTGTATTTGGTAAGTGCAGGTTATTGCTTCAGATCTATGCAGACCATATAGTGCTGTCTCTCTTTTATTCGCTTTTCAGATTATGGAATAGGGATACGGATAGTCTTTTAAGCTGGGTTGGGAAATAAAAATATTGAATTTTATACTTGTTTTATGTTGAGAGGTGATTACGCATATATCTTTTAGCACTGTGATAATATGATATCATCAATGAAAGTAAGGCGTTTGGTGTACAATGGAATCTTACAGAATTTACTATAAATTATAAACGTATTTTAGGCTATTAAATCAACTCTAAAATAAAACTATGTAGGAAGTAACTATTAATGTCAAAACCGCGATGAGGAAATATTGGAATTATGCGTAGATAAGAGTAACCCGGCTAATAGCGGAAGGAACCCATTTCTAAAAAAATTATAAAAATCAAGAAAATATACTCACGAAAAACAACAAGTAGATTTTTTTACATAACTATACCTAGTCTAGTCTTATTTGAACGGTAATATCGAAACAAAATGATAAGAACGCGTTGAAGTCTTTCATATGGTACCCAAATATATGAGAAAATGTGTGAAGGTAACATTTAAATCCTTTCACAGTTAAATGTCAGTGTCTATAAACGTTTACAATAATGTTTTTTCCTAATTAGCAATTCAATATCTATCTATGTACCTATTTTAGAAAATTAGGCACTTCTAATATTCTTAAAATATTTACGCCTATTAAACATTACTACTAACCTAATACATTTAAAAAGTATTTTAAATATCTAAGTTAAATTATTAATAAACATCAATACTCCACATATCAACATCAAAATAAAAACCATAACACCCAAATACATTAACTTCACAATTCACACTAAAAAGCTGTAACTTTACAGAGACAGTACCTGTTCAACGTAACCTAAGAGCGTCTGGTTTAGGTACTTTTAAATTTGTACTTAGGCATAATGAAGGAAGACAAAGGCAGGTGGGCGAGGGGGGGACGCATATGCACCATACACACAACGATATGCATCACTGCAGTCGCTGAGCTGCATTCCTTGGGCTGGCGGACGGTTGAAACACGTGGATAATTGATTTTGTTCTGTGGTATGGTAAAATGTTTTTGTATGATATGGTAATTGAAGTATGAAAAACTCTATGGATAAAGGATTTTTATTACGACTAGATATGAATGTATTTTCCAACATTTTCCAGTTAGAAATGTCTGATACGGTAAAAACAAGTCTCATTAACACTGTTTATATTATATTTATATTAAAGTTAATAAGAGAGAGATATTTTTTAAAGTTTCTTAGTATACTAGTGCGTTTCAATAATATTTGATTTTTTTTTAAGTTACTGGTGTAGCACTGTAGCTTTACAGCGCTGCTGATGTGTAATTGCAAAAAGAGCGAAATCTTTGGATTTACGTAGTTATGGCCAATTACACAAATACTAATGAAGCTATTTTTAAAAAAATCTCTCACTTATACTCTATGCTTCTCAACTTAGAAATATTCATATTCATATACAATCCAACATTCAAGTAAAATTACTACAAACAACCACGAAATAATACCCATAATAAAGAGTCGTATCTACATTATTCTGTCACCGGTAGCGTCAGTTCAACTTCTCTTAGTTATAGTCCAGTCGGTCTCTAATTTACTTGCCTGCCGCCGCGGACTCGATACCACACAATAACACAGCAACACACTTAAACGTCGCATGAACTTTTAAGCCGCATTATAAGTATAACAATAAAACATTTTTGCAAAGATGCCTCTCTGATGCTGTCTCTGACGTCCGTCGAATAAGGGCGTAAGTAACATGTGCGATCGTCGTATGTTTGTAAGGTAATGTGGTGTGATTGTTTTTAGTTTTAATTCTTGATTTTTAATGAGTTTGTATGTAATAATTGATTTAGTGATTAACTGTATTTTTATAATAGTGTTAGAGTCAACAACTTCAAAAGTAAAAAAATGTAACATATTTAATTATATAGCGATCGATTTATCAACCCTAGATTAAAATCGTTTAATATCTCATGAAAACTCTTCTAAAATGTAGGTAATCAATACAGTTCAAATAAAACAAACCATAAACATAATTAAGGTAAACATAACGTCACAATCTAATATACTAATAACCTAACGTAAAACTAAACCGTTCAATGTATCAATTATGTATAAAATCAATTTATTTGTTTCCAAAAGTCGTCAGTTAGAAAGCCATATCAACGACCCACTCCAAATTTGTGATTAAACCAACCTAATACACACAATAACAGGTCACGCGTTTACCGACACCCATGTTTAAACATTCACATAAATGACTTATAACACCAACCACAGTTACACAAAAACAAACCTTAACATAACGCAATAAAGCCGATTAGAACATTACCAACGTTGATGGCACATCACGTTAAGCGTGTGTGCCTACGTGAAAGCTACACATTTCATTTTATAATAGTAAGTACAATACTCGACGTCATATTGTATACAACTACTGTGCTCATTAATGTTTTGTGTGTGTGAAAGAAGTGACGCGGAAGAACGTCGTAACTGACCGTTTCGGTATAATGAGCTTTATGTACACGTAATAAGGTGTAGATTAGGATTAATGTGATTATAGCAATAAGAATATTGTGTGTAACTGTGTGTGCTAACGGCTAAAGTGGTGTATCGAAGAATGCGAGCGTGAATTACCATGTTTAGGGAGTTGTCACTTTGACAATTTGCTCTTATAAGGTCTCGAGTCACTTGTTTAGATAAATAGTTTATTAGAGATTGAAAGATCAACGAAACTGATACCGTAGTTGTAGCTGCTCAATTTGAAAGTTCAAAATCACTTTCTAAATTCAATAAATTAAAAGTAGGTCCCTATAAATCAATCGATAACTAACATTTAAGAAATCAATAATTTCCTGTTTGCTATTCAAATTAAAAGTAGCTAATCAAAAATATCAAGTAATGATATCGTAAGTACTAATCGGTTCTAATTAAAATACATTCCAATTGTAATAAAAGTTTAATTAGAGCATCGACAAACTATTGTACAAATACTCGAAAAACAAAAGGTCATAAATAAATAAAAAGATAATGGTAACATAAATATAATTATAAGCGTAAAAGTAAACGAACAAAATGTATCAATTACTAAATTGAATTAAACGCTATAAACCGCGTGAGCGCGTTCTACAATAGCGATCACAGCGCATCGCATTAGCTACTGACAGCTCACGTACGTGTGTATACCACGCTCGTTACGTTACATACTAACACAAACATTATTACACGCAGACCGCAAGCGAATGCCGCACTTATCTACACCCAGATAAGGGCTACAGCAATAGCAAATCTCTACATGGCAGTTTATAACTTGCGCCCGCCACCACACCGGGTGGTGAAGTCCGGCAACGTCGCACCCAAATTATTGTGACATTTATTCCAATACCTTCGCAAAATGTTACACGTAACGCCATCTAGCGCCGCTCTGTATACTAACCGGTCGGCATTTAGAGAGAGACGGAAACACTTGACAATATCACTTTCACGGTCTCGTACTTAAAGCTAAGCGGTTTGCTGTACTGTTTGTTTGTGTCTGTAAACAGCGGGCCGCTGCTAGGTACACCGCGCATGAATGAAATGGATGACCGTACAACAGAGAAGGATGGATATGCATTTATGACGTGTGAGCGAGAGGACGCGGGAGCGCGAAGCGTGCAGAATACATCGTTTATCAGATTACATGCGAAGTATCGCGAGCGTGGCGATGTTTTGACACGCGATAATCACGAGATAATGCGGGCGATCTCGACGGCATTTAGGTTTATATTGGCTTTTTATAGCTGCAAGTTGAATGTGGTAAGGAATATTTTTATAGAGAACATTTATTTGCGGGCGGGTGTCGAAATATGACGCATGCATGGTGCCACGGGCTCTTTCCAGGTGACATTAATAGACACGCAAGACCTGTGCGTGTCTGGCGGCGGCGGCGCGGCGGCGGAGTGTGGAGCGCGCGCGGCGACGGCGCTTGCTCTCTTTTTAATCGACAGCTGATTGTCGGCTGATCTATTTCGACGCTACTTGCGACTTTATTTCTTGCATTTTTTAAACTTTAGAACTCGGAATGAAACTTTTAGAGAGTTATGAACGCCGCGCGCTATTTAAACGCATGATTTAATAAAGGCGAATTAATTATTTGATGTATCATAATTTAGCTCTAATATGATTATTAATTTACTTTCGGTAAATAAATAATCAATTAATTGAGCAATTAAAATTTACAAAAATAATGTTAATTTGAAATGTGATCTAGATAATCTCGTCTAATCAAATCTAGTTAAGTTAATAAATAAATTGATTTACCTATTTACCAATTTTATTAATAATAAAATGTTGAGCATAATTATCATTACCAAATCTACATTGTTTAAATCTTGTAGTACTTGTAATAACTTCCTAATAACCACAATAAAATTCAAAAATCTTACAAACATTAATAAAAAAATAATAGGTAAGTACTAACATAGGTATGTACCAAGTTATGTACACTGTATCTCCCCAAAACTCAATTAGCTAGTGGAAAGTGCAGTGCTTTTGCAGAAAATCCGTGTTTCCCACCCATCGCATCGGGGCAACGTGCCAAGCGAATGTTGTGCGAAAACTTCGTAACAACTTGCAAATGAATGGAAGGCCGAGCAATTTGTACAACGCGTACAGTACTACTAACGCCATCTAGCGGTGAGTAGTGGTACCACGGGTATTGTAATAAAATGGTACGAGTATTTATTATGTACGTAAATACATTTAATAGTAAGCAAATATTTGTTAATTTATTAGTGGTAATAAAACTAATTTATTGATTTAAATTTTCTATGTAAAACACAAATAGTCTTCTATCTAATTGAACGCTAACCATGCAATATTACGTAAATCAAACTAGCTACTTACCAACCAACAAATATACATAAACAACAAAAATACTTCAATACAATTACATACTGCGGTTCCACAACTGTTCTTAGAAACAGTAATAAACAGAAATAGGTGAACAAAGTGTGTACACAAACACAACTACATACTTCATCAACGCCACAGATTCATCAACAGTTAGTACAGCTATACTTTATTTCTGGTATACGATGTTTATCTTACGGCAATCGACGTAAACTCTTGTTATTCTAGTTTCAAATTTATTTTCATTTATTTTAGTAATTTTATACGCAATACTTGTATTTCATTTTGATTTTTAATCGCTACATTTTAGCTAATTGAGACGTGCTGAGTTAATTGGTAAAACTAACATTAAATACATTTATTCAATAAACATTTTAACTAATTAACTACTGCAATAGCTCAAATTATTTCAATATTTACTTATCTATGTTTATAGTCATTTTATTTTTAGGACACCTAACGCCATCTAGTGAAATTTCAGTGAAAACCACTCTCAAGTTTACGCAGTTGTTTAATTTACATATAACTGTTATTATCATATTAGATACAATTAAAATATACATTATTAAATACAAATAAACAAAATATAAATTGTATACCTAAATGGGATTATATTTTTTGCACCTGCTTACCAAGCCTGAGGTCTTGGGAACAATGTCTTAGGTCGAGCATATTGAATGGTTTTTGGTGCACTAACATGCACGAAGCGTGGTTTTTGCGCATGAGACAGAGGGTGAGTAAGAAGAGTAAGAAAAAGGCCTCTGCCTTGTGTATCTTACAACCCAATCCTTGTGTCTTCAATAGGTATACATATAAGTTCAAAACCATAAGTTTTGTTTTAGAACCGGATGGTAATGCGTGATTATGACTACATAATACAGATATTATTAAACAATATTACAATATCAATCAATAGACAACTAGTTATCAATATCAACGCATAGATAATATTAAAATGTTTTTATCGGAACAGATAACAGTTCTTATTATCTTGACAATTAGTCGGTCACGTTGCGGTTGTGGAGAATTTTATTTCTATTAACATTTAGGTTAATTTACGCGAAAGCACGTACTAAAACGCCGTTGTTTTTTGATAGATAGAATACATACTGTGAATTTATAGTAAAACTAGCAGCGCCCCGCGGTTTTACCCGCGTTGTTTCCGTTCCCGTGGGAATATGGGGATAAAATGTAGCCTATGTTACTCAGGGTGAATGTAGCTTTCTAATGGTGCAAGAATTATTGAAATCGGTCCAGTAGTTTCGGAGCCTATTCATTACATACAAACAAAAAAACAAATCTTTCCTCTTTATAATATTATTATTATTTGTCATGTCTTTTCCATTCACGGGACTATTAAAGAGTCCCGGTCTTTTGGAAGGCTAGTATGGGGCCGAAGCCAACACACGGAAGCCCTTTGACATATTTAATCTTGTGTAAAGGATGCACAATCCGGCGACTATCCCTGTATAACACTATAAAATGCATCCAAGGACAGTCCCCGGTTCTGCTGGGACTATTGCAAATATATGGAAAACTACGACTGGGTTATGGGGATGGGATGTTTAATGGACTGGATATTGGGGAACTATGGGGACTATGACACCTATATATTATTATTATTATTATATTATTATAGTATAGATGTAATGTTGATGCCAAAATTAAATAGCAAAAGTAAGAAAATAAAAACCTTAAATCAATATACTCGTATTTAATTGTGTGTCATAATAATTAGAAGTAAGGGGACGAAGGAAAATGCGTACCTATAATTACCACGGTTGCCCAATGCGTGTTGATGATTTCAAACAAAAGCCATACATTTGTAATACCTATATTATTTTAGCGTTGCAAAGAGTTATACGTCTAATAATATCAATAAATAATAGAATTGTGTATAATAATTTTATTTTCTAACATTGCAATACTGTGTTGAATTACGTCCATGTGGCGCCATCTAGGAGAATTTTCCCGTAAAGTTTATTATGGAGTTTCTACGCTATATTACGTCAACGTGTTCCATATTAAAAAGCTTAGGTAATACAATTACGATTAGATAAACGATAAATCTGTAATGTAGCGTATAAAACACTGTTTACTCATACAAAAGGTGAAAAATTATGATTATTATAAAGTATTTCATGTTACACCTATTAACAACTACAAAACTTATTCACTCATTTATTTTTGTTTTATTTTTAATATATATGTAAAAGAGGTATTATTAACGTATTATATATTTTTTCTTTTTCTAGTTATAGATATATATAAGTATAAATACAGAAAGACAAAGATCAAGCGTTGATCAATAAAACTGACGTAGGTGCGTTTTAACTTTTGATACATTCACTTGTCTTTACCTGTTCGTACTTAGTACTTACACAAAAAAATAAGAATATTGAACTAAATACATTTAAATAACTAAACGGAAATAACTTCCAAATGTGTGTTTTAGGTTAACCACTAATAAATGTCTTCCAAAAGTTTGGCGTAATAAAAGAATTGAGGTGGAATGTTTTGTACACTCATTCACTCACTCTGTGATGAATCAAGATATTCTTCATGTTGATTTATTAGTATCGTAAAATCACCATCTGGTCGATCATTGTGTGAAACCGACTACACACTGCGATAAGAATATAACTTGGGTGGTCTAACTATGGAACAATGTTTACACGATGAGGTAATAGTTCCAATTTATTGCGACTTTGTTGAAATAGTTTTCGTACTAAATGTTTCGTAGAAGTCTGCCGACGACTATGATTTGTATATGGTTCTTATTTGTTGATTTCTTTGATTTGCGAACACTAGGCATTGAAATAAATCTACTTTCTTAGACGGATTTTCGACGCCGTATTGGGTATTGGTCGGTTTTCAGTCTACTATGACAACTTGGAAAGTTTAAACATTAATGAACAGCGACAAAATTCCGTTTGAGGTAGTGTTTTTTTTTTGCAATTGTTTTTGTAGGACCAAGGTACGTTACATTACGATAAAAAAAACTATACTAGCTGCACCCCAACAATGAAAACCTAATGCCATCTACATTAGGTCTTCATTGCTGGGGATCAACATCCCAAAAAAAAAAATTATACGTAATAAATATACCTACCTAATAAATAAAAAAATAGTTATAGTTTTCAGTCGAAAGTTGCTTCGGTACAACCTCGCGTTCATACGTTCCGTTTACATTCCGAAACAGTAGACATCACCTCAGGCTCGTGGGGAATTGAAAAATTGTAAAACACACCTCAGGCATTGTGCTGTGAATAAATTATAAATGCGCACCGAGTTTTGTTAAACCAACGTTACTTGACACCCTCACTCAGTTGTAAATCATACGCGTTCGAGGAAAATCGTACGTTAAACCTGGATCAAGTAAAGCTGGTTATAGTACGACCCACTTACGCTCGGTCTCAATATTGTTGTACTAGATCTGTAGTAGGTTAACGGAACCGTAGTTCTAGGATTATTAACTTGCTAATGGAGTAGGGGCTGAGGTTAGTACATGTAAACTCCTAATACGACACTAATCATCATCACTGTACAAAACCTATAATTCGACGAGTGACTTCGCTCGATCCCACTTTAGGATAAAATTCTCTCTCACTGATGTTAGAACAGTGAAGTAGAGTAGACGTAAGCACTACGCTTGCTCATTGCGTAACTATTAACGAATGTAATCAATGTTCAAAAACAGCGAATATGTATCACTCAATCCAGGAATCGAACTCTAAACCCCACACTTGTCGTGTAGGTTTACATGACAGAAGATAATAATATGCTAAGGCATTCGCCCAAGTGGAATTTTCTCAAAAAATTACACTTTTCAAGCTCCATATTTTTTCCAAAATTTCCGCGGGATATTAAAGCGAGTACAACTGTGGTAAAACGTGTTATTGAAATTATCCAATATTGAAAACAGTATCCTCTAGTACAGTTAGCAAGAAAAGTTGATTAACACAAACTAACATTCCATTTTTTTATGACTCTCCACAGTCTTCACTACACATGAAAGTTAACCTAAACGAAAATTATGACCTTCCACAAGAATAAAAAAATCTTCTTTTTTCCAAATTCAAAATAATTTACTTTCACTATCAAAAAGCACTGATTTTATTATTTATCAAATAGCTAAAAAAAGATGGTTTATTATCTTACAATCGATTAATGAATAAATATGTAACATAAAAAAAATACAATTATGGTAACAATAATTAATATTATATACTTACAGCCTTACTAATAAAAAATACCCACTGTGTATATTCTTGATATAACGAGTGTGAAGCATATTAATAATTCGTTATATCAAGAATATACACAGTGGGTATTTTTTATTGGTAAGGCTGTTAGTCTATTATATTATGAAACTAAGCAGTATTTAGTTATTAAATAATGAGATCGGTTCGTAAATAATATTAAATATTAATTCACTTTCATTGCTGACTGTACTAATATGACTTTTCCCGCCTTTTAGTTGACTTCAACGACCTACACAAATGAACTCGCTAAGTAATACATTCTAGTTCATATCTGTTGGAATCTGAAATGAAAAAGTTATTGTTTAAATTACTATATCCATTTAAATTGTAATCATTATTCTGAACTTAATTAATTTGTTGCGAGTTCTTTCGACACAATTTTCTTTGTTCTATTATATTTTTTGAGGACCAAGTAGTGAATTTAGATCTAATACTAAATATTTAATTTGTCTGCTATGCTGCTGTTATTACGGGATCGATTCCCGTTTAAAACAAACATTTTTTTTCATAAAAATGACAATTTGTGGTCTTGGTGTTTTACTTCTTTATTCTTTACTAGCTGTGCCCCGCGGTTTCACCCGCGGTTCCCGTTCCCGTGGGAATACGGGGATAAAATATAACCAATGTTACACAGGGGAATGTAGCTTTCTAATGGTGAAAGAATTTTTGAAATCGGTTCAGTAGTTTCGGTGCCTATTCGTTACAAACAAACACATCTTTGCTCTATATATTAGTGTAGATTTACACAAAAATACATACAATATTTCTTTTTCACAACATTAGCATATCAAATCCTCAATTAATAATCATAAAGGTGTGTATAGTTAACGTAAGAGGCCACATCTCCAACAATATATGTTTATGGTATCACACCCAAGGGTATGTCCTTATATCGGATATACCCTTCAGTCCCATTCCCCCTAAGAATGGATGCCAAGACGTGCCCATCTTCGTGTAATATTAAAGCTTAATAGCACGTCTATATCATGGTCATTTCCGTGGCAATCTCTCAGAAACGTATTTTGATATTTAGTTTTGTTACCTAATCTTTTTAGTCATACTTACTTGAAGAAAATTCAATAATGCAATAATAATAATGTAAATTAAGTTTAAATGTATGATATTTTATTTAACTTTTCAGTTCAGTATGTTCTCTCAATTTAAAAATTATAAATTACACATAAAAGCTTTTCCATATTTTAGTTCGCAGAATACAAACTGAGCTTTGGGTTGTCGTTTTCGTTAAATACTGCCACCCAACGCTAGATGGCGCTGTTTTAAATCAACTAAATTGTTCATTACAGTGTGTTAATATCAGGCAACATTGTGACATCCTTTATTAGATATAAGATACTATACGAGTACATAAGTTACATATAAAGTATTGAGATAAAAATATTATCTTTAACACGATTAATAATAAAAATGTAACGATAACTTGGGAATTATTTCTATAATAATAATTTCTGTAACAAAACTATTTTTAACATCTTACAGTCGAACTTTAACCTTATCCAAGAAGGTATCAAATCATTTCGATATATTTTATATACTTAATCCAAATCGGGGATAACTTGGGTTTCAGATTATTTCAGAAAAAGGTAGCAACATTCCTACCAGTAATAACCTACTTCGTAGAAATATTCTAGAAATAGTTTTTCTTGACAATTTATTTTCTATTTTATTTTCTTGGTAACAATTGGACATTTCTATTTTCGTGACCATTCTCAATGTTAGACGTGCTATTTTTAATCAGATTATGATTAACATAGAAAGATTGGAGACAAAAGTATCATATAGAATCATTTATTTTAAAATTATTTATAGAATTTCCCCGCATTTTTTCCAATTTAATAAGCATGTTATTTACGCATTTTTATAATTTAAAAGACAAAAACAAATAACAGCTCAAGTTACTAAACGGATTCTGAAATTTGGCGCGCAGTTAGTCGTAGTTATTATGACGTAGTCATCTGTTAGAAAGAAATAGAAAATACAGGTAAAAAGCTAGCCATAGATATAACAATATCTAAACAAATAACAGATTAACTAACTAAGGTAGATATACATGTAAAATTTGTTCGATGTTGCGACGATGTATGCAAATCACTTGCTTATTCCACATTCTCCCAGCAGGGGACGCCCCTCTTCGATAACAATTAAAATATGCAAATGTTAGATATTACCCACTACTTTTCATTCCGACTCGATGGTACGAATCAATGGGGTTATAAAACAGTAGCTTTCACCCTATTATATGATGATATTGTTAAAAATATGTACTAGAGATGTCGAGCGGGTGAGGCGCGAGTGTTTGTTTACATTTGAAGTTTTATTGTATAGTATTTGGGTTTAATGATAGCTACTTTTCTATACGTAAGTAAGTTCTTGTTTGTGTATCTTATCTTATTGCTTTGGTGGTAAAGGTTGAAAGTTCTTTTAACGTGCGCATTGTAAACTATGGTGATCAACATCTTGGTCTGGGTGTGAAGAATCAGTCTTTCAATGTTTAAAAAAAGGGTTACAATAATTCAACTTGGTTTAAATATGTGGATAAGCGTCGTTAATTTAAAGTTCAACAAAAAAAAATCTAATGTTACATCCATTTTCCAATTTTACGAAGAAAACAATAGTTTACCCAAAGAAATTAAATTAAAGTAGGATTACCAATCTGGCCCAGATTTAATCTCACAAGTACCTTTCTAAAATAGTATTTATAAAATACTAGCTGTGCCCCGCGGTTTTATCCGCGTGGAACCTTATCCCGTGGGAATTTTGGGATAAAAAGTATCCTATGTATTATTCTTAGGTATGAAGAACACCTGTAGCAAATTTCATTAAAATCCATTCAGTAGTTTTTGCGTGAAAGAGGAACAAACATCCACACATCCACTCACAAACATTCGGCTTTATAATATTAGTAGGATATATAATACCTATATATGTAGACAAGTACTAAACACCCAAATTACACAGATTGCGAACAGTCGGGGGTTGTTGCCGTGTAAATTAATAATATGTAAATTTAGACGCCGACTTCGTCAACGACATTAAAGTAAACTTACGTTCGCTTGTACATATCATTCGTATAACGTAAATTACATTGTTACATTAGTGCTCACTTTAGTGGCGATTTGTTTCAGTCTTGTTGTGTTGTCACATTATTTTAAGACTCGTACCAAATCTCAGAATATTGACCTGACAATTTGATATATTGTCGCGTAATGTTCTTGTGAAAAGAGATGTTCAATAATTTAATAGGAATAATTAACCTACCACTAAATGTATGTAGTACTAATCAAGAACTACGTTTTCTGTTGTCTTGTAGGTGTAAAGCGTTGAAATCGCGAATAGCGGCTGAGCGGTAGCGGCGTTTAGGGCGTCAAATCCACCCGCAGGGTGAGATTCCCTTCTAGTAGTAAATTCAGTGTGTATGGCGAAGTATCAGTCTCAAGTCAAAGTAATGCATATTGACAAATTCATTAACAAAAGCACGTAAAGGTCAACAAAAAATCTCATTTTTTTATTTCGTTAAGAGTATTGGAAAGGACGAACAACAAGAGCGATGAAAGCTTACCCTGACTCAAGATTGTAAGCTTAAAATATCACAACTATATGCATAATCTTAGCACTCTCAAAATCTGCAAGAGTCAAGGTTAAAGACATACGACATGGTACAAAACAAATAATAATAAATAACTGATGTATTTATTTTTGTAAAATCTATCAGAACAATAAAAAATAATCTCGTTAATATTTTGTTAAAAAAAATCCTTTCTGCAGTACAAATAAAATATACCTAGGCTTATCTAAAACATAACAATGCATTAAATATTTACAACGTTAGTACATAAAGCTTTCTCATAATTAGAAACAATAAGAAAAGTTTTAATAGAATTTTCTTAGTTTATACATTTTTATTACTTGTTTAATAAAGTTAATTAGAGTGAGTAAATTACTTGAAGTTTGGCTTTTATTGAAATCAACCATAGAGGTATGTTACTAAGTATATGGACATTGGACACGCACATAGGGTAGGTTTATTTATTTTATTCTATTGAGGAATCAGCTTTACTTCGTTTCTTTGTTTTTTGTATACTGATCTCTACATTGACCTGTGCAGAGGACGAGGATTGTAAGATTGTAAGATCCTATAAGAGGATTTTATACATAGATTTTTCTAGCTAGACTATAATTGTGCCGTGATTTTGTTCTTTAACTGTGAAGTAACGTAATCATTCACTACATCATCTCATTATAGTAACTGACCCCTAACTAAGTTCGAAACTTATATCTAGGGTATCAGAAACTACGCACACACTCATTCACACACAGACCCAGACCGAGATGAACATTTGTGGTTCACACAAATATTCACCCCGCACGGGAATCGAACCCGCAACCTTACGGATGGCAGTACGGCATGGTGACCACTCTGCCATCTAGGTCGTCAAGTCAACTTTATTAGTTTCCTAATACACTTCAAAGTCATTATGAGAATAGATCCAAGACACTAAATTATAGCTTCATCATCCAAACGCGATATGTAAGCAAAATTTTCATTTTAATACGGAAGACGATAAAATTGTCTTCCAAGATTTGATTACTTACAATGTTACTACAAGTTAAGCCAACAAAACTGTTTAAAATCATACATAAAGTGATGCGTGATTCCCGTACAAGTATTTCAAATATTTATTTATTTAAAAAGGTTGGAATATAGTAACGTACAGTCACAAACCCCGAGGCGATCAATTACTGCAAATCGACTATGAATCAACTTTCATCTGCCACCCTCCAATGTCAAATATTGCGCACTTCGATGCGTTTCAAAAACTCAACACCATTTTCAACCTTATTACAAAGATGAAGAGTTCAAAATTGAGTACGCTAGTCCCAGTCTAGTGGATTAATACATCGGTGTTAGAGGATTTGTTAATGAAAACTAGATAGTATGCAGTAATGGGCGTAAAGTGTTGAATATTTATGGAACGTAATATTAATATAATGTTTTGATTAAACTAGTTCATTTACAATAAGGTTTTATGATTTTAGATTTTAATTTTGATTGCAGAAGCTTACAAGGTGTGTTATAAAGTTAAAGACAAGGCAGTACTGTTGACTTTGCGTTCTGATTATAATTCTGATATTTTTAACATATTTGCCTACAATCAAATACAACGTTTTACAATAAATATAAGAACGTTTCTAGAAAAGGCAATTTGCTATGAAGGCAATATTTAAATTATAAATATTCGAAAGCTTTACACTATAGTATTCACAAGTCTCCATTGTATTACCGTCAAATTCCGACAAAGCGTCTCCAGCGCGCCAATATAATTAAGATTTCAACATTTATTAGCAATCTCTATAACCAGAAAGAACGGGATTAATCCGAGCTAAGTGTAACAAACCCTGTTCCAATTTTGCGAGAGACAACGCTTAATTACTCCCGCCTGGAACGGACAGGAAGGGTAACCCGTTATTATAAATAATTTACTAAATAACCCAACGCAAGTGACGAACGAATTACTTGGAAACATTCTTTTGGGACTTCTAGTTGTTACCGCCCTTTAAAAGTGTATACTCTGTGGAAAAATCGATATAAATTAAGAAATTTATTTTCGAAAACTACAATTGCTCATGGCCTTTTATAAATCACGTAAAAACAGTTTGACATCTAAAAATCAATTGCTCAGATACACTCCTACCCTCATTCAAGTAAGAAAATCTTGACTTATCATGCTAGCTCAGTGAAAGTTATTAATATTAAACTCATTGGCTAAGAATATTTTCTATTACCAACACCCAACAATAAACTAAAAAGGTCTACTAAAACTATGTATAAAGAGGTTCGTAAATTGATCCACAATGGCCCTCTGAGGTCACTACTCTGAGGGTTCCAATGCAATATGTCTACGGAGGGTGCCACGTATCGAAGGGCTATAATCCCTTGAAAAAATACATTGTGTCGTGCGCCCAACTTAATTGAAAAAACTAAGTTTGATTGAGAGGTGACGTAGAGTGTGGACGGTGATTTGTTTACTGTTACAACAATGTTATATAATGTCTCTCTTTTTATGTTTCATTATTTAACACGTTCCTTTTTATCTTGAGGTTTTATGACAAGTTTTATTTTATTTTGTTTAAGGAGCGTCTCGCCCTGTACTGTCTTGAGAAGAGCGGAGATACTGTGACGCAAGCGCATCTCCTTCTAATGAAGTCCCCGTCGATTCCACTGAAATTGGTATACGAAAATCGTATAAGAGTAAAATGCGTTTCATAGCAAGAACTTCATAATCATAAGTAACACTAACTGTGGATGTAAAAGCTGTATACCGTATGTTTAGTGGTGGTTCACCAAACATTTCGAGAGCTATGACAACATAAATAACCATACAACGTTCAAGACTACGTCGTACTCTAATTATTACAACAACATGTGCTAGTAAATTCCTCACACCTCTTATGTTATTCATAACACATATATAATTAAAACCATAACGTCCATATCATAAAGCATAGATGAACTAACATCAGGTAACATTAACCCATCGAACGTTCAATTTGCAAGCATTAATAACTCATATTAGTATCTCTACTGTAATTCACATGTCCACGGGTGATTAGACTCACACTAACGAACACACACACACAGGATTAACCATTTGACGTATACGAACAATATTAGTGGAATCTATATCGATTATCTATATGTTATGTGGAGGTCGGTATGTTTGTGAAGCTATGTTGCATACCGATGAAGATGGATAACTAACTATATGTACAGTGAAGTGATTATGTGTAGCTGTTAATTCGGTTTTGAGAGCTGTAGAAATATCTGGGTCATCGTAATATCCTATACTAGAATAATTCCTAT
Source organism: Timandra comae (assembly GCA_958496195.1). NCBI lineage: Eukaryota > Metazoa > Arthropoda > Insecta > Lepidoptera > Geometridae > Timandra > Timandra comae. Next base: position 5,190,360 of record OY292360.1, read on the forward strand.
TAAATAAACGATATTTGTTTGTTACCACAACTCTCTCGAAAAGGCTCTAACGTCCGAAACTTATAATATAGAGCTGGTGACAAAAATTTGCTCTAGCGATGAAACTTGTAATAATCATTCACTACATCATCTCGTTATAGTAACTGACTCCTAACTAAATTCGAAGCTTGTATCTAGGGTATCAGAAACTACGCATACACTCATTCACACACACCCAGACCTAGACAAACATTTGTGGTTCAAACAAATATTCACGGGAATCGAACCCTTAAGGTTGCGGGTTCGATTCCCGTGCGGGGTGAATAAGGGTAATATACGAGTAAGGTCGGTGACAAAAACTCGCTAAAGCTAAGTTTAATTTAGACTAGTTTTGGACTAGTCCTATCGAAATAATTTTCCTAATTCTAGACAGGTTTGACGGTGGAAAACTGTCCTTACAAGTACAAATAATACACCATTTACGTTCTTAAATGTATTTTTTCACTTTTCTTCTCATTGGTATACTTTATATGTCTAAGAAGATCTCAATATACAAGTGAAAGAAACTTGATCCACTACGCCCGCTTTGTGTTTTCTACGTTATTTGATTCAGCAACCGATGCTTTTAACCCATAAAGAAGAAATTTCTTCTTTATTTTTTGTTTGACATTTCAAAACAATAGAAAAATACGACATTGTGCAATATTAAACTCAAAATCGTGTTAAATAATAAAAAAGTTAATTAAATTAAAACACCTTATGTGAATTGAAACGGTGTCACAAATTTTCTCATATAATGCAATTGTATGAGAAAATTTGTGACAGTAAGAGAAAAATATTTGCCAAAGTCAAAAAAGTTAATCCAAAATCAATAAATGTGATATCGATTGTTAATTTTATCCAAACTTCCGCCCGTACCGAGATATAGAGATAGTAATTTATCTACACATAGTAAGTAACTAATCTGTCTGAAATGTGCCGAACACGGATATAAGATTAACTGGAACGTGCAACAAAAGTACTTAAGGACTGCCAAAATTCAGCATGAATAGAGATTTATGTTATAACACAAATTTGGCAATTTGGTAGACTCATAAAGAGGACGCTAAAGATTATAAGTACGAAGCTACAATTTGATACATTTTTATTAAAATAATAATTATTTTTCTTTTCAATAGGAGGTCTGCGCTGATCAACCCTCCCCGGAACCTCAGCTGATAAACTTTATGAAGTTGATTTATCACTCGAGAAGAAATCATTATCCTCAGTCCGCTGCTGGACCGTTGCCCACTAGGAAATAATTCTCCCAATATACGCCATGTGAGAAATGATAATAAATCATTGACGATGGTTGTTCCTGAAATAAAGTCTATATTACAGTAACCAGTTAGTCTATAGTGTCCCACTTCCATTGATATCTCCACTTCGTTTGGTCTTGGCTGAAGGTGCACTAGTTTGGATCAATTTTCTTCTTCTTTTGACACGTAAAGAAGAAGAAAATTGATCCAAACTAGTTCACCTTCAGCCAAGACCAAACGAAGTGGAGACTCATATTTTTGAGAACAAGAACACAACCACCGATATAGCATTATCTGTTGCCTTGTAAAGATCCTCGCATATGCAGGTGTTGGAACACGCTCGGAAGAAAGAAGATGTCCCAGTGTCTGGGGAGAAATGCTACGTTCGCCCTCAAGCTGGTCCCACAATCTCATTTTAGTCTGCCACAACTCCTGTGCAACGAGTCTACATTGTCAATGTCAAACCCCGTTCCATCTAGATGCCACTTCCATTAAATCTAAGTCCGTTATTACTCGATACGTCGACAGACGGGGGCCAATCGAATTATGTTTCCATTATTATATGGGGACGGTTTGCACCGTCATAACAGGGGTGACATGTGTAGTCAAATACACGAACTGTTATAGAAATAATCGGTTTCCAAATCAATCTTCTGACTCTTGTAATTAAAGTCAATACCAATTATTGGTACAAAACACTTTTTACTAATAATTTAGGTAAATTGTATTCTAATAAGGGGAGATAAGAATCATTTTTGCAAGTAAAGTTCTAGTAAACAATATAGGGAATATCAGGATAGGGATTATTGAAAAATAAATAGAAAAAGCCTAGTGTTTATTTGTAAAAACAATTCCTAATCGACGTAAAAGAGAAGTAAAGTGACCGTATACAAATAATTCGTTTCTTTCTACATAAGCATATCGAATAGCGTTACTAATCCATTTATTCAGCCATCAAAGAACCATTACTTACTAATACATAATCAAACACGAATAAAACTGTAACAAAACAAGGAGGTACACTCACAAGTATTGAGTAAGTAGGGCGCCCTCAATTAGATTAGTCAATTGAACGGCGGCGCACCGAGCGGGCTCGTAATGAAGAAGTAGTCCCGCATCGCGTGTCCACCAGCCTAGATATCGACAATAAAAACAAATATATCACTAAAAAACCCAATCCCCCCCCCTACCACCCCCCCACACACCCATAGAATACCGCAACATATCAACGACACCCTAAATAGGTTATATAATTACATATCACGCTTCATTGTCGTGATAAATACTTTCTCACAGTTATCATTTACCAAATCTACGCCACTGTCCATTTTAGATAATGGTGCGAGAGGGACGCAGCTAATGACAATGCTACGAGGAGGAAGAGAAAAGATACAAAGTAACATATATTACTATAGTGTCCACAAGCCAAGCGGATATTGATTATCTGCCACAGTTGAGAGCCACCTAGCCCCCACCACCCCTTAGTAGGAACAAGTCATACGAACCTAAATAACAATCAGCTTATTGTATTTTCAGCTCTGTTTTCTAACTGGAAAGATACAGATTTTCTTGCACGGAAAATCGTGGCATGGGCCGTTTCGTTCGCGAATTTGATATTCAATATTTGATCTCTGTCTAACCGACTGAGCTTCGTGTGACTGCAATATCTCCCTCTCTTTCGAACACATTTCATAATCATTTTCGATGCATTCCTGTGCCATGATTTTCCAACGGTAGCACTCGGAATACGATTTTACAATTTCACCCCATAGCATAGAGGGCTGTGTAAAAAGTGTTATATTTTTACCATGAATGAGTATTTCCGATTTTAATAAATGTATTTTTTGTTGCGTTCGTGATTTTTTCGAATGGATTCCGTTGAATTTTTCTGACATGTTGAACGTAACATTGGAGTTATATTTTGATTGAATATGTTACTGTTCGATTTAGGGGCTTTTTGTAAAGAATTTACATTTACGCTAGACTACTATTATTATGTCTGTAAGATAAGAATACTTAATTTAATAAATCTATAATTAAAAAGCGTTGGCGGGATTATCTCGTCGCCTTTGACAGTAGCTGGTGGGAGGCTGCGAAGGATAGGGAGAGTTGGAGATGTTTGGGGGGTTGAAAAAAAAACATTATTCTGTTAAAACGGTCTATCCACAAACAGACGTCAACTTAAATCACATTATCCTACATCTCAGTAATATAATAACATTATATAATTTGGATACTATTAGATTATAATACGTATAAGATAATGCATCCTATTATTCCATCTCATCTAACTAAAACAGTACGTATTTGCAAACTACGCGACTACATTGGAAGTCATAACTTTAAGATTTAGGTTGAGTATACATTAGCGCACTGAGCGTGGAGCGATTTGGTTGAAATTCAAATATTTTTTTGTCTAGTAATACGTTTCTAGGTAATTTTTATTTTATTTTTTTATTTGTGGTGATTTCACTAATTCCTTCTCTTTATGATTCTTACTAATATCAGCAGTGAGTCAGAGACAGTTTGTTTCCTTACAGAGGGAATGTGTTTAGATGCCGATCGCGTCAAATCTAAAGCGTTGGTCGTAATTTGTTTAAAAGTCGAGAACCGTTTTTTTTTTGTGATTTTTTGTTCAGGTTTACATTGCTCTCCAAAAAATGGTTAAAACAAAAACGTATGTAGCCGTGTAGTCATTTATTATTTAGGATTACAAAACAATATCTGTTTTTTATATGTCATATGTTTTTCATGCGTCATGAACTCGTGATCAGTGTTTAGCGAAAACGTATGCTGACATACAGGCGACGCAGGCCGCGCAGGGCAGAGCAGGCACGCGCGACGCAGACATAATATGTGTCTGTCCTGCTCTATCTCGCGACGTTTCATGCTTTACAAAATATGCTCTGTTCAGCCCTGCGCGACCTGCGTCGCCTGTGTCCCAGCATATATAATAAGACTAGATCTTATTCGCCGTCACCTATGATACAGGTAGAGTCCTTATTGTGTAGAGTGTGTATACAAAATTTATTAATGTTATACGTTATTAGACTTTTATTTCATACTAGATTTTATTAATAAATCAATTATTCTCTATTATTAACCTAAAATGTGTAACTTAAAGTTAGTCTTAAAAAAAGTACTATCATTAATTAGATTGTTTACTTAAGTTTCAATATCTAAATTAACGTTAAGTAATAAAACGTATATTAGAAGAACACACACGGATTAAGCTCATAAAATAAGTCTCTATGGATTCACCTTTAACTTAAAAGCATGGCATGTCTAGACACAACTAGCGAACAAATTCTCTCTACTACAAAACTTTTCGTGGGGCAAGGGACCTACTACATTCATCGTGGCATGCTTGTGTGTGTATGTGTGCCTGTGAAAAATTGCTTTTCCCAATGTGTGAGTGTCACACAGGCGCAGTGTGGGGTGGATGCGCGTGTGTGCGCAGGGGGGAGCCGACTCGTGAACTAAATAGCTTAGTGTTAACACATATTGACATCAAATTCACCGCGATGTTATCATTTATTCAGGTAGCGATACTCCATTGTGCTTTTGGTTTTAAATAATTTTGCGTGTCGCCTAATTCAGCAGCGGGTTTCAGCGAGCGTGTCAGCGATTAATTATTTTTGCCGCTTTGTTTAACTTACGTTGACTGTTTTAGAGTTATTACGAATTTTAATTGCCCGCTCGGGTCTCCGACACTTTTAACTGCCATTTTTTTTTATTTCAATTATAAATTACTCTGCTTTTATTTATAAGGATTTGTTGTTAAGCGTTTTTAGTTTATTTTGCTGTTTGTATAGCGTTCTTTTGCAGAATACATTACCCTAGGTCGCACTTTATATTTCCTGAATGTTTTTGCTCTTCGTGACGGTACCGGAACTATCACTTTCCTCGACAAAATGCGACCGTAACGTAGTTTACTTTTTGCTTTCAGAAACACAGTTCAACAAACTATAATAAACCTTAAACTTAACGATATACGTACTAGAATAGCTTGAAGTGACCCGATAAATATTGCTTCTACGGCAGTACCAGACTGTACTAGGAAGGAATTGCGAAGTGTCTTCTATTAATGTTGCAAAAATTACTTGACGAATATTAAAATTATGGTTCATAAGGAACGTGATTAGTAAAGATTTTATCATTTACTTAGTTTTTTATTTTTCTTTGGTTATCCATACAATACTTAAAACTTCATAATTTGTATATTTTTATATAATAAGAGAAAACCAAAACCCTCACCATCTTTGTTTACATAACTCTAAAGGCATTCTACAAAACTTTTTCTAAAAAAAGAACAAGGTCACGGGGGGATCATAGTTAGTGTAACCTGATCGAAATGTCGAGGTTCATTTCAAATGTTATATCGGAATGAATACGAGATTAAGGCTTGTGTTTCAAAAAGCCTAAGAACTAAGTTCGGCAAAGTTTGAATTGTTTCATGAATGAATTTGTACATATTATACGCTCCAATCATTACGTTAAATTCGCAACTATACTTATATCAACATAACATAACATAATCATTCACTACATCATCTCATTATAGTAGCTGACCCCTAAGTTCGTAACTTGTATATGTGTCCCTACCAAAGAGTTAGAGCATAGAATCATAACGAATCATCTCAATAACAATACACCAACAAACAAGCATGACGTCACCCGTCTCCATTTCACACGTTAATCAGTAAAACTAATAATATAAAGTGTTTTGATTGTACTCGTGGCCCGCAGAAACTAATAAACTAAACAAGAAATGAATAGTTGACTACCGCAACGGGTGTCTTAATGAACTTGTAATAAAATTATTGGCCACACACAGGGCAGTGCAGGCTACGCCCCAGCAACGACGAGTTAACCTGATCAGGGATGGGCTTTAGCTTCTAACTTTTTGTGTCGATATCGATAAATGAAAAGTTTTTTGAATATTTTTCGATGGTTGTAGTGATTTGTAATCTTATAGCTTCATCAGTGATATGCTGTTATTTATTTTCTTATCTTTAAGGTCGATATCGATAAAAGAAGGTTTATTATACTTCTATGTTAGAAATTTTATGTAAAATCTTATCTGTTAATATAAAAATAATTCACTTTACTCTTTGTCTCGCCAAACAAGAGACAAATTGCCGTATTTGTTGATGTGTGATGACTAATGCCAAATCCTCGAGAATTTTGCAATTGATGGAAATGTTCACTCTTATAGTCTTATCATTATCGTATACAGATAACTAAGGATAACTAGATTAATACAGTATGCAAATGGCATACCAATAACCGCCATGAGCTTAGTAAACGCGTTTTGCAAACCAAACTTATTTAAATTATTTAAAAAAGAACGTTCTAACAAGATAGTAACTCAAAACGAATTGCAGTAGCTATTTGTATAAATAAAAAAAACATTGAAACATAACGTTTAACCATAAACCATTAAATCTTATCCAATCCCGTAACAGTACATAGAACGGGGAAAAATAACAACGCCATTACACAGTTTATATCGACATCGATAAAACGTGAGTGCTCCACTATAGTCAGTAGTATCTAGAGAGGCGAGCTACAATAAAATGTACCGAGCTAGCTACAGGCCTGAGCAGTTACTCTTGCCCCCTACCCCACACCATCCTCACTCCATATGCGCAGTTCACTCACACATGCGAACCGAAGCGTCACCTGTGAATCCTGGCAACCACACAACCAACCCGCTATCACTAGTGACGTACACCAATATATCGATATTCACACAAAGCAAACTTTGATTACTAATTGATCACAACAATGACGAATGTTTGTCAATGAATATTAATAATGTAATACCATTTACGCGTGACAAAGCTTTGCAACAAACGTTTTTGTTTTATTTATAGATTGTATGTTAAATTTGTATGCGAAAATGTTTTCTGTTTGACCTGCGTTGAACTCTGTGTGGTAGAATAGAAACCTTACAGACGCATAAATAGTTCAAGGTTGATAGACGAATACAGTTAAATGAGAGATTTAACAATTTAGTTTAGATGAGCATCCATTTTTTGTTTTATTTTCTTTGTTAAATATTCTTTTTTAAACTTGATTTCATGTCAACGATATGAATTTTGTAAAAACTACGCAAATGAATAACGCAATATTCGATTTCTAAATTTAAAACGCTCCATTTCTTTTTCGGATTCATATTCTTTTTTTAAATGACGAATGAAACGACTTGACATCAACAAATGAATTTGTAATAACCAAACAACAACGTGACGAAAGATTCTAAATTTAAATTCTCTATTTTTCTTTTTTGTGGTGACATTCTATTTTTAGTTTTAATAAAAACGGACGTTTACTGATAAACAAAGATGGCTGATATTAGCAAAAAGGTCGCACTCCGCGTAGTTTATTTTATTCATCTTGTGGGCGGGTGACGTAGATGCTATGACGTCCCACGTGTGCCGGCTCAATTATTGTATTGAAAACGAAATGCCATCAACTGTAAAATAATTTACTTTTAGTTTTTCGTTTTCTATTTACCTTTTTGGTTCTACATGAACGTAAAACATTTATAAACAAAAAATAAAACTTTTTGTAAAATTAGTTGACGTTTTCATGATCATTGCTAGCTCTAGCTAATTTTAAAGAGACCATTGTGAACTTCACAAAATATTTTTAGACTTTAAAATACCTTAAATCCCAAAATACGATTTCATAATAAAAATGACGCGAGCAAAACTACATAACTTGTTAATTAAACTTGTAAGAAATCTTCAGTAAGTATTTATTACTAACTGAAGAACAGTTGAAGTATATAAAAGGTGTAATAAGTAAGGAATTCTGTGTTAATATAAATAATAAACGATTATATAGGTTGGGGGTCGCGTCGTGTTCTTTCTGTCTCGGGGTGCGCCACCCCCGGCCCCGCAGACGTTCTCGGTCGCCGGACAAAATACAAGGCTATATGAAACCTTTTATACTTACTCGTTTGGATGCGGTATTCTTAAAATTGAAATTTTAAACAATAAAATTTGTTTTTTTTTGGATATAGAAAAAGGGCATCTTTTTATTACGGAACATTATTTTTTCCGAGGTTTCGAATTTTACACGTTCTTGATGAAATTACATATTTGCCAAGATCTCTCCCTCGAAGGATTTAGCTGGATTGGGCTTGTCGCTAGACTCTGTACCCGTCCTAAGCCTACCTTATGTTATAAAAGGATACCTCAAAAAAAGTATTTTTACGGGCTGCCTGGAATACCACGTGACGAAAGAAAACTTTATTTAACAAGAAAACGAGAGCAAAAATAATCTGTAATTAAAGACTTTAGGCATGTAAAACACATCTGCTAGCTTTTTTTAAGACTGAAAATGCCGTATCAAATATTCGTCGAATATTAAATTATAACTCCATGTGACTCTCGAGTGTAGAATGGTCATCTCAAGGTGACATTATAATACACAAAATGTGAATACCCTTGAGGTGAAGTGAAATTGCAGAATGTATTAACTTTTTATTTATTACATGCAATTGCTTACTATTAATTTATCACTGTTAAAATCAAATAATCTTTAATTTTAATACACTTAGGGCCTATTTCACGACCTTCAAGTAAAGGTACTAACCAAGTAATGTTAGTTCTGTCTCTTTCTTACTTTATATCCAGTGACAAAGACAAAACTTGTGAGGTACTCGGAACTTTACTTGAAAATGATGATGAATAGGTCTAAAGTTTTCATTTTTTGCGTATCGACTTATATTTAAAAGTAATAAACTAAATTTTGGGAATAAAAGATCAAAAGAAAATGATTATCTCCCAAAGAAATCATTAAAAACCGTACGCATTAAACTTTAAAACGGTACAATCCAAAAATCGTCCTCTCATTTTGCATCGAAAGATGAAAGAAGCTGAAGTGTTCTCGTAGACCGGGGGGAGTGAAGTCGAAAGGGTTTGGGGTAGGGAATCATCGGGGCCCATTCTGGAAAAATACCCCCAAACTGGGAGGGACCGCTTAATGATCAAAACGCCTCAATATTGCGAAGCCTTATCGTTATAATTTATTCACGGTATGCCTGAGCCTTTCTTACGAAACTTGAAGGTACAAACTTAATTTTCTTCTTGTAAAAATGTTAGCAAACATTTTCCTATGAAGTTTTGTTGCTGGACTGTTGTTCACGGGAGCTGTATTAACTAATTAAATGGTTAAGTTTTTGCTATTGTTTTATGAGAACAATACTGTTTTATTTAAGAGAAACTAAATTGTTTATGTAAACTATTATTTTAATTTATATTGTTAGGAGAAGGACGAACTGTTAACTATACTCAAATCACCATTAATAGAGACGCCTTAGCTCTGCAGTGGGACCTTACAGACCGATAATTTTTCTTCTTTTGTATTGTTTTTCTTTCTATTATCTCCCATCATTATTTCTTACTCAGACTCCTTACAAACATGTCTTATAAGTACAACCAATAATCCTTACTCCTAACTTACTTAAGCTACTACCTATAAATCTTATAACTAACAAGAAAACATTCAGTACAAACAAGAAAAACTCGTGTCCGTACAAAATCCCCATTAACCTCGTTCATTTAACTCCAACTAACCCCGTCAACTAATCGCAGAACAATTTTAATTACACAACCTAAATACAACTGTCTTCGGCCGCAAACAACGGTAAATCAACGCCTATAAATCAGTACAATACGGTACACATACGCCCTAAAGGGTGGTTTTGCTCTAATAAAGGATATACTATAGTACCTCACCCTTGTAGGTAGGTATCCGCTTTGTCTACAGCGCCTCATCGGTCGAAACTTTACTTTCCGCAGTCAAACTTAGATCAAGCCGAGAATCTGGTGAATATGTGTATAGAGAGGATATTACGGAGGGACTGAAGATTTTCGTGTGATTTTATAATGTGATTTATAGTTTCTTTAAATGTAAGTTGTATGTACGTGGTCAGTAATCAGGGGAAATTATGACCTGTTTTTATTGAATTCATCAAATTATTTTGAAACTTTTGTGTTCGCCATATTTCTTTTGATATGGCAATCCATAGGCAATCTATTACATTTATTTTCTCGATACAATACACCTAAAAATTAATAAAGAGATTCTATGATTTTACATTTATTTAATCCAAAAGTCGGAAGAAATCTCCACGTTAAGTTAAACTTGTTCAAAATAAGTAGAAAAAAAGTTTATACAAACTAAATACCGAAACCATTTAACTGATGTAAGCTTGAAATACAGACCAATTCAAATTCCTATATTTAATAATAAAAAAACTTCATAAATATAACCAAAAGAGCATCCAAACCTCATATCACCATCATATCACTTCAAACATCTCATATAAACACAACATAAAAATCCAGTTACTATAATCTTGTAACAAATTGTGAATTACTCTGAATTATTCTATACTCATAAACAATGCACGCTAACAGAACAGCGAGGCGTCTTAATTAAACTTGCTCTATACACTTACATACTCAATCTCACTTGTGGAAGTTAAGGAAAGGTTAAGGCGCCTTGGGGGGGACCCCCCCTCGCCCCCCCCCCCTATCCCGTTCCACCATTCCACATTCCCAAATTTTCCTAAAGTGCAAGTTTTGTGTTAATTTTGTATGGTGTCAATTATTTTAGCGTTTTTATTGATTTATTTACCTTTATTGTACTTGTGATATGTGCGTCTGTACACTTATAATTTACCCTTATATCACTTGTGGATGTTAGTGAAAGGTTAAGACGCCTTGGGGGGAGCCCCCCCTCTGCCCCCCTGGTCCCGTATCCCATTCCATTCGGCATTTCCAAATTTTCCCAAAGTATCGCTTAATGCAAGTTTATTATCTGCTTTCGTTTGGTGTTAATTGTTTTTGTGTTTTTATCTATTTGTTTACCTTTATTGTTTACTTGTAAAAAGTACGTTCAATTAAGGCTAGCTTAGTTCTTAGGTGATTTAGTGTTGTGCGTTTTGATCGCAGATATTTTTTTTTATTACGGATAAAAGATTTATATTTATCAAAGATTTTTAATAATAAAATACACACCTTCGCAATAAATTTAAAACCAGGAATATAAATTCATTTAAAGCCAAACAATATTATGTTCTGATATGCCATTAACAGAAAAAGGTTAAACTAATAAATCTAACCCCGGTTATTGAAAGTGCTACGTTGCTACGACACCGCCTACGCTCGTAGCGCGCCCGCGCACTGCCTACGCAACGAAATAAAAAATCCTGACATAAATTGTTTTTTATTTTAACACTTACATAAGGTGGGTTTTATGTTAATATTTATAGGTTATATATTTAGGTATCAGGTTAAAAATTTATTAAAAAAAAACAACACGAGAGTTAATAAAGTGACAATCAAATTTTAATAATAACAAACGAACTTATAATCTAAGATGTGGAACAAAATAATCACCAGCGAATAAAAATAACAAAAACTACTTACAGATTTTACCGCCTTACAACTACCCACTTAAATACTAACACTTAAAAGTCCTTGAGCGATGTTACCTCTTCGAGCGACAACCGACAAATGAGCACGCTACTGAGTTGCGCGCTACTTTTATACCTTCCTTTTAAGGTGTTCCTTACTCGGCCTCTCCTGACGCTGGTTCGTCCTCGACCACATTCCCAATAGGTCCTTCTGAAGGGGTCTCACTCGCTTGGCCGCCTTCCTGACCTTCGTCTTCAAGTATTGGCATAGATGGTCCAGCTATAGCGCTCTGGTCACTATCAAGCCGATTTCCTGGTGATAAATTATCATCATTGCCGTCTGAAAGATGTTGTTAGCATTAGTTTAGAATCTAAGCTTCAAAATTACAGTAATAAAGCAATGGAAGCGAGACAGGCACAACATGAACAGTAAGTAATGAAAGTAAAGATGTAAAATTGTAGGCGTCCCCACCATTTCACATCCTCACCGCATATTACCATTGGTGGGCGGCTAGCGCCGGTGCGACACACGCAATAATTGACGACTAACGTCAGAGGCGACTAACGCCGTTGCGACACACGCAATAATTGACGACTAACGTCAGAGGCGACTAACGCCGTTGCGACACACGCAATAATTGACGACTAACGTCAGAGGCGACTAACGCCGTTGCGACACACGCAATAATTGACGACTAACGTCAGAGGCGACTAACGCCGGTGCGACACACGCAATAGTTGACGACTGACGTCAGTGGCGACCAACGCCGGTGCGACAAACGCAAGTGACGACTAACGTCAGTGGCGACTAACGCCGTGATGATCAGTGAGGGTGCGGTCAGAACCCCCATGAAGCAGCAGTCCACGAGATGCCGTACGCATCCCAATGAGTGAAGTCAGGTCACTCTCACTGCTACTTCTGAAAAATCATAATTAATCGACAAAGCAAAGCGATTAAACAGTTTGAGAACCTTACCATCGAAAAACATGGCACAAGTCTCGGGGCACCACTCGCCTTTCCATGGGACCATGTATTGGGCGGCAGCTTGAGTCAATTTTCCCTTGCTACCGCTAAGTAACTTCAGCTCATCACGCCCGTTTGGTAGAACCTTAGTGATTCGATATGGCCCCCGCATTCCAGGATCCAGCTTGCCAGTCGATTGCGAGTATTTTATGACGAAGGCTAGATCGTCAACAGCATATGTCCGTGGCTGATGTCTTGATTGATTTACTGAAGAATCTTGATTTTCTTGATTCTTTCGGAGAAGTTCAGCGGCACGGTTCCTGTTGACTTCTCTCAGAGCTTCCCGGTTATTCATTGGGCTACTTATGGCAACATCTCTTACCAGAGAGCGTATGACTGGAGTCGTGGCTTCAGTACCAATCATTAAGCTGATTGGGGAGGCTCGGGTGGTCTTTTGTTTAGTGATATTAAGGACCAACTGGAGTTTCCAGAGGGTTTCAGACCAGGAGGCATTACGGTGACCAACTTCAACGCGTAGCATATTAAGGACAGTTCGTACATACCTTTCCACTTGTCCATTTGAGTTGTGCATTTCTGGGGTAATGTAATGCAAGTCAGCCCCAAGTTCAGACACCCACTGGACAAAGCTTCTGGCTTCGAACATGCGGCCTCGATCGGTGACCAGTAGCTTTGGAACGCCAAATAGAGCAATAGCCTGTGTCATTACCTTTTGGAGTTCCGTGGCGTCCTGATGATACATCGGGTATAATAAGCAGAATTTGGTGAAGGAGTCTACTAATATCAGGACGAATTTGTAACCCTCAGAGGCTGGTAATGGTCCAAGTGCGTCTACGTGTACGGTGTCGAATGGAGTACTGGGCTTTGGCCAGGACGATATGTTTTGAAGTGGGGCCCTTGGCACCCGCTTCTTTGATACGCAGACCAAGCAATGTGAAACGTATTTCTTTACAAATTGGCGGAGATTAGGGAACCAAAAATGTTTTAGGATAAGGTGCAAAGTCTTATCTGAACTGATATGTTGGTGCTCGTCATGAAAGATACGCAATAAGCTTAGACGATGACCTTTCGGAATGTAGCACAGAAGACGCGGTTCTTCGCCGACAGATGTATACTTGTAGTACAGTAACTCGTTTCGTATAACGTAACGATCCGAATCTAACTGACCTTCCGATACTTTTTGCATCAGATCCCTAGTCTCGCCATCTGCAGCTTGCGCGATTTGTGCCCAATTACGCGGGTTAGATATTTGGTTAACCGTGGCTACTACTGGGTTTCTACTGAGGTAGTCGGCATGTTGCAGCATGACTCCTTTCCGGTACTCCATGGTGAAATGAAAATCCTGCAGGTATATCCACCAGCGGGCCACACGAGGGAGAAGGTCTTTCTTGCTTTGAGTTGATTTGAGGGCATTGCAATCCGTTATAACCTTAAACTGGATACCTACTAAGTAGTGGCGAAAGTGTTGCAAAGCCCTAACTACTGCTAACGTTTCTAACTCGTAGCTGTGGTACTTACTTTCAGCTCCCTGCGTGACCTTACTGAAATATGCTACAACATGTCTACTGCCATCAGGATGTGTCTGCATTAGTACGGCGCCATAGCCTGCACTGCTGGCGTCGGTATGAACCTCAGTAGAGAGTTCAGGTTTAAAGATAGTAAGAATAGGTTCGCTTGTCAAGCAGGTTATCAAGTCTTGTCGAACTTGTTCCTGTTCGGGACCCCAGTTAAACTGAACCCCCTTTCTAGTAAGCAGAGCAATGCAGGCCGTCTTAGTGGCGTAACCTGCTATGTATCTGCGAAAATAGCCCGCAAGACCAAGAAATTGTCGGACCTGTTTTACATTTTTAGGTGCAGATGAGTTCTTCAGGGCCTCAACCTTTCTAGCGCTCGGTCGCACTTGACCCCCACTTACAAGTCTACCTAAGTACTCGACCTCGGTAGTCAAAAAGGAACATTTCTTAACGTTAATCGAAAAACCAGAACTCGTTAGTTTCTTTAGTACTTGCTCAAGTAACATAATGCCATCTTTTACCGTGTTGCTCAGAAGGAGCACGTCATCTATATAAACGAGCACGTTACCGGAAACAATGAACTCACGTAGGGTATCATTGATAATTCGTTGGTAGACAATTGGTGAGTTTGTCAAGCCGTATGGCATCTTTAAATATTCATAGTGCCCTTCGGGCGTGACGAACCCAGTGTAGTGAACGCACTCATCTCTAATTCTTATCTGGTGAAAACCAGTGGCCATATCAAGGCTTGTGAAGAAGGTGTACCGTCCAAGGCGATCAATTTGATCATCGATGAGGGGGAGCGGGTACCTCTCCCTCTCAGTGACGCGATTAAGAGCCCTAAAGTCGACGCACATGCGGTCAGAGCCGTCTTTTTTCTTCACCAGAATTATGGGACTAGCATATTGGGATCGTGACTCCCTGATGATGCCCTTGTCCAAAAGATCCCCTATTATCTCGCGAACCTTCAGTTTCTCCCCATAAGATAACTTATATGGGCGGTAAGTTATTGGAATAGAACTGGTAAGTTTGATCTCCATCTCACCAGTAGTAACTGTAGAAGTGGCGGTACCCGAGATGAGGAAATTAGAGAAAGGCGCTAACACAAGCATTAGTGATTCCAAATCACGACCTAATAGCGGGGTTTTTACTAGAGAGCTTCCAATAGCCTGCACTTGATTAACTTGGCCAGGAACACTTTTTACGTGAGTGATATACTGATGGTCTTTTGTGCGCACATACATAACCCCGTCACGGTTTAAGACGTCAGTCCCTATCACTATTGAGGTGTTCATGCAAGCCGACGGTACTACAACTAGATCAGCCTCTAATGAAATATTACTCAACTCAATGGTAACCGTAACAAAAGAAGTTGCAATAATTTCGTGTTCACTAACACCCTTTAACGCACATCGTGTGTATTTAGGCTGGCACGAAAGAAATTTAAGGACGTTAGAAGAAATCAACGATATGTTGTGAGCGCCACTATCAATAAGCACGTCCATCGGTATGCCTTGGACGACCGCAGGAACTACATCACTATTAGAAAGGACTTTGGGTGCGCACAAATTCACATTTCGCTGGTTCCTTGTTCCCGACCTGTTCTTTACAAAACAATCGTCTACCGTGTGCCCTGTCTTTTTACAAAAAGTACACGATACTGCGGACCTAGCAGTGGAAGCAGTGTTTGTATTCGGGATACTATTGGTATGAGTATGTCTGTTTTTATTACAGTTACGACTCGGATGTCCGCGTTGACCGCAGATATAACATTTAATTCCCAAGCGCAAAGGCGTTTCGGGTTTAACGTGAGAGTTGTTAGTCTTAACACGACTTGGTTTGGTATAGATCGATAGAAACGAGACTAAGTCTCCGGCTGCTAAGTTCGCGTTTGCTGCTGCGGCTCTAATTTGAGGGTTTTCGATACCTCGTATGACTATAAGAGTCCTAAGCTCTTCAGATAAACCCTTAACTACACGCAAACGCAACAATGTACGTCTCGCATACTCAGCGTATGTCGAGTATTTGTCGGATGTCGTGTTCATACATTCAAATAGAATGTTAGCGTAGTCCAACTTCCGAGGGCAGAGAGGTTTAAATTCGTCTTTAAAATTTGACCAAGTACGGTCACTTGTGACCCATTCATTTAACCATATTTTGGCGTCGCCTTTTAAGCACGATGCCACACGCGATAAACACTCATGATCCCCCCAGCCGTTCGCAGCCATGGCACGGTCGACCTCCGAACACCATAAGTCGATGTCATGTATGGATGGATCAAAGACGGACACGAAATAATCACGCGACTTACTTGGCCTTAAGGACTTAATGGCTTCCGCCAGAAAAGTAATAGAAGATGACATGTTATCAGGACCGCGAACCGCAGGGTCATGAACATGAGTGGGTGGTAAGCCCTCGGAATTGTTCACGCATGTCTGAGGAACATCGCTCAAGTTAATTAAACTATTCGCGCACAACGCGGTACTACTATTACCGACCACGTGATCGTTCACTACAGGCACATCTCCTACAACACTACTACCCGGACCAGCTATAATATCGGGAGTCGGCGTCACGCCACTATTGCTAGACTGTTCAACAGCGTTTAGTCTCACTAAGATATTATTCAGAGTATCCTGTAGCGAGTCGCCACCCACTGAACACGGCACTGGTGAGCGTCGCGAAGGTGTCCTGCGAAAACTTCTCGACTTACGATGACTGTCGTTGCGCCCGTGCGCATTATTCCCCGAGTCACTCCGCCTATGAGACTCGCGGGCAGACCGGCTCCGTGATCTATTACGTGACTCGCCGCGAGCCCTACGAGACCTACGTGAACTAGGTGTTGATCTATCTCTCGCGTGACGTGATCTGCTTCTAATTCTAGATCGATTACGATTTGTTTCCTTAGGCATGCTTATTAGAGGCAATCAAAAATAACCAATAATTCAACCGAAGTGAAATAAAACAAGGTAAACAGGATAATTATTTTGTTCCTTAATGACCGAATTAATAGAGATCTTTATCCCACTTCTGAATTTAGGTATCAGGTTAAAAATTTATTAAAAAAAAACAACACGAGAGTTAATAAAGTGACAATCAAATTTTAATAATAACAAACGAACTTATAATCTAAGATGTGGAACAAAATAATCACCAGCGAATAAAAATAACAAAAACTACTTACAGATTTTACCGCCTTACAACTACCCACTTAAATACTAACACTTAAAAGTCCTTGAGCGATGTTACCTCTTCGAGCGACAACCGACAAATGAGCACGCTACTGAGTTGCGCGCTACTTTTATACCTTCCTTTTAAGGTGTTCCTTACTATATTTATTGAAAAAATAATGTGGAGCCTTATAAGATCAACGTTTCTCTATGATTAATTTAAGTACTCTGAACACGCGTAATCGAAAGCTTGCCTAATGTCTGTTGGTAATCTCAAATAGAAAACAAAAATCGCTTAATTCGGGAATCGAACCTGGGATCTCCGATTATGGTACACACGCCACTAGACTTTATAAAAAGAAATACTAGGTATGATATTATAATCTTAAGTGTTCTATTTATCAGCAACGTAAATCATTTTTATCAAAGTTAGAAGTCAAGAGAACAGTTTATAATATCATAATATTAATCCTTCACTGTGATTAGTTGAAACTAAAGCAATAAGTAAAACATTTCTCCATTACCATTTATTGGGTAGTGTTCGTTTGTATGCCACAAGTCCAACCAATATTCTGTGGTACAAGTTGTAGGCATTTAGATAAATTCGTAAATTATTTTGATTACTTTTCACAGAAGCGGCTGCGTGGATTAATGATATTGTGAACACAGCAAAGGGTATAAGGTATGTTTAGCTTTGAAGAAAGAATACTTTCCTAAATAGATCTCTGACATCGATTAGAGAATTTTTTTTCAACCCTTCAATGAAAGACGTATCCTATTAATCCAATGATATCAACTGAATAGTGATAGTGAATCACACTGAAGAAAATAGAAGAAACATTCTCACGACGTGTATTTAGAGTGTTAGTTAGCGTGAAATACGACACATACATAGTTACACCGTTCTACTACTGTCTACCGCCCACGAATATAACCAAACTATTAAAACACTTAAACGGATTTTTGTCGTAGTTGTATTTTGTTTTACATTTTCTGACGTTTCGGATTCTTTACAGAACCCGTGATCACAGATCAGTCTTCTTCGTTTACGTGTTTTATTTCAGTGTGTAGTGTTCGTGTAAATCAAAAGATATCAATTTATAATCAAACTATAAAAAAATAAATAACGTAACCCCAAAGATAATAACAACTTAACAAATTCTTCTTAAATCTCGTTTATTACAGTAATTCATAGCTTCTCGACGATTTCCCTTTACCACATTGCCATACAAAATTAAACATGTAAATTTCAAATCGCGTTATTTTTCAACTTGTACCACTCCGAATCATCGACCCCTATTAATAACGGACGTCGATCCTAATTATTAAACGACATTTATCGCAGTTTGTGATCTACCAATTTGTGTACATAACAACTTGTTTGGTAAAATACTATTAATAATATTAATGCGAATGTTTGTCATGATGTCTGAATGTTTGGAAGTCAGTACCGTAGTAATTTAGACAAATCCATTTAACATTTGCTGCAGATTTAACTTGTAAGATATTTATAAAAACAATCAGATATTTTAAGTAAAATATGTAAGCTAATTTATTAATTATAATTAGAAATACAAAAAAAAAGTACATGAATATTTATTAACTCAATACAAATTGTAACTAACAATACCTGAACAAGAAAAACATCTAACAAAAACTCATCGCCATTAAAACCATTAGTTACTGCTGAAATTCGTACCATAAAGTAGCAGCTAGCTAGGTACGTTCAAATTATGGAGTCAACATCGTCGCGACGTCTCGCCTCTCGCCTCCTCTGAATACATAGTAGTGTTCATGTTAAGTGTCTTTGTCCAAGTAACGCTACCATAACACTCTACCAACTTGTTTTTGAAGCCAATTTAATCGATATAAGAGTAATATTTTTAGCTAAATGTGTTTTATTTTATTAAAATTGCAGTATTTGTAGTACATGTATCTCTATATTTTGAGAACTGCATTGAAATCGTTATATACTGCATTAAAATATGTTACGTAATTTAAATTATTAAAGCGTATACCTGTATAGATAGACAGATGGCGGGAGTTCGAAATCATTAACAAGCATTAACTCGTAAAGGCTTCTCTCAATTAGAGAGAAACTTTTGCCTCGCAGTGGTAAGACATATGTTGATATTCTTAATTGCAGAAGTATCTATACGATAGTTTAAGAATAAATATTTTTTTTACTAATCTAATCAAGGTAATCCAATGATAATCACCACTTAACCAGCTTATAACAACCACTACGTATATTTGTTTATTGTAAGTAATCAAATTAATCGTAAACCAGGCCGATATCAACATTATTAATGCAAAACTCGACCGCTCCGCTTCACCTACCCTCACCCTACCGAGACCCACCCACAGACCCAAGTCTTCAGAGAAAAAGGGACCTTTTTGAGAAACTGTGCATACATCTCCGTTACTGGAATTATTTCTACGAAGAAATTACTATAAAGTCGATGGAAATACTTGGATATATATACTTGGAAATACTTGGATATACTTTTAGTAATGATCTTTATTTCCCAAAAGTTTTCTGTCGAACAAACCTTGTTCTTTTAATGAATCCAAAAGTAATTAGCCTTATAAATGTAGCACGTTTTGAAATGATGCGCTCACATATTTCGTTATTAATAAAAAATCCAAAGAAGTAAAAAGAATATAATTCTATAGCAAATAATGTTCAGCAAAGGCAAGTTTAAAGAAGTTTATTTTATTGGATAATTCCACTACTGAGCTCAAAATATCTCAAAGTTTTTTCTCCTATCTCGATTAAAATAATATTTTCCTATTAATGTGTGTAACTACAAAATAGCAGAAACATTTACTGCTCGACATATATCGCAAAAATAAAACTTATAAATAAACAAATTTAGTTGGCAGAATTCTTAGAGAATCTAAACTTGAAAGAAAAAATACCTACACCCTAGGGGGATAAGAAGGCTTAGGCAAGCAACAATGGAATGAAAATACAAATTCTTGTATAAATAAAACTCACACATACTAAAATCTTTATTAAATTTAAAAATAGACTCTTTTTGCGAAATATTGCGAAGGAGGCGCAAGCGCATGTGACCCAAACCTTAAAAAACATGATATTTTAATAAATATCATTGTCATTTTTGATACTTACATATTTATTGTCGATTTTTTAAATAAATATTTTGATTTCTTTAACAAAATTAACTAAAACTTAAACAAGATTAACAAACCATGACAGAAGTTTACTCCTGTTGCGTGGCCGTAGAAATACATTTTAGGGTCTATCTATAACAGCTTACAGTTTTAGCACTTACAATGTCCTTATTCCAACGCAATAGAGTCGCAAATGCTGTGTAAACAGTATTGTTGACTGCAAACGAGTTGGCGTGGGTGCATTGGTTATTTTTCTGTTGGAAGTTCCTTATTGTAATAGCCGTAAGGATGAAAGTAGTGTGTTTTATGTGGTTGTGATGTGCTTTGCAAATTCGGGGAGAAGACCTCCCTACCTCAACCCAGCATGTTATTTACGTGTGAACACAGAGCAACCAAGGGTTCAATTTATCTGACCTACTGGGCCTCCCGCTAATATAACGCTCCGTATTTCTTATACCCCTTTTAGGAGGTCACTTTTTTGCTTGTATGAGTATACTTGTACGTAATAACGTGTTTAACCTTTTTTTCTGATTAAAAATAAGACTTATAGTTGATGTGTTAGTTTTAAGGGAGACTGGTGTTAAAAATGGGGTAAGTTTTAAAAAAAAACTTTTTTAATGGTATGTAATGTGTCCCTTTGCCCAGCAGTGGGACACAATAGGCTAATTCATTCATTCATTCATTCATTCATGTAATGTAAGGTTATTTCTGTTTTTTTTTTTCAATTTATTTTTAGCAACATTATTTATAAATAATATAAAAAACAATAATTAATTTTAACCTTTTATATTGATATTTCTAAACTACAAAACGTTATACGAGTAAATATAAAAAAGTTACTACTAAAAAAGCAAAGTTTCTAAAATATATGAAAACTTCAGATGAAACTTTCTTGACCTATCCCACTCTCTCATGTAGTGTACTAGCTACTACAACGTCTCGTAGTATTACTTATCGTACTTATAATCACACAACTAAGGACATTGGAAAAACACTTGAAGAGTGAAATTTATCAAGTTAACGATTGCAAGTAAAGATAATTATACGAACGGCTAAGTGGCCGCCAGATTCACGGCTACACCGATCTAAGGGGACGCTCCCCAAACTGAATGATGGACTGGAAATATTCCATAATATCAGAAGCGTCGTTACAATGCCTTAGCAGAATATTTTTCTTGGGCAGAAAGCCGATATTCCCCCAAGAGTTACGACATTTCAATTTGCTAAGGCGGGCGGAAAATGGAATTACGATTGAAGCGAGAACACCCGAATGTCGGCAAAGCTTCTCGCTCGCCGCCGAATACGCCCGAGCTTAGCCGAGTTTTCACGAAGCGACGCGCCCGCCGCACCAAGCTGTGTATTGATTAGATGCGGAACGACCGATTGTGTATAAATTAGGCCGCAGAAAAAAAGATTTAATCTAACTAAATATTTATTATTAAAAATAAATAAATAAAATTAATTTTGATACATTTAAATAACTATTAGTATAAATAAAAAATAAACAGCCCATTTAAAACAAAATTTAACGATTTTTCTCGTTAGTAAAAAGCGCGCTAAAATTTTCACACAGTCGCGTTTGAATTAAACAGCAGTTAGGTAGATTTAAAGTATAATACATTGTTAATGATGTTCTATAGCTTTTAATAATTAAAGTGTGTTAATAAACGATTATATTGCCCGGTAATTATTATAAAACCGATCCTATTCGACGCGGTTGACATCAACACGGTGAAAATAATGTAGAGGAATAAATATACATTACATTATTAACGAATGTTGGCCTCGTTTCTGGCTCTCTTTGTTCGTTTCACGATTTTCCGTGAGAATTAATTGAAAATAAGTTTTCCTCATTGCGGTTTCAAGGTTCAAAATAATTTGTTGGGGGAAACATTTTGCTTGCGTTGATATGGCGGGGGATTGTGATAGGATAGTAGATCTTATGTTTTATGAGGTTAGGTTGGAAATTGTTTGTGTTTTGTTGATGGCACGTTTCATGATTTGTGAGTTTATAGCAACGGTGAAGTGTCGGTGGTTAATGGTGGCAGCGCGTGGCTCTCGCTGTCCGCCATATTGAAAAAGTTTGGCGCGAAAAAAGGGCGGTAAAAATACAAAACGATGACGACAATCTGAATATTTGATCTTGCGAATGATACTCGGTTGATTTTGTTATAAAAAGGACAGTTTTTTGTTATTTTTCGTAGCTTCTGTTTTAAATACTTACTGAATGTATTATTGTAAAATAATGACACTGCGGCGGTTTAGTGGCATGCGCACGTGTATGTTAAGCCTGGGCACCGGGTTCAATTCCTGGGCCAAGCGATGATATAGTTTGCTATTTTCCTAACATGGCTCAGGTTTTAGATCACCAAGACGCAGTTAATAGGTGTAGTGACTACGTCTATTGGGATAGATATAGCCTTTGTCACGCAGTGGGTACTTGCTTTATTTTGTATTAAATATTGTAACGATCTACAATATTTAATTAAGGAAAAATTTGCAGTTTATTGAATCACCAAGTGTTTAATCACCTACACAGTTCCTCCTCGTAAACTACACCAAAATAAAATTAAGAAATGTAACGCAAAACGTTGTTACATAATCTACGCTCACGAAATTCGAGGCTCATAAAGACATGGATATTTATTGGTAAAACAAAACAAAATACACAAGGACACCCCTTCGAGCCAACAGGGACATACGCACGCACAACATTCATGTAAATACGATAAATTTCTCGTCTTTTCTTGGTACATCTTCCCAGTAATTCGCTATCCCTCGTTCGGGAGATTTAGAAAGAATACCGCCCTCTCCCGTGGGTGACCCAAGTCCCGTTGTTTCTTGAAGAACTTCCACAATATCAACTATATTAGACACGTATTATAGCAATCCCAATTTCACTGGAATTTATCACTTATTTCAAGAACTATAAGGTGGGTTTTAGCGTGAATATGAATGGTACATAAGATGTTTCTATTCGTGTTATTTATTGGCACCTTTTCAGGTACTTAGGGTCGAATCGTCGAGTAGGGTACGCCGAAGATTCTTGCTAGCATATTCGTCAACCGAGCCCCTACTACGAGTTCGAGGTATAAATTATTCAGTGTTTTATAAATTTCATTAGTGTTATCATTATTTGTTGTCATATTTGTTATTTATTTTAATATTTTACTTTCCTTTAATATTGTGATTGTTTTATGTTTCCATTTAGTAATTTCCTCGCTGAGGGGGGATGAAAAATAATGTGTTGCACTTGAGTGCAAACAATTTTTAACCTTGTGCTCTTTTGACTCCCTCGCTAACGCAGCGAGGGATTCAAAATAAGAATCCTGAGCTGCGCTCGAGATTCAATTTTAGAATCCTTCGCTGGCTCGGTCCTCAACTGGAGCCCCGGTTAAAAAGCAACTTTGCACTCTTGTATAACAAATAACTATTTTCCCACTGCTGGGAAAAATCACAGTAAAATAAAGAGTACTAGCGTGCAAATGTGTCTCCCAATTTATTCCAGCTTTCTCTTTCGCCACCAGTGGCTAATGGGTGTATTTAAACTTATTTTCATTTTCAATGATAAAATATTAAAAGTATAATATACCCAGGAACTACCTACATAAGTACGTTTTATTAAACTAACAATTACTCTTAGTAAACCACACGAAACTCCAAAAATATCGTTTCGCTAACAACGTTACAATCCCATTTATATTTCATGAACATTGAAACATATAGTAGGGGAAAAACAGATTTCCCGGAAAGGGATTACTATGAAATAACAGTATAACTTCATGATTCTCGCAAATGGATCGAAAACATTAATAATATCTGTTTAATAAAAATCTATTCGATTGGTAAAAAGTACGTAAATATGTAATTAAATTACCATTAAGTAGTTACATAAAATAACGATTAGTAATAAAAAATCTTATTATTATACCTAGTTGTACTTTGACTGTATAGTTGTCACTATCGTGTTTTGAATTTGAGAAAGCCTAACCCCAATAGCTTCTAGAAATCAATCAGTCAAGGAAAGTAATTTAATATAATTAATAAATAATTGAAAAAAACTGCAAAATATTTATACTAGTTTACAATTATAATAAGAATCCATCCAACTGCATAAAGAAATAAACTTTCAAAATCACGAGTATGAAATATTTCGTTTACACATCTTCAAATAAACTGGAAATTTCAATTCAATTTACCAAAGGATATCAAAAAGCAATCGAGGTCACTGACCTGATTTAGACACTCACCTGAATGAAAATTAATTGTAACAAAGTGTAACTAAAAATAAACAGAACTCAAGGCATACACTTATAGCGTTTCCGTGTATAAATAAAGTTAAATTTTTAGTCGAAATTTCCAATTTATTGTAGTTTAGTAAATAATAATTATATTGGTTTGACTCTGGAAGAAGAATTATGAACGAAAGAGAAGAGCTTACAAAGAAGTTTAAATTTGTATTAAAAAGTTTAAAGAGTAATACTAATGAGAAATGCTACGAATTCAGTATCTCATACTAAGAATTGGACTGATGCTACAAATTTTGTGACTGACGCTACGACTTAAGTGACTGACGCTACGAACTTAGTGATTGATAGTACAATTTTATTGACTGATGCTACGACTTCAAGTCGACGGTCAGTGGTGCTACGCTTGTAATTGATACAATGATTGAGACTGATGCTACGATTTATGTGACTGACGCTACGACTTTTGGCTACAAAACGCTGTAAGCTTACAGTTTAAATTATTATACATATGGAAATTAAGCCCAGATTATATCTGTTTATAAAAATAGTTAGTAAACACTAGCTTTTTGAAGTTATTTACTTTAACAGTAATTGAAATATGGGTAATTTTATTTTTATTTTACCTTTTATAGTATCTTGACATTGTTTCACATTTAAAAAAAACATTTACTGATTTTTATTAACATTCAAAGCTAGTGTTCTTTTTCATGAGCAACTCTCATAATTGTGGCGCAGGCGCAGCTTAGCGATTAATTTTATAAATCGAATTCAAATTACTCCTAACAATGTTTTTATTCATACTTTTTATGTTACATTTGCCAAATATTTTTATAGATATATCAGAAAAACAACCAAATAAAATATTTCAATAGTATTTAAGTTCTTAAATATTTATTTAGTCTACTTCATAGCGCACATTTTCCTAACCAATTATAGATATTAAATAAAAACAGTATATCAATAACAGAGTCATAAAACAATATAATTATACCAAAATGAACGTCTATAAATATATGAGACGACGTAATGTTCCTGAGAATAGGATTTGTAGGTCTCAATTCTAGGAAAACTAGTTCTGACTGAGATCGTTGAACTGTGAAAACTCGGCGCGCTCCTTACAAACGAACTGTTACTGAATTATATTTAACATTATAGTGTTATAGTGATGTCCGCGTTCATTTTAATACTTAATTATGTTACTGTCTATCGGTTGATGTGTATGTCTGTAGGTCTGTCTGGTGATTTGTCGGTTTGTTTATAAGTCTGTTTGTCTGGCTGCCGGTCTGTCCGTCAGTCAGTGTCTGACCATGTATTTTAGTCAGCTGTTGGTTTTGTCTGTCGGGCCTTTGGCCTGTCTGTGGGGCTTTAGACCTGTCTCTTGGTATATGTGGTCTATCTGTTGGGTCTGTCTGGTTTTCAATCTATCGGTATGTCTGTGTTAATCTATTTTTTAAATCTAGAATAGCAATATTTTTTCCAAGTGTACCAAAAAAATTTATCGCGTAGGTACAATGGCAGAGTTTCGATATCTAAATGAAAATGATTCAAAGTTAAAAATACAATAAACTACTGAATTACAAACACTAGTAAGCTTCCTTATACAGACGTTAATAATTCCATTCATAAAAGGAACAAATTTTCTCCCCTACCCTTATCTAAAATATTAATATTAGATACCTAAAGAGAGCTTAGGGCATCCCCTACCCAGGAAGGTAAACTAAATATATTTAAATTTCTTTTCATGTGTGTGTAATATGAAAAAAAACCTTTTTACATACTAGTACGAGGCATGCCTTTTAAGTTTTGTCGTTTGAAGAAAAAAACACAACTAGAACCTTATAGTACTTTTTATTGTTTATCAAAGTATTCACCACGTAGCTTAATACACTTTTCCATTCGCTCAAACCAGTTATTATAACATTTATTCCACTCTAAAGTGGGGGTGTTAAAAATGGCTGACTTGAAAGCGTCGACTGCATCTTCACCGGACAGGAACCTTTGACCACGAAGACTTTTCTTAATTTTAGGAAATGTAAAGAAATCGTTAGGGCTTAGGTTAGGACTGTATGGCGGATGGTCAAGAATTTTTACTTTTTCCTGCTTAAAATACTCAATCGTTTGACGGGCGGCGTGTGAGCTTGCGTTGTTGTGGTGCAGGATGATGGGTCGCTTTGAGTTATATTTTCGAAGTTCGGTACGGAAGTTTCGAAGACTTGTGGTAAACAAACTGTGTTATAACACTCTGCGTTAACCGTTCCACGATCTTCAAGTGCGATAGTCGCAACATGGCCGGCATTTCCAACGAACATGGCCACCATCTTCTTTGATGTGTTTCGAGAAAGAAAAACTTTAGTCGGCTTTGGCTCTTCTTGAAAGACCCAGATTGTCGATTGTTGTTTGGAATCAGGATCGTAGGCATAGATCCAAGATTCGTCACCACTGATGATGTCATAAACGTGATTTGACTCTCCTCGGTTGAACCTTTGCAGAGTTTTCTTACAACATCTGACGCGGGCGACCTTGTGCTCGTCGGAAAGCAGATGCGGTATACAACGGCAAACTAGCTTTCTCACACCAAGCGCTTCAATCAAGATCTTCTGAATGGTTGTCCCTGAGATGCCTAATAGAGCCTCTATCTCCCGATATGTCACATGACGATCTTCGAGAATTAGTTGTCTCACAGCGATGACGTTATCTTCAGTGAAGGCGGATTTTGGGCGTCCTCCGCGAGATTTGTCTATAACACTAGTATGTCCACGCTGGAATTCTAAATACTAGCGTTCGACAGTCCGCAGACATGGGGCTTCATCACTGAATACAGATGTTTGCTCTTCAAACACTCAAGCCGTGTCAGGCCTCTTCTAAAGTTATAGAAAATTATTGCACGAACATTTTCCTTAGAAAGATTCATTTTCGTTCGTATCTTGACAGATTCCAATGGACGCTGTGACTAAACAAAAGCATGAATCCTAATACTTTCAACTGTTTTAAGATTCAAAATTTAAACACATTCGAATATTCAGTATAGAACAGTTCCAAATTCAAAATTGCCGGGAAATATGGAAACGACAGAACTTAAAAGGCATGCCTAGTATTATTAATAGCTACTGATTCGAATTAAGAATCTGTTACATATTACAGCTGCTGTGTTATTTTAAAATGCAATTCAGCAATAATTGTTTATTCAGATACTAACAGCCTTACTAATAAAAAATACCCACTGTGTATATTCTTGATATAACGAGTGTGAAGCATAATAATAATTCGTTATATCAAGAATATACACAGTGGGTATTTTTTATTGGTAAGGCTGTAATTAAATTTAAAAGCTAAAGGTACCTGTTAATCATATCAATAATACCAGTACAGTAATACAGAAGTTAATACAAATAAATATATTTCCATTATATTCCAAGAACGTTACATTAATCCAATGCTTCTCCCTTTATTTTTCACGTGAACCGTTTCGCAGTGCGATATTACTTCACAAAAAGGCATGTGTGTTGGCCGTTATAAAAATGTTGGATCTAAGGGAAGATCATCCTTTCCCGAGCGGGTCGAGGGGTGGCGCCCCCTATCTGATTTATGTGTTACATGTCGCAAGGCATCCCGCGTACACTAAACTCGCTTTTTTGTCATTTTATACTGATTTTATTTTTATTTATTTATTGAGTTTTGTTTGTGTTGTTATGTTTGTGTTGTTATGGTGTTGGTTTTATTTTTAATGTTGTTTGGAATACCTACTATTATTTTAATAAAGTAAGTAGGTACTTACATCTAAGTATTAATATTTTTTGTAATTCAATAATAAAATCGATTAAAATTTTAAACGGATATATTTTTAATTTTATTACAAATTTAATCATAAATCATGTACGAGTATACATAAAGTTAGAAAACTTTAAATATAGTTTGGTTAATACCGCAGAATATTTTTTATTTGCGACTTGCAGCGCCATCTAGTGTTGAGTAGAGTTACTAATTAAACAATAATGTGGATTGACTAAGTTTGTTCACAAATACGATAAAATATATATAGATAAATTGTAAAAATATTAAGAAATTATTTATTTTGGTAGAATTTTGAATCATTGTTTAATATAAATGGCGTATTAAAGAAACATAATGAATGAAATGAAATGAAAAAAGTTTATTGTGACACACAGTATTATCTTATAAACTAAGTAATATTAATAACAATTGTCACAAAGGGTTCCAGCTCAGCATGTTGCCAGCTGAAACAACTGACGCTGGTCTTCCGTTGGAACCCATTGGTGAATTCACGGATGACCTCAGAAAAATATTAATATAAAAAAAACAGAGCGAATTACAATACATAATAAAAATATACAAACATAGAAAGAAAGTTACAAACCATATAACAATAAGGTTAAACATCGAACTAAATTAAATTAAATTGCAGACTGCCAAATCAATATCCTATTTTCAACAAAACAAACAAAGATGGTATGAATGTGGTTAATACATGTACATATGTAGGTTGATATAAATAACACTAAAATCATATAATACTAATATCATGTTTCAACAGCTCATTCTGTTTCTGATTAAGAAATAGAAATGATTTGAGTTTATTTCTGAAAACACGAATGTTTGGAAGGTTCCTAATTGGTGGGGGAATATTATTCCAACACTTAGAGGCAGCATACCGAAAACTGCCCCTAAATGCGGTTGTAGTGTGCTGTTGGATCGAGAGCTGTGAAGTACATTGTCTCTTGGAAGAAACCCACGCTAACTTATCATGTAGATAAGTAGGAGTTCCGTGCTTTAGGACGCCAAAAAGAAGACAAGCTAGATGTAGTTTTCGTCTATGTCCCATCTTAAGCATTGCTTGTTTATTTAGAAATGGGGTGACATGACCTCTTCTTGGAATGTCAAAACAGAAACGAGCACAGGCGTTTTGTACTCGTTGGATGAGTCTTTTAGTCCGAGCCAGAAGTCGCGAGTTATAGACTGAATCTGAATAATTAGTACATAAAACATTGCTTAGTGTGCCATCTTGCGTGGAATAGCAAATTATTTTTACGTGTTAGTGTTTCAAACTGTAGCTAGATGGCGCTAATTTTACAGTTGAAGTAACAAACGCATAAATTAATAAAATCTTCGCTACATAACCAAACTTCGAATAAGTAACATACAAAATTGGCAATTTTTTTTACCTTATTTTCCTTTAGTAAAAAAGAAATTATTTAATATATCCATTGTTATTTTGTCAATATTTAGAAAATAAAATATTTAATGAAAATTGTGACATTTTAAGAAAATCACATCATACTAAGGGTCTGACCGCACTGACTGCAGCGCGCGGCGCGACGAGACACCTAGCGACGAATATTCTTTATAAGAAGCGCAGTGTCGCGCAGATGCGGCGTAGTGCAGTATACCTCATACAATTTCTTAGAAAGAATATTTCGTCGCTAGGTGGCGCGTCACTCCGCTGCAGTGCAGCAGCGCAGCGTAGTGCGGTCAGACCTTAAGGGTCCGACCGCACTGGCTGCGCAGCAGCGGCAGCTATTTTCTTAGAAACTTTACTTTCTTAGAAATTGTATGAGGTAAACCGGGCGGCGCGACACTGCGCTTCGAAAGAATATTTCGTCGCTAGGTGCAGTGCCGCTGCGGTCCGACCGCACTAGGAGCTGCACTCCTAGTGCGGTCGGACCTTAAAAAAAACCGAAAGTTGAAAGGGTTTTTTTTTTGTTTATCAAGTGGGGAAATGATCGAGCTTGATGGTACGCCTGCCCAACAGAAACAGTGTACAACACTGTACTGCGTTCATCTGCTGAGTGCTGGAAGGGGAAATGGAACGGAAGGAAAAGATAGGAATGGGTATGGTTCGCAATGGGAGACGATAGGAATGGGAGTGGATTGGAATCAGTGTAGATTGGAGTGGGGTAGATTGGATTGGAAGTGGTTTGAAATGGGAATAGTTCGAATCGGGGAGTGGGTTGGAAGGAGAAATGGATCGTGAGGGGCAAAGGATAGGAATGGGAATGGTTTGGAATGGGGGTGGTTCGGAATGGGGGTGGTTCAGAAGGGGGAGAGGATAGGAATGGGAGTCGAGCGGAATGGTGTTGGGTTGCAATGGGAGTGGTTTGGAGTTGAAATTGAAATAGGATTGTGTCGGAATGGGATTAGTCCGTAAGGTGGTGTTAAGCGATTCGTCTGTCCGTTTAAGAATCACACGTTCGTTAGATCAAGGTTTTGACAGGGAGAAGTGTGAACCTGTGAACCATAATATTGTCACGAAAATAAAAATAATAACAAAATAAAAAAAATATAATCTTAAATACTTTATTTCAAACAATACTAAAGATTAAAATTGATAAAACTAGACGCAAATGACGCAGTCAAGGACGAATTGACATTTAGTTATTCTAAACACAAATTACATTTTATTTTATCATTCTGACTGCGGAAACGATATTTGCTAATAATGTTTAAATTATTATGGAATTTATAAAATTAATACATTGATGTTGTTTCCTAGTTGATAACGATATTTATTAGCATCTTAAACAATTAATAATTCTAAGGAAATAGTTTGAAGTTCCTTCCTTCCGATTTTGTGGAGTGCGTAGTTTTTGTTGACCTAGATAATTTACAATAACTTAATCAACCAATTTATCATACTTATTTTAATCCCATGACGCAAAAATGGTAGTATGTGTTCTGTGTTGTATATCTGTAGCCAAAAAATAGAAAAATTAGACATTCATACGTGCTTCTTTGAAGGCCTAAATGAATAAATTAATTTTTGATTAAGAAATGATGGTGTCGATTTAATTTATTTGCATAAAAGGAACATATGTTATTGGACATAATCGTCTTGTTAAGTTAAGCCAATTTTGTATCCTTTTCTGACCTTTAGATACATCTCTTGCTCACATGACCAGTCAACCAGTTGTTAAATCATCACAACTTGTTAGCTATGAATACTATTGACCTACCAGATACTATTTTAATATATTGAGTTTGAGTTTGAGTTAAACGAAAAAAACCGGCCAAGTACGAGTGGGACTCGCGCACGAAAGGTTCCGTACCATTATCGGTAAAAAAATCAAGTTTGTTTTATGGCATGACAGCCCCACTTAAATATTCATTTTAATTTGTTTTGTTGTTATAGCGGCAATAGAAATACTTACATCATCTGTGAAATTTTCAACTGTCTAGCTATCACGGTTCTTGATATACAGCCTGGTGACAGACAGACGGACAGCGAAGTCTCAGTATTAGGGTCCCGTTTTTACCCTTTGGGTATGGAACCCTAAAAGAACATTGAATGTCAAAATTAATAAATACGAATATTCAATCTTTTTAATTACTTATGTATAATAAAATATTAATTGAGATTATTGAATAGAGATTTATTCGAAAAATAATTTGATTCATTTATACAAAAACGTGTTTAGTTTCATTGATCATTATGTGGTTTAAGTAGGTAAAAATATTGTATAATATTATGAGTATATTACACACAAAGGTTATTCTAAGGCAAGGTTGTAACCCTAAATGGCCTAATTAGTAGTGATACTAGATACCTAATTAGTATCCGCTTTGCTAATAAATACGGGACCGAATCTCTTTCGATTTTTTTTACCAGACTATTGGTAAAATAGTAGTAAATACATACATAATTTTTGGATTTTGAAAAATGCATTGAATGTTTTCTCCACAGCCAGGATTTGAACCTGGAACTATGCGGAACCGTAGCACCGCTCTTTCCAATTGAGTTACCGTACATCCTATATTGTGTGAATACTCTATACTATACAAATAAATTCAATTAATAGTATTTGGATGTCATAAGAAACCTTCTAAAACGCTTCAACGCATTTATTGGTAAGTATCATTGACTACTTCAAGTATAGTACATAACAAGATGTCGTATTAGACCCACAGTGACATTAATATCGCCGCAACACTTGTGGTAGAAAGGCATCTCACACTATTTCATTATAACAGAATGCAATAAATAGGTCTATTCTATACACTATGTATAACAGTAAGTAATAATTTACTCCACAAGAAATCTGTGTCTAGGTATCTTGACAATCACTATTACAGTCGGAGAGCTCGCGACACAAAAATATACCTAGTTAAATTTTGTATTTAAAAAAAATATTAAGTCGAAACACGCTAAAAATTACAAAAACAGTCATTGTTTTTATATAGATAAACATTTAGTCTTACAAAAATTTGAACATAAACTTAACCTCGAATATTTTTATTTGTGAAACTGACATGGTAATAACATGCGCTTGGGCCATCAAGTGAAAATTAATGCAATTAAAAATGCTTTACTCCGTCAAGTGAACATTGCAGTTATGAGTTACCTATTACTATTTAACAACAATAATGTTCAAATACTGTTCACAGCAACTAAGCACATAGTTACTGCAATTTGAGAAGGAAATGGGCAAAAAGTGTATGTTACATGAAAAGGTTACGTATAAAATATTTGCAGCAATCGTGCGTGATGAGAGTTTACTTGAAAGTGATTATTTGTAATACTTACGTATACATTTTAGAATAATTAATAATTTAAGTGTAACAAGTGTAACGTTATTTGCAGTAAAATTGGAAATAGTTGTCCAATTTAAACTGCTAGAAATGCTATGAGCGGATACAAATGAGGGTTTAAATTCTAACCGTACAAAGACACTTTGGAACATAAGTGTAAAAAAAAAATTAAAGAAATTAATAGGCATACTATAAGCAAAACCAATTTTGGATGACTTTTATTTTCTTAAAAAAAGGTAGTAAAAATAAAATCTAGACATATTAAATTTTTCATTTATGTAACTTCAACTATATAACTAATTGCTTTACACTATTTTTTTCTTTAACCTATTTTCTTTCCCGTACACAATATAATCCACCGCACCATTTTTCTTTAATTAAACGAATACCATTTTCGTATACTAAATCACTCCACAATACGAGGTCAGTGTCTCTCAGCCTATTGCCTACTTACCAACTTTCTGAGCGTGCATTGACTGCATGTCCGGAATACATCAACTGACAAGAAAGACAAGTCCATAGAGACAAGTCGGTATCGCGCGTCGCCCGATGCGCACGCGTCGCCAAACAATACGCTCCACGTGAAATTACGCGATTATTGTTGTTTTTTTTTTTTGTTATTCCTGTATAGTGAAACGTAAGTAGTTTGTTTTAGTATTTTTTAATAATTAGATAAATTAATTTGGTGTTAATTTTAAACTGTTAATAGTTATTATTACTTTTGATTCTGCTCTAATTTATTAGTACCGGTGTTCAATTAATTTTACTGGATTAAATAATTATTTAATTTACGTTACAAATAGAAGAAAGTATTTGTCTATTATGTATAAATTTATTTTGTTTTTTGGAAACGCCGAAAAATGGGTACAGTCAGCATCAAAAGTCGGTTATAATAATCGAAAATTCAGTCCTTATTTATAACCTTTCAAAAACAAAATATATGAATAAATAATTACTTATAATCATTTCTAACATTTATTTCTCTGTTTTTGTTAGATATAAATAATGCAATAATAAATAGTAAATATTTGGCATTTGGAAATTAAAAAGAAAAGGTATCAAATATTTGAATAATTTAATCGACTTTTAACTCTGCATATTTTCTCCAAAATATATAAATAAAATATTACCTTAATAAACTAGCATAGTTATACTCAAGCTAAAGTTTTTTTGGTTATGTTTTGTATTTTAATGGTGTCTGGTAAATAATTAAGTAGTTAACTTATTTATCTGTTAAACTGAGTACAAATGATACTAAGTTATATAAGTATAATAAATCATAAAATACCGAAGTAAATAAAACGATCAAGGATGAACTATGGTAAATATCCCATGAACTGTGATAACTTTAGTGTTAATAGCCTTGATAATTACTAATACTAAGTATAGGTAATAATATAATATTAGCATTAGAATAAAAGCACTTATGATAAAGAATAAAAACTAAAAGTTCGATTTCATTACTACAAAAAGCTATAAATATAAACAAATTACCTACTTACGATAGATAATAATAAAATAGATATGTATAAAAATAGATTACTTATAAGTAAATACTTAAATAAAATGTTTTATGTAAATGTTGATATTTTAAAATAGTTTACTAATAAGAAAAAGAGGTTTTGAATTCAATTGTTGATATATTTTATTGTGCATTATGTTAAAACTATAAACAATTTGAAATTATAATGACTTGTTTTAAATAAAAAAATATTTTGTAAGTATTTTATATATATTTTTATAATATTTCCTTTAATTGTTTCTTCAAACAAGATGAGAAACAAGACAAATCTTCGTGTTTCTTTTATATTTTGTACAAATTCTTTCAGGAATTATCTAAAATTTAAGGAACTTTTATACGTTCTTCTAATATTAAATTTTAACCATTATCTTTTTCTTTCGATTTTCGTTAATTAGTTAAGCAGTTTGGTTTCCAAACCTTACAAAAAAACATTTTAAACTGATTAAATGCGCTGCTGATTGCCATAACAACAAAAACGACTAAAATCATAATGCGAGTATAACGACAAATTAATTTAACTTTTTATGTGACCAAAATTCACAAGTTAAAAAAAGCAAATCAAAAGTCAACTCGGACATATCGTTAGTGACATACGTTAAAAATATCGTATAAAGCAGAGACCAGAGAGAATCCTGGTCGTGATCCTTATTCTATGGTATAAAGTATCGACTATTGAAGTCGGTTAAAAGTTAACTTCATTAACTTCTATTAGGAGATTCTAGAAGAAATATCTTTAGAAAATTTGCTCTAGAGGCATTATCCAGGGAGGAAACTCGGTTGGGATGTCTTGGTCGAAATCCCCCGAAGGATTCCACGGCACTCTAGTGGGTAATGGTCGCCTTCTGGTGAGGAGTTCTACATAACCGCCGGGATCTTCCCATTGATTCCTGGTGAAAAAATGATGTAGTCTTTAATCAACGTATAAACAAAAGAAAGGAAACTTCAGTCTGTTCAACTTACGTATTCCTTCATTTGAATCTGGAACACTGACCTACATCTTAACGGTGAATAAACCTTGAGAATTGATGTACCTCAGATAAATATATATGTACTTATTATATTATGTACGTGACGAATTATTGAGACATTTTATTTTAGAAAAGTCAGTTTTATTGTTCTTTTTACAAGGTTTATTCTCATGTTACAATTTGCAATGTTCGTCTATCTGTTTCAAAATTCACAAACCACTTTTTAAGCATCATCATAATTGAGCAGAAATTAATAGAAAATAACATCTGTCATATTGACGTCTATAATAATTTCAGTTTATGATTCATTTTCTTTAGAAAAAGGTTCTATGAAAACATTAAGAATTGATCTCAATATTCCAATATTGGTTTCATAAGTAGTTTTTCAAATTACCATTTTCTCATTACTGGAAAACATAAGTACTTAATTTTCTTCGTTCAAGAGTGTTTCCGCTCACTTTTGCCTAAATTGTCGATTTCTGTTAATGTCCACTGACATAAAATAAATAAGAATATACATTGTTCATCACATTAATTACATCAAATGTCACCTAAAACCCTTATAATATAATTAACCATTAACAACAACACCAGTTTCCTTTAACAAATTAAAGAAATGCAATTACAGAAACAAGAAAAATTACAAAAATGGAAAGTTATTTATCGAATCGTCATTGTTTTGTTACTTCCGTTGATTTCACTTTCGGTGTCGGCCGACGATTTCAATGAAAATCGCGTAATTCACCGGTCTCTATTAGATATTGTTGCGAAAATAAATCGATCAATTTTAAGTCGTTATTTTTTGAGTGCAATATAACGTAACATAAGTGCTTCACGCTTGTTAAATTACTATTGTATCACAATAAGATTTTAGCATGATATAATCAATCGCTATATCATCTTCATTTCAACCAACCGGGCAACCTGTTGTAGGGAAGAAGCTATGCACACATTTATAGGTTTTGGAATTATAATAAAACCTATTTTACAGTTCCCTTTGTCTAAACCTTTTCGGATATAATCAAATTTAACTAATCATTGAATTATGTATTGTACTAATTAAATGCATATTTATACTTAAATCCGTTAACTGTGTATCAAAACAATTTAAAATTGAAAATTAATTCAACAATTCAATTAATCAATCAATTCAATTTAATCAATCTTCAAATGTAGTTACAAATGGTCATCGAGACATTACTTCCCGTGGTAAGTAGTAGGTGCAATGTCATTATAAAGTTAATTCGTATTTTTTTAATTGGCACTAGCAAAAATATTTCGAGTTTTTTTTTTTCATGTTAACTTATTGTTTACACAATTGTAACTATACATACGTAATGTATGTAATAATTTTTTAAATCCACCATTGAGATTCAGGATAACCTAACAAGAGTTTTCCTCACGTGTGTATTTTTATATACCCTTTATTTATTTTTATAGTCATTATAATTATGAGTGCCTTTTCCAGAAAACTCTATGCAATAAAGGAATTTGAATTTGATATTAGGTCCTAGTTAGGAAAGAACAAGCGCGGTATGCAATGAAGTAGATTTACAAAGAAAAATCAATGTATTCTGAAATATTGTATAATTACATGTCCAATAGGGTATTCTGTGTACTTTTAATTGATTACATCGAAGTTAATCAGGGCAAAACGTATTGTATTATTCCTGTAATAGAACTCATATTTCATCACAGAAGACGTGCCTCTAGAAGTGCTCTTGACCGCGTTTTAATATTTAAGTGAAAAACTGAACAAACTTTAGTATATTTTGCTATTTACTGATGACAAATAGTTGGAATGTTTGTATAATGTTTAGTAAATCGAGAGTTTATTCGAGAATGGCTGCCGTTTCGTTTCGCAACGCTAGCTTTGCTTGACCAAGTTGCAGTAATTCACGTTGCTTCATCCGGCCCTACTATGAAACATACCTAGTTCTTGTATACGTTATCCTTCGGTTTAATGTTTGAATGTGTACATAATTGTCTACTTATTATGAGTATTTTGTTCTTATTAAAATAATTTCTTCTAGTTTTATGTACTCGTCTTATCTTCATTACGAAAAAAATGTATTTATTCTCCGTAGTGTAATGAATGGATCTAAATATAAGGTTTTGCATTGCAAACTTAGGACCTATTTCACCATTTTCCGATTTTTTTTTTTAAAGTACCGAGTACCTACTCATAAGTTTTGTCTTTGTCGCTTGATAATAAGGTAAGAAAGAGACAAAACTAACTTTACTTCGTGAGTAACTTTACTTGAGATCGTGAAATATGCCCTTAGTCTTATAGTCTTATAGATTTATAATGTGCTTACCTCACCGTAAATGCATCAAATGATGAAACTAAGTATTTCATAAGTACCTATATTGTTTGTAGTGTAGTGTAGCATAGTTGAAGTAAATGCCATCTGAGATATGGCATATAATGAAGCACAGTTATAGTAGTAAATTGCAAATACTTAGTAGCTCATGAACAGTTTAGTAATAGACAAGTAAGGAGGGATATCAAATGGAAACAAAGTGTTAGTGAACTTAGTAAAGGATTTATAATGAGGAGTTATTAGCAAAACGAGCTGAGCAGTTTCTTAAGTATCTTTGCGACGGCTAAGCCAGAAGTCCAGGGAGTCCTGGGAAACCTAAGTTGGAAGATAATTAGGTACTTAAGTATTTACATAAAAATATTTCTCATTTTCCTAATTGCGATCTGCAATCTGCCGCCATGACTTCGAAAACGCGATAGATAAAGCGATTTATTGACATCCAACTGTCAAAATATGATAAAAATACCCGCCATATTTAATTTTACAACGTGATTAATTTTATGACATTTGGTCATGCTCGCGAAATCGATATAGCTATTTATCGACATCCAACTGTCAAAATATAATAAATATGGCCACCATATTTAATTTAATCATATCGTAGCACGCCATAATACATTTGGTCATGCTCGCGAAATCGATATTATTTCGTGGTGTCGATATTTTTTATCACGCACAGTCATGCTACGGGGGCTGAGGAGCAAGCGCGGCGATTACGTCTATTCTTCATAACTAAGTATACTCATAAC
The DNA here is from genome assembly GCA_958496195.1 of Timandra comae. Lineage (NCBI taxonomy): Eukaryota > Metazoa > Arthropoda > Insecta > Lepidoptera > Geometridae > Timandra > Timandra comae. The sequence goes on from OY292360.1 coordinate 5,229,233, forward strand.
ATCAGTGAGAGAGGCTTTAGTAGCCCAACGACAGGATTTTACAAAACGACGCTAATAATTGATTTTATAAACTACTAGCTACGCCCCGCGGTTTTACCCGTCTGAATCCCAATCTTATATGTTACTAGCAGCGCCCCGTGGTTTCACGCGCGTAGTTCCCGTTCCCGTGGGATAAAAAGTATCCTATGTTCTTTGCCGGACCATAAGCTACCCCTGTACCGAATTTCAAGGCAATCGGTTCAGTAGTTTAGCCGTGAAAAGGTAACAGAGTTACTTTCGCATTTGTAATATTAGTTAGGATTCCTAGTTATAAGGCACATCTGTACCAAAAATCTAAATCGATACCTACAGCAGTTTTTGCGTGAAAGAGTAAAAACATCCAAACTAACAAACATATAAACTTTCGCATTTATTATATTAGTAGGATGGTACTTTACGGATACAACACTCATCTCGTCCTATTAAGTTTGTGCCAGATAATGTTTCAATATGTGTATTTACGAGGGGGGGTCAAAAAGTTCGCGGAATGGAGGGGATAGCGGGGGGTGGGGGACCTGCCGCAGGTAGTAACTAATGAGCAACTCTTTGTGAGTATATATGCCAAGTTTGAACCTGATTGTGTCAATAACCTTTGACCTGTCGTCGATCAAACAAGTGAATCCGGAAGAAAAACTTGAACATGGAAAAAATCGAGTTTCGTGCCGTCATAAAGTTCCTCACTAAGCAAGGAAAACCACCTCAGAAAATTTTGGAAGAAATGTTATCAGTATACGGGGACTCTTGCCCTGGGAAAACCATGGTGTACAAGTGGAATAGCCTTTTCAAGCAAGGCAGAGAGTCTCTTGAAGACGACCCTCGCTCAGGACGGCCGATTGAGGCCACCACCTCAAACATCGTTGAAAAAGTGGAGAATCTTATACTGGAGGATACTCGTTTGAAGAAGAAACAACTTGCAGAAATGGTTGGAGTATCACCTACAACCATTTTAAATATTCTACACGACAATCTTGGGATGTCAAAAGTCAGCGCAAGATGGGTGCCAAGAATGCTCACACCACCACAGAAACAGCTGCGCGTCGAGTATTCAAAGGAGTTTTTAGACCTCTGTAGCGCCGACAAGGAAGGAATTTTTGCAAGACTTGTTACTGCAGATGAAACTTGGGTTCATCATTATGAGCCTGAGTCGAAGCAAGAGTCTATGCAGTGGCATAAAAAGGGTCAGCCCCCCCCTAAGAAATACAGGGTGTCACAATCGGCTGGAAAAATCATGGCAACTGTTTTTTGGGATACAGAGGGTATTTTATTAATAGATTATAAAGATAAGGGTGTTTCTATAACGGGAGAATACTACGCTAATCTACTAAGACAATTAAAAGAAGCAATCAAGGAGAAAAGGCGGGGAAAGTTGACAAAGGGTGTGCTGCTTTTGCATGACAACGCACCGGTACACAAGAGCCGCGTTGCGATGGCTGCCCTTCATCACTGTGGCTTCGAAATGTTAAACCATCCTCCCTATAGTCCAGACTTAGCCCCCTGTGATTATTTTTTATTTCCCAAATTAAAAAAAGAGCTTCGGGGGAAGAAATTTTCCGATGATGAAGAAGTCAAGTCGGCGATTTCGGCCTATTTTGAGGACAAAGACAAATCATTTTTTTTCGACGGTATTAATAAGTTAATAGAGAGATCTGAAAAATGTATTCGACTTAAGGGGGAATATATTGAAAAAGAAAAATAGTACAGTATTTTATTTCACCCCCCTTCCCCTCCGTTCCGCGAACTTTTTGACCCCCCCTCGTAACTCTCGTATGTAGCCTTTGCGTGATACACAAATTAATTATCTACTGCAGATCTGGTAATAACACATTTCCTTGCCAATGTTTATAATTGTGGCAATTTTTAAACCAATTAACAGTTAAATCTTAATTATTTACTGATTTTAACTGCCAATAATTTTCCACTACATTTAATAATATAAGTGATTGTAAATATGACAGTCAAATATGTTAAGTTCAATAAATAATCCTAACTAATATTATAATTGTGAAAATAATTCTGTAGGTTACCTTTTCACGGTCAAACTACTGAACCGATTCACTTGAAATTTGGTACAAGAGTAGTTTATGGTCCGGGAAGGACACAGGCTATGTTTTATCCCGAAATTCCCTCGAGATCGGGAACTATGCGGTTAAAACTGCGGGGCACAGCTCAATATAAATAAACTAGCGGCGCCTCGCAGTTTCACCCGCGTTGTTCCCGTTCCCGTAGGAATATGGGGATAAAACCTAAAAACCTTCCCACTGAATCATTCTATGTATTAAAACAAACCGCATCAAAATCCGTTGCGTAGTTTTAAAGATCTAAGCATACATAGGGACAGAGAAAGCGACTTTGTTTTATATTATATGTAGTGATGATACTTTGAGTCACCTAATACTCAATAAGTAAGTACATATAACTATTGTTGCCCATGGATAGCTGTAGAAGAGTCACAAACGATTTGCCAGACTAAGGGATAACGGGCATTAGTATGAAAGAAAGAAGTAGCTAACTCTGGTAATAATAAACGAGGAATAGCAACGGTATAGTTAATCCACGGGTTGCTCTTGGAATAAAAAAGAGAAAATGTGGTTTGGTTTAACTATAATATTGCTAATCCTAGTCTATAATTCATTTTGTTAAAGTTTATCTAATAAAAGTAGCTTTTACTATTATTAAAAATATACTTGAAAAAAATTTACTGTATCAGTGATGTACGATTTTGGTTCTTTATTAAATATATAAAACTAGCAGCGCCCCGCGGTTTCACCCGCGCTTTCAATTGACCCCCTTTTCTCCAACTAGGGGGGGGGGGGATTTCTAAAAATCCTCTCTTAGTGGTAGCCTACTCCCCACAACAAACACACGTACCAAATTTCAGCTCTCTACGACCAGTAGTTTCGGCTGTGCGTTGTCTGTCAGTCAGTACATCACTCAGTAACGGAAGCGTTTTATATACATTATATACATGTATACATATAAGATACATGCATTTATGTTGAATATTCTTTAATGAAATTTATATATTTATGTATTCATTATGTAAATCTTGCGAACATTTCCTCAAAAATTCATTATGTATTAAAATATTTTAAAATAATTCACTAAGTCACATAATTACGTAATTCTGATATTTAGATTTAGTTTAATTTAATCTTAAAATATCTGTACTTTTTATTTGGAATCTAATAACGCCTTTTAGAATTTTTCTTAAATGATATATTTATAGTTCGGCTTGTGACCGCCAGGGGCTCTGCTTTTAAATATGTATCACTACATACCTAGTATAAAACAAAGTCGCTTTCTCTGTCCCTATGTCCCTATGTATGCTTAGATCTTTAAAACTACGCAACGGATTTCGATGCGGTTTGTTTTAATAGATAGAGTGATTCAGTGGGAAGGTTTTTAGCATAATTTTATCCCCATATTTTAACGGGAACGGGAACTACGCGGGAGAAACAACGGGGCGCCGCTAGTATAGAATAGTTAAACTTTTCATCTTTTAAGGTATAAATAATTGTATGTATATGTACTAAGTACATTTTTTACGCCAACTAAACTTGAAGGGCACTTTCACTTTGATTACTGCGAGTTTAGTGAGTGCAGGTGATTAGCGTAAGTTCAAAAATAGAACACGCTTCTATTCACTTCACTTTAACTCAGATGTAGTCTAAAAATACAAGTTAAAAGCAACGCCTCTAGCGGATTTTTAACGTACTAAAATAATTCATTCACAGAAATTGAGATAAAAAAACTAGTGATCCGCTCCTGCTTCTTACGGATGCAATTTCCAGTGGATTTTCTATTTTCCTTTTACACAAACCTTGTCATAAAGAACGAACAAATAAATACAGCTAAGGACAAGATAATGCGCGATTATACATTCGGCTATTGACTTTTATTCATATTTTATTGATAAATACTACTTAATGACTATTCATTATAAAAATAACATGAATTATAATGATTCATCTTAATAAAAACGTACGATAAACATATAAATATTAAACACTTTATAATATAATAAAAATAAAAACTTCGGGTCTTAATTGTTAGTTAAGAGGTACTTAAAACACACACACAAGTATTTTTTATAAAAATCTATTCACAATTATTTATCTAACTATATATTATTAAATCGTAAATACTACATAACAATAGTTAACTATAGGCTAGATATTATATATTTCATATAAGTACTACTTACTATCACTCAACATTACTTTCCAAAATAAAAGCGTTAACCGGCAGAGAAAGTATTACACACGATGCCCAGATGTTTTAGTTGACCTTTGGACGACCAAGTGTGCGGTACAGTGGCATGAATCGTATCCCAACTCCGATAACATAATTAATTTATCAAACTAATGAACATAATACTGTAACAATTACACAAACTACACGTACTAAACGATGGGTCCGATAAGGTATTTAATCAGTTCGTGTTTTAACGGTTCCATTAATATAATAACTCGTCTAATATTGATAGTTTTGAGTGCGTGTGTGTATCACTGTTTCGTTTTTGTCGAAGTGTTTTTGAATAGTTACAATTTGTTGTACCCTCCTGTTTTGAAACGACCGGTCGGGAAGGTTCAAAATAGTGTGGCAGGGATCACGGGATATGCCGTCAAGGTAGCAGCTGTTCAGGTACCATTGTATTTTGGTTTTTATAATAAAAAAATCACTGGAATCGTATTAAAATTACTCACATTTAATATCTATGTAATACGAGCACAATGAGCGTACATAAATTATTTATTTTTTCCTTGTTATTTAAATACTTTGGGATGAAATATTTAATTAAGTACTACTTATATTACATCAATTATTTAAATTTTATGAACGTGAAAGCGTGTTTGTTTGTTCATCTTTCACGTTAAAACGATGTGATTCATTCTCTAGAGATAACAGGAAGACAGATAAAGAATTTAAGTATATTTTACCTATAGATCTTCATTGCATCTATATTCTCCATTTTTTATGTTTCTTGCGGAACACGAAATAAGTGACTGATTATCACGCGGGAAGAAATCGATGGCGTTCTAGTACTTACCTATTTATTTACATACAAGTATATAAATACAATAAAATACTAAGTTATTTATATAAACTGTCCTTATATGTTTTTATATAGGTTACATACTAAATACTCATGTTATAATAAAATTTGTAATCGTTGACACCTAAGTACATAAATCTTCATTTAAATTTACCAACTACTTGGATACTAAAATTAAAGGTTTTTCCAGAAAATATTTATTTGTTTCGTTGTATGTATGTTAAAAAAGTTTAATATTTACAAAAAAAAGCCGCAGAATAATTTAATTGTTTCAAAATCTGAAAACGACGACGAAGTCAGCTTAATTTCCAAAAATACATGAGTATTTGAAAAAAGAACAAAAGTTTTGTATTGTTCATGGACTCTTAAGGATATAATTTTGTTTTTATTTTTCTTAAACTTAATTTATTTTTTTCAGACAGTCACAATGAACGGTTTCATGAGAAGATTTCTTCGGTTTTTGGTATCACTGCTGGGTATAATACTCGTTCCTTTAACCTACTTGATCAACATACGACGGAACCGAAAATGTCCACCACCAACCAATCCTATATTGTTCCATTCAGCCACAAATCTTGCCAAAATGATTAGAAATAAACAGGTAAGTTTGTCTATTATTTGAATACACGAAATTAGCTGTAAGACCTTATATTTTTCAAAGGGCTAACAATTAAGCAGTAACATTACTAATGTTGGTACCTATAGCAAAGGCACTACTTTGGGTATTCACTATTCATTACCTAAATTAATCTATGTCCTTATGTCAAAATGAAGGCTAAGTGGGTGTGTAAGGTTTTATATGTAAGGAATTGCAAAAAGATATATTATATCTTAAATAAATTTATAAGTTCATACTGACAATGGCCAACACATCAACCAGTCAGTTAATGTTCCAAATAAAACTACAAAAATACTTACATTTAAAAAGGTGTACACGAATTTAAATAGGTATTGTAGAGTTCAAGAACTCACACGTGTGCAGGTGGCTTTTAAAAAAACAAACAACAATTTAATTAATTTCGGTTTAATTGTAACGATTTGAGCGTCCACAAGTAAACAGTTAAACTTGTTTTTATTTTATAATGTATAAATGTTTAGACTTATGATTAAGAACTCTGTTTTACTTTCTATTATTCATTCATTCGATATAAATAGCGATTGTGAAATAAACAATAATCTGTTTGATCTAAAACAGTGAATAGTTAAATACAAAACAATATTTTTCAAAAGCATTAACAACAGAACTCCAAGATCTAAGAGAATATACCCATACAAACTCATGTACTTATAGGATAACTAATAAATGCATTCACTAGTATGAATGACATTATGTATGATTTATCCAACGATCTTATCGATCCATAATCTTCTTCTACTTTCGAACTTTTTCTAATTGAGTTCGATTTTAGCTTAACCAGATTTGGCAGAAAGTCAGTATTTTACGCGACTGCGCCGTCAGACTATTACAACCCAGAAGACAACTAGATTCTTTGGTTAAACCAGTAATTAAACTTTTGAGGATGAACCTTAATGATCCAAAAAAAATTAATCCTTTAAATTGCAGATCACCTCAGAAGAATTGGTATCAGCGTACATAGAACGATGTAAGGAAGTCAATCCATACGTTAACGCTATAGTGGAACCTCGTTACGAAGTGGCACTAAGAGAAGCGAGAAGTATTGACAAAATGATAGCTTCTTCGGGCAGAACACCTGATGAACTGGAGAGGGAATATCCTTTGCTAGGAATTCCTATGACCGTTAAAGAAAGTATTGCTGTTGAAGGTAAGAACAAGACTTTATACTAAAAACTACTAGCTTTTATTGCAGACTAGCCGATTCTTTCACCACGGCTCAATGGCTTGGCTAAGCACATATCCTAACTGTGACGTTTCGTATGTGACCCTACACCTGCACACTCGAGGACCTATACAAAGCGACTGATATGATACTGCTGTAGCCGATTTCTGGTCCATAAAAATATGAGTCAAAAAGCAAAGGATAAGAGTGCTAAAAAGTATAGTTTCTTATCTATGTATGAGTGTACTGCGTAAAAGCTTTTTTCCGTAATCAATAACAATATCTCGAGTTTCACAAATTCGATTTCTGGAATGAGCTATGTAATATTCCAACTATGATTAGTTTTTACACATATTAAAGCCTAATGCGAGTATAAATTAGCGCAGTCAAACAGACAAAAGAACAGACTCTTACAACAGGGTTATTTTTATACTATTTATGAAATTTAATTTTATACGCAATTGTTGTCTCTGATGTCAATGTTATATTATTATATGTATATGGTTAGGTACATATAAATATAACGACGTCTTGTACAAGTATATCTTGACCTTCGACACCAGAATATTAAATAGTTACTACGTACTTATTGTTCGACATGCAATTATAACGAAAATAATGGTGTAACTTAATTGTTACTACTGTAATCGTTGAAGTTATAGCTTTATGAATAATTAATTTTTTGTTCAAATTAAGTAGTTAAAAACAATTTATTATATGGGTCTTGTTTTGGTCTTTTATAAATGATCTTATTTATAAATATGGACCCTGTACCTCTATTAATATACCTACTTGAAATAGCAATGTAAATCTTGCCTACTGTGGTGTAATAAAATTACATTGCTCATATTAAAAGATATAATTACACATCATTGTATAGAGACCTACTCATTTATCTGGCATATCACTTTTAATCAAGAAGATTTACCATACATAAAGAAAAATAAACGGTTTAAATATGCCCTATAAAAAAACCCAAAAACATTATTTCAGGTATGAGCAACGATTGTGGTACAGTGTACCCTTACAGAAACCCAGCAAAGAAGGACGCAGACATTGTCAAATTAGCCAGAGCAGCCGGCGCTATACCGATAGCAGTAACAAATACTCCACAACTATGTATGAATTGGGAAACTTACAACAACGTGATTGGACTGACTATGAACCCGTATGATCAGAAACGAACGACTGGTGGATCTTCTGGAGGCGAGGTAAGGATATTATTTCTTTATATGGTACCAGGTAGGTAGTAAGCGCGATTCCGTCTGGCTGGGCTAGTACTCAATGCGGAAGTCCGCATTGTCAGATATTCTGCTGCCAAAGATTCTTGTTTCTTTCTATTTTAGGGTAGTTTGACTCTTGCATGATTCTGTTTGAGTGGGTACTACCACATTACCAGATTTTTCCCTGCTAATTAAAACAGTAGTGCTAAAACATTACGATGATCCAGTTAGAAGGACTTGATATAGTCAGTAAAATTACTGGGCACACGAAACTCACTAACCGATGTTTCGGGGTGTGTGCAATAAAATGATGACTGTTTCTACATTGGGCAGACGTGTTGCTTACCATCAAGTGGACTATCTTTGGATGAAAGACTGATTGATTGACTTAATTTAGTTAGAAATTATGATTGAAAATATTTCCGCTAATTCAAGGTAGGCTCAAACCCCTCGGTGGGGACATTATATGAGCTGATGATGATGATGTAGCCGCTAAAACATTTATTTATGTTCCCATTCAGTCAGCACTGATAACATCAGCAGCGTCTGTGATTGGAGTGGGTTCCGATATTGCGGGATCACTCCGACTACCGCCCATGTTCAACGGAATATTTGGTCACAAACCTACTCCCAGATTGCTATCCATTGAAGGTAAAACAATATTTTATTTTTTATTTACAACTAGCAATGTCCCGCGGGTTCATCCGCGTAGTTCCCGCGTTCGTGAGAATGCGGCGATAAAGCCAAAAACCTTCCTCTTAAAAAAATTAAAAACAATACACGTAGATATTTGAACTTATTTCAATGTTGTTTTGTATATACAGTTGGGCTTTATAACGATGCTACATAGTTAGGTACATATTTATTCATACTTTAAACTCAATCTTGTACGTAATTAATTAATAATGTCATGCAATTAAACAGATGTCCTTAGCTAAATATTTGCTATATTAAAACTTAACTAAAGAAGAATTTTATTGAAATAATTATTCGCACTAAGTAACATTCGTAGATTTAGAACTCACAAAAAACGTATTTATTTTTATTGAGTTCGGCTTTTAGTTACTTACTGAAGATTTTTTTTTTATATAAAATAGGCTTAATTACAATTACATCAAGATTATTAACATCAAAAGGGTGTCAAGGTGCTTTAAACGCAGCTATTAAACCCAGAAGTAGTACTTACTTATACCATTCATAAAAACGATAAAAAATAATTTGTGCATTATTTATAATCAATTTATCGGCTTTTACCGCGTTTATATTAATGTCAATAATAACTTTAATCCTTATATGCCATCAATAACACTTTATTTATTTATTCATAAAGAGAAAAAGTTTATGTATAATTGTTTTCAATTAATTTATCATTTAAATAGTAGGTACTTACATACTTACTTACTTTATTATACGTACCAAAGTATTTACCGTTTCCAGGTCACGTCCCAGATTGCTTGGATCCTGAATTCGAGGAGTATTTCGCTTTAGGACCAATCACACGATATGCCGAGGACTTGACATTAATGCTCAAAGTATTGAAACAACCTGGAAGCCCTGATGTACCGTTAGACAAACCGGTATGTACGAGCATTGATCTCAATTGGAGTTTTACGATTTGCACTAAGCCACAGAATACATTATAGTTTCAGTATTCAAAATATGTCGACATATTCGAATATTCAATCCTTTTATGCCTTTCATAAAGCATAATAATGTGTCTATGGATTATATATTTTTTTTAATTGGAAAAAATAGTCGAAAGCTTAAAATTCTTAGAATAAGCTTTTGGAAAATACTTAGATATACTTAGTTCAAAAAATTGTTTTGAATATATTTGACTGTGATGGCAATTTCGTTTATGTGCATTTATCGCTTGGATAGTAAAGTACCTATAATCTCTGGGTCCTTAAAGACCAGTAAGTATCTTAAAAAATGTTACAGGTGGATGTATCAAAACTGAAATTCTACTACATGGAAGGCGATGGCAGCAACGTATCCGATCCAATTGGTCCTGATGTACGGAGAGCAATGGAAAAAGCTAAAAATCACATCAAAAATACATACAACATCGAAGTCAAACCGGTAAGATTCGTTAACATTATCGAGTTTTGATAGGTCAAAGAATATCCTTACTTTTGTAATAAATAATAATAAATAAACCTAGCAACTGATCAAGTTCATGTGACAGACAAAATAAAATCTAGAAATAAGATTCCTTGGCATAAAAAGACGATTGCAAGATACTAGTTTTGCTTCGATCGATATGCAGTGATTATTTTGGAATGTCAATTGCATGTAGCTTAAATTAAGCTCACTAAATAATAAGAAAACAAAATACTTAGCTCTTTTATTTCTCTGTTTACCGATCTTTAAACGTATATTTTCTATTTATTCTTATTAAAGCATACTGAAGTAATATAAAAATGTAGTTCTAATCTAAGGGTTGGATGTTTGTCTAGTATTCACTATCGATAGAAGCTTTGGTTAGTTAGATACATTTGTGAACTAAGTAAAATAAATTGATCGTTCTAATGAATACTTATCTCTTTTTCAGCTCAAAATTAAGAACGTTGAACATATGTGGGAAATAGGAGTGAGAGTTCTAATGAACATCAAGCATGTGAGAAACATTTACACAGACCCGAATAAACGCGACCAATGGGTATCAGTCTGGCCTGAAGTTTTGAAGAAATTATGCGGATTGTCAAATCACAGTTTTCTATGCGTATGCTACGGACCACTTGCGAAGTTCTTTGATGCATTGCCAAAGAGTTATTATAAAAATCTTTTGACGGTATTTGAAGAGATTAAGACTGAATTTTCGGTAAGTTTTTTTTTAATCCTGTACTTCATTATTTGACCGAATGCGCAAACATATAACCTATCTAAAGTGAAATCACTGAATAACTTAAGCATACATCAGTGCTTTAAGCCTGCTGTGTGCTTTAATTAATTAGCGCCTATTAAGAGCAACAATGCAAAAAAGAGTTTTTCAAATCGGTCGAGCCATTGAAGCCAACAAGCAACAAAATAGACTTAAGTATTTTATTCATCTACTAATCCATTTTCTTTTATTACAGAACGTTTTATCAGATGACGCAGTATTACTTTACCCAGCTTTTCCTGCTCCAGCACATTTGCACTACAGAATTTACTACAAATTCCTCAACTGTGGATACTTGACGATATTCACAGCGTTAGGACTCCCAGTCACGGCTTGTCCTATAGAAATGACACCGAAAGGTTTACCTGTAGGCATTCAGATTGCCGCCAACAAATGTAATGATCATCTAACAATAGCTGTGGCTAAGGAATTTGAAAGAGCGTTTGGAGGCTGGGTTCCGCCAAACAAGGAATTAGATAGTGTGAAGACTGCATAGATTAAAAAAATAGAAGCTCTTAGAAGTTTATGGAAGTAATAAATCATAGTTTGATAACCAAAATGAATGGGACCAAAATTATAAATGGCTTTGGAGAATTTCTTATGTAGGTACTTATTCTCTAAAACATTTTTTTTGAATTTGGAAAAAGGTTTTCTTCATCAAATAACATTTGGTCGCTTGGGTTTGTAACCTGCTGGATATGAACAGGTTCTTTGCTACTGTATATTAACCATAGAGATTTTTTACCTGCCTTTATTTTAATGACTTATATTACGTAAAGTACCTGTAGTTTTATATGTATACGAGTACTAAATTGTATTGGCATAGGTATGTTAAATTGTTTGTTGCCTTGATGTAAGTATGGGTAAATGTCGGCGGAAGTATTTTTTATTTATGGTAAGACCCTAAGTAATAATAGGGAAATATTTTTGGAAATAAATGAGTATTTGTAATTAAGTGAAACCGCAATAAATAAATTATTTTTATGATAATGTTAAATCCCTAAGCTAAGAAATTGATCTAAGTATTATAGACTATTTACCTATTTAGTTTAATTAACCAAATTTTATAAATAACTGAGAATCTATAGGCTATTGAAAGGACTGTCAATTTGTTTTATATTCTTACAGAATTTTTATTTCACTTCAGATTGAGGTTTTATACTTAAACAAAAATGTAATAGGTGATAAGTTAATAAAGAATATGAAAAATACCTATTTTAATTATTTTATTTATACTTACACCCGATCTGTGTGAGTGATCTTCCGATCACTTATTCCATGTCTATTGAGGTCAGTTTTAGTTTTACTGTGGAAGTATTTTAAGAGAAGCAAATAATTTTGGTCCAGTAGCACCTATTAATTTCGAAATGGAGCGACGAATAGATGTAGCCTGGAGATTCGGGGTTGAAATTTCCGTCCGTCTCTCCCAATGAAAGTGTCTATGCTTAGATCTTTAAAACTACAGTCTTTTTGTAGATAGACTCACGATTCAGGCAGGGACTTAACATAACAACCCTGCAGGATACAACTCGTGAAAACGTAATGTCGCAATACTGACTTTGCGAACTTTCAAAGCTTTTCCTTTTTCTGTGCTACATACATTCACCCGCTTAATATTATTTTCTGGGGAGTACGCTAGATGGCGCTGTATTAAATAAGTAGTTCTAAAGCAGAATATTATTATTTAGTGTAGACCATAGATTATGTAAGTATCATAATGTGTAGACTATCAAAAGTAATTTAAAATACACTTATGATTACTAATGAGTAACTAAGTATTTAAAAATATGTAAGAAATATAATAAATGTTAAATTACTTACATATTTTTAAATACTTAGCTACCTTTATCCTCCAAAAAAACTAGTAAGTACATACTATCATCAAACACCTAGGTCCAGACTAAGATATTGGATAAGCACATCTTTCGTTTAAAGCATAGATAAGTTACTAGGATATAAGTACCTACTTATTAATATTAATAAAGTAGATAGGTACCTAGGCATAATATAAATACAGAGACGCACATATTAATTATTTTCTAAAATAAATTATATACTTACTAAGTTCGTTTATTTTATTGATCTCACCCTATCTATTAAAATGAAATCATAAGATTTGGCGTTAATTTTAAAGTTACGATATTGAATATTAGGTACTCTACTTCTCATCAACATCATCATTAAGAATAGGTTTGTTGCATTTCATTGATCAAAAACTACAATCTATAAAAACCAAATCGAGTTGTGGAGGTTAAATTAATATATCTAGCTCAACAGTTAGTTACATACAAGGTTATTTTCTATGTCTAGGACAAGCACGCGACATTGTGCATTGTGCGATGGTCAGGTATTACCGAGACAACGTACGGCTTCCCTGAGTATTACTAAATTGTTATAAAATAACGAAAAACAGTAAAATAAAATATTTTTGGAGACCATTTTTAGCGTATTTAGAGGCCTTGTTTATATATAATAGTAATTTTTATGAAACATTTTTATTGAGTCCACTTGATTGTCGTTTAAATTTCGCGGTTTTTGAATGAGTGGTTGTGTAGAAGTAGTCTATGCCAAAAATCATAGATAATATTGATACAGTTTTAAAATGCTAGAGGATAGACGTAACAAATCAGGAAAATATTAAACATTTTTTTACTATTTAATTCCAAAACAAATAACACATTGCTATTTTTCTAATTATAAGCTTTGTAGATTTCTATATATTTTAAAATATTGCTGACTGACACGATACACGAAACGAAACCAATGAATGACCAATGATTACCACAGATTAAAGTTGACAGTAAAAAATTCTGTCAATTTATTTTATGAGTATGGAAATTAGGTCCATTTTCATTTTTGATTAATATTTTAATATTAGCGAATTTAATTAAATATTGTAATAATTAATTTATCAAATACTGTATTTAAATTAAGTCAACATTTTTTTATTTGCTAATACTCAAACAACGCACGCGCAATACACCCATCGCCCAAAATCTCCCAGCGCCATATTGAGAGCCGAACGTTGTACATACTTTAGTGAATTTATTCGTGGAGTGCAATAATTTGAGGTGGAACATTTTGATCGTGCCCTATGGATAAACGTTCGGGTACGTAATATGTGAAAGTGTATTCCTCACAAGTCTCTTCATGCGTTGTGTGGCCTTAAAACTCGTATCGTAACCTAGACATAGGCCGTTCTAGTTATCAGTAGATTACCTAGGTATCATCAATCCGCTGTTTGCTCACAGTTTTAATCTTATTAATACACACGTGTGGTGAATAGCCATAGGTTTCTTGAATCTAGTTACATTAACAAGATTATACGATCGGTTTGCAAGGTTCCACGCTCGTATATAAGCGGATTTCGAAGTGTTTATGTCGGCAGTTGACAGAAGCGTTTATGTATATGACCGATCATAAGTCACCACACCCAGTGACCGGATTGTCGGTTTTAGTAGATAGTTTTTAGTTCGGATGGTTGTTCGCGCGTCGTCGAGTCGGTACGTGATTATAGTGAATATGTGCCGTGTTTTCGTGATACAGTGAGTGTAATAATAATGTAATTTCTAGGAGTGGTGTGCCTCGGTTGAAAGGCCTGCCGAAAGGACAGGGCTCCGCGCGCGAGGACGGTCTGCGGCCCTCCGCTTTGAGAAATCATGGAGTGCTGCATGTCAGAAGAAGCCAAAGAACAAAAAAGGATCAATCAGGAAATAGAGAGACAACTCCGAAAGGACAAACGAGATGCCAGGAGAGAACTCAAGTTGCTCCTGCTTGGTGAGTTCACATTACTACCATTCACATACATTACAAAACCAAATCACATTCAAGGCATAATTTTTGATATGCTGTGTCATATCAGGTTACAATCTTGTCAGATTAGATATCAGTCTGTTTCTTAACTGTGTGTGCTCCTATTATGAACTGAATAGTGTTTAGGTACTCATATTTTAACAAGAAATACAGATAAATTATAAAACAATGCAGAGTACCTTATAATGAGGTTAATGTAGTTCCCATAATAACCAGTAAAAAATGTAGATGTTAAGTAGATCTATACAGCAGAACATTTGAACATACCATTTCTCAATTTATCTATATACATGTTTACATAATTTTTGATAGAAATTTGACTAAGAGATAGTAGATAGATTATAACATAACATAATCATTCACTACATCATCTCATTATAGTAACTGAACCCTAACTAAGTTCAAAACTTGTATCTAGGGTATCAGAAACTACGCACACACACATTCAAACACACACCCAGACCGAGATAGATTATGTATTATACATACATTTATAGATTTTACATAATGTAATCTCTCTAAATAAGACCATTGTGATTTTTTTTGTTTGTTTTATCCTCTCAAAAAGGATAGTATAATACACAAAGGAAACTGGATTTATGGAGATGAAACTGCATGACACAGCAGCTATCACTAAAAGTATGTGTGTTAACATAAGACCGAGAAAAAAGTAATGTGCACACTCAGTAAAATCAACCTATTAGTCAATACCAATCAATAATAAAGTCTAGGTACTCATTACATTACCTTGGTATTCATTATATGTATTCCTAAACATCTGGTAATACCCATTTCAAAATTTTGTTGCTACCTACCTAAATGAATTGCCAAATGTAGACTGATTGGTGTGAGAGGTAAATTACTAACAAGTACTTAAAACAAAGAGGAAATATCTAAAGAAAAATTATTTAACATAAGCATAACATTCACTACATCATCTCATTATAGTAACTGACCCCTAAGTTCGAAACTTGTATCTAGGGTATCAGAAACTACGCACACACACACCCAGACCGAGGCAAACATTTGTGGTTCACAGAAATATTTAAAATGTACAATTCAATATTAAATAATCTACCTAAATAATCATTCTTAGACAAATATATTTCTTTTAAATATTTCTTATACAATTTGTAAGTAATTACTCAATAAGTAAGGCCAAAATGTGTCGGGCAATTCAGAACCCCCCAAGGCAATGGCATTCTCTCCTAGACTCATAATCCCTAACAAAATGTTTAAGAAATTTCCTACCCATAATCAATATTGTGCATTATGCTGTCTAGCATTGTATGTATTATCTATCAAACAAAAGTATAGGTGTAAGACTAAGGGCCTATTTCACAACCTTCAAGTAAAGTTACTCACCAAGTAAAGTTAGTTTTGTCTCTTTCTTACTTTATATCAAGTAACAAAGACAAAACATGTGAAATAGGCCCTTATTTAGATATGTTTACTTAGAATGGAATGCTTACACCACATCATGTCTCTTTGTCTTATGAGTTTTAGCACCAGAAAAATTTGAAGGTAATCACATACATTCCTAAAAAATATTCTATCACATGCCCCTTACTAGTAAATCATATGTTAAAGATCTTGTTTGATATACTGTTTAACATTAAATCCAAACAGTATTTACCCGTATGACTCATTCATAGTCATGTTTTAATAAAAAATATGATATAATTTCAACAAATGTTGCAATACCAAATTCATGCTAATATTTTTAATTAAAATTCCCACAAACCTTATGAACGACTATGGCAACACAAGTTATTAATAATGCTTACTGTTAGAGTGTTAATCTTTAACTTTACTCATCTGATTTAGAAAAATCCCTTCACTAAGAACTAAATATAAAAAAATACTATTTTGTTTGCTAAAATGCTGCTAACATTATCTATGAGTATAATCATAGTGTAAATAGGTTATAACTATGAATCACAAATGTTAAATAAGAAATAATTTAAAAAATCCAAACTGTAATTAGGTAGGTACAATTCATATAAAATCAAAGATCTTGTTGTAACCTAGATAATATGTGGCAAAGATTTTCATTTACGCTGCTGTTCCATCAGCCATTCATTATTTTATTCTTTCCCATGTGAATTACAGGAAAAAACAACACTTGGAACCAAAAATCAACAAACTGTTCAGTTTGTTACTAAAAATTCCAACTTTCGCGTTTATTATGTTAAAAATAAGTAAGATAAGATGTATTACATTTGAAAATGTACTAAAAATATTGCATAAATTACAACATAGCTCATAGTAATCAAGTACTTATTACATGAAATTCTCAATATTTATGTTTAATTGATTTAATGTAATAATAACAGCTGTATAACTGATGCCAGACATATCAAAGGCCAAGTTCAATTGGGTAACTTCTCTACTGACATTTTACACCTACACATAAAATTTGATATGAATACATTACTACTCTACAACTATTACCAAATTTTACACAGGCTTAGGTTATTGAAGCTAATATTACAAAGGGACCTATTTTGTCTGAACACAATTCACAAACATCTCTCTTTGCAATTATATGACCCTTGCATTGAGGAAGGCTTATACCATGGTTACTACCAAAGCAAGCAGAGAAGTAATCCTTTACACAGGTGAAACCGTAGGAAAAGCAATGCTAGATAAAATCATATAAAAATTGTTTCTTTTTCTGTCTATGTACTTTTGGATACCCGATTATGTGTAACAAACTATATTCATAGTAAAAGCGATTAAGCCTTGATATATGCTGACTCATTATAGTTTGTTTAGGGTAGATGGGATATAAAGAGATTAAGTAGCCTATTAGAAGACAGTAAGTTTATTTAGCAGTATCTATTGACAAAAGATCACTAAGAACAACAGAGATACAGTAATTAATTGATGACTAATATTGACTATTATTGTCAATAATGTTTGTATTAAGAAAACTGTTTACAATCTGATTTGTTTTTCTCAATTATATTGTTGACCCTGTTGAACTTTCCTGTTATTAGGGCTTTGAGTACATTTCTACGAGGAAATAACATCAATAATAATTTACATTTTAAAGGGCGTTTGGTTGTTTTTGCTACTTTTACGTTAAATTGAAGTGACTCACGTATTTTTATAGGGATAGAAAACATAGAGGGGTATCCCTTTCAACAGAAATTATATAGAATTTCCGTCCATAGATGTGGAATTAGGAATTTTTCGGGTGAAGCCATAGTAAGAAGTCTAATTTCAAATTAACTTAGTAAAACAAGCAAAAGTGGTTTTTGTACGAAGTTCATTCATCATTTAAGTAGTTAAAACCTATTAATAGTTATAGTTTGAATAATTACTTCTTTACGGGCTTAAAATAAATTAATATTTAGTTAGATACGTGAATCGTAATGTAAACGAGTTATTTTTTGCAACTAAGAAGTTAATTTTACAAAAATAATTACCTACTCAGCAATAATTTGAGATGTATGATAAATGTGGTACCTGTGCTGAGTGATGTGAGTAAAATATTTTAGACTAGCTATATTCCGCGGTATTACCTGCGTAATCCCAATCTCATAGCTTTTTTTGGATATAAGTGTCCTGCTTTATTCCTGGTTATGAGGAAATAAATTGGTCCAGTAGATTCGGAGCAATTTATGACAAAAAAATAATAACTTTTAAATTAAAATCTACCATTTATGACTTGAGAAATACATACCGAAATAAAATACAAAAACATGTTTTATGCTAATAGCCTTGATTAATTAATACAATAATCTGTCAGCTCTAAAATTATTGAATGAATTTTAAATTTAGAAATATTTGTAACAAATAGCGCTTCTATTTTACCGGCGTAAATCCCGAACTCGTGGGAATTTTGTGAGCAAAATCATCTGTGCAAACGTAAAAAGGATCATAAAATAAATAGTATGTTAATGACTTGTGTATTAGCTAAGAAGACGTAGGATATCTCATAATGGAAACTTCTAAATATTTTTTGAAAATGTTTTAACTTTCCTTCATACATTCTACTTAGTAGATAGAAGATAAAAATCTTTGATAAGTTTCATTGTGATGTCCGTAAAATTGTATCAAATTAAAGATGACACGGTAAACCAAGGAATTGTAGCAGATAACACGTTGTTTTTATTTGCCATTATTAGCACTTCCGTGCATGAACGCCGCCGTTGTCCTTATGTCTTGAATTGACGCTGGCTAAGTCCAGTTTAAAACCATCACATAAAGCAAAGCTGCACATTTTATATCATTCCTTGTATATTGCATCTGTTGGTTATCCTTTTGCGAGGCCCTTCCTGAAAGGCTAATACCAACAGAGTATTAATTCTCCCGTTATATCAGATAGAATGACATCATTATTTCGATGTGGTAGTTTTCTCCATGTCGGAGTTTTGGCTTTGATTCCCATGCAAGATCATTGTTAATACTGTTCTGGTTTTATGTCTGATTTATTTTGTTTATAACTCTAGGTGTTTTCTTGACGGAAGTCCTCATATTCACACTTGTTGCCATAAGCTGGCTAAATAACCTCAACTAAGAAATATGTTCCGGATATGATAAAATATGTTACGGGATTTGCCATAATATTTCTTGTCTGGCAAGACGAATCAGTTCATCCGCGCTCGCCTTTCATTTATTAATTCTTCTTCTTCAGCCCGTTGTCACCCAATGCTGAGTGTAAGCCTTACATTGTCTTACATTGTATGCCATTTCATTCATTACGTTGTATTAATTCAAATGACGTATTTTATCAACAGGCACTGGAGAGTCAGGCAAGTCGACGTTCATCAAGCAGATGAGAATCATCCACGGCTCGGGTTACAGCGACGATGACAAGCGCGGTTTCATCAAGCTCGTCTACCAGAACATCTTCATGGCGATGCAGAGTATGATACGCGCCATGGAGTTACTCAGTATACAATACGGGATTCCGTCCAATGCAGTAAGTTTATATTTTTTTACTAATGAACCCCTGATCTCAAGTTTGTTCTCTGATATAAAAAAAAGTTAACTGAGTGATGAAAAATAAAATAACGGACAAACTTTGCCGATCATCACCTTTCTTTTTTGCTGGAATGCTCTAAGGTCTAAGGTCTTTTTGGCTTTTATTTATATCGGAGGTCAAAAACCTGTCAGGTCTTACCATATTATATCGAAAGGCGCTTTGACCCTAAAAATCTAAGCATAAAATGTAGCAGTTATAATGATCTAATTGCGGAAAACTGCCCATTTACAAGTACATACGATGTTAGGTTGGCAGTGAAGTTCACAGAACGCAAAATTTCGCCGAATTGTAACCTTCAAAATTATCTGTAACCACACTGTATTTATTGCGATAACAACACTTTAGCAGTATAATAGGGCATGTATGCAACAGCGTTATCAATCTTTAAAAAAACGTAATAACTAATTATTATCATCATTCATCTTATGAATGCATTGATCTTAATTGAAGTTGTAAACATTAACGGCATTTTGATTAATTAAGTTTTTGTAAACAAAAATATCGAGATAAGTATGTTGTAACCCGCAATTTTTGATGAAAAGCATTTACAAGAGTCAATAACTGATTCCCGTCATCTAATGACTAAAGGTATTGTGGTTAATAAACTATGACGGCCTAAGATTTCCAGTTATAAAATGTCAATCAATTTTAATACCTATGCATCTAAACATTAAGGTTTCATTTATTAATTAAAACTTATTATATTTTGGAATATCTAAGAAGAAGTCTAAACTAAAAAAATCTAAACTTATTAGTTTTTTTTTGCCTCTAAACAGTTTACTAACTTATATTTTTTCTGATAAATTACAGGAAAAGGCGGATTTGATATCAGCAATCGACTTCGAAAGTGTAACAACATTCGAGAGCCCGTACGTAGAAGCTATCAAGGCACTGTGGTCAGACTCCGGCATACAGGAGTGTTACGATCGCAGGCGAGAATACCAACTCACTGACTCAGCCAAATAGTAAGTTTCTAGACGTATTTGTGATTAATTAGAACATTATATTAATTCCTACAAAGTACAAACTTATGTCGGAAGTATTAAAAATAGTTCAATAATATAATCAAGTCATAGAATACAACAAAATTCCATGGCTTGTGTTGTGACTCATGGTAGTGATATCTACGTCACAGATGTATATTAGTATCGAAATGGACCAAACAAAATTGGTGCATTTTGCAAAAGATATAAAAGAAAGTATATTTTGTATCACAATACAAATATGTCGTAAGTTTAAGGACTTGCAAGTCGTGAAATCACTTCCTAATCAATAACTAATTTTGCTATCCAACCATAAAGGAAAAGTCGAAAAGTTAACAAAAATAAATTGATATCATCCTAACTAATATTATAAATGCGAAAGTAACTCTGTCTGTCTGTCTGTCTGTCTGTCTGTTACCTTTTCACGGCTAAACTACTGAACCGATTGACTTGAAATTTTGTACAGGGGTAGCTTATGATCCGGGAAAGAACATAGGCTATGTTTTATCCCGAAATTCCCACGGGATCGGGAACTACGCGGGTGAAACCGCGGGGCACAGCTAGTATTAAATATCTTTAATTAATAAGGTCGGACGGTCGGCACAAATGTATCACGCGACAGAAATAATTCGACAAATTAAATTAACTTGTCATGACACGTGATTCGTCATTTTTAGGCTTTACGCAACCAAACCCCGAAAGCCACAAGTGGCTGGTACTTTATACTTTTCCATATATTTTGTCGTATGTTCCTATACAATAAGTACATAAGTATGTGCTAGTCGCTGACCTCTTCAGCGATTAGAGCGTGTACAACACTATAATCCAATAACAAAACGTACAAATTAACGAAAGTATGTTATTAGGTAAAAATTCATTCCATTTTTAGGCCACGTATGTTAGACAAAATATTGATACTCTTTCGTTGCTACCATTAATAATAATCACATAGTATAAAACGAAATCTACACATATCGCTTCCCGTTATATGTGTAGGTCTTCTTAACTTCGCAACCGATTTTTATGCAAGTTTCATCAATGGTTAGTAGTTGAAAAGGAGTGAAATTATGAATAGATTATTATAAACCACGGTAATTCCAAACTAGCGTAACTATAAGAAAAGAGGGGGTAAATTCAACGGGACCACGGTCTGTATGGAAAGACCCCATCCAGTGACTTTTCCTTGGGTTTCAAACAATGTATTTAACTACTGCTTCCTAAGTAAATATCCTTACTATAATATTATGAATGCGAAAGTAACTCTGTCTGTCTGCCTGTTTCACGGCTAAACTACTGAACCGACTGATTTGAAATTTGGTACTGGGGTAGCTTATGGTCTAGGGAAGTAATTGGGCTATGTTTTATTCCGAAATTCCCACGGGATCGGGAATAATGCGGGTAACATCGCGGGGCACAGCTAGTATACTAATATTATAAAGTTGAAGAGTATTTAGATGATCACGGTGATTTCACGAACTACTGAACAGAAAACTCTTTTCGTGTTGCGATAATCCATTTAAAGAAAGCTATATGACATCACGCTACAATAACTAGGCGCGGAGCAGAAGTAATTAACGAGAGTGAAACCGCGGGGCACTATTAAATATAATAGAAATACAATAGAAGTTGTAGGTATGATAGTACAACTTACATAATAGAAATCATATCGTCTATTTGAAAACAATATTTTCGTGAGACATATTCTACATGACATGTGTATGTTATTGATGATATATGTTGTAGGTAATGAACTCATTTTATTATTGAAATGAATAATGTATAGTTTATAAATTGTTATGATTGACAATGAAGTAAAGTGCATTGTTAAAGCCCTTAACGTACTACTAAAACATTCTTGTCGCCAATCTAGGATATAGATTTGTAACTTCCCATGTACGGGAAACTTCAATTATTGTATTCAATAATTATTTTTCCCTTTATGAGGTCATTCATGTCTGTACTAATAATCAATATTGGCCAATGTATTGGAATTCACTTAACTTATTAGATTATGAAATCAATTTGATTATGGAAGTTGATTTTTATGAGTGATAACAAAAATCCCTGCGCTGTCGTTAAACGCGCAATCAACTTTTAACAATGATCATCTCTTTAAATAGCTTTGGAATTGAACTGATACAATGAAATGACACAGAGGATATAAAAGTTTGTTTACATTATACTACAGATCACATAAACTGTCTTGTTTCTAAATTCAATTGGCGTTGTTGTATTGAGACATATGTTTTTTCGTAGCTACTTGCAAGAGATTGACCGCGTCGCGGCACCAAATTACTTACCAACTGAACAAGATATCCTCCGTGTGAGAGTACCCACAACGGGTATTATAGAATACCCGTTCGATTTGGAGGAGATACGATTTCGGTAAAACATTTACGATGTAATGAATGTGCATGCTTTGCTTCGGTGCATGTTTGTGGGGGGGATTTATGTTTTAATGTCTGTGTCTTGCATCTTAGCTGTTAGTGCATGAATTTCAGCTATTTAAGTGACTTGGCGAGAATCGAGAAAGACGATTACTTGCCTACAGAACAGGACATCCTTCGCGCTCGACAGCCCACTACCGGAATACTTGAGTACCCATTCGATCTTGATGGTATTATATTTAGGTATGTTCTGAGACAATACTATGTATGAACGCTAGAACATCCAAAATATGTCCTTAAAGCTATAAACCATGTAAGTAGTTGGTCGATCTAACATATAAAAGACCATATAATAAATATTTTATTGTTAACAATAGTGCAATTATACCAATTATAAATATACCCTATTGTTTTATGAGTAAAAGTAGTTATGCCTTTCCATGAAATGATTCACATAAAATGACAGTAGCAGATATCGAAACGCTTTAAAAAACCAAGTACAATAGGTGCTATGAATGTTAATCTTATAAGTGTATTAATATAGTATTTAGTTAGATTGATATTAATACCTAGTAACAATTGGTTTGTGTTGTTTTGCATGCTTTTGTTTTATTGTTTTTTTTTCCTAGTTGGTGTGTTGGTTGTGTTTAATAATGGTTCATTATTTTATTAAAACATTTCCCTACATGTTATAACATTTTTGGAAAAACATTTTTGGAGGACCGATTTGAACTGAAAACTAAGACATTTTTCCAATCAAATGTGTCTGCAATAAACTCAAAAATTACTGAGACCATTATCACCTACTTTATTTATACAGGGTTATTTGTAATTAGACCGGATCCTTTTAAAGGGGGGTAGGGGATGTCATTTGCAACTTTTTCACCCTACATAGTGGTATCCGGATGTGAACCGTTAATGTGATATTACAATAACTGCACTGGTTCGCTTTGTGTGTTTAATATTACTCTTACGGCCTATTTCACGACCTTCAAGTAAAGTTACTCAATATTTAAAATTCGTTTTTTCTTACTTTATATCAAGTGACAAAGACAAAACATGTGAGTAGGTACTCGGAAGGTTACTTGAAGATGGTGAAATAGGCCCTTAAGAATAATGCTTGTCACGGATGCAGTGTTAACCTGAATGTTTTACTTATAGATTTGTATTAAGTAATTCTAATTCGTTTTATGTAGTAAAAACTAACACAGGTTTGGTAAGTATTTTTACATGAAAACTTCTCCATGTCAAGGTGAAAATAGGGGATTTATAATCAATCAAAAATAACTCAAATGTATGAGATACTAAAAACAAAATATCTATTATTGTGCACAACATTATTTATTTGTATTGCTCCTCTAAACCAGAGATTCGATTTCAATCCATCTGTACATTCACTCACTCAAGAATGAGTCGAGTATCAAGATACAAATGTATCATCATCAGCTCATATAATGTCCCTACCGAGGGACTCGAGCCTACCTTGCATGATAGTGATGTCGTATGGTACGAATTTATTTCTAGAATATTAATATTGTTTTACTTTGAACAGAATGGTGGACGTCGGGGGCCAAAGATCCGAGCGAAGGAAGTGGATCCACTGTTTCGAAAACGTCACCTCTATCATATTCTTAGTAGCTCTTAGTGAATATGATCAGATTTTATTCGAATCTGAAAATGAGGTAAGTTTATAGTTATTCTCATATCTATATCAATATCATAAAGCTGTGTGCCT
This sequence comes from Timandra comae, assembly GCA_958496195.1. NCBI lineage: Eukaryota > Metazoa > Arthropoda > Insecta > Lepidoptera > Geometridae > Timandra > Timandra comae. The sequence continues at coordinate 5,254,148 of OY292360.1, forward strand.
AGTGCAAGTTTTATTTTCGAAAAGCTAGCTTTACGATAACGCAGATTTGTATCAGCGTCATCTTCTCGCGGCGTACTCGCACTAGGCACACTGAAGAGTTTATTTGTTTGATTGAACTCCATAATCTCAGGAACTACTGATCTGATTCGAAAAAATATTTCAATGTTAGATAGCCCATTTATCGAGGAAGGCTATAGGCTTGCATCTCATCAATACTTACGACCAATAGGAGAGGAGCAAACGCGGGTTAACCGCGGGGCTCCGCTAGTTATAATACCAAAGCACTTTGTTCCTAGAAGAACAAGAATAGAAATTTTATGCAGACTACTAACATAATTTTGACATTAGGCATATTTTTCCTAAGTGTACTTTTTTCATCAATGAGAGAAAGACCTTTGCCCTATAGTGGAATTTACTGGCCAACACCAACCTTTTCTATAGGGGTTTCTGTATGATTGTATATGCTTTCTATTTAGCGTTTAACAGAAGTCAAGTCAATACAAAATGTATTTCATTAATACATAATAATGTTTATATGTTATTATTAAACAAAACATTTGATATAGAAATTTTAATTATTCGATTGATTCAACTAAAATCGATACGTACTCATTTTTCGTATAAAATAATTAATACATGGTGACGTTTCTAATTCCAGAACCGAATGGAAGAGTCAAAGGCTTTGTTTAAGACTATCATCACGTACCCATGGTTTCAACATTCGTCTGTCATTCTGTTTCTGAACAAAAAGGATTTGCTTGAAGAGAAGATCATGTATTCGCATCTCGTCGATTATTTCCCGGAATTCGATGGTATGTTATAATGATATACTTATTCTTTAGGAACTAAAATATGTTTATAGGTGTAAGAAATTAGCGTGATGATGCACGATTGGTAATCTAATGTCTGTGATGTTTTGAACTGGTACCGCTGTTAAAAACAGTCTGTACTCATAACAGTGCTACTATGTACAGTGGTGGTCATATAATTAAGAACGATTATTTAACGTAACGATTTTTTCAAAATAACTAATTGGATGTATTTATTTTTATTTCTTTTGATGCCTTCAAACATTTCCATAGTATCGATACATCAGTTGATACACACGATTGGCTAATAAATAAAAAGATAAACTTTATACATTAGATCTAAACCTAATATTACTACGTACTGGCTGGTCATATAATTAAGAACGCTGAATAGTGAACTTTTTTATTCAAGTTTACATAAAGAACACTCCATAGCTTTGTGGTTGTAAGTCACTATTCGTATTATTTAGATCCCATTTAGTACTGTAAAGGTCTTAAAAGTAATTGTTTCATATGAATTCATATGGAGAAAAATAAAAGTTTTGACAAATCTACAAGGTAGATAATAAAAAACTTCCTGAGAAGAATTTGGTCGAACAAAAAGATATTTAACACTTAACAATGCTCAAAAACGTTATTTTTTCACGCCGTGAAGCATTTTGCCACATATCAGAATTACTTCAAATGGTTGGTGTTTGTTGAGTACCTAGAAAGTCATCACGTCGAGATGATCGAAAACATTCGTTTTGGAAGAGAAAATAATTTAAAAGGGTCTAATGTGCTAAGAAACGAATATTTTGGGAGAAATAACTCTTCCAACAATCTCGGCACGTACTATACGAAGGTATTTTGTAAAAGGAAAGCTGCACGGAAGAATAAAAAGGAAGGTACCCATCATGCAACGATGCCATAGGCAATACCGGCTGGCACTTACAAGAAGGTGTGAAAACTGGATATTAAGACAGAGGAAAAATGATATTTTTCTGATGAAACTAATATAAACTAGGGTATAAACTAGGTTCTCTGGTGAAAATCAACGTTAACAACATCTTCCGAATAAATCACTCGACCATAAATACACAAAAGTGACATTAAAACATGATGGAGAAATATGACATTTTTGTATGCTAATTTCAATACGGCGTTGAAGCTGTGAAGCTGACACAAGAAAACATGAATCAATTCCAAGACAAAGAATTTAATGGAAAAGCTATGTTCCTTCAAGCTGAAGACGTTCTTGTAGGTTTTTGGTCAATTTGAACATTCCAGCACGACAATGACCCAAAACATAATGCGCGCACCGTTAAAGAATATCTCATATTGCAATTAATTTCTGTCTAAAATTGGCCAGCTTACAGCCTAGAGCTAAACCCAATCGAGAATTCTTGGTTCGAAGTCAAGAGAATAGTTTTAAATGGACAATATGTCAATTTAAAGAGAGCTGTAATGATGTTTTCTCCAAAGAATGGAACTCTGTTTCTCTTACAAAATGTCAAAAATTGATTGAGTCAATGCGTCGCCGCCCGGTATAGGTAAATCAGTAATTTAAAAGTCGTAAACATGTTGCCAACTAGTAATTTCAGTTAAAATACAATAAATTGATATTTTACTTTCACAATAATATCATTTATTGAATCTCAGTTTTATATTAAATAACTTTTGAACAGTTTAATAAATCGTTCTTAATTATTTGTCCAGCTTCATTGGTACATTAAATTCGTTACAAAAGAGAACTAATGAAATTTGTAAAAAAAATAGTTGACCTTTCAATTCTATATTCCTAATCCCATTTGCCCCAGTCACGTAGCTATCTCAAAACATAAATAGTTACTGCCAAAAGCAATAAATAACTACACAAGAAATGATTTAGACAAAAAATATATGGAATTTCAAATCGTTCTTAATTATGTGACCACCACTGTATATACCCCCCTATTTTGAAATGATGGGACTTATTAAAATCAGAATATCTGTAGCAGTAACTGAATCCATATATCCAATAAAAATATCAAAAACGATAGTCGATTACTTATCTTTAAAAAATACTAAATAAATGCCGTATTACGGGACGGCACACTAGCTATCAAGTATTCTGTGACGGCTCGGGTCGATGACCGCGCTCAGCTGTGTATCGCAGCGTTCGCCTGTTGTTCGGTGTAAAATAACAATAAAATTCGGCGGGATTTCGAAAAACTTTGACTTATCATAACTATTTAAATAAAAGCAAAAGAAAAAACTAACTTCACTATTATATTGTCACCCGTCGTTTACATTAGCTGTGTGATTAAGTATCTCGAATTCAAAATAGGGGTGTATAATGTACGTCTGATACGACCGTCTGATCGTCATGCTATAAGTCTATTCCTGTTAAATTGCAACTTTTTCTGTCAAAGAAAAAGCGCCTTAACATTAATGGCAGTACTGTATTTACCTGTCCAAATGATTTCGAAATAAGGAAGATATTCGACCCGTATATATATTTGTATGACGGCGGTTTTCTCATAAACCTCTGATCCGATTTCTTATCAGGTATATTTTAGCTACATACATATTTTCCAGGAAAATCATGTATGTAGCTACATACATATTTTCCTGGAAAATCAATGTCCTGCAGTAACAATTAAGTACACGATATTGATCGTTAGTTTAAATACATCAACTATATGTATTTCGTATTGAATTATTTTTGTTCTGTTTGTACATACAATGAAAATTATACCTTATTTCACACAAAATAGGTCCAAAATGCGACCCAGTACCAGCACTTGATTACATCCTTCAGAAATACTTAAAAGAAAACCCGGATCCGGACCGATCGTGTTATTCACATTTCACGACGGCGACAGGTTGATTCAAATTAACTGTGAAATACGTTTGCTATCAAAAATGGTTTAGTAGTTGAAAAGCTAGTTTTTTCTTCGGATTTTTTGATACTGCTAAGTGTAAATATATAATAAGGGTTTTTAGCTGCTAGAAAATCACGTTTTTATGTATTAAGTAATTATGTACGCTAGTTTTAGTTAATAAGAGTCAGCAAGATTCCGAAAAGTCCCAACATATTAAAAACCTAATACATTTTATGACATTGTAATTTTCCTTAAACTGTGTTTTGTTCTGTTCTTGGTGCATGACATCATTCAATAAGACAAAATACAGACAGATATTAATAAAACGGTCTTACAGAACTATATCTGTATGAATAAGGATAACTTGTAATTGAAATACATAGGAGATTGTTGAAGAGTGTATATCATACAAACTAATCGCCTGTAAGTTTGAAAGAGCAGATAAAAATAGACATTAAACTTATGAAAGTTACACAAAGAACTCTTCAATATCTCTAATATACTCGTACTCAATAATTTTATATTAAAAGTACAAATTAATGATAACTGCTATAATGAAATGATATAACTTAAAAGAACACTTCGATATAAGCAATAATGATATAACCTAAAAAACCGCACCAAAATAAGATGAATGGTTTTTTCAAGACATAGATTAGATGATGATTCATCATTGACATTCGTAATTCACTTTTCGTCTAATATCATCATAATCCTCCTCCTTGACGTGTCCGTCAACGGCGAGCCTCGGCTTAATGAGCTCGGTCGTGAGCTCTGATGTGGCTTAGAAAGCCAAACTTTGTCTTTAAGGACCTATTGCACGGCGCACAGTACAACTGGCCTTCAGCGTTGTAGGTATAGGATAGGCATAGGAAGGCCTCTGGCGAGTCTTTCTTATAAGACGTATGGCGTCTAATAACAGTTATATCATACACTCTTCGAAAATCCTTACCTATGTTTCGGTATCTTGCTGTCTCATTGTCCCCAAGTAGTGCGGCTAGTGATGTGTGTGACGTAACAGGCCCGCAGCGCGACGCGAACGCCGCGCGCGAGTTCATCCTGCGGATGTTCGTCGACCTCAACCCGGACGCCGAGAAAATTATATATTCGCACTTCACTTGCGCGACAGGTAAGGGGTTATTACATCTTAACTAAGCCGCACACCGAAGTAGCAAAATGTTTCCAGGCAACAAATGTGGCGAGAAACAAATATTGCCCCTATACATTTACCTACATGCACCATACACTGAAGACACATTTGCTTCTGAAAATTGTTGCTTGACACATTTGCTGTCTGAAAACATTTGTTGCTTCGGTGTGTGGCTGAGTTTACAGGGAACTGACAAAACAGCCAAAATTAAGTGGATGTGGATAGATCATGTCGGTTCCATGCCTTTTGAAAACTGGGCAAAAGCTGTTACATCCTGGCTACCTGAGGAAGCCGTATTCATGGTCGGTCACGAAGGCGTTGGATGGACGATCTTTGTAGGTTTGGCGGGGCAACATGGATACAACTGGGGGAGACCTCTAAGAAATTCGAAAACTACTGAACTGTTGAAAATTCTCTGTCTGGATCGGATTTAATCTAATATACATGGGGATATAAGAACGTGATATTGACAGAGAATTCTACGGTTGAAGGTATATTTCTTTGTCATTGTGACCTCATGAAAGGCTATATTAAGATAAGTCTGCCTTACATAAAATTTACCCTGCTTTATATCTTAGTTAAGTTATATTAAATCTTCAAATCTCAGGGTAGAAAATAACGGAGACAGAAGCGACATAAGAAATGTGTACTGTCTATAGTTCTAATAACTTAAAGCAGGTTCTACTGACCTAAAACGCTTTAAATCGGGTTCAAAATTACTGCAAATTATTAATTATTATGTCTAATAATCATAAATAAGTTTTATTTCAAGTTCTATACTTTTCAAATATAGGATAGGTACATTTAGCATGTACATTTTTTTACCAAAGAACTTTATTTAATTTTTATTCCATAACCACAACACGACTGCAAAAACTTTACTAACATAAATATGACTTTTATTATTTTGAAACTAATTTTAGTCCAATCTTTATTTGCATGGATTTTAAGGTAAGAATGGTTTGCTTAATTCCTTAACACTTTGTAGCTTTGTTTAGTTTGCTTGGTATTTTGGCGTTTGATAATGTTTAGTTAGATAGAGTAAGTACTTTTAAGTTATTTTAATTTATGTTACTATTCTCTCCACTCAAAAACTATGTTCATATCGCTTTGAATGATACTAATTAAGAAGACTTTGTTGGATATGCTATCGCATCTTAACTTCTGAACCGATAGATTATAAAATGTAGAAGAACGCGAGTAAGTATAAAAAAATACTATTAACTTTGATACCTAACTTCCTGTGAAATCAGCAGAAACTATGCGGGTAAAATCGCTGGCACATTATTGTTAAACAGAAAAAGTATTTGTTGCACAACTCTGAACCGATTTTGATAAAATTACTGAATGTGTTTGTTGTGAACGTAGTTTCCGATGCCCTAGATGTAGTTAATAAACCTAGTTGGGATCAGTTACTATAATAAGATGATAGAGTGATTGTTTATGTTGTATTATATTTTTTGTTACTAAACCTGCATGTTACCACCATTATTTTATTTTTGAACTATTATTTACTTTATTATTTCTTGCATGCTGCCTTGGATGTGTTTTAAAGATACCGAAAATATTAAGCTTGTATTCTGTGCTGTAAAAGATACGATAATGCAGTCCGCCCTAAAAGAATTTAATTTGGCATAAGTAAATCATTATTTACATTATATATATTTTATTTGTTTAATTGTCTTCAAATTCTAATCATTGTTAAAACCACATTAAACGTATATTTTTATTATTATGCATGTTTTATTTTGTTGCAATAACTTTGGCATTTATTTTTATATCCACAATTAACAACAGGTATGTTTATTTACTATTTTGTGTTGTTTTATGTTTGGCTTTTTGTATTCAGAAAGATCTAAAATTGAATCAATTTAAATCACGTTTTATTACGAAAATAATAACTATTCAATTTGCGTTATTTTATTCGTCAAGTACTTATTACATTTATATCATGTACTTACAACATTAGTAACTAACGGTAAAAACAACAATTAAACCAATGACGTTAACAATTTCTGAAATAATCTGGTCTTCTATCAGAAAAATGAAATGTTATTATAAAAAAATATGTTGTACAAAATTATAATTTATTTATCTAATAGATTCTTATGAGAACACATGTTTTTTGCAAGTGCAGTAATTTTGAATGCCAAAAATAAAGTGGACCGCGTTGAATGAGAACACCGTTTCCGTTACGTGAGTTATTTTTATATGAAAACGAAATAAAGTGTAGAGCTCAGTAGATTTGATGAGAAGTTTGTTGATAAGTGAAGATAACTGATTGTAAATTGTATTTCCAGACACCGAAAACATCCGGTTCGTGTTCGCCGCAGTTAAAGACACAATCCTACAATCAAACCTGAAGGAGTACAACCTCGTCTAAGAGTCAACATCAAACTAAAGGTCACTGACACAAATCTGTGATTGTGTTTTAAACACATAATTCGAAACATCATTACTTCACAACATAATGTGTATGTAAATTCACGAACTGAGATCAGGTGAACGAACTTATTTCAACTTAACGTTAAAATAAAAAAAGTAAGGATAGATTGTAAGTCATTTAATCCAAATACTAGAGTGAGGTCGGAGGGCGCGCCCCGCGCCGCTCCCGGCCGACGGTCGACGGACCGCTACAACCGCAACAGGTTTTTTGACATGTTTTTTTACGATGAAGTTATTCACAATTTACGTACGTGTCTGTATCGGTGAATATTAAATTGTGCATTTTTTAAAAGTTACGGCGCGTCTCGGGCTCGCCGCGAGCCGCTTTTAGTCATTGTTTTAGGATTTTTGTAAAGTTTGTTGCCATAATATCTTTCTACATTAGTATACATTATATCGTGTCCGAACGGATGGATTGAAAACAAACTAGTCCAATGAACATGCGTGCGTCGCCTCCGGGCCTGGCGGGGCGGCGAGCGCGCGCGCCGGGCGAGGCGCGTATTTATTAAGTTGTAGTGGGGTCGGCCCGGACCCGCGCCGCGCCGCGCCGGCCCGGAGCCGGAGGCGCGCGGCCGCAGCCCGCTGCCGGCCGCCGGCCGCGTCTCCTCCACCGACGACTGTATCTCTCTAACTAATGATTCACATAAATTATATACAAATTCCGTTTCTGTTAGCTTGAAAGATATATAACTTTATTATTGTATTTAAATATTTCGTTACTTTTTTGTACATTGGATATTTTGTTAAATGAATATATGTTATTATTTAAGCTGTTTATATTTAATTATATGGTGTTTTTCTACACGAATTGACTTCATGCAAAAAATATTTTACGTTTAACTGTAGGCTTTGTGTGCGCAGTGGTCTGGTGTATTTGGTTTCTTCCTAATAATATAATCCGTGTATGAGAATTCCATACGACTAGATCGAGTATAGGAAATTACTACGTTAGTTGTTTAAGGACATTTTTGATGCATTTGATATAAACTTTTTTTACTAGAACCCGTAAAATAATGCGAAATGAGAATTGTAAAAACCGATACCGATGTTTTTTGCACGAAAGCTTGTACCACATGTATGTAATATATTGTACATTTGAGTCTAAATGTGCTGAGTGAATTGAGCTGACAGTTCAGTGCCAAGTTTTGCTATTGGCAAACTATATTGAACGTGAAGCACAAATTATACACATTTTATATTATTATTGTTGTTTGTTTTTCTATACATTACAATTATTTGTCATATAATTTTAATATAATACACCTATTTTAGAGTGTTGCTTCGTGTTATTATTTTAGATTTTTATGTTTAGTAAGAAACAAAGTTTCTGTACGAAGATTTATAACTTATTAACTTATTTGTTGTCGTGTCTTTTATTTCTATTCTTGGATAAGAATGAAGTGTTTCTATTTCCTCGATGGGTAGCACAATGACATGTGACACTGTCAATAGCAAAACTATATGCTTTATTTAAGATACAGCTGTCTGAAATGCTCAAAATAATGTGAATTTGAAACTTAGCGCACAATATTGGAATGAATATCTATTGATGTAACCCACTGAAATGCAATCTCTGTGTATGCCCTGTACATATGACTATATTTCTTTTGTGCAATTGTACAGCAATATTGTGGATTAGTTCGAGGCCCGTGGCGGCGTAACCACTAACCAACAACAGACGTGCGAACGCACCGATGACTCTGCGCGAACACAATATACAAACAAACTCATCAAACAATACAAACCAGAGTAACAACAAATCAATACTTGACTTTTACTCTATCAAAGTTAAATTTATTTTATTTTTTTATGTGATTTTATAATATTACGGCGTCCATTGGTCGCAATTTTAAATGTTAGTATTCAAAAGTGTGACAAAGCACAAACAACCCTAATTTATTGGCAATTAGTTCTAATATCCCTTGTTCGCGCCGTGTCAGTGCGTTTTGTGACGTCGGTCGAAAGCTGCCAATTGGTATCTTCCTACGAATGGACTGAATTCGTGTACTGGTGTGGTTCTTACGTTTGTTTTTACGGTTGGGCAATGAATTACACAAAATATTGCTATAACTATATTATAGTCTAAAGTTGCTTTACCTTTTGCGTGAGATTGTGAGAATTTTAGCTTAAGTTCCGACTGAAGATGGATGCCTGTATGAAATATTGTAAATTATAATTTCTCATAAAATATAATTTTTTTCAGCTAAGTGAGTTGTTTTCTTTATTACCCAATACCTCTAATGGGTACATTTTCACCTTCAAAAGTACCTAAAGTTATTAGTCATTGGCTGCTAATGATCGTTTTTAATCTATTACAGTTGCAATACAGTATTTAAAACTTCATAAATACCGATAAATGACCATTGATATAATGTATGGCGTGTTGTGACAATTTTCGTTGCGGTAATATTGAATTGGACATGGTATGATCAATCAACACGAACAATTCAATCACGACACCGCCATGACAGACAAAGAAATTATTAATAACATAGCGTTGCCAGAAACTACACCCTCTGACGTATTGCAATTAAGTTTGACAGCCACGAAAATTGCACTCGAAAATTTCGAGTGGCACTACGCGACGTTAGTGTTCTTCAATTCAAGTTTGTGGCATGGAGTCCAAGTGTTCCTTGAGAACTACAAAAAGTCAATCATTGTCGGAAAATGTACACACAAACCTAAATTCGAAACACGTCAATATGTTCTATTTGAAAAAACAATATCCGATATGGATAAAACACTTAATTGGATGCAAAGTCGTATATTTGATAACACCGGAAAGTTCATAGTTGTTTGCCAGACTTCGGATTGCGATGAAACTGAGGCCGTGCAGGTATTCTGGAACTACAAAATAACAAATATTGTATTTATGAAAAGTATCGAACAACAAGTGTTTGGATACACATACTTTCCCTTGAACGACAGCTGTTGTACGTGCAATAAGCCAACGAAATTGAATTTGAAACGTTGCATCGATAATGCGGACTCAACATTCTGCAGTAACATTTTCTTTTCTAAATTGGAAAATATGAATGCTTGCGATCTTGTTGCTTCTACCTTTATACAAACGCCATATATGAAGATAGTAAATGGAACACCTACCGGATCAGATGGTGATCTACTGCGTTTGATTGCTGGAGCCATGAATGCAACCCTCAAAGTTATGACACCGAAAATAGGAAACGGTTGGGGAAAGCTTGAAAAAGATAACACATGGTCAGGATCGCTGGCAGATTTATATCACGATTATGCAAATTTATCTATAACATCGGCAGCTTTGACCTTGGCCCGTTTTTCATATTTTCAAATGTCAAATGATTATAACACAGTTACTGTGGTTTGGGTAACTCATCCAGCCAAGCTATTGCCTTCATCTTTAAAGCTGACGCATCCATTTCAACCTAGCGCGCAAATAGCTTTGATCTTAAGTTTTTTCTTAATAGTTTTGTGCGCTTTTTTAATTAGAAGTCGATTCTGGTTAGTGTATTGTAAACCCATCAACGTGAAACGACCTCGAAGCAGCGTTCTGTTCTACTCTTGGATGATCTTTATGGGATTACCATCGACGAAACTACCCACAAAAACAGCATTGTTGTACGTTGTGCTTCTATGGATGTGGTTTGGTATTCTTATGAGAACATTTTATCAAGTTTCTCTTATTACTGTTTTGCAAGGTAATTATTATTTTGATGAATTTGATTCTATAGAGGAGGCTATAGAAGCTGAATATCCGTTTGGCGGGGGGCCTGCACTCAAAGACTATTTCATTGATTACCCACCTGTTTTTGATCATTGGGAAGACGTTGAAGCTGCAAACATTGTACCTACTATGAGGAATCTGTCTAAAGGTTTAGAGTTTGTACTTGCTTCAAATATGGAAACTGCTAAGAGTATCATTTGGCAAGAAAAGATTCACCTTCATGTACTATCACGAAAAATAGTAGTTAGTCCAACAGTTATATTTTTCAAGAAGTTTTCACCGCTTGCAGCCCCTATAAACCGCATCTTAATAAGCTTAGTAGAATCTGGTATCGAAGCTAAATTGTATAAAAAATATACTAATAGAAAAGTAATACAGGACACAGGCGACACAAAAGAACCGATAAATATAGAACATTACACGGGTTGCTATTTCGTTTTAATATGTGGTTGGATTATATCATTTGTGCTATTTATTTTTGAATTATTATTTTTTAAATTGTATAGAAAATAGATTAAATATAGACTATTAAGGCTATAGTGTGAGTTTTATGCTTGTGATTAAAATATTTAGAACATTCTGTTAGCATTTATAATGTGTTTTGTATGTCATTTAGTTCCATTAAAATCGTAATGGCTTATTTTACTTAGTGATTCCTGGTTTTATTTCTATTCTTCACTCGTTACTAAATTCTATTTCTTCTTTGGAATTTGAATCCAAAACATGTCCCAAATGTGAAACTTTGTTTTCATATAAAATGGACAGCATACTTACGTACGGTAATCTTACTAGCGATGAAGAATTAGAAGAGTTAAGAAAGTCGTGCATTATGGCGGGTAAAATTGCACGCAACAATTTCGATTGGCGTTTTACAACAATAATTTATCTGCTCTCTTATAATTTGAGTCCTTTTCTGTGGTTCCTAAAAGAAATCGAAAGACCTGCTGTCATTGCTACTGCTGCTGTTAACTATGATTTTCAAAACAAAGTCAAACAGTATGCGTTTTTTACTCCGGGATCAAGAGAAGCAATATTTATAATAAAACATATCGCAAGTATTACGTCCATAAATGTTGGTGCTAAATTCATTATATCGTGCGCTCAAAGAGACAAATGCGATGAAACATTAACATTTCGCTCATTAGCCAGACTTAGTATTTTTAACGTTGTCTTTCTGAGACTTGGGCAAGAAAAGGAGGCGCCGTTTGGAATATTTTCATTCCGACGTTTTACACCCAATAATTGTGAAAATTACATGCCCTTTGCATTGAATTTAAGTTTAAACTGCAGAAATGATCATTGTTTTCGATCACTGTACACAGAAAACCATCTGAATTTTCATCAGTGTAGTTTGGATGTTTCTACTTTAGGAGAACCTCCGCTTTTTTACTTCAAACCCAATTCAACACCTAAAGGTATACACGGTGAATTGATAACAGTAATAGCTAAAGGTTTAAATGCTCAACTAAGAATAAAATTACCTAAGTATGGAGCAGATTGCGGTCATTTTTCTGACGGTTCCTGGACAGGACTATTGGGAGATTTGAATAAAGAGAAATCCGAGATTGTTGCTTGTGGATCACCATTAACTTTTGCTAAATATGGCAATTTCCAAACCACGCAACCTTTTACTGAAGGTAATATGGTATGGGTGACAAAGGCTACGGAACTTAAACCTGCGTGGGAGAAACTCTTATATCCTTTCGATTTGTATTTAAGAATTGGGCTGATTTTGATTTTTATACTTATAATTTGTTTAAATGCATTTATAAAATCGAACATCTGTTCCAAATTTAGGAAATTCTTAAAATTTACGCCCAATCGAAGTGTATTGTTTTATTCGTGGGTAATACTTTTAGGCAATCCTGTCTTAAAATTGACTAAGCGACCGAATTTGTTAATTGTTATCTACTGTTGGATTTGGTTTTGCTTTCTTTTGAGGTCAGCTTACCAAGCAGCTCTTATAACCTGTTTGAAATTTCCATATTATAGAGATGATATTGCTTCTATTCATGAAATATTTAATAGTGGTCGTAGCTTTGGTGGTTCACACACTTTAAGAGAATTTTATACTGATGATCCAGACATTTACAAAAGGTGGTTTGTTCTCAATTTGACTGAATCATTAAAGGTATTAGATAAAATAATTCAAGGAGAATCGGATTTCACTTTGGCTATCGGTAAACATCACGTTGGGTATCACGACAAACTGTATAAAGGGGCAAAAAATTATTACATTATAGCCAAGAAGGTTGTCAATGCTCCCATGGTCCTCTATTTGCGAAACCAATCTTCGTTGGTACGACCTATCGATCGTATTATAAGAAACGTTTTAGAAAGTGGCCTAATGGACCATTTTAGGAAAAAAAATGTTCACTTTCAAAACTTGAAGAAGTTTCAACGTCATAATAAATCTTTATCGTGGAATGAATTTCAAGGTGCTGTAATGATATGGTGTACTGGAGTGTTATTTTCTATCATATACTTTATTGTAGAGATTGCTTCGACGCATTTAAGTTAAAGCTACTACACATTGTATCATAGTATGTAGGTACATGCACAATATTGTTTTTAGTATTGTGTAAGAGAGAAAAATATTAGGTACGTAATTTACTAATATTATATTCAGTTAATTTGAAGATTTGTTCCGTAAGATTCCACTGCAGGATAAATTGAACCCCGCTACAAATTTTATGTAAAAGAATAATTTGTTAATAAATATTATGAAAATTGTAACCAAAATTTGTGTTTTGATTTAGGTACTTGCATAGCATAGACACCTGTTTACTTATTCCATCGTTATAAAATCCCAATTTAGTTACCTTAATCACAGTATAATAATGAGTACCTTAATATTAAGTAGGTATGTACCTATCATATTTTTATAACAATTTTGATAGACATTCAATTCATTTAGGCATGAAATTCAAGAACGCGTTATTGACTTGTCCTAATCTCGTTCCGTCAGTCAGACAAAGCCGATTTGGTGAAGCTATTAATTATTCCGGTATCGACCAAACACCGTTTGTCCGTGTAAAATATATCCACCACATGAATATCATGTTATTTCACGTGTTTCGTAACCATCATCTAGCTAGGTAAACGTTACACCAACAAAATTGTATTTATGATTTACGCAAACACTACGATTAAAATAAAACTACTTTAACGGATTTTTGTTGTGGTTATATTTTGTTTTACATTTTCTGGCGTGATCACAGTAGACTAAGATGGAAGAAGTCTACTTATACAACGTATGGTAAAAATACTATCTACGACTTGAAATAGTACCTAAAACAGATTATAGCCTGACATGTCAGAAATATAAAACACTAGTTGTGCCCTGCGGTTTTACCCGCATAGTTCCCGATCCCGTGGTAATTTCGGGCCTATAGTCCTTCCCCGGACCATAACCTACTCCTGTACCAAATTTCAAATCAATCGGTCCAGTCGTTCTCAAGTTATGGCGTGACAACGGGAAACGGGTTTCATTTTTATATATATAGAATATAAATTAAAACCGCGACAATAATTGTTTCCTATTTAATAGAGACGAACAGGAACTTGATCAAAATTTGATCTAAATATAACATTTTAGTAAATATTAACTCAAATATTAGCAATGAACAAATATTAAAACGAACCACAATCTCAAGCCACAGTATTTTCATGTGTTTATTACAAGTTACAATAAATCGTGTGTACTCAATCTTTGGTTAATAATAAATGTTTTAAGTCAAGTATAATGAAATTCTAAATAAACAGCAGAATATAGAGCTTGTTTTATTAACACTAGTTTATCAAAGTAAGTTCGGTAGATAAGTAAGCTTCATAAAAGTGGGATTATCTCGGTGAAACCGTTTTCGAGATATACGTACTGTTAGCTTTTATCGGAATAAGCTTTTTGTTTTCAAAGTTTATTAATATCTACTAGATTCAGGACGTTATTTCGTGTATGTGAATTAAGGAAAAGTTTTATTAAAATATGAAATTGTATTATAATATCTGGACACTTTCAGTTGAAATGTGACTGCTTATCACAGTTTTATTCATAAGAATACATTGTCTGGTTTTTCAAGGTAACTTTAAGTATTAAACTTCGTCTGAAACACAATAGGCGTCTGGAGTCTAGGTAATTTACAGCAAAAAAATAGGTTGAGTGTGAATTTATAACTTGTAATAAGTATTTATTATTTTTAAAATTAAAATTTCGTTCAAAGAACATTTTGTATTGACTGTAAGTAAGTTACGATCAAATCAAGCAGGACTTATTAAAACAATTTCCAACTACTTTGGGCAACTCTATTAAACAATATTTCTTGGTTTTAAATTCAATTGATCATTTACTTTCATAATTATCAAAAGCCATCTCAGTTGGGCCTCAGCAGATTAATAACATTGATGGTCATTGTGATAATACGAAATGCCTCGATGGTCATCTAACCTTTATATTATCACAGAGACTTTTCTTAACCCGCCACGCCTGCGCGATGTACCATTTCGGCTACTCACAATTTTGGCTGAGTCGAGTCAGTTTAGCCCGCGAAATGATACGATAACATTCGTTCAGCCCCTAGCCCCGTATAATACGAACGTAAAAAGTTTTACGTACGTACAAGTGATTCGGAAGTTAGCAAGTTTGCTTGTTATTTGTTTGGGTAATACTCATGTGAAGTTGCGGGGATGATGAATATGATTTACGTATTCGTGTTTGCAGTTTTATTTAACTGTGTGGTTTGTAAAGGTAAGTTTTTAGTAGAATATTATATGTGCTAAGTAGTTTTAACGTTAGATAAGTATAACATTTTATGTAAAATAAATTAGCGTTTTAATTGAGTTATGAAGGTGTCTTTCTGTCTTTGTCACTTCGTAAACTAATTAGTAAAAAAATATTCAATATTGACGTGAATATTCGTACATATTAGAAAGTATAGTACCTATTATAAATATTAAGAATGTATAATAACCTTAGTTAGGATCGAGACGATTATTCAAAAAATACTTTATGAAAGCTATTTAAAAGTACTTGTATACAGGCAGTTATTTCGCAATCATACCATCTATACTCGTAGGTCCTTTGTGCTTGATGTGATATTTTATGTTATATCAACTGTTGGCCTTTCGAGAGCTCCGTAACGACTCTTTAATATTAGAAGACGGTTAAGAAATTCCACCATTCCCTTCAGAAACAGTTTACTATCATTGTATGAGCAAAAGAAACCTTTAAAAAATATTAAGTCTATTGGTAAAAAAATTAAGTAAGTACTTATGTTTTGATAAAAGAAAAAAATGTTTATTCATTACTAGTGGCGCCCCGCGGCTTCTATGTTACTCAGGGTGAATGTAGCTGACGGTGAAAGGATTTTGGAATCGGTTCATTAGTTTCGGAGCCTATTCGTTACGAACAAACAAATCTTTCCTATTTATAATATTAGTGTAGGCATACATTTTTTTCTTTTTCATTCTCCCATTTAATCCCGCATTATCTTACAATAAGAATAATGAAAATATTCGTAAAACAATAAATTGCATCAAATCAAATAGGTATAAATTCAAAAGACATTACCCTAAAAACCGTTGTCACTTTACCTACTACTTGAGAACAATAAGTAAGCATTGTATAGATACAAAAGTATAAACACGAGGTGGTAAGGCACAATAAAGTATTCATCTCAATCATGAAAGGCTCAAGGATCCTTCTCTATGTTACGGGATATAGTATGACAAAGACGGACGCCCTTTGTCTAGATATTCGATTTCGGCTCATGAAATGATCGATTGTATATGTGTCTTAACCTATCGTCGATTAGGAGCTTACCGCAGCTTGTCACGGTATAATTGAGTATTTGTAACCATAGAAAAGTAATAGTATGTCGCAGAAACTATAACGGCATTCCGAAAGTGCCTATGTCAAAGGACAACTAAGGCACTTTCGGTAGGGGTAAATATTGTCTTGCCGCACTGTTTGCCTCACCATCGCAAAGAAATTAAACTAGGCAAAACTTTTACGAATATATTCTTATAGTAGGATGTAAGCGCGGTGATTAGGCATATTCTTCCTTACTGTGCTTATATATTGTATCTGTGGTAGTGAGGCCTTTGCCTAAGAAGAGGTACCTAATAGACCAATAACCTATATACAAATGTCTAGTAACGTGCTATTACTTCAAAATATATGTACTATTTCTTAGGCATATCGTAAAATGGTACTTTCGTTTTCGCATACGCAAAGTAATTTAAACGTCAGACGTGAGTTCGTAGTTTGCTACGATATTTTCGTAGCGACATGGAACGTAGCACCAGTATGTAGCGTTTCGGAATTGCTACGGCGACGATGAAATTTAACGTGAGAGCTTTCATAAAAATTCATATTATTATGAGTTTAAATCTTTAAAGTTTAAACGAAATTGTTTTGGTATAACACCAAAATTGGAACGGTTTACTTGGACCGAGTAACACAGTCTAGTCTAAGTATTTCGTTATTAAAGTAATGAAAGAGTCAGATGTTGCTAATAGTCAGTATTTCTCTTAGAATTGCTTATTTAATTTTAAGTAAGGTTTTAGTATATTTAATAGCACATAACTTACAATAAAATTAAATATTTTGTATTGTAAAAAAGAAGCAAGAGCAACACAACATTTTTTTACTTTTAGGTGTGCGGTTTTTCGCAATTAGATTACTCCGGTTTGGGCCTTTATTTGTGCAGTAATATTTTATGTTGAATTAACTTAAACTTTTAGTGGTTACAATATATAATTGCTATCGGTGATATACGACAACCATGACTAAGCTGCTTTAAATTATTAAAAGGCACATTATGTGCCCTTCGAGGCACGGAAACGGTTATGAAATTAAAAATCACTGGTAACGGATTTAAATATAATATAGTGACACCCGTTACACCCATTCATACTGAGACAGTGCCAGACGTTGCTTAACCGTATTAATTACATTCAATCCAAGAATAGTATTGTGCTATAATCGCTTCTTTATTCAGTACTAAGTTAAATTTAGAAACTTAAACACAAACTTACCTAATTACAATTCAAAAACAATCAATAATCCTAAGAAACTAATTTGCTCAGTTAATTGGACTATAAGTCAAATTAATTGAGCATTTATTGGAATCAACGAAGTTGGCTTCCATTTGGGTAAAGTACTAACAATAATGTTTGTTAAGTAATTGTTCTGTTACCGATATATCTATTGTATTATTTTCTTACTAGCTGCGCCCCGCGGTTTTACCCGCGTGAATCCCAATCCCATAGGAATTTCGGTATAAAAAGTATATTATGTGTTATTCTTAGTTATAAGGTAACAACATCTGTACCAAATATAATCTAAATCGATACAGTAGTTTTGCGTGAAAGAGTAACAAACATACAAACTTTCGCATCCCTACTAATATTATAAATGCGAAAGTAACTCTGTCTGTCTGTCTGTTACCTTTTCACGGCTAAACTACTGAACCGATTGACTTGAAATTTTGTACGGGGGTAGCTAATGATCCGGGAAAGAACATAGGCTATGTTGGAACTACGCGGGTGAAACCGCGGGGCACAGCTAGTTTATAATATTAGTAGGATTAATCTTGTAGGATTTCCTTTAATATATTACCTTCACGTGTTGTAATTCCAGATTAAATAGCAACTATCTCATCCAATTTTCACACAAGATGTATTGACTCTGTACCGGTTCTACTAGACACGTTTTAATCCCCTAGACGCGAAAAGGGTTAAAGAATTTCGGGTGTATAGACATAGATCTAGATACTTTTTCTACCTTTGATTCTTTGTAGTTCAATATATAGAATTGTGGTAAATAATGCTTTTTTCTATTGGAATTGAATAGAATATTTAAATTGTAGCGTATTTATTCTATTTTACAAGCGATGAAACATACTTAAAGGCTCGAAAAAACCGCAATGGTATTCTGAGATAACAATGGTTTTTATACCTGGTTTGTAGCTTTGATTTAATAAAATATTTACTTCAATTCTAAAAAGTAAATATAGTAAGTATGATAATAAGTACATTATGTTTTTCGAAGCACCTTTTTGTTTCAGTAGTTAAAGTGTAATTTTAATGGCGGTTAGATTTCTTTCAAATGTGTGATGAAATTCTAAAATAAGCTTTTGTTAGGGTTTGAAAAAAATAGAAGTACCTAGTTAATTATTCAAATGAAGTACTATTTTATTGTATAACAAAGAATTGGAAACTCCTCGCCTAATATATTGTTGTAATGTTCTTTCTCTTTTTACATAACATTGTTCGGTGCTCATTCAATTTAACGTACCAATACGTGCCAATTTCCAATGCATGCCTTTGTATGCGAGAGAACATACTGCGTTCGTAGCGCCATGAAATTGATAAGCTATTCTCGGTCTTGTGAAATACTTATGTATCTACTCGACTGGAATTTACTACGTATGCCTAAAATGAATGTCTTTTCAGCGCGCTTGTATAAGCAAACTTGTATAATTTTACGGGTTTTTCAAAGCCTATTCAAGAATGTTGAGATCAAGCGATTTCTAAGTAATTTTCAATGGTTGCACTTTATCTTTTGTTTAAGTAAGCTTAGAAATATTGAAAAGTGTTTTCTAAAAGCGATTAGTTGTAAAGAGCAAATCCTTTATTTAATTAAGTTATGTTTAAATGTCCATTTCTTTAATCGCGGTCCGATTTCGTGGGTTAGTAGGTAAACCCGGCGTTTACCTTTTCATGCAAATGAGGTGTGTTTGAATCAAATCTCGCTGAGGTTCACGGGGACGCAGGTGCTCTTCACTTGTTTTGATTGTATTATAGTACACTACCTACGATATTAGGTTAGTTGTCCCGCCATATCTGTGTGTGGTACAATAAATAGTGGTATCTACTCGTAATCCGTATACTTACACGTACTAAATACATAATATTAAAAATATTCCTACTAAGTTACTAATAATAAAAATGTTAAAGCTTGTATGTATGAAGGAATGGTTAAATTACGGGGAACAACACTTATTGCCTAGAATTCTTTACACAATCCGTAATCACAGAAGACTATTTGGAATGTAAAATAAGGATGAAAACTCCGAATTCAATATTTGGAAGTAGAGTAGTGTTAATTAAAATAAAGAATCTTTGTTTAATAATAGTTATTTATGGTACAAGCGAGGTAAGTTGGTGATTACTTCCGAGGCGCTATTGAGGCCCGAGCCGTCAGGCGAGGGTCTGAAGATAGCCGAGGATAGTAATCATCAATACACGCGTGTACCATACAACGTTTTTCAACACATTTGCGAAGAAATTATAATTTTTCGCTAATAAATAAACAGTTTTTCTATTCGCGCGCATACAACACAACAATGGTGATCGGCCAAAGACTAAAAGAATATACTTATTAAAAAAAAATCGAATGAATGAATGAATGGAATCCACCATAGACCTAACAAAAGTAAGGAAACATAGTTGGGGTTTGTTTTTAAAATGTATGGACACAATTTTTTTGGTATCGAAACTTTAAAGTAATTTTAAAGTAATTTAAAAAAACAATCTATAACTCACTAGTGAATAAAACGTGTCATTATTCAACTGTTTTTGCACAAATAAGAGCCCCTTTATGAGCAAGTGTGTTGAAAAAAATATAATCCACTTAGATTAAATTATTATCTTTCCCTAAAAGGCCTTCCCTAAAATTCGATTGCAAAAATCAATAACACTATCAGTGATCTATAATTTCTAACGCAAATTCTGGAGAATATGATTGAACTGTTTCAACGACGATGTTCATTTCTAGAAAATAATACTTAGGTATTCGTCTTTACGTTGCTTTTATTTATATTACTATCATTAGATAAAAGAATTAGGATTTGGAAATTATACTGAAATAGAAGCATACCCAAAATACTATACCCCTCGTAAACACGGACTATACTTAGGCAGTGTACTAAACTGAAATGTAGAGCAACGGTAGAGCAAAGACCTTTTCTCACAGTGATATTGTACAATGAGGTATACCTATGCTAAAATATCGAGGCAATATAAAATTTGACCTTATTAACACCTGTACTAATAAACTGAATTCTTTTTGCGAAGAACGTAAAAAAGAAATATTATTCCATATCGTGATTTTATTTATATTGTTCACTGCTGTTATTGATAAAATGTTGAATGAATTTATTACTACAAATAAATCTATTGTTGGACGAAATACCAAATAATGCATTCAGGACTATTGTAGACTATAATCTAGTTTTTATAACAATATTGCTAAGCACCTGGCCTGACCTAAAGTCTAGTTTAGCGAAGGTGTATGCTGACACGCAGGGCAGAGCGAGCAGATTTTGTAAAGCATGGAACGTCGCGAGAGAGAGCAGGTTAGACACATGTCTGCGTCGCACGTGCCTGCTCTGCCCTGCGCGGCCTGCGTTCGCCTGCGTTTCAGCATACGCCTAGTCTCAGCCTTAGCTATCTGAAGGAGACAAAAGGTGACACGCTCGCGACGGCCACAAATCGTATCAATACCTTTCTAGATTCCATTTAATATTGAAACAATTTCCAATAATGTACAATCTATTTGTCAATGCGGTTTTAGTTACTATCGAAATTTTAGACTTGTGATCTAAAGACGGTTTAATCAAATAAGTCATGAAATATACTTTAATATCAATTAAGTTGAAGCTTTTATTAATTTTATTAAGTTATTCAATTTTATTGCGATAATTTAGCAAAAAATCGTATTGTTGCTTTCAAGAATTTATTACAATATAAAAATTCGAATTCATAAATGTAATAATTATTTTCTGATTTATTAAACCAAAGTCTAGTAAATAAAATATATATATTGTGTTGTACTCTGTTACCTATCCTCATTATTTGGATCTCTTGTAATGAAATTGCTTTTTAGGAGATCTTAATACTTACTTATTTAATCTTAAGTATTGTAAAGTGTAACATGCGTAAAAACAAATGACTTACTTTTTTATTAAATTTTATATTAAGCACCTACTTCGTTTCATTTTGAAACAGATCATTTTTTTATTATCTATGTTCTTACGAATCATCTTTTTAATGGCATATTCGTATCGATATTTCAGTTATGTAGAGATATTAAGAACGTTATTGGAAAAAATCACATTAATACATGTGATGCATAAAGGATTTTCGAAAATCCCATATAAGGAAAAGCAATTTGTGTTTCTCTACATATTATTTTGTTTTGATACGAAATATCAAAGGTAAGCGGCTTAACAGAGAAAACATTTTAACGCAAATCTGATATTCGGGAGTATTGGGAATCGAACACTGCTTACGTATACCTAATACAATCAGTAGTCAGTTATTATATTATACTAGCAGCGCCCCGCGGTTTCACCCGCGTAGTTCCCGATCCCGTAGGAATTTCGGGATAAAACATAGCCTATGTTCTTTCCCGGATCATAAGCTACCACTGTTCCAAATTTCAAGTCAATCGGTTCAGTAGTATAGCCGTGAAAAGGTAACAGACAGACAGAGTTACTTTCGCATTTATAATACACATTCGTTAGGATTCTTACTTATTTATTATAAACAAGTAAACATTAATAACCCATGTTTTAAAGTTAGAACATTAAAGTCTAAGCACTATAGTAGCATGAAAACCTGCCTACCAATCTGGAGATTTCCGTTTTGATTCCTGAGCAGAGTGATGCTATTTGTTACTTAAATCGTTTGAAGTTCAAGAAAAATAATTATTATCTGTGGAACCGAGTGGCATTTTGCCACCCTATTTGCGCTATTGAAAAAAATCGAAGTAATCACTACATAGTATAAAACAAAGTAGCTGTCGCAGACTGTCTGTCCCTATGTATGCTTAGATCTTTAAAATTACGCAACGGATTTTGATGCGGTTTGTTTTAATAGATAAAGTGATTCAGTGGGAAGGTTTTTAACCTAATTTTATCCCCATATTCCTAGGGGAACGGGAACTACGCGGGTGAAACCGCAGGGCGTCGCTAGTACTAAATATAGAAAAGATTATTGTTTGTTTGTAATTAAAAACTGAAAAGAAATCTTATTCTAATTGAAAGCTACATTCTCACTGAGTGACATAGGCTTGCCATAACTTTTTTACGGTTAAACAGCAGAACGCATCTAGTAAACAAATTGTAAAAAAAATCTGATAAAAAAGTATTTTAACTTCATTAATACACGATGCACTTATTGATAAACACATTAGCTTTCACATATTATTATTTATATGTTTTAGCTATAAGAAAGTTACTTACAAAAGTTACTTATCACAGTTTGCTTAACTTCGAATGTGCTAACTTTTGCAGTTGACTGTATACCTGCTATGTTCGATACGTTTTCTTATATAACTACATATTTCTGTTGGTAGGGTTAGTTATGATCCAAAGGATTATATCTAAAGATATTAAAGGATATACTCGAAGAGTTTCACTAACCTACACGTTATTATTAAGATATTTCTATGTATTATTATATTTTTCTTCCTTTGTGTCTTAAGTTTCATTGTGGTATAAGTACAAGGATTGATATTAAATACTGGCTTCACAAGCCACGTAACGGTCTATCCTGTGGGAATTTCGTATATAAATGTCCTACAATCTATTTCGGAACGAACTTACCGAATTTCATCTTAATCTTTTTTTCGTAATAAGTACATATATTTAACCTCACATCAAACGATAAGAATTTTGGTAGGATTTTGTCTATTATTACAACATTTATACATAATAATTTTAGTACACTTTGTTTTCTATCAAAAACTAAGTAGGTTAGGTACTTGTAAGAAGTATCCCACAGTTGTCTAAAGCTCTATGACAATAGAAAGAGACCTTGGCATATCAAAATATTATGATTAACGGGATATTTACCATGTATATTATTTATTTCGAGTTTCCGATATTTCGACGCTGTTGCAAGCGCCATGATCACGGATGAACTGAACGGTAAATATCCCGTTAATCATTATAATTTGAGTTCTAATACCATGATAACTATAAAAACCTTGGCATATGTTTATGTTACCTTTGAAATACGAAAATACTAACTAATTACAATTGTACATTGAGGGCGAGGTATTATGATACTAATACGTTGTACTCATCGAAGTTAATTGGGTTTAGACTAAACAATTTCATTGCTAATGTTTTGTTTCGAATTTAAAACATTATTGCTTCATTCGGAGAGGTTTAGTGTTCAACAAATAATAAACTCGGCATAGAACCTATTTAAATGGTAATTTTAAAGCAATAATTACTACTGATGGTGTCGTTTATTTTATTTGTCTGTGATTTCTCATTCAGATAATGTAAGTAATTGGCTTGCACCCGTGGTTTTTCTTTTTGCTCTTACAGCCTTACCAATAAAAAATACCCACTGTGTATATTCTTGATATAACGAATTATTAATATGCTTCACACTCGTTATATCAAGAATATACACAGTGGGTATTTTTTATTAGTAAGGCTGTATCTTTCTAAGTTAAAGAAGTTTGCCTTGGCTATCAAATCTAAAGTTACTTTTTTAGCAATAATTATTGAAATATTGGAAACTAGAAATGAATTAGGTAGCAAATATTCGCTGGTGTATGATTATTACTATTGGAAAACTTCTTAAAACAAAATTGTTGAAAAAACCTTCATAAAGGTTGCTTCGGCTCTTACATTTTTTATGAATTTGATTGTAGGTAGTATCCGTTTGAAGAAAAATAAAGTTTCCGTAGTCAATAATATGATCAATTTATATTATTTTATTACCTTAAATGGAAAAAATATTCCCGAAGTCCCAAGACACTTAAATTCTAACAAGTCGATCAAGTAAATAATAAAGTACTTATAGGTAAGTAGTATAAAAATAAAATCGGTTACTTACTTTTTACATATTATTAGCAGAGCCCCTCGGTTTAACCCGCGTAGTTCCCGTTCCCGTGGGAATTTCGGGATAAAAAGTATTCTATGTTTAATTCTGATGTATAAGCTAAATTATTGTAGTTTTATTAAAATCCATTCAGTGGTTTTTGCGTGAAAGAGGAACACACATCCATACTCACAAACATTCGGCTTTATAATATTACCTAGTAGGATATTCCATCTGTAATTGATCATTAAATTGCTAAAGATTAAGTTCCTACCAAATTACTTACCTTCCAATTACAACTTCCTAGTAAGTATGTTAAGTTACATACACTTATTAAATTAAAGCTCCCACAGTACGTATCTTGTATAATTAATTAAAACTAAACAGCCGACCGCGCATAATGTAAACCTAATTGTGTAAATTATATTCATAAAGTTGAACATCATTATTACATAATAAAAGTTTGTTAATTATATTGAATTATTTATGTTTAACAACCTTCGAAATTTGCAACCTCAGGGACTGTTTGTATGTAGGAGTAGTTTGGTTGTGGTTTTTTAGGATAAGGTTAATCAGATTAGCATTAAATTTTTAATTTTAAGTTTTTATCATAGACTTTTTTATAGTACTGTTGGGAAAAACTGCCTAAATAGAGAAAGTTAGGAGCATCTTTTTATGACACTATGTTTATGTATTGAGTCAATCTTTTCTGCGCCGTCGCTGTAATCGCATCTTTTGGTTGTCAGTTTATTGAAAATGTATCCAAATGACATTAGAGTCATAATAAGCAATAATAGCTTCTGGCCGCCGCACTCAATACTTACCTCAAACGTGTGACTGTCACTCATAACTTATTAAGTACTTATTTCGTGGATTTTCCGATAATTTTCTGTCATTTGAACTGTAGAGATTTTTAACATACGCTTCACATAAGTTATAGAAGTTTGTGCATTAAACAACTATCGAGTAAAGACGAGGTCAGTTCGCTAGAAATAACAATAAAACTTGACCTAACATACTATAAAGTATAAAGTGAACTTTCCTATATAAAACTGAATATACTGTACTCGCTAGTAAGTAGTCAAACTGTTCCATATTATCGTTCAGAAACTCTAACTATGTACCAATATCTACGTTGCGTTCTACAACTTATGGGTTAAGTACTTAAACGTTCTGGAAGTTTATAACGTCTTGTAAATGTGAATCAGAAAGAACTGAAATAAGAAAGAAAGGAAATACCGAAGAAAGTATATACTCGTAGGTGTAGTTATAGGTTTGAAATGTTTGTATATTTTTTAGGTACTTAAAAATTGGTAGGACAAAATATCCACCTGTATAAAATTAAAAGGGAAAAACTAAATAAAATCTATTTATTATGTATATGTTTTCTAAGTTTTAGTTTAAAAATACATAAACTTTAATAGTTGCCTGTATAATATTATCCCTACCAAAATACCAACTTAAAGTACATACAAACTAATTTACAATATGATTTTCAGATATGTATTTACTAGCTTAGCTATCTATGTTATTTAGAGTTACAGACTTATTTAAAATTGAAAATGTTCACATCGGTAAGTAAAATATAAATAAATTATGAAGAAAATGCTGTAGGTTAGGTACGGGATCGAAAGTCGATATACTTAGTCTTATTTTTCGGAATACTTGTTTTCTCTATTTTCCGAATAGCTGTCAAACACAAAAGTACTCTTTTTAAAATAAAACTTAAATATTTATACTCATATAAGTACTTAGATAATATTAAATCATTGAAATTAATTATTCAAATTTTAATATGACAGGCTGTTAATTACCTTATATGTACTTACCTATATTGTAGAGATATGATATCTCTACGTGCTGAATTATTGATGATAAGTAGATCTAAGTGGCTTAAGAACTAATTAATACAAATGTGTTTACTTATACTTTACCCATAATGCCTCGCGGTTTCTATCTACATTCTGTCTGTCTGTTACCTTTTCATGGCTAAACTACTGAACCGATTGACTTGAAATTTGGTACAGGGATAGCTTATGGTCCGGGAAAGAACATAGAAAACTTTTTTATCCCGAAATTCCCACGGGGACGGGGACTACGCGGGTGAAACCGCGGGGCGCTGTTAGTTTTATACTAAACAAAGCTACAAAATTTGCCTTTAGAATCATACGGGCATAATTTTGCACAAATGTATGTGTTAATATTAGTGTGTAATGTATATAACTAGCAGTAAGTGTTCCATAAATAAATAAATAAAAATAAACCACATCTTGAACCATTAGGTATGTCTATTGATGAAAACCTCATTAAAATCCGTAGCGTAGTGTAAAAGATCTAAGCGAAAAAATGTACATACTCGTAGGTATATAATAAGGGAAACAGACAGCGGGAAACGACTTTGTTTTATACTACGTTAAGATGTAATTGCTTATTACAAAAGTAGGTCTTCCCCTTGAGACATTCGAACGTGAATAAGGTCGATTTTACGTAGATACTATTCCAAATATCTTGTAATTTATTACTCTATGTCGCCATTAATATTAGTAGTAAAATTAGTTCATGAAGTAATAAAAGTTCCTTAGAATATGATAGTCGAAATATATTTTTTGGGTTTTAAATATAAAATATGATATTAGTTATTTCATTTAAATTTATTTTTAAACAACCATATGAGTACTTATTGATTGACGAGGAACCCTCAAAATTCTAACATAAAATATGCTATTATACTTATTCAATTCAAATCTAATTAAATAACCTTATACTTAGGTACTTATTGATTGACAACGAGCCTTCAAAATTCTAACAAAAAATATCACAGCTCACACAAAGTATCCAAATTAATTGCGTAGAGGTCTAATTGTGTAAAACTGCCTACGTACGAGTAAAATTAAGTGATAAGTAAGTAAAGTCGTTTTTAGTATCCATAGAAGGAAATCTTTACGTTATAATAAAAAATAAAAATGCGAAAGTGACTTTGCATGTTACGCTTTCGCGTCATAACTACTCGATCGATCTTCATAACATTTTTCATACACAGAAAGAAATACAGAATATTTTTGTACCGAAATTCTATCAAAATCTGCAGAAACGGGAAACAGGTACTTCAACTAGTTACTTATTCAATTTGTAACGTTAATTTGTTTTGCAGATCAACCAAAATTCTTAGGTACAGAAACGAATATTACAGTTGTAGTCGGCAGAGATGCAACATTAACCTGTATTGTGGAAAATCTACTTAATTATAAGGTAAGATATAGAATAAGTTACTTAGTATTTATTTCTAGGTAAGTACAGTGCAACCTCTATATAACAAATCGGAGGGAAACAAGAAAATATTCGTAATATCAAGTAATTCGTTGAACTGAGGTTTGTTATGTTGAGGTTAGATTGGCCTAAAATTCGTTATAAAGAGGTTGTACGCAAAGAATGTTCGCAATGTAAAGGTATATTTTATATTGACTCTTATGGACAATTCAAGGGGATTACGAAGAATTTGTTAAATCGAGGAAGTCGTTATATTGAGGTACGTTATATTAAGGTTGCACTGTATTAGAATGTCATAGCTATAGGTACGGTAATGAATTAATAACGTCTATTAACGAAGATGCAAATACGCGACTTGAGAAAATTCAAACAAACCTTCTCTATTTTATCTAAAATATTATTAATTAATTCCAAACTCTTGTTATAATAATCTCCACTCTAAAGAGGAACTACTAGAGAGTTATTAATTTCGTAATTTATTTATTTAAGCGCCATCTTAAGTGTATCGTTAAGTGCCTCCAATATAGAATCGAAGTGGCACGAAACGCGTCTAATAGATTGCTCATTTACTTAAACCCAGGCAATAAGAACGTGTGTGTATAAACCAAATACCGGTATGCCTATTACACTCGAGATGCCTTTGATGTTCCTTACATTACACCTACGGGACTCAGGACCGCTACCCCATTAGTTAAGCTAATAGTCACCATTAATCATTTCCCGTAGTAATGCGTTTCCATTCATATTGTAACGCGTACTCATAGAAAAGGTTAGGAACACAGATTATTTATCAGTTACATTTGAAATCGTAAACATTATAACAGACAGTGAAGTAGTTCTGTCCTTCCAAACAGTAATTATGAAGGTAAAGTTACGTCATTCCGTGCACCGGCCTCTCTCGTGAAATATGTCTCTCCTCTTGCCCTTATTTTGTATGAATAAGCCGAGGATAACTAGCTTTTTCATAATTACGTTGGTGTTGTCTTCAACTTGTGAGTCAGAAATCATAATTATGGGAAGGTAAGGAAGGGAGAATTTAACATGGGCCGGCCCGCCCTCCTCGGTCTCCAGGTAGACAAGACATAATTCAGCTTTAATAAACAGATTATGCTTTTTGTTCTGAACTAACTCAAGAAAAATAAGATTTATTTTTGCCAAAGTACAACTTGATTTGAAAATTAAATCTGAAATGTCAAACTTGTAAACTTATTATGAGTTACTAATACAAACATACAGATATTAAAACGAGAATAAAATTCGGTACCTACTAGTTTACGAAAGATAGTTTATCATCATCATCGTGCCAACCCTAAATAAGGGTGATCAGTATTTATCAACCACGCTGGCCAAGTGCGGGTTGATCATCTTCACACACAGCTTTAGAATTTCTAGTAATAGTTTATATTACGAACAAAATCTTACGCGTCCAATTCAGTTCATGCACAGCACAGAAACAATAAAATAAAACTGAAACAGTAAGCAGTATTCAGTGTAAAAGTTGAAACGAGTTAAACACGAGTAAACGTCGAAACACTTATCACATTTTCACGCCGCAATGGTCCCGAGTAATTCCCGGGTCCCAGAGTCTGCAAAATATGAATTGCTCTACAGTACAGCCATAAAACATGGTTCTGCTCAACGCAAAGGAAGCAATTTCACTGAACAAGCCCCTTTGTTGGCTGAATGCTTGATTTTGATCCTTGTCCATTGTAACGGCCTTGTACCTTAAATTACTATTTCCAATGCATAACCCGTTTAATATGTACCTGTTTAACACGATTTGTGGTACAATAATTTCAAATTATTATTACCGATCGCCATAATTCAAGGTAGGCTTGTGGCCCTCGGTGGGAAATCATTATGATATCATGGTGAATGAATATTTTAATTTTGTTACCAAAGAAAAAAAATACCAAAATCTGTTTAATTCTAAATATGTACTCGTACAATTTAATTGTTTGTTTCTTGATTATATTATTCTTTGATATAAGTACGTTGAGTTTAGTTTTCTACTAAATGAGTAAATAATAAATCTTAGTTCACCTCGTTTGCTAGGAATAAAAGAGAGTTATCTGATCTGCAGTTAAGTCTTACAGATTTTACAATTAATTTGCTATTTAAATTAAAGTTATTTCTTTCTTCAAATACAGTTACAAATTATAATTTGTAACTGTATTTGAAGAAAGAAATAACTATTTGACGTGGTCATTGAGACACTTACATATTAACAACCTAATTCCTTCACAGGTCGCATGGCTTCGAGTGGATACCCAAACAATCCTCACGATAGGTTCGCACGTCATAACCAAGAACCATCGTATCGCAGTCTCTAAGACTGACCAGACTTGGTCACTGACGTTGAGAGACGTCAGATTGACAGACGGAGGAAGATACATGTGTCAGATTAATACGGAGCCGATGATCACGCAGACACATCATTTACATGTGTTTGGTAAGTTAAGGTATAAGTTGGTAGCCAACTGCAGACAGCAGCAGCAGACCACACGTCGTCGCCTAACGTCATCATGACACTTCGCCGTCTGCTGCTGTCTGCAGTCGGCTACCAACTTAAACGTTTAGTCTATACTAATATTATAAAGAGAAGAGGGAGAGATCATTTGTTAGATATAAAGGCTCCGAAAGGATGTATTTAGGTGAAATTTGGTATTGTTTCTTATAACCAGGAATAGGATACTTTCTGTCAGGCAAATACTGTTATGACAAATAAGAAGACAAATATAGTATAACTACGCTAGTACTCGTTATTATACCGTGGTATAACTGAGGGCTTCCCAAACTTATTAGCACATTTACGCCTTTGGGAAGGTTCATATCTGACGGAACATGCGTCGCGTATTATCGCTCGCGTAACGCCAGAACAGACAAATGTATAGAAAAACACTTGACCGTTCACACTCAACTGATTATACGTTAGTGCGTTGTGCTATCAGGTCTGAGATTTTTCAGTACTGATAGTTGATGGCATGTCATTTATGAGAATCTGGGCTCTAAAATTCACTGGACTCAGGCACAACGACTCACGACTGTTTATCAGTTTGGGAAGCCCTGATATAGCTCAAATTGTGCTCATTATCTAAAATGAAGCATAATATTATATTTTTATATTGAATATCCATTAACTCCAATTACCTTAATTAAGGATAACCTTTTATGAATTTGAGGTAAAAATGTTAAAAATAATCCTTTGTTTTCTTCATCAATTAAAATTCGTACAAATCTTGTTTTTGATCTTAAAATATAATAATGAGAGAAGCTTTACTTTAATAATCATTATTTTACTTATTTTTATAATACGTAAGTTATTTAAGAAAATAATTATACCCTGATCGTTATTTTAATATTTAATTATTGCAAAAATAAGCACGTCCTTTAAAATTCAAACTCCATTTACTTCTCTTTATCTATAGAGCTTCTACAAGCTATAGAACGATATTACTATTACTACATTACGGAGATAAACTCTTTGTTGTACACGGCTTACACATACAAAACACATCAAAACTAGTACACGAAGTGCTATCAGAGGCCAGTCCTTTCATCTCTAAATAAGATCTTTTCCAGGCTACCTTTAGATTACCTTCAGGAGAGAATCATATACATACATAACATAACATAATTATTCACTACATCATCTCTTTATAGTAACTGACCCCTAACTAAGTTCGAAACTTGTATCTAGGGTATCAGAAACTACGCACACACTCATTTACACACACACCCAGACCGTGACAAACATTTGTGGTTCACACAAATATTCACCCCGCGCGGGAATAACATGTGTAACTTTTATCCCACAGTCCCACCAGACATAGTGGACTCGGATAGCAGTGGCGAAGTGATTGTCCGTGAAGGTGACAACGTGACGCTACACTGCGCCGCGTCAGGGACCCCTGAGCCCAGCATCACGTGGAGGAGGGAAGACTTGACGCCTATGTTGGTTGGAGGGATCACTGGTAAGGGATTCAAGCTATAGAAGGTATATTACTTATATAAGAAAGATCGTTTGTGTGTATACAAATACTCATACGTATCTGAATGTTTGAAACATACTTTTATAATTTGTGTTTAATACATTATGATGATACTTTTTCGTCTTCAAAATCTCATGGGATTTGCGTAGTAGAAATGAAGGAATGGAGGAAAAAAATTAGTTCTTATAGAGTTTCTTATATCTAGTTTCTAGATCTTGAAAACATTTCATTAACCAGTTTGCAAAAGTTTTTCCAAAAAATCCTATAAAAACATCTTTACATACATCATTGTACGGAAACGCCTTGAAAAAGCAAAATATTGGTGTCAAAAAAGCTTAAAAGATTAAACATCACATCACAATGGGTCGCCTAAGCACTAAAGGCGTATCCAACTTACTTATAATAAGAAACTCGTATGCAAATTTCAATCCTAGGCCCACAAGTTTAGCCTACCCTCAATCCCTGTTAGAGTTAAAGTACCAAGATTAAGTAAATAGTTAAGAAGATACATAAAACTTTCTCTGATAAGTATTTAACTATTAACTATATTACATATAAGTATATTAATTGAAGACGGTAGATTATTCTTGATACTAATTTACTAAGAGTAATAGACTATTATCCCAGCAGAGGATTATGACCCTCTTTGAGAGATGGTTTGTATCCTTTGAAATATGTATCTACACGTATCGTATACGTGGGTTTGGAAGGACAAGACAAGGAAAAATAATATAAAAACTTTTCTTGTCCATACTTAACAACGACTACTTTTATTCTTAAGTTGGTTTGTTTATTGGCGATGTTATTATTGGCTTATTTGTCTATAATAATTTTGTAAATGTAAAAGTAATTCTGCTACTATTTCGTAATTTTAACTCTTACTCTATTGTTACACTATTATGCCAATGTTTGATGTTTAAGTTATCGCGTCAAAATTAAACTGTTTATTGTAGGTAATTTTAGGCCTCACTCTCATTGACAGTGTTAGGGCCTATTTCCGAACTTCAAGTTACTCACGAAGTAAAGTTAGTTTGGTCTCTTTCTTACTATATATATCAAGTGACAAACACAAAACTTGTGAGTACCTACTCGGAACGTTACTTGAAGATCGTGAAATAGGCCCTTAATATAGTGAAGTGGAAAGAAAGCATACAATTGAAATTATTAATATAGAAATATTGCTTTCTACACTCACAGAAAAACATACAGAAAATGCTTTAAAGCATTGTTTTCGTACAAATAAATTAATTAAAAAATATATTAGAAAGGGTTTAAAAATTCCTAGAAAATTCGTTTGATTTAAGTTCTCTTGGAAACCTGATTTCAACGAATTAGACACAGACAAGACGTAAACAGAAAACCAGTTGACATAAGTATACGAGTATGTACTTTAATATGTATTATAACTACAAATTAAAACGAAAGAAAAACACAAAATTAAATTTAATCCGTTCAAACTTTGTTTTCGTTCAGTAAAGTTCTAAGTAAATAAAACTAATTAAATTCTGTACTTAATCATTTATTGAGAACTCAATACGTAGTTAGAAAATAAATTTAATTAAGCCATATCAACTGATTTTTAACAAAAAAGTTTAATCTTAGTTACTAAGAATTGCAAAAAGGGCTGAGACTCTTTTTTAATCGACTGCCTCAGAAGAATCGTAATATTCTTTCTGAAATCAAGAATATATTTGATCTAAAGTTAGATAAGTATTTAAAATGGGAAGCGACATCAATACTTCTAATTACACCGGTTTAACGGTTAACGGGATTAACGGTTAACCGAGTCTGTTTATTCAATTTTTCATAATACTAATTATCTTTGGTGACAACCGCATACAATCCAGTGATTTCTAAAATAAGCACCATAGAAAAACCAACAGACAAAAGCAAAACATGGCGAATTTCCTTATAAATATACCTTCATTTTATACGTATAGATGTTAAGATACGCATAAATTCTAAAAAAATTATGTGATCACAGTGAACAAATGGAGCGACGCGTGGCTGAACATGACTACAGTGGCGCGCGCCGTCAACGGTGCTTACTTCTGCATCGCTACCAACGGCATACCGCCCTCAGTCAGCAAGAGGATACTGCTACATGTGTTATGTGAGTGACATACTTACATGTACATTATTCTAATAATATTATAATCTGTAAATTTTGTATAGACGTTTATATTATGATGTTTTTATTTTAAATCCGCGATGAATTCTTATATGAAGACATTCGTATATAAAGAGAAATTTGAAATCAGTCGTGGCCCGTGGCAGATCAAATCCGATAAAAGTAAATGGATTCTAATTAAAGGAGTCTCTAAAGAGACTAAAACTGCGAGGTAAAACTAGTTTCAAATACGTATTATCTAAAAACAGTCGAAGAGGGTAGAGGTACGTACATAAAATCAATTATGAGAACCCATAAAAAACCTTCAACAAAATTAATTCATTAAACTATTCTATAAATATATAGTTACGCAATATCGTTTAACCGTTACAGTAACTATAAGTATCGTTATAATCAACGTTCAGCTACAGAAATTAACTATACACTAATTGAATGTATGTAATCTATTTAGGTGTTCGCTCAAAGCGTTATTAAATACCTTCTGTAAGCGCATACGACAATAACTACACAATTGATGTTATTTAATTAGTATAGATTACACGGAATCTGTTAACGTAGTTTAATTAATTACTTAGTTTTCTTTACAAAATTGAAAATACTGGTACATATATATTGTTTCTCTACTTAAATAGATATAATTATTACATGAAATATTTTCAATTTAATGTATTACTGGTATGATATAATCGTATTGTCATATTAATTACTATTTACTTGTTAGTTCCGCTGTTTTATGCCATTTTTAAATTACAATTTTCTCATATATGATAGCTAGCAACGCCCCGCCGTTTCATTCGCGTAGTTCGCATTCCCGTGGGAATACAGGGATAAAATATAGCCTATATCACTCGGGGTGAATGTAGCTTTCGAATGATAACTTTCATCCCGTTTTACCACCTTAGGGGTGGAATAAAAAGAAAATCTTCTATGGGATAAAAACACACGTGTAAGCTATAGCAGAGCACTATTAGTTTAAGCTCTCTTCTTGCTTAATTAATTAATCAGTCAGAACATAATACAGATAATAAGTATATCTATAAATAAGGTCTGTACATACATAATACCAGTACGAATAACTAAATATAGGCTCATTTCAACACAATAAGTATTATACGTGTTACAAGTCAAAATGTGCGGTAATTTAACGCACGTAGAGTTTAAACTAAAAGGGCTGAATTCCAAAATGGCTCGTGAAACTTTTGTTCCAAGTAGTTGGACAGAACCTTGTAATTTTCCGCCAACTAAACCACATAGGTGTTAAATCGTGGGGAAATCTGACGTTGGAAATATTGTAGTAAACGTTTTGTGAAACGTGAGACACACCTTTGATGCCTCGGTGATCTTGTAATATGTTAAATGTATCTCTATACACCCCTATTTTGAAAATATGGGACTTATTAAAATCAGAATATCTGTAGCAGTAACTGAATCCATATATCCAATAAAAATATCAAAAATGATAGTCGATTACTTATCTTTAAAAAATACCAAATAAATGTCGTATTAAAAGACGGCACACTAGCTATCAAGTATTCTGTGACGGCTCGGGTCGATGACCGCGCTCAGCTGTGTATCGCAGCGTTCGGTATAGAATAACAATAAAATTCGGCGGGATTTTGAAAATCTTTGACTTATCATAACTTTTTAAATAAAAGCAAAAGAAAAAAACTAACTTCACTATTATATTGTCACCCGTCGTTTACATTAGCTGTGAGATAAGGTATCGCAATTTCAAAATAAGGGTGTATGTCTACCCTAACTTTTCCACGTTTACTACTTACTGACTTATTGATCAACTCATAGTAGTATTTTTTAAACCAATAGTTACGAAAATGCTACAAGATTATCCGTAAAACGACGACCTCGATGGCAGAGTGGTCACCATGCCGGACTGCCATCCGTAAGGTTGCGGGTTCGATTCCCTGTGGGGTGAATATTTGTGTGAATCACAAATGTTTGTCTCGGTCTGGGTGTGTGTGTGAATGAGTGTGAGTAGTTTCTGATACCCTAGATACAAGCTTCGAGCTTAGTTAGGGATCAGTTACTATAATGAGATGATGTAGGTAGTGAATGATTATAAAATATTAAATTATAAATATTAATATTTCAAGTTAACTCCTCCCAAAAATATTACATTTCAAATTATTGATGTGTCCATTAAATTCTCCTTGAAACAAAATCTGCTCGAAAATGAGAATAAATTTTCATTTTCAAAGAAAGACGAGTAAATGAAATAGTAGCTCGTTCATAAAAGACAAAGTGATCTTTTTTCGTGCGTTATAAAAATTAGATTTAGGTCATTGTGCCTATTCAACATTAATCTTCATACAAATTGACGTTTCCCTCGATCTATTTTAACTCCTTTTAGTTTCTGAACCGAACCAATAACAAAGTCATTCCTTTTTTGTTTAACGCTGTTTTTGTTAGGCAATGAAAAGTAAAAAAGAGGATTTGTTTTAGTGCTTGATTGAACTCATTAACTGGGAATGTAGCTAAGTAACGTATTTTTATACATCTGAACAATTTAATCATGATTGAGAGAGAGATTTCTTGTTAGTGACTGAAAGTTACCTTTTTATTGAACTAGCTTATTATTGTGGGTTTTTGTCTATCCATGAAGAAATAATGATAATACATAGCCTTTGATGTTGAAGTTTATTTGGTTAAACGCGTACTGATTTTTTAGAAAACTATTAATTCAAAAGTATCATTAAATAGGTAACATAATCATTCACTACATCATCTCATTATAGTAACTGACCCTTAACTAAGTTCAAAATTCAAAAATTATTTATTCAATTAAGGCCTCAATGAGGCACTTATGAACGTCATTGAATCTACCACCGATTCGGAATTACATCAGCCGAGAAGAATCGCAAGAAATTCGGTTCGATGCTTGTATCTAGGCTAGGGTATCAGAAACTACGCACACACTCATTCACACACAACTAATTCAAATAATTTTATATTCCCAGGTAAACCTCACGTAGAAGTTACTAGAAAACTTATAGGAGGATACTTAGGAGACTATGTAATATTACAATGTAAGATAGAAGCGAATCCACTCACTGATGTATACTGGACACACATCGATGGAGAGAGATTGATTAATGGTATGTATAACTATTATTTTAAGAAATTGTTTGTTATATTTTTGTGTATTATGTATGTACTGCGAAATTATGTACGGTTTGCATTCAGTTATACCTTTCTAATAAATATAATTTAGGTTCTGTGGGTACTGCGATAATTTTTAGTAGACTTTTTAAGTATTACTACTTTATTTATAACTACTCGTAACAACTGTCAATGTTGTTAGTAAGACAACTGGGATCCAACGGCTAGAAGTGCCCTCCATATTGGCATATAGTCCCCCATAGGAGCATAATTATTATTGTTTATTTTGGTATACTAAGTAGAGGTATTGGTACTACAGACATTTGTCTTTTGAAACTTTATTGTAATGAGACTAAACTTAGATTTTAATGAAAAAACTTATTTTATAATGTTATAACTGAGTTATAGACTTTAGAAACTTCACTCACATACATATACCCTCCTGGTTTTGTGACATTCATCCTTTCTCATAATACGACCATACCTTGCTCATTAGCTTTCTGATACAATCGGGTCAATACCGCCCTTGTAATTTTTAAAATGTAAATTACCAAAAATATACTTAATAAACGTTATAAATTGTTGATAACGAATGGGTCAGCCAATTAATTATGTAATAAATAACTTGTTGTCCCAGGGTCTAAGTACCAGGCGAGCATAAAATCGGAGAATTATAGGCATACGGCCACGCTCCTAATTAACAATGTGTCGAGAGAGGATATAGGCGCTTACTATTGTCACGCGGAAAACCCGCTCGGATACTCGCAGGACGACCTCACATTGTACAGTGAGTACCAGTTTTATTATTATAACTATTTGGGTGGTATTTTTTGTGGTTTCTTTTTTTGTTCGTCTATGTGAGAAGAAATAGAACAATATTTCTTTTTGTGTATTTTTTTCTTTTCTTAGACGATAACAAGACAAAACGATATTGAGTTATAAGAAATATAGTTGATAGTAACAATTTTAATTAAAAAATATGGAATTAAAAGATAGCTATTATACATACTTAATTGTCTTTGTCTGTGTTACGAGCAAAATACAGGACCGATGTTAGTTTAGTTTTCTTAAAAAGAATAATAATAAGATCCAATTTATTATATTCTATACGAAAAATACATAAAATTAATACTTACTTAACTAATTCATTAATTTATGTTCCCTTATAATATTTTGGTGAAATACAACACCACGTCGTGTTGCCAAAACAAAAATTAATTCTTATCAAGAAGCAACGCTTGTACCGTCAGTAAATTAATTATGGTTAAATTTATTAAAGGTGTTGGTTCTAATTAACGTCTTCCAACGGAGATTACTTTTTTAAATTGGTGTTTTTTACGAGCAAAACCTGCTTGTTACTTCGGTAATGATCGTAAAAATGTCCCGACTACTGAAACTTATTTAATAGTATCGAGTTTGGGACTAAAATGTGTTAATCTATGGTTAATCTACATTTTTTAGCACTGGCAACAACTACTACATCCACGACCGAAATGTCAACCACGGAAATTGAATACATTTCAACAACTATACTTACAAGTTAGTATTATATGTAGTTATTGAATCCTTATCCTTACTAATATTATAAATTTAAAGTAATTCTGTTTGTCTGTGTTACCTTTTCACGGCTAAACTACTGAACCGATTGACTTGAAATTTGGTACAGGGGCAGCTTATGATCCGGGAAAGGACATAGGCTATGTTTTATCCCACGGGAATGCGAACTATGCGCGTAAAACCGCGGGCTACAGCTAGCAGAATATAAAACTTATTTCTATTATGTAATGTATTATTATTATGACTCATATAATCCCTTTTATAAACTAAAACCTTAGTTCAATGAGACCCTGAAAATCACGTAAAGCAAATGGCCTCTTATCTTTGTTTATAAGATTTGACGCGGGTCGGGTTTGCGAAACGATTTGTTATTTCCCTAATTGTGCCGAACTCATAAATAAATTGATTGCGATATTGAATTTTTAAACCTTGAAAGCTAAAAGGGGTGTTAATATTTGTGTGAACCACAAATTTTTGTCTCGGTCTGGGTGTGTGTGTGAATGAGTGTGTGCGTAGTTTCTGATACAAGAGTTTCGAACTTAGTTAGGGGTCAGTTATAAATTACAATGAGATGATGTAGTGAATGATTATGTTATAATCAATTTATTTAATTGTGTCTGTCTGTATAAGGATTGACATGTCAGTGTCATCACCGTGCGGGGCTGCCAATCGAAGCATAGCGGGTTCGATTCCCATGTGGCGTAAATTATTGTGTGGTAGACATTTTTTTTGCGTAGTTTCGGATTCCTTAGATACCAAATGAACTTAGGAGTCAGTTGATATAATAAGATGATGTAGTAAGATAGCCCTTTTAAAAAATTTAAAACATACTCGTATATTACGTTTATTTTAATAGAATTTAATTGAATATTATCTCTAGGTACAGAAGGTGATAATGAAAATCTAATAGAAACAAATGAAAAATATTCCGATGAAGATAGCTTCGTCGTTGTTCTCAGCCAACATCAAATGCAGAATCTTGGTAAGTAAGAGAGTTATAAAATATAAAAAAATATATGTAAACCAAACCTGACAGATTTTTCACTATGCGTTAGGTTAGGTTAGCTACCTACCTACAAAAGGTGTGGTGTGTGTTTTATTCCCGAGCGAAGTAATTATTTATGAGCTCCACAAATGTCTATCTTGGAATGCGTGTGCATAGTTTCTGATACCCAAGATACAGGTAACAAACCTGGTTTGGAGTCATTCCTTCTAATGCAGCCTATACACGTTGGCCGAGCTGAGGCCAACGCGAGCGAAGGCAAATTAATACACGAGCCGAGTGATGGCAAGACGATGCAAATATACTGTCCGTACGTTGGTATTGGATGCGCTCGGCCAACGTGTAGGCTGCATAAGATGTCTAAAATCTAATTAAAATTGAACAACACTTCACCATACAACTTTTTCTCCAAAAACACCATCTCGCTTTCATATCAATCTCCTATAATTGTTTCAGACCTATCACCCAGTTCGTGACCGGAGTCTGGCCCCGACCACTGGTCTATGTGGTCTTCGGCCGTCTCTCTACGCTCTCGTATTGTATACATACTATTAGTTGCTCTATGTGCTTGTATACGATAGGAAGGAATATAGTTTAAGGGACTAGACACATTTATTCAGCTCCATTCAGCGTTTGTCCATACAAAACAACGATTTTGTATGGAGACGCGTACGCACGTGTACGCATCCATTCAGCTGAATCGTCTCCATACAAAATCGTTGTTTTGTATGGACAAACGTTGAATGGAGCTGAATAAATATGTCTAATCCCTTAATGGTTAAATCATGTATATTATTTATTTTAGTTTTTATTTTCCGATGTATCTTATGTTGTAGGGACTACATAATAAACTGATCACCACACAAAAGAACTTGTTTAATATCAAACATTTAAACCAATACCGTAACCTTTATTACTTCTTGATTATACGTTTGTACGATTTGATATTTTTTAAAGTCAGTATATTTTAAATTCTGTCCCCAAAGACTTACTCAGGGCAGATTTTCGGATGATTGAATCTAGATCTAACTAGATATTAGAACCGCATAATGACTTTATATCGATAAATTTAAATTTCTAAATACCCCCGTGGGTACGTCTATAGTTAACCCTATTTAAAATTTGAGAATATCGGTCTTATAATATACTAGCGGCGCCCCGCGGTTTCACTCGCGTAGTTCCCGTTCCCGTAGGAATATGGAGATAAAATTGCTAAAAACCTTCCCACTGAATCACTCTGTCTATTAAAACAAACCGCATTAAAATCCGTTGCGTAGTTTTAAAGATCTAAGCATACATAGGGACATGGGGACAGAGAAAGCGACTTTTTTTATACTATGTAATGATCCCACGGAGAGAGGAAAATGCCTCTCACTGATGATAATACTCGTAGCACAGGTGATCTGAAACCCGAGTCACGAATGAAAGGTGAAGGTTTTAAACAAGTTCTTTAAAATATTATCAAAATAAGTTTATCCAGAAATTAAGTTACATAAAGCATACTTTTAAGTGGTTGATGTATTTACCTATGTTTTATGTTTTAAGGTGACTGAAAAAGTTTATTTTGGTGTCTAACAAAAACGAAATTGTTTTCTATTTATTTTTATCAAAAAACCTTTTCCGATAGTAATTGTAAACTTTTAAATAGGGCACAATCAATTTTAACAAATAACGGCTTATATAGAAATTATTATTATTAAGTAAGTAGTTGAATTGTATATAAAATATGAGTATTAATGTTGCATTTTGATAAATTAATATAAAATAAATTAAAACTGTTTTGTATCAATAGAATATTTAAATAATAATAATGTTTATATGCGTTACCGTTTTAAAGTTCAGATTTTAAAATGTACAATACATTGACGCTAGCACGAAAGCTAATGTTTACAGCAAGATCGCGCGCCTCAAAGATTCAAGATCGCCAAATTGTTTGTTTATTTATGCGATATCGCACGGCTAAATGTAATTGAGAAGCGCGATTATGCGATAAATAAAATCGTTGTTCCTTTTAGTATTTTAGTTAAGTAATAAATTTATTTAAAATTATGTTTAACTAATATTATATGTTTAGATTAGTAACATTATTTGCTAATTATTGTGTAAATAGTTCATAAAAATGTAAATAAAATATCGCTTGTAATTGTTATTTTGATAGAAATCATTAAATATATTAGAATTTTAATGTGTTTTTTTTATCCTATTTGTAGATACGCTCTAGATATAAGTAAATAAAATCTGATGTCGATTTGAAAGTTGAAAAAAAAACCACTTTTATTCTGGTTTGGAATCCCTGAGAAAAATAATTGAATTACTTAAATACTTATCTAAGAGAGTACTTATATTAAAAATAATACTAAGGGCTGATTTTTCCATCGCCAGATAACTTTTATTCGACGAATAAATTTGACGTTTGACAGATTTTGTATGGAATAACTGTCAAAATTTCAAAATTATTCCTCGAATAAAGTTATCTGGCGATTGAAAAATCGGCCCTTAATAGAATAAATATACTTAGATAGAGAACCAATAAGTTATTTCCCTAAACTTACGAAAAGCACGTAAGAAAAAAGATAATATCTACGAAGTTACCCCATTTAATATCCGGACTCGTCCGTACCGTAATGTTTACTTCTAAATGCTTGCTGTTTACACATAATATATAAGTAACTAATAGTATATTCTTGTTAAATTTTGTCCGGATACGAGATAAAAATGTTATATTCAATATTTCATAAAAATACTCTTAGGGCCTATTTCACCATCTTCAAGTAACGTTCCGAGTAGCTACATGATTTTTTTTATCTTTGTCACTTGATATAAAGTAAAAAGAGACAAAACTCGCTTTACCTACTTGGTGAGTAATTGTACTTGAAGGTCGTGAAATAGGCCCTTGTCGTATGTAATCGACCCTAAACTCGATAATTGACGGTTTTTGTACTTTTTGATCTAGTCATATTATATGAAAAGCGTATTTTATAA
Source organism: Timandra comae (assembly GCA_958496195.1). Lineage (NCBI taxonomy): Eukaryota > Metazoa > Arthropoda > Insecta > Lepidoptera > Geometridae > Timandra > Timandra comae. The sequence continues at coordinate 5,296,995 of OY292360.1, forward strand.
ACATGCTTTTAGGTAATAATTAAAGGAAATATTGTCATCTAAAAAATACTCAGAGAAAAACAATATTATACAGAAAATTTAAAAAATATATCAAGATAACTGTACATATGTTTTCTGAATTTCACTTTTAGCATTAACTTCCATGCCTTCGGATTCTAGTAATTCGACCAATTTAGCACTAAAAATTAAACAAACTTAAAGTCCAGATCCTTATTAAGGAAATACTCATAGGAAAATTTAATTGTTATTATAATTATTATTGAAATCGAAAAAAATATAAAGTTAGAATTTGTAAAAATCACACTCAAGAAAATCGTAATTTACGTTGATAAATGATGCTCAAAACGTTATTAAAATTACCTCAAATAATAAAAGAATATTTTCTACAACAATTATACTAAAAAAAATCTCTAAAACAAATTGTCTTTTTTTCTACAAATATTTTAAAATCATCATAAAACTACTATAAAATCGGACGCACGAAACATCAAACAATTCAAATCAGTCTGCCGCGAGGCTTTTTAGAGAGAGGACGTATCGCTCCTACCGAGCGTTTGACCTTTGCGGCGCGTACGAATTTTATGCGATAACTCATCAACATGTTTTGATACTCGATAATAATTTTTGTTTTATAATTTGAATTATTTATTAAAAAAAAATATTAACATTTATGATAACAAATAATGTTTTAGAAATAATGAGCAATAAAACAACATTATTTTAAACCGACTTCCAAAAAGGAGGAGGTTCTCAATTCGGCCGGTATGTTTTTTTTTATGAATATGTTCAACGATATCTCCGTCAATTCTGTACCGATTACTAAAATTCTTTTTTTATTCAAAAGAATGGACTTGCTGTTTCGTCCCATGTCAAGGAAACCAGGATCTAATGATGGCATTCTAGAGAAATTGAGAGGAACTTTAGAAAATCGTAGGGTGATTAGTGCATTTGTTAAGTTTTTCGTTAATTATCTTAAAGCATTATAATTAAATGAAGGTTTGAAGTCGATCTGATGATGCACCTGGAAGATAGTCGAGGGAACTCTTCAACGACTAACAGCAGTTACCTCGTGTTTGGGCTTGATTAATTTGTATCGATGAGAACTTTACAACCAGATAGGTTGTGACACTCAAAAGTAAAAAAAAACCGACTTCAAAAACTGAAAAGTATAAAATAACAAATATTTAATTTAATACACCTCTTATGCGATGCTAATTAATACCTTTGTGTGTATGTTACCTATTGATAAGTGTGAAGTCGGTGCCAAGCCTTAAAGAAATAAAACTATTAGAAAAATAAACTACAAAACTATAATTCGAGACGACCGTTAACGAACGTTTGCCCGCTTGGGTTGGTCGCATTTTTATTTTATTTATGTGCTACATCGCATAAGAGGTATTACATTAAATATTTGTTATTTTATACTTTTTAGTTTTTGAAGTCGGTTTTTTTTTTAACAAAAACGGAAACGAAATAATTTAGAAAGTCCTGCTTTTAGCGCTAAAAGGTTGTCCCGATAATATATGTTGTACATATACAGAGAATGCATTTTTCAAGTAGGCGTGGTAGACGATATTCGAAACTATATGGAAAGGAATATCGAAAATTGCTGGCGATTTTAATAAAAACTAAAACTGCAATTAGTATATGAAAAATCAATACCATTATGGCAAAAAATATATTATTCACAAGTAAGTTATAGACTTTTTTTTACTCGTATGTTGCTTTGTTTTTAAAAAGTTTCGTTACTTACCAAAAAAAAAAACATGTCTTATTTTAAAAACAAAAAACTAAGTATTTGTTTTATTCATTATTCCTTGTTGTGAATAATGGAATATCGAATCGAAAGGTATTACGTAAATTATATCTAATCATATACTACCTACTATGAATCGTAAAAAAAATATACTCGTATTTTTACTTTTGTCAATAACTTTTACACAATTTACAATTTCCAATGGATCAAAACCATTCGGCCGGAGTATTCAGAGCGAGCGCGCCGTCACCACATAGACAGTGTGCATGCGGACACGCGTGCGCGTCTGTGTGAGTGAAAATTTGAGTTGTCGCGCGGCAGATCACGGCTCTTAATGAGTTTGGTTCGAATTATAAGTACCTAAGCGTGAATTTAACAAAAATATGAGATGCAAATCCAATTTAAGCGTGATTTTTGAGATAAAAAGTATCCATAGTACCTACATACATGTGTTATTCCTGGTTATATGTATAACTGTATCAAATGGATTCCAATGAGAATCCTCATAAGGTTTTATCGTAAAGGAAGTAACATCAATCCTGACAAACTTTGGCCTTTTTAAAATTAGGAGATTTCCTAAAAGTACAGACTAATTTTCTTAATGAAAAATTCCTGATGGTTATTACTTTTACGTGATGTGAACTTATAATTAATTATTCAATCATGGAAGTTGAATAATAAAATTTGCATTTTTATTGGGGCTTATCATGTTGTTCGCATAACTCAAAGTACACTCAAAATAATAATTGAAGCTGTTATTTGGGTAAGTCTGTAGGGAAAGCCCGAATTATCATATGGTCTCCCGGACATGATTGGCTTATACGATACAAGCTGTGCCACAAATTCACTCGCGCTAATTTGAATTAAAAACCTCATTGAATCAGTACATCTATTGATACACCGCCGCGCCCCGCGCCGTCATACAGTAGGTACCTATAGGTATAAGAGATACCTAGCCCCATGACTACTTTTATAGGAGCGAAGAGTATCTTAGTTATGTAACTTATTACTGAATCACAGAATATTTCAAATTCCAACTAAGTATAAGTACTTACTTACGTATGTATAACTAGCTGTGTCCCGAGGTTTTACCCGCGTGGAATCTTATCCCGAGGGAATTTTCGGATAAAAAGTATCATATGTGTTATTCCTAGGTACGAGGAACATCTGTGCCAAATTTCATTAAAATCCATTCAGTAGTTTTTGCGTTTGAAAGAGGAACAAACATCCACACTCACAAACATTCGGCTTTATAATATTAGTAGGATACAGCAGTGGCATTTCAAATGGTACTAATTGATTAAAGTTTCAGAGGTATTCATTTGGAGGATATTTAATGGTTAGCTAAAGTACATTTTACAGATAAGTATTACTTTTAATATTTACACACCCAAAGAATATCAAAAGAAAGTTGTACATTAGAATAATACAAAAAACGTAAAGGTTTTGCTTCGTCTATTCAATGTAGGTAAGTACTTAGTACCTAAGTAGGGTCAATATCAAAACTTACATTGAAATATTCTACTCTTTCAATTTTCTTCATATAAATTATAAGTACTTTCATTACATACTTACCTAAATCTTACAGTACCTCTATTTCACATTTAAAAAGTCATCTCAACAAAAAACGTTCAAATACTTAATCAACTTTTGACTTAGAGGAGAAAGTCAAAGGAGTTTGACTTACTCCTCTAAGACTTGATACCAACAGTACAATAACAATGAACAGGCCAACTAAACTGCAGTTTAACTCCCTGGAGTATAAAGAGGGTGAGACAGAGTAACATTTAGTACAAGTTGACAGATATCAAGTGCAGTCTAGTCTAGTCTAGTCGAGTCTACGAGTTGAGCCGCCCCGTGCTGTGCGGTTGGACGGACATTTCTCACGGAACTTGTGAAACTTAGGTTAGGTTTGCTCTTAGTAGATTATCTGTATCATTATGAATTGTACTGGTATGATTCTTAGATAGTAATCTTAATAATTGTTAATATTAACAATCATCGACAAAAGTTGAAAACACCTTCGAATATGTATTCAAACATGAACTTTCCTAAAGTGCATACCTACCTATGCGTCGGTATGCATTCTCTTATAAAAGTAAAACATATAATAGGTCTAAAGCTATCAGATTTAAGTAGTACCAATTATGAGCATTAATGTAAAATTTCCCTTTTTCGACAAACCATAATTACTCTAAGGAAAAACTATGATAACTGTAATAAATATAGGTCACCCACTTAGCACTAAAGAATAAAACAAAGAAATTGCAATGATTAAATAATTATATTGGCATCAAGAGTCCAGACTAGCATATTTCATTTGGTTTCAATAGTATTACAATATTATTTTCGAGGAGATCATTTATAATTTAACAGTAGTCGAGTAGAATTTCCTTGCTGCAAGGTCTGAGGCAGCATTGGTCGACCAGGCCGAGTTCGGCGCGCTTGTAACGGGACCAGTCAGCACTAAGAGCGCCACGTTTGCCAGCCCATGGCCAGTTGAACTCATCAGCACGTACCATGTTATCTGAAAGAGATTTGACTATTAAAACCTCATATTTAAAATAATAAATTTTAGTGCTTTTGACTATAAAACCACGTGAATTTACACCAAGAAATGTAACCACTAATAACTTATAAGGAACTAGTCTAGTTCGGTGTTCCCGATTGAATTTCCCCTGAGAAACATTAAAGTTAACCACAAATGTTTTCAAAACCTTTCCTTGCGCTTCGGGATCGCGGCCATTTAACAGATTTCACACGATATTTTTTAATATTTTATATTGCCTACATAACATACACGCGTCGGTCAGCGTAATCATTACGCGAACACAAATATTTGCATTTCATTTTTGATTGACATAACAATAAAAATTTAATGAAATACCAAATAAACAATAGCCCTAATCTCATTACATATTCAACAATTCATTTCAATATGTAGAGCATTGGGTTTCCCAAAACCGGCCAGTCGAAATACAAGACTCATGTACCGTTAGCAACAAAAATCGAATATTTAAACCCTCCAAAAAAAATGAAACAATTGAGAATCTAGTAACAAAATCTTATTTGGAACATAAAGTTTAAAAATTGTCTATCAGGCGTGTCTGTCACCTGTTTCTACTAAAAACGCGATTGATATTTACGCTCATCGCTCCAATCCGAGGCAAGGGTCCAGTCGGACATCGGAATATTTGTCAAATTATACAAACCAAGCAGAGGGCTTTCGTTTCCCCGTTTCATGACGTATTCCGGTCCATAGCACATCAATACTCTGGCTATAGCCAGTTGTCTTCCACAGAGAGTGACTTTCTCCTCTGCTGACGCACAGCCCACAGCCATCAACGATAATAGGAGGAACAACTTCATATCTGAAAAGAAAAGCAGGTTTTACAATACAGTCTAAACATTTTCTAAAGGAAAAAATGTTTAAATTTTTAGGTGTCTTTATTCAAAACTTGCTTGAAGTATTGTAAAGGAATACGCCTAGTAACAAATAGGGAATAAAATAAGCTTGTTTTCAAAACTAATTATTCAGTATGAAGAAAGTACTATGAACTTAAAGGACATACAAAAGTAGCCAAAATTAATTAATGAACTAATAAATGATTAAACTGAAACAATATCTATCCCCAAACTTGTTTGCTTTCCGTAAAAACTACGTGAACCTACCACCGATTTGGAACACTGTCGAGAAAAATCGGTCTGTATGAAACCGACTGATATTGTACTGGTATTAGGTACCAACAAATTTTTCATGGCTTTACAACATATAAAACATACAGAACTATTATTTCAAAGAGTAAGCATATTAAGAATAGTAGAAAGGACTTACCGTTGGCTTCTTGTTTCCTCTGTGCGAAAGATTAAAGGATTGTGATAATTTCAGCGATTCCACCTCTTATATAGTGCCATCCTCATTAATATGCACATTCATAGGGTTAGTTTATAGTCATAAGCGGATACAATATTAATTTAAATTATTTAAAATAGGTCATCTTCATAGTAAAACACAGGTAATTTATTAGTTATAAAATCTTCCTTTTGCTTTTACTTGTTATTTTGTGTTGTGTGTGTAACATGTTGTGCCTAATAAAGAAAAAAATCTAACATTTAATGAATACCAGGGCCGAGCCGACCTCCCACAGCGCCTGTGTGCAAAACCTATGAAGCGCCCTTTTTTTCACGAATCTTCACAGTCACGGTCCGGGGGGGGGGGGGGGGGGTTACATGGTTACGCCGCAAACGCTACTCAGCGAGCTAGCAGCACCTCATGCGATGTTCTTGGCTTGGGCGTCACTGGGGCCTGAGTGTAGGCTATATTTTATCCCGGTATACCCACGGGAAAGAGAACTACGCGGGTGAAACTGAGATTCGCTGCTAGCCCTCGTGTATGTCTAATATGGCCTCCTCTATGGATACGTTGTTGTGGTGTAACAAAAATAATTTGGATGGCGGCCGCGGCGCCCCTATTGTCTTGGCGCCTGTGTGCGCCGCACACATCGCACATATGGGCGGCTCGGCCCTGATGAATACCATTATTAAATTAAGTACTTACTTAGATTAAAAAAATTCAATGCTGAACATTTTTTTACAATTGCTCAATAAATAATTTATTTTTTTAATATTCAGATACTTATATACACAAATTACATAGACACAAACGACATTTACCATAAGATACGATACCTTAAATAAGTATAGAAAATAGCGAAAGTGTTCAACGTACTTTACATTACCTTTGTACTTGGATTTAGTATAAAAATCGTCATTCTGGGTCGCTTTAAACCAGCTCTAAAGTCAGGTGCAACAACATAGTAAGTTATTAACATATTCTAATCATACACAACTTAGATCACAGCCTTATTCTCTTACGTGGTCTTCCTGTTCATTCGAACGATTCCCGATCCAAAGTGTCATTTGTCTCTTCACATGAATAGACAACTAAAGTTGGAAGAGCTTGTCATTTATAAATTATTAACGATTCGATAGTCAACAATAACACTCGTGCCATTTACTTAAACGTTTAATAATACACCTTAGATGGTTGTTTATTAAGTCCACTTTCTTGTATCCTATAAAACTTTCATGTAGGCGTTCTAAGATTATGTAAATTTACCAAATAGACTGAAAACATGGTGTTTGTACAAGTAATACTTGATTATAAAGGTAACTAGTGTTTGTCCGTTGTCCACCATCGTTTTGCTATACTAAGGCAGCAGCACTCATTATTATGCTGTGACTTAGGTAACCCCCCAAATTTCGAATCTCAGAGACTACTTCTTCGCTGAAAGGAGCAAGAATAAATATACACATTAGATAAACTAAGAACCAGTTTAGTGACGCATGTAGCTAGTACTAAGTATGTAGTCCTACTTACATATAAGTACTTACTTACGAAAATTTGATTACACACCTATGTCATTCTCGAAGCAACCAGGGCCCTGATTCTCTAAACTATTAAGTTGTGATAATGCTACTCAGATGTATTTTAATATCAACATGATGGCCGTTTTTATGACATTTGTTGTCATTTTGGTATTCCCCTATTGTAAACTACTCCGCTGACTCAATGGCTCCATAAAACTTAGATGGAATCAGAATATGTTTCCATGACAAGGAAACATATTCTGACGATTCTTATTTGAATTTTGATATGCAACAAAGACTAATGAGACACCATAGCCATATGAATTAATTATAGGAGAATACCAAAAAAAAATTAAAAAAATCTGACACTCGCTAAGGTGCCTCAATATCAGCATATTGTCTGATCAATAATGTCAAATTGCAGACTTAGGCCCCTGTGTTTGTCCACAGCTGATCTTAGAGCTTTTCCTATTAATCTGTTGTATATTATGTATTATGTATCTATTGTACCGGTTGGTAATGTTTGTCAAATATACTAACATTTAGTTGATATTAGAGTCTATCTATGCTCAACTTAACCGTACAACCTGAACCGTTTAACAGCCGAAGTATTTCGAAATAACTTCTAAGCAGGCTTAACTGATGTGTCGAGCTAAGATCTCACGTGGATTTAGTGCAGTAAGGAAGCTCAGTAATGGATTGCACGTTCCATATCTCCTGGCAACGCGAAAGTATTCCTCACACGGAAACGCTTTTACTCTCCGCACTTAGTCTAGAATCTAGGTAATACGTTTAGAAACTATTGAAAGACAGATTTCGTGTTATCTCATACATGCTAAGGAATTCTTTATGGTTTTCAACTTCTATGGGTTATCCTTTTCAGCGTCAGATATGTTTTTATAGTATAAAATACTTTCTTGAACTACCTACTTATTTTGTTTATCTCATATCGACTAAGGATGTTGATGGTTTTAAAATTCAAAGGGTTATCCTTTTTAGCGTAAATTATTTTTATTTACTTAAGTATATCCTTTTAGAGCCATTGTTTGCAATTATCTCAATATAGACGGAATTTTAGGATAAAATATTATTTTAGTGCAATCAGTCATGAAACGGTTCAGTAATAACCATAAAAAACTTTTTCTTTTTACTGTAAGAAATTAATATTCTTACTAGATGGGATTGCCTCACATGGTTTCACCCGCGTCCATTTTTGTTCTTCGAGATAGGTCCCTTAGGAATACTAGTATTACTATGTATCGTCATCATCAGCCTACTTGACCTAATGGATGTACTTAATTACAATAATTTACATAGACATACTTACATAAAATTACTAAAACGTTTAACTCCTGAAACTTAAAAGCAACTTACCATTTTTCACGATTACACTCGTTTGTTTGTAGACCACGACAAACTTTGGTCATTAACACATTTTATTTCCATAAAGTACCAAAATATCTACGTGACTTCATGAACCAAATGTTTGAGTATCTTCAGACCATATAAGTAAGTATATTACAGCTAGTTGTTTCCCGCAGTTCCACTACCCTTGAGTAGTACCTGATGCATGTTTATAATACAGGTTCCGTAGTTTTTTTTTACAATTTAATAGTAGATAGTAGATCAAGCTAATTTTTTGTGAGTAGCTTCATTTTGATGAGACGCACAACATTCGATTTTCAAATTTTATATGGATAGCAGGGATATAAAACTTTTGAACGTAAGACTGGAATAACCTAGGATTTTTTGAAAATTAAATATTGGGCGTCTCATCAAGAGGCTCAAAATGAAGCAACTCACGGAAAATTTGCTTGATAGTAGTAAATTAGAAAACATGTTCTACGGAACCCGTACTATTAGTCTTCCTCTGGGCTATTTAATGCGTATTTATTTTTTGTTGGTTCTTATGTCTATTCAGGAATCAACATGCAAATAATAACACTATTTAATAAAACACGTGTCTTTATTCCGTTGATTTTAATACATAGATACTTGTTACTCTTGCTTATAATAATATTTTTACATTAATAATCAAAAATATTGTATGTCAATTTTATTCGGAGATTATCTACCTACATTACTTCAAAAAACATAATAATCTATTTATTTTTTATTATCTGGAGATACTTTATGGCAACATTAAAAAGAAAAAACAGAGAAACATTTAAAAACAGAACTGTAGACAATTACAATGATTTGAATAAGCCTTAGTTATACCTGAAAGTACAAGTGATGAAATATGCTAATTGTTTAAATTTAGAATCCAAACCTAACTCGTCCATTTTGATCCTAATATAGAAAATGTACTGAAACTAACACATTTTCCATGTCACCAACTAGTAGGTCTAAAGAAACTTTTATTAAACATTTAGATACGATCTAGACCAATTATATCGCTGAATTAATAATTACTTAGTATTCTGAACATTTGATACTTTAAAATAAGACGTTTTAAATGTTTTGATGTTTTAAATGAATTAGCTAAGTGTTACTTGAAGAAAGGTTCTAGATTTTACAAAAATTGCAGTAAAAATCAATAGTTATTTAGGTCTTATTTTTAGGTAATTATGAAATCATGGATCAAGATATTAAACCATAGATTGGGATATAAAGAAGAAATCGTTTCCTTTCATTGATAGAACCCTTTTATACCATTCTATTTCTATTACGCTATTAGGTCAAGGAAGTCGACAGTCTTTAAGGCGATTTTTGCTTGCACAATCATCTCAATAAAGTACAGACGTCCTTTAGATAATAATGGACAACTGCATAGAATTTTGTTACAAAAGTGATCGACCGCTGACTTCAATGATGATGACAAGAATTCACATAAATAATGTGTTAAAATACTCTCAGATCAAATAGGGTTTTACTTGTACTTTTTGTTGATTTCATATAGCATCGCCCCGTAGTTTAACCCATTTAGTTCGCATTAACTTGCGAAAAGAGGAATAAAATATATATACGATACTAGCTTTCTAATAGTAAAAGAATTTAAAAAATCGGTGCATTAGTTTTTAATTTAAATAGTATGAAACAAACATCAAATATTTCTTCTTTATAATGTTGGTATAGGCTAGTATTATTTGTAGTAAGTTCAGTCGAAAATGTCCGGGTTTTCCAGCAAAAGTTTAGCGTCATCTGGGCAGTACATTATGATGTCTGCGACTGTACAAGACTGGAGACAACATTCTGTTGCCACTTGTCTGCGTTTTCTTCTCCAAGGACCTTCGGCGAGAAGTTTTCTACGTTTCAAATCTTCTCTGAGATCTATTGGAGCCATTTTTTCTGGAAAATTTATTGGTGTATTTATGACAATAGATGAATTAACATACACTTAAACGGGAATTGAATTTATCTCTATATAATTTGTAACCATATTCCTTTTAAATAACATATTTTTCCTACAATATCTTATCAAAACGTTCTCCAAATGAGTATCTAACCTACAGCTTACTTAGCAATTCTAAAATAATAGTATTTTTTATATACTTTTAATATATCTTGAATTTTGAACAACGCAAGTTCAAAATTCAAGATATATTAATTAAACCTACTGATTTTAGTATATCTATCCATCATAAGGGGGTTAGATTTGGGGGAGACCATTGTCCAGGAGTGGGACAATACAGCTTGATTTAAAAAAAAAGATTGTCCACAACAATTATAGATAAACTCGATCAACAAACATATTACGAGTTAATTTATTAATTACATATTTTAACAATCATATCTACCAAAAAATATAAGTTTGAAAAACAATTCCTACTTATATAATCTGTTTGTTATTCGGTAGGAATGAAATATTCATTAGCGAATAGGCATTAGCGAATACAGCTGATTTTGTAAAAAAAATTGGTTCATTAAGACCTATTTCTATATTTTCGCCTAGAGCAGACTTTGCCATACGTACTACATTATCTAATTCTTACTTGATTATATCTCTATCTTTTCTACCTATATTTGACCTGAAGAAGGCCAAACGTTATGTTTTTATTTTACCCTCAGAATAATGTCAACCTTAATCAAAATACAGCTAAATTAATTCTACTACAAAGAAGGAGGCCAGAAAATGTATGGACTCTGGTACCTCCTCCATTAGCTATGTGTAATATATCGTTGGATAGCCATAGTTGAGCAGAACAAAAGTTACTAAGGAGTCAAGGTTGGCTATCCAACGATATATTACACATAGCTATTGGAGGGGGTACCAAAATTTGTATTATAATTTTATCTTACCAATCATAACCGAAGAAGTATCTCGTTTGACAATTTTGTACATGTTGTTGCAGAAGTTGAATATGATAGTGGACAACCACCCACTGCAGCTGGATACTCGGTCGTGGATATTGAACACGCGGTTGAACTGATCACCGCACACCTCATTGGTCATGTATAATAGTATTATGAGGTATAACTGGAAGAAAAAAAAATATTTTTTTAACACACTTGCTCATAAAGGGGCTCTTATTTGTGCAAAAACAGTTGAATAATGACACGCTTGATTCACTAGTGAGTCATAGTTTTTTTTTTAATTGTTTAGTTTTAAAAAAGTTTCGATACCAAAAAAAATCGTATTAATACTTATGTAGTTTTTGAGAGGCGAAAGTTGCTTTACACGCTCAGAGGAATTTAGACGCAACGATTTAAAGGAATTACTTAAAAGAAAGTGATAGTTATCTGAGTACATCTCAAAAGCGTAGTAATTTCGCAATAAAAAAATAGGGATAAGAATCAAGAAACATCTAAAAAATCCAATACGTCCAAATTTCAATAAATACCAAATTTCATCTAAATCAATCCAGTAGTTTTTTCGCGATTTCAAATATTACGTTTTTAATTAATGAAAGATTATTTTCAAATATCATTTTATCAAACATTTTCACAATTACGAACTGTTGATTTAAAAAAAAAAATTAAAAGTATTTCTTTATAAATGTATTTTGAAAAAGAAATTAAAAAAGTACTTAAAGTAGACATTAGAGTTTAAAACGACAAAAGTACAATTTTCAAAACCTTAATTACATTTTTCAAGTTAATTAAGTGAATATAAATTAATTTGAGTTCGTTGTTATTTTAAATGTATAATTATTAAATTAACAAACAATAAAACAAAAAGTTATAAAATCGTAAATTTTTTTGAAAAAAATACTGAATTTGGCCTTAAAGACGAACTCATAATCTCCAAAGAAAAATCAAAAAGAACTTTAACAACAAATCATAAAAATAAAATAATAAAAGTACAAATTCCCAAACAGCTTTGTGCTTTCCGTAAAAGCTAATATTTAAAAAAATAAGTACTTTTTTAAAAATATTCACTAAATTATGAGTATCAATATTTTAAACAAAAACATAACGTCTAACCTTTTATTTTAAAAAAATATTTTTGAAGCTAAATAAATAAATTTACATTAAAACTACGTACTGATACCTTAATTTTGCAGTTAAATAAAAACCCAATTTATTCAGTTAAATAAATAAATAAATTTCCAAAAAAAACGTACGGCTTGAATTAATTTTCCAGTTAAATAAGATCCTTATTTTTCAATTAAATTCCTTAAATAAATAAATAAAATTAAAAATAAAACTACGTACTGAATACCGTTGGCCCATATTGTATCCGCTCAGACGAGTGGTTGTCCAGTTAAGCTGACACCTGATGAATGGTAATATTACAACCGATGCTCAGCTAAAAATAACTACAAACTAACTATCTCTAGTCCATAGGACAGAATTACATAAATGTGTTTACAACGACGTTTACAAAACATTGTCATGGTAATTAGATAAACATTTTAACGTCACGTGATGAGGTTGTGTCAAGTTTTTTAATAGAGCTTTGATACGGTAATTGGGCTTTAAATTATGATATAGGTTTGTATGATAAATGATAATGGATACGGTATTAAAAAAATAATATATTTTAGTGTTTACTAACGGCCCGCCCTGGCTTCGCACGGGTCCAATTTTCCCGTTGATTTTCCAGATTTTTTTACATAAGAACCTTCTCCTAATAATAAGAAATACAACAAAAAAAAAAATTGTGAAATCGGTCCAGCCATTCACGCGTGATGCCGTGACCAAGGAAAACGGGTTTCATTTTTATATATATACACCCCTATTTTAAAATTACGGGACTTATTAAAATCAGAATATCTGTAGCAGTAACTGAATCCATATATCCAATAAAAATATCAAAAATGATAGTCGATTACTTATCTTTAAAATATACTAAATAAATGTCGTATTACCAGACGGCACACTAGCTATCAAGTATTCTGTGACGGCTCGGGTCGATGACCGCGCTCAGCTGTGTATCGCAGCGTTCGCCTGTTGTTCGGTGTAGAATAACAATAAAATTCGGCGGGATTTTGAAAAACTTTGACTTATCATAACTTTTTAAATAAAAGCAAAAGAAAAAAAGTAACTTCACTATTATATTGTCACACGTCGTTTACATTAGATGTGTGATTAAGTATCTCGAATTCAAAATAGGGGTGTATAGATTATTTAATACTAACCTAATTATATTAAATATTTTAAGCAAGCTCTTTATTTGTCTGTTGATATCTTTAAAATATTTATTTGTCTATCTACTAAGTAAATATTATGTGTCTCTTTAAAAGGGTTCTAAAGATATGGATCAAAAGGTATTGAGATAAGAGTTGGCTTTTTAAGTTCACCTAAAGATGTTTTTAAGCACACTAAATTAAGACCCGACTATTTTAATCATATAATAACATTTGATCAATAAATCCTTAGTTATTCATAGAAATTTCTAGAAAACGTAGAGGTTTATATTAAAAGATAAATAGAATATGCAACCGTTTTTTGTATTTTTTAATGGATATTTATTATTTCAACCGCTTTTGTAATTTTTGATGGGTATTTTATTACTTGAGTATAATTTTTTTACAATCGTGACATAGCGACACGCCCTTGCTTCGTGCGATCTTGGTTTTGGTAGTTTAAAAATTCTACTAGGTATAAATATGTACTTCTAAAACATCCAAAATGATTTTTTTTTAAAACCGCTTTAGCAGTTATCTCTCTATACCTATAGACTTAAAACGCTTTAAAGCTACACAATATTTTTAAATTAAAATAAGTACATTTGTCAATGTTCCCGAAATATAAATCCACTAAACATAAGATATAACGTATGAGAAGATAAACAGTTGTACAGTGTTGCGGTCGGTACACTGCACAAATTGTTATCTAAAACCGAGCGAATGGTTGCCGTTGCTATTGGATAACAAAGGCTTGCAGACGGACGTTGTTCTGCAATCGCACCACGACATTATACGTTTAAACCTAATACGGTCTCAATTGATGGGCTTACGTTCAGAGATGGATATAGTTGGTGGTGTATGCAAATTGTGTACTTATGCGTTAATCTGTGTATAATGCCTTCTGATAATCGACGAACCAAATGACAGAGTAGCATGTCGGACTGCCAAATCAAAGGTTGCGAGTTTTACTATAGGGACTTCTCGCTCGGGAAAGGATATTAGTGTGTGCGTAGTTTTTGGTTCCTTTTGACTAATCACAACCTCACGTGTAAAAGGTAAACTTAGTGAATATAGTTATATATAAGTAAGTAATTTAGTTAATAAGTTCTATTGAATTAGGTAATTACCTATCATGATAGAATATGTATGTTTAAATAAATAAATATGTAGATTTTTAAAACAGAGGTCTTAATAACGTCAATACTCAATTAAACCGTGGTTCAAATAACTACGTATTCGGGTCGCGAAACTTTAAACAACTACGAGTATATGTATAGTGAAGAAACCTATATCAAAACATTTCATGTTCGTCAAAAAACTTCTTAAAATTATCTCATCAACACCCAATAAACTCGCCCTATCCGTACTTGACAACAGTTATTTATACACCACAATCTCTGCTATCAAAGAGTCGGGTACAAAGAGTGCACATAGCAACAGTATTGTTTACTATTGTCCGTTTGATACGCCAGGAAGTCATCGTTTGTGATATGAACTAAAAATAACGGGCTACGGGTCACAGGCCAGAGGGACCAACTTATTTACATTATCATGTGTTGTCCTACATATCAATATATAACAAGGATGTTTGGTATTAATAACATTTATTCAAAATTTTCCATTGTAAATGTTGTTATGAACAACTAGTTGAACTTTAATCTGCGGTTTTAATATGTAGTGCTGTTACGCTTTAATTGATCGTAGCGTATTATGTAGTCTACCTACAGCCATCATTTATAGTTGAGCAATCGAACACTAAAATAATCTTACTAGATTTCCTGAGATAAACGAGTTGAACTAAACTAACATACTCTTTAGATTTTGAGTACTTATTAAAAATTACCTATAGAGAATGGTCGCAGAAGAGAAAGAGAAAGAGAAAAATGGTCGCATATACGACGTCTAATTGTGGAGAAAAGCCTATCTACGAGTACCTACAAATAACAAGTAAGTACTTACTACTTATTTGTAGATTGTCTAGTCTACTCTTCTGTCTGCGTGGATTCATTCAAGTAAGTAACCCTTATATAAAAATAACTGGCATGGCAAATTTTAATACTTACCAATTAAAATCTCAGTAATTTTTCATCAAATAAATAAATATACAAAAGTACGGATTTTAATAATGATACTAATTATAAGCTTTTTAACCGATTATTGCTTCTCTTCACAGTCTAGACAATTTCAAAATTATAATTACTAGGTAAATGAAAATGAAATATTACTAATTGTGTCTCAGTGCTTCTACTGGGACACTTTCCATTATCCAATCTGTTATTTCGCGAGTTTTTAACTATCTTCATTACGTGGTTTTACCTGCGTTATTTAACTGAAAAAAATGTCACCACTCGCCTTTCGAATACGAGAACTAAGCAGTTATTAAAAAAACTCTTAATATGACAAAGAAACTCATATTAATATTTTTGATTAAACCAATTACTTTAAGGGCTCCAACTTAGACTTGGGTTCCGCTCCAAAATGTTGCAATGTTGATTGCCAGACATCTCTCATGACGATGTCCAACGTTGCTAGACCATAGAGATAGGAAGTAGTTCGCAATTAGCACTGGGCTATGCTATGAGTGTTTTTTCTTGTCGTAAGCTATTTATTCAAAATCACTACATAGTAAAAACTACGCAACGGATTTTGATGCGGTTTGTTTAATTAGATAGAGTGATTCAGTGGGAAGGTTTTTAGCATAATATTATCTCCATATTCCTACGGGAACGGGAACTACGCGGGTGAAACCGCGGGGCGCCGCTTTGACGATATATTCGAGTTTTGTGGATTTCAATAATTAAGTTACAAAGTCTCAGCTTATTTGAAGAAATTAAATGTTTAAAATTCATAAGTTGTTAGTATTTTAGTACAAAACTTCAAAGTAGCAGGATTAAAGTGCTTTATCTCCCGAGGGACTGTAATGCCGAGAACAATTAATAATTTCTTTGTTATTATGAGTTTTTAAGTATTGAGTACCGAATTTGAAAGATGGTCGATCAGGAATGAGGCAGAGGTAGATGGTTTAAACGTACTAGTCTCAAGAACTATTGGTTTTTACATTATATAGCCACTTTATTTGGAAAGGCTACCAGACTAGGTAAGAGATAGCGATGCCCTTTATGTAACCTAGGTCCTGAGAAATAATGAAGCTTGGTCCCATAGATGTACTAATAGTTTTTAGGTAGCAAAATAAGTAAGTAAGAACATAAAAACATTAAATTAAAAATTGTAAAAACCCCCAACACAATTACTTTCAAGCCCCCATAACTTTTAAACGGGTCAACCGATTTTCATCAAACATGAACCTAAGAACACTCGCACGTAAGTCCCCTTTAATACAAAAAACAACTAAATTAAAATCGGTTCATTCGTTCGGGAGCTATGATGCCACAGACAGACAGATACACACACAGACACGTCAAACTTATAACACCCCTCTTTTTGCGTCGGTGGTTAAAAATAGTATACGCTCTGAATAACTCTAAAGAAAGATTAACAACAAATAAACAACAATGATTTTGTAATTGACTTAAACGAGCAATCGTTTCCTAATAACGTATCTAACCTTAATATGTTGTTATTGTGGTGATAAGACAAGTCATCCCCTGTGAGGTGGCGTCTGATAACGCGACATAAACAACTCCGAGACTCGTGTTAACCAATTAAATAGATAAGTAAATAATAAATTAAGGTTCTATTGACACACTTTCGATTGTTATGTTATTGTATTGATCTTTATTGCATTTGCCGTGACCCGTGACACGTAAACGTGTCTGATATGTGTCGTGTTTTGACTCATTTGCGAAACAGTTGTCTCTGGGATGTTCTTTGGTGATCGTTTGTGGTATGTGTAGTCCTAGTGTATTAATACTTTTAAACTAAGTAATTTGTTAAAGGAAGATATTTGTATTCTGTTTGTATTTACTTCACAGTAACCTGAACTGTCAAGATGCCCCCCGTCAATATAATTTATCTTCATATTTCTACGAGAACGTGGGTAATTCTATTCAGAACATCTATTACTCACAAGGAACAAAAAAAAACTATAATTAGAAACTAAACAAATTAAAATTCATTTCAACTTAAAAACATGATAAACGTTTCATAATACATAAGTACTTATTTTACGATGTAAGTATTATAAAACTTCGTATAAACTCTAAACAAATCGCCAAACTGTAAAAAACATATAAGTATAGCAATATTCCGAACAAATGATTGTAAAAGTATAGGTAAATATAATCCTCTTTGTCTCAACATTCGTAATAACAATAAACGGTACACACATTCCGCCGTAATGTAAGTACCAAGAAACACCTGCGACAAAGTTAATCCAAATACTGGAACAGTAAAAATTGGATTTCATGGACCTAGCTTTCGTAATAAGTACTTAGCTAATTCAGGGTACTAACTGATTATAATTAAGATTCTTAACTGAACTAAAATAAAGTCTTCGTAAAACATTATATATTAAGAAAACCTGTTATATGTACCAGTTTTTTGAGCAATAAACTATTTTTAGGGCCTATTTCACCTTCAAGTAATTTTCCGAGTTATTACTCACAGGTTTTGTCTTTGTCACTTGATACAAAGTAAGAAAGAGACAAAACTAATTTTACTAGATAAGTAACTGTACTTGTACTTTAAGGTCGTGAAATAGGTCTTGTTCCAAACTGAAAATATCTAAAATCTCTTGAAAATATGTGATGTTTTCAACCACGATGCTGAAGGTTATTATAATATTGACGAATTTATTTTGTGGCTGAAATATTTGACCCACAAAACCTTTGACCAGAAGACGAGAAGATTTCAAATTCCGAAGTAGGTAAGTCTGAAAAAAAAAATAGAAAACATGCATTGTTCTATCCAGAAGGAAGGACCTTATCGAGATAATAAATCGCATATCTTTATAGAATGTCTTTGACTTATTACTTAGATCCAACATTTATCGACAGAAACTTTTGTATAACCACTAGCCAATATACAAACATAGTATACGTAGATATGTGTGTTCGGTGATTAATGAGAGACATCAGAAGGATCTGAGCGTCTTGGACGATTAACTCTAGTGACACATAGATGCACACGGTAAATTACGCGATTCACTCGTCAAAGAGGAAAATATCTCGAGATAAATTGCCAGATTTAAATTTGTAAGAGTATCTATTGATTTATTTCGAAAACATTGATATAGGTAATACTCTGCCTTTAAAAAGATTAATAAATAATGCAGCAAATAAACTAAGTAAGTATTGCAACATTTTTGTAAAGTATAAGTAACTAGAGGCGCTCCGCGGTTTCACCCGCGTAGTTCCCGTTCCCGTAAGAATATGGGGATAAAATTATGCTAAAAACCTTCCCACTGAATCACTCTATCTATTAAAACAAACCGCATCAAAATCCGTTGCGTAGTTTTAAAGATGTTAGCATACATAGGGACATAGAGACAGAGAAAGCGACTTTGTTTTATACTAGTGTTAGTGATTATTATCGAAAACGTTCTAACGAATTGATGAATGTTACTTAAGTATATGTACTTACTTATAATAGTAATATAGGGTTAAGTGTAAACGAAATATCGTCCTACCTAAAAGATAATACAGCCAAGAAACATTATACTTTGATATGACAGTAATTTAAACAAAATAGACGCACGCAGGTCCAATATGAAATAAATATTCCAAAGATTTCGCAATCTTTCGATTAGCACTGGAAGATAATCCTATTTTATCGGGGCACGTTATGCATGGAAACTTTTCTCAATTCCAGACTTCATATTTGTGAATATAACATAAGCTAGGTCTCATTACCTAAGGCCTATTGGACTGGGGGCGACCTAGATTTCTAAGGCACCTCTTCAAGAAGCTATAAGTGCGGTCCATACGCCTAGACTTGGTGTTGAGTGTAACCACAATTTCTGCGGCAACTGGCTTAGAAGTATGGGCAGAAAACCTCTGAGTTTTTAACGTGTAGACATCGTCTTTCTGACGGGGAAAGCTCCACATAACCATCCAGGAACATAAGCCCTTTTCCCTTCCAGGACTCTAAGTGTATGCATTTTCCCAGCGTGAAAAAAGGGCCTATCATCTACAAGTACTTATATTTCTACCTAGGACCTACCGCTACCGAAATACGAGATGAAGTTTCAGGTAAACCATTAGGTATCTTGTTGTGAAACATTTTGTAATACGAACACGCTCCAAAAGTCGTTAAATCGGACATAAACAATTGGTTCCCGAGTAAAATTACTGTGAAAGTCGAAACGTAAAAGTTCGAAAAGCAAATTACCAATTCGTATTACGATTGTAAAATGAAGCTTTATAAAAAAATGCCCTTAACTCCGAACGTCTAGAATATCCATTTGGTAGGTATTAGGTAATGCTGATCAGGTTACTTATTTTTTTGTTGAGACATTGCTTCTAAGTAGTATCATTCTAATGAAAATTGGTAAGTACTTACAGAAATCATTACATTATATAAAAAACTTGAAAGTTACTGTTTAATAACTTTACTATGATTCAGACAAACACTATTATTCTTTAATTAATCCATATCTATTGAAGACTGCAACTGCTTAGCAAAAACTAAGAGCACGGAACAGATTAATTTTATGTTATGTTAGAGTTTGGCTTCCGCCTTGAAACTTAGGTCTAATTCTTTTAAGCTTTCTTTATAATTTAAAATTAAAATTGCTCTACATACAGACTTCGATTATTAAATTCAATAAGTTCAGCTACGAAATTGATATTAACATTCATGTATACTTTACTGCTTAAGACTCGAGTCTTAAATTAACATACATAAGCAAGTCTGAAATTCAAATTTGTAAATGTAAATTTCAGGAATTAAAACTTAGATACATCTTACCTCTGTCTATGTTGGATTTATCATGTAAATGTAGGCAGTACTCGGTTAATTATACCCCAAGGCAAATCGGGATAAGGTGCTTTCAGATTATCTGGCTTATTTCAAAAACAAGAATTTGATCATTTTGATATAGATTTGATATACTTATATATAGTAAATAGTAGTGTCGATCGATACAAACCTTTGTGACTTATAGATGCTAACTTAGTATTTTAATGATTTGTAAGATTTTTTTATCACTACATAGTATAAAACAAAGTCGCTTTCCCTGTCCCTATGTCCTTATGTCTCTATGTATGCTTAGATCTTTAAAACTACGCAACGGATTTTAATGCTGTTTGTTTTAATAGATAGAGTGATTCAGTAGGAAGGTATTTAGCATTTTATCCCCATGTTCTTACGGGAACGGGAACTACGCGTGTGAAACCGCGGAGCACCGCTAGTAGATAATAAATAAAAAAAGTATTTTGTAGCAAGTAATAAGTAGTAGATGTTATAATTTATAGTTGATTAAACACAAAAAATATACCTAACAAAATTCTTTCACTTTTAGAAAGCTACATTATTACTGAGTAACATTGTGGTATGATTTATATCTTGATTTTTCGTCTGGATCGTGGGTAAAACGGCGGCAATCATTTAGTTTCTTAAGTAACTTGTACTTATAATTAAGTACAAGTTACTTAAGAAATGTGCAGGTACTTAAAGCATTAGTAAATACATACATAATCTATAATTAACCTGAACCTTTTTAGTTAAATTCAAAAAGGCTTTCTTAACATTATGATCAAAACCAATCTTTTACATTCATCGGTATTATCGACAACTCACTTATTTTAGATTAAAAGTTAAACATAAAAATGATACCAATAAAATCTCCGTGAAAAAGTTACAAAACAATTTTTTGTGCGGATGGACCATCGAATAATTTGAAATAAGCAAAAGCCGATGAAAGCGAGATTCAGGTAAAAAAATCACTTTATATAAAGGGATCGAGGTAGGCTTTTCTTCCCCCGATATGATTATTGGATCATGATTATATGATTATCTTTGTGCGTTCTACCATGAATTTTCTTTTTTATGGTAACACCAGAATTTACACGACATGACCTGTAACCCTGTATATTAGCCGCAATACCTTTACATTGGAGACATCTTCTAAAATGTACCTCAACATTTTACTACGAGGAAATATTCCTAGCCTTGTATCGTGAGATTCATGAGTATTCAATCGCAGTTATATTCGAACAATAGCTAATTGAAAACGGCTAATAAAAATGTTAATCACTCTATCTCTGCTTTTAGTGACTGTAGATATTACCCGTGTTTAGTATTACTTACTGCTGGAAATACCTTAAATTTTAAATTTCCTGTTAAATTGTAGTTTTCTCGTTGGTAGTAAAGTTAAATAAATATTCCCAAAAGTATTCCTTGACCCGCTACCTAATACGAAGGTCAGCACTGAATTATATAGGGTTTAATATCCAGTACGGCTTTAGACTTTCATTGCTCTTAACATGAATTTATTTTGTAATACGCAAAAGTTTGTCGTAAAATATTTTTAGAAATAATACCAAAGCTATGTCATTGTCCTGTATTAATAATATTTTCCATTGAAATTTAATAATACGGTGAGGTATATTAAATTAAACACGAAGTTAGGAAGGTGGTATGCTCGTAGAATAAACGTTAAAACCGTGGAACTTTGGCACCTATACAAATATTTCTACGTGATAATTTAGTAATTGAGTCAGAGAGGTCAGTCCGAATATTCGGCTTGGCTTTGCTAAATTGAATAAACCAGGAAGGGTTTTCGACCTGCAGGTTACATTTAAATATTTTGGCCATTTAATATGGTTACCTGAAGTATTTTCAACGTCTTATCTTAATTTGGAAATTGAATTGAATTGCCCGCAATTGTTACCAATAAATCCTAAAATAAGACATGTTTTTGTATATTTTTCTAATAAACTTTACCTAAAAGCATCTTTAATTAACCAACTAAATATAAACTTAGAACTGAAACTGTCATAATAAAATGGAATCCGAACAATACACAGCAACATATCGAAATCGGACCCTTTTTTGTGAAATTGTGGCAAAACCGATAAACTATGATTGTGGGACAGAAAGGGGTAAACGGATATTTGTCACGTTATTATCTAAATATCTTGGAATACTGAAATAATCAGTTGTAACACGTGCCGGGATAACGAACATTACATTCCGAACCTCTTCCATTACTGGTAACAATCGCTTCATCACTTTCCACTTCGAGTCACGTTCTAGTTCAAATGAAGGAAAATCTAATCTTTTTTTCTGCCCCTCCGAAGTGATTGGGAACGAAGTATAAAGTATCTCTCGGATGGACGTTTGTACAATGCCATTTGACTGTGAGGCCTTTTACAAAGCTGGATTAGAACTCGTTTGCATAATCAGAGTCAATTTCAAGTGATGAGCTTATCTCGTGCGACCTACGAATCTGCTTATAATTCAATCAAGAGAACTTTATAATCCTGTTGCATAGATACTTTAAGGGGGGATCTCACTAAAACTTAACTTAAAATACTATATTATTTCTGAACAATGAATAAGTGAATGTCATACGTATAATTTAAATTCCAAATTTACAATGAATGTTAAACAATGACAGACGAATTGGTAATATGTAGATTTAGTACTTACCTAAATATTTTTACTTAAAATTATAAATAAAAAAAAAATATCCGAAATAAATAATGTCGAACTTGACAAAGTCAGACTATATAAATTATGGATTAGAGATTTTTTCCTACTTAAAAAATCGGATTTTTTACTTTTTTTTTACTTAAAAGCTTATTTAAACACATAGGCACAAAAATATATCACATACTACCTAAAATCGAACTTACTTAAAGGGAAATTTGTAATAGGGTTCTCTAAGAATGGCAAAAGAGTTTTAAGAAGAGCTTTCTTATATGAAACTTGGTTATGAAAAACAATATTTCCACAAACATGACCCTTGGGGATTTGCTGGTTGGATGTGTCTATAAAATGACGTAAACGTGTCGAAGAAAGTATGTTTTGTTTCATGTACTTGTATGATCGGATATCTGTACTATGAGGTTTAAAAGGGAATAATGTATTTAAAAAATATACCCATGTATACTTATAAACTATTTTTTGCAATGTACTCGTATAGTCCCAAACAAAGCATTACTTTTACGTTACATATACAACAAATAAACATATAGGTACCTAAATAATTGAAGTCATGAAGAATCTTGTTCATTCACACAAAGTTTGTCTTGCTTGGACGGTTATCGAACCCGTAACTATTGGCAGAATTTCTACTAACTACACCACTTGGTCGTCGAAGTTAGTTTAAAAATGGTACGAAGTATTGTACGGTTTATTAAATAAGTTACATACTAATACTTTTTAAAATTCAAGATATATTTTTATGTCAAGATAATATTTTATGATAATGACTCGTACGTCTATCCTGGAGCGTTATTTAAGTATGTAGATCAATGTTTTAGTTCGAACTTTATTTTTTGTGGCTTAAACAATTTGATACATTATTATTTTTCTCGTTTGTATTGTAGTGGAGAGTGTAGGTAGGTCTCTATCTATTTAGAGTACAGGGCAACTTTTAAGTGACAACGAGATACCTATTCCCGAAATTCCTACCTAGTGGTTACTAGTGGTTTAAAGTGTATAAAACTACGAAGCATACAGAAGATTTATTTTTATTTATTTTATTTATTTAGATATCCAACAGCAGTTCCACAAACATTTATAATGATCTTATACTAGTTAATAATAATATCTTTGCCAATTATGGGATATCCTTAAATACAAGTATATACCTAAGTGACGATTACCTTGTGGCAAGCTATAAGTGCGCTAAGGTGAAGAGAAATTAATGAGCAATTTTTATTGTTACAATATGTTGTTTCAATAAATAGAGTAATATCGAAATTCCTAAATTCCCTTACATGAGCCAATTCCCACTCCAAATTGTGGTAAGTACATACATATATTAAACAGATACATAGATTCGCGGGGTTGAACGCGTCTGTACCAAGCGTTATGTAACCTACTTAGCCTAAACCGTGCTAGACGCATAGATACGTAGGTAATCCAACCGATTACCGTATGTTCAAGGATATTGGTAAAGTTTCGGCTCCGGATAGTTGCAATATTTGCGGATACAATTTCCGATTTGTAGGAAATTTACTTTCTTATTAGTTAGTCGATGTTAAAGTACGAAGTTGTAGTTGCAATGCGGGATGCAATAAGAAAACAGATACATTGATAGTGTACTTAGCGAACTTACCCACCTTCCTTGTTTTGGTTTGTTTTGCTTCTTCCTCAAGGAAAAGTATTTGGTTTTAGATATTTTAATGAGTTCGTACTATTTATTCTTTACAAATACGTAAGTATTTACTTAATTACAATCTTCATGTTTTGTGGTCTTTTCTTGTTGGCTTATGTGTATTTCCGAGGTCTCCCCCAACATTTTTGCTTGAATAAGTATAGAACGGTCGGTCACAGGAAATTTATTAAGTCCATTTTTCTACGTCAAACAACAACCGCGTTGATCGTAGTTAGTAAATCATAAAGAAATTGACTAACAAACGTTTTTATATAACGGACGTACTAACTTCATTGTTTATTATTTAAAACAAACTGAAGACGTTCAATATTTAGAGCGAACAAAATAAAAAATAGTCAAAACTATTCGTGTTACTTCAAGGTTAGCGAGACTAAATTTTAAGATGAACACTGATCTTCATTCATCACTTTAGAAGTGTTCATCTTATAAACAATAATATATACTTGTGTCCCACGTCATAATCCCAAGAAATACTTAGGTACAGTAGTGAGGTCCAATGAAATAATATCCAAACACCGCAACACAGAAGCTGATAAGTTATAGTTGCTTATCCGGGATTTACATAAATTCACCCATCTGCAAGTACAATCGGGTTGTGACGTCACTACCTGGGTGAAACTTCACACTCATAGAGGGTCCAATGATAACTATAACTGTGAAATACAATTTAATAATTCCCATTGGAACTAACGAGTATAACTGTAAAAGCGGGTCTCCAGTTCAAAGTTCTCGGGATGTTTGTTTTAGTAATTTAATCCTTATAGTATTTGTTTAATACGAATTTTATATAAAAAATGTTTATTGTCGTATAACGCTACCAAAACACTTCTTTCTCTACAGTTTTATTAGAAAATATTTTTTAATATTATAGCTAGGTACCTACTTACCACGATTGACTCACGTCTATAAACTTACCTTAAGCTAAATTGATAGCCAGTTGACATTTCTAAGATCTGTTTCACATAGATCGTCTCTCAGGTGTCAGGCTCAGGTGTTCTGTTCGTAATCTCCAGAAATTCAGTCGGACTCGGAGCGTGTGCATTGTCGATAAATTGTATCCACTGTCACATCACTAATCCAACAATGACCAACAAGGAAACAATCGCAAGAGAAAATCCACCGGATCCGCGTAGAGAGCTTTTCAATTATTTATCGTGAACACTAGCCTTATTTCTGTAGGAAATATTTTTTGCTTTGCGACCTTTTGTATATATTGCGGACTGTGGGACAGATGTTTCTTTGTTGGTAGTGATTGGAGTATCAATCTACCAATATAAGAAGTGGCGCGATTGGTTGACCGACTTCGACATCAACTAAAAATGTCCGAGTTATTTTATACGTTGTGTCGTAAATTGTTGTAATACTACATTTATAAAACTAAATAAGTACATATTTCTATATTCTTATTTGTAATAATGTTCAAACAACTTGGCAAAGGCCTTTTGTAAGTGACACATGCCACAGCTTTCTTCAATCTTTTTCTGAAAATCTAATAGATTAAATAAATTAATGAACTGTATTCCTTTAGGTCTATATTCCCTTTCAAGTCAAGTAAATTCTATTAGTACATTCTGTGGGCACTTCTTGAGAGGAAGCCAAAAACTTAATTACACTCGTGCAAGCTAATCTGGCACATATTACCGCCATCATCGAAGATATACTTCCTTATACTTACCTCAAACACGGAAAGTATGATAAGATACAACTAGTTGTAGGATAATAATACTTATAGATAAGTTATTTAACTAGATAATAGTTATAGAATGAATAAAGGAATCAAAGAATTATTCATTTCTTTTGTCCACGTACGACCTAAAATCTAGAATAAGCACCTATTACAAAAGGGGTTCGTATTTGTGTCTTTGTAAGTACTATGTTTATCTCAAAATGATAAAAGGTAGTTTTTGCTGTATTCTGGAAACTTTGATTAAAAATAATGTTGTAAGTTGTACCAAGTTTTAAGAAAATTGTTATTCACAGAAGGACATTGGTCGCAAAGGAATGACGTTTTCCCTTTAGGGGCGAAGTAAAGAATCTTAAATAGGTATGTAAAAATGCGGTATCTGTCGGATCACACGGAGGCCGATTATATTGGCTCACCTCACATGGAGGTGATAAATGCAAAATTTCAAAGGTTTTCTTGTGAGGGATCTGAAATCTCATATTACGTCATCCTCTTAGGTTGCAATGTCTTTTATGTCTCAAATCCACGGTGCCCTTAATATGAGAGGTGCGGCCCAATAAGGGCACCTGCGACGAACTTTGAGGGTCTCGGTACGTGTTCGTCACTTACTTTTTGTTTTATGTATTTTGTATTTACGAGCCGTAATCTTAAATTATCCGAGCCGAAACGTGACAACTTTACCCAAATAGTCATTTCCCCCGAGACGGCGGAATAGAATTATACCAGTTTTGTTCTCTGATAAAATCTAGATAAAAAATGGTAATCGTATTTTTACTTACAAAATTTCCGATAAATATTTTTTTGTATTCATGGCGTTTTCCTTTGTCCGTTGTTTTGGTATCTATCATTTTATATTGTTACATTGTTTCGTAAACTTTATTTAGGGACGGTTAGTAGAGAGACAAATAATTGTATAAGTATCTAAGTATATTTTGACATCGTTTGCTACAAACCTACTTAAATGCAAGTCAAATATTGAATTCAATTCAATTAGGTAGGTACCTAATTAATGTACTTTGAAGAAACTAATTAAAGTATTTCTAATTTTGAAGAAATAACTATCTCTTGTTTCTTCTACAAGCATTGCAACAAGGTAGAATTCTTTATTACCTACTACTACTTACTACTTTTTGTCTGATTGAAAAAGTTACTTCAAAAAGACCCCAGCATAGTTTCACCGTTCAATTAAAATTTGTTAGAATGCGGAACTGATGCCAATTGTAACTTTCCAACGAAGAGATACCTACATAGGTACATATCTAATTTTTTCAAGTAATACCATCCAAGTTGAAAATGTCCTCTGAATATAAATGAGATCTCTAATAGAATTTGACAAAACTTTCTTTGAACAAAAAGTGTAAAGTTTTATGAAAATATTATTGTTAGATACATATTTCTCGAATTCTTTTTTATACTACATTGTTTGAGAAGTTTTTGAAGACAGTTTTTGGCTAAACGTGAAAAAGTTTGTAGTAAATAGTACTTCATGTACTACTTACATACATAAATGAGGAATACATCTTGCTCTCTTGAATATACACAAATTGCCAACTAGTAAAATATGCCAGATTAAACAGTAGGTAGATATAAGTACAAAAAAATATTGTACAATTTATATTCCTATACACAACCCTTAATTGCATATAGAACCTTAAAACTATCAAAAACAAGTAAATACATAAACAGTTCGTCAAAGTTTAAACGGCGTAACAAAAAGACGAGTAGGTAAGTATTTCTTTAACAAATGCAAATCTCTCTTGGTCTTTTCCCGTTTTGCGGCTAAACCTTAAAACAAAATTTGGTATGGAAATGCCTTGAACCTTCGGGTAAGACATACGGTATTTATTATACCGACTTTCAACCAACGAGGGTAAAACCATGGAACGCGACTGCAATAATATAAATTCCTACTTACATAAATAAAGGACGTCTTGTTTCGCTTAAGCATCATCAAGATTGTAGAACAAATATATCAAAATATAAATTATCAATATATTAGTCATTTTTATTTGATTATCGTTCATTGATTTACAAAACATTTATTATGACCTTATTGATATTAAGAGTTGTCGTATTTTCATCCGCTTTTCCGTATTTCATAGTGAGACAGACTATTTTGTAAAAGTATATAATATCCTAAGCTTTCCATTAGTAAAATTAACGTAAGGTTGCGGGTTCGATTCCCGTGCGGGTTGAATATTTGTGTGAACCACAAATGTCTCGGTCTGGGTGTGTGTGTGAATGGGTGTGTGCGTAGTTTCTGATAACCTAGATGCCAGTTACGAACTTAGTTAGGGGTCAGTTACTATAATGAGATGATGTAGTGAATGATTATGTTATTAGGTGTCCATTGTTCTAATAAAAACTCTTACAAATAAACGAACAAAAAAATCTACGAACTTGATTGATTTATGAAGTCAACATGATCGGTATCAACACATTTCTTTATAGATATTATTAAACTCATAAATTAATTAAATACTTCCTTATATTTGATAAACAAGGTGCAATACCTTTACTAGCACAATCATTATTAGATATTGAAATCAACCCGATTGATTTTCAATTGTTTATAATGACGAACAAGATAATGAATGACTTACTTTGATATCTATAAGTAATATAAAAATGAATCGCAAAATGTGTTGGTAAGCGCGCATAACTCAACAACGCTTAGACTAATTTGGCCAATTCTTTTATTGTTGTGTTTGTCAGGAGACGGTTCTTATGGAAAAAAGTTGGAAAATGAACGGGAAAATTGGTCCCGTGTGAAGTCGGGGCGGGTCAATGATAAAAATATAATTCTAAAATGTTCTTAATTATTCCAACGTAAAATGTCTTGGTGGTCTAGTGGTATGTGCATCTCCCTGGCATATCAGTGGTCTGGTTCGATTCCTAGACCAAGCCATGCATGTTCCCTATTTTTCAAACTAGGCTCATATTTGAGAACAATGCTCATTAGACAAGCGTGGTAATTAGGCTAATACTGATGAAATGATTGTAGATATTATGAGGTACAATCATGTTTTCTTTGGGCTTCATGGAGCTTATAATTATTAGTAAGAAAGACACTATCCTACGGTATATATTAATACAGGTAATTCCTGGTCATAAATGTAATACTACTTATTTCAAACTGTAACATAATATTTATCTTCTAAGCCGTATTTCCTAACAATCCACATATCACACGTTACACCGTACAATGCAATAAGGAACCATGTGACGAATGTACGCAATTCAAACGAGTACTCAGTTTTCTCAATTTGTTTAAATAGTCAAGGTTATATGCAAATCTTCTGCGTGGTTAGTATTCCTATTCATATAAGCGTGAATGATGCGAAGAGATAACACATATTATCGGCACAGATCACTTATATCTACCTGATAACTGTTATCGCGACTCCAACATATTTTTATTTTCTAAAATGCTCAGAAATATCGATCAACGTGAACTCGTACACATGTATACTGGATTATTATCATAATGTTATTTAATATTGAAGGAAAATGAAATATTGGTTCGCGTTTTGTTTGTTAGTGAGTGTGTGCGCGAAACCGAGTGATGAAATTAAGGACGATGGTAGGTGATGTTTTATTTTCTGCTTTTTATATTGAAATGTTTTTCGAAGTTTTGATAGAAAGTGTGTTCCTTTGTGAAGAATAAATATGGTGAAGTATTCATTTTATATTTACAATAAATAATGGATCTAGGAAGGTAAGTAGGTACCTACCTTTCTGTAGATATCATAGGTCTAAGTACTTCTACTTAGGCCTAAGTAAATGAAAATCAGTAATGCGGTATGTCCATTATCCATATTAGTGATACCTTTTCATCATTTGTTACTACATTTTTAGTATTTTCTGTTTTTAATTGTCTTTATAATTAAGTAAGGAATAGTATTCTTTACGTAAGCCTGTTTTATTTTTCTATACGTTACGACACATTAAGTTCTTTTTTTTGCTACTAATTATTTTTCAACTTTCTTTTCTGCTACAAAATACTTAAGTAAGTATAAGTACTTAGATCACTTTATTTTAATTCTTGTTTTTCACCAATACAAGCAATGCTTTCAGATGTAATATCTATTTATTTAGTGTAAATATTTCACCACAGATAAGTGAAGCATTACGTGATAAATATTATGTATCTAAGATCAATAACCTAAGAAATCATTTCTAGATGACTGTGAAGATATAAAATGTGTGGGGGAAGAATATGAATGTATCGATGGAAGATGTTTCTGCGCTTCGGGTTATATACTTAACCATTTCTTAATGAATTGTGTTAAATGTCCAGGTAATAAAACATTTATTCTAATCTGTATTAGATATGAGACGAGACTGCGAGACAGGACGTCGTCCATGCTGATTCAGTGATTGACCCTACGATTGTAACTGATGCTACGACTTCAGTGACTGACACTACGACTTGGTGACTAACACTACGACTTCAGTGGCTGACGCTACGAATTCAATGACTGACGCTACGGTTGTGACTGATGCTACGACTTTGTGATATGCACTACGTTTGTTACTAATACTACGATTTCAGTTATTGTCGCTACGACTTCAGTAACTGACGCTACGACTCTAGTGACTGACTTACGAATTTTGTCACTGATGCTACGACTTTGTAACTGACGCTACGATTGTGACTGAAGCTACGACTTCAGCGACTGATGCTACGACTTCAACGACTAACACTACGACTTCAGTGACAGATGCAACGACTTCAACTATTGAAGCTACGAATTTTATCACTGGTGCTACAACTTCGTAACTGACGCTACGACTTTAAAACAGACGCCTCGACTTATAAGATAGATGGTATAATTATAGTGACTGACACCAAAATGAAATGTTGTTTTTCTTCTTTTAAAGGCTTGGGTGAGAAATGTTTTGGACAATGCTGTAATTATAACACATACAATAACGCTACGCTCCACTGTTGGCATGGAACGTGTCAACTTTGCTACGACGCATACGACAATTGGGTTTGTAGGTAAGTATTACTAATAAACAAGCTTCACTACATACAAAACAAAGTCGCTGTCTGTCCGTCCCTATGTACTTGTTAGCTTAAATCTTTAAAACTACGCAAAAGATTTTGAAGCGGTTTTCTTTAATCAAGTGATTCAGGGGGAAGGTTTTTAGTGTAATTTTATTCCCGAATTCTCTCAGGAGCGGGTACTATGCGGGTGAAACCGCAGGGCGTTGCTAGTTTTATAATAAAATAACTATGTAGCTAATAGAAGTAGCCAGCGGTTAAACAATACCACGGTCATACTGCGTGGACCACTAACTGATATAATTTGGAGGGCAATCCCGAAGATTCACCCACGGAAGAAAAAACTATCTCTCTCTCTTCTCTAATTCATGGTATCACCTGATTTAAACCCAAACTATACATCTTAAAACAAACTTAATACTTATACTCACATCTTTTAAAACTACCAACACGTGATACCTAATATAGTTTTACACGTGATAATAATAGTTTTTATTTAGTAATTGTAAGCATATCTACTTACATAGCTTACTCGTGCCTGGCCTTAAATATATTTGTGAAAAAAGCAGACAGACAACGAAACAAAAGTCGATGCTTTTCAATACAAAAATACGAATTCGTATTATTAGCGAATGGAAGCGAGTCTATTAAATTCGAAAGAAAATTTAGCCAAATTATACCGCACGTGTTTCTTATATAGCTTATACCTATTATATTATTGTATTATGAATAGAACACGTTTAAAAATGTTAAATCTATTATTTACTAGCAGCGCCCCGCGGCTTCACCCGCGTAGTTCCCGTTCCCGTGGGAATTTTGGGATAAAAAGTATCCTATGTGTTATTCTGATGTATAAGCAAGATTATTGTAAAGTTTCATTAAAATCCATTCAGTAGTTTTTGCGTGAAAGAGTAACAAACATCCATACATACAAACTTTCGCCTTTATAATATTAGTAGGATTTAAACAAAATTGCGTGTTGATTTGCAATTTACAATAATTATTTTATTAGTCTTTTTAATAGAATTAAGTATATTAGCATCAATGAGAGTATCGGCATGTAAGATCGCAATGCAGGTCAAAAGCCTCTCTCACTGATTATATGAGAAGAGATAAAGAAAAATATGTTTATAAAGCGCCCGCTTTACAATGCACGATGATCTCAAGCCACGTCTGAAAATATATCGTCTGAAAATACATACATCGCTTAACCCAGGAATTGAACTTGCGACTAGGCAGGCAGTTCCACATGCCCCTAAGTAGACCATTATAAAATTTTCAAAACATAGATTTAGCCTTGATCTTATTAGTTATTTTTATCTTAAACTAACTAATTGGTTTCAGAGATAACATGAAGGATATTGTACTGATTTCAAGTGCACAGATTGCTATGGGAGCCGCCTTAGTTTTTGGGATCATTGGAACGTTTCTACTTATGTACAAATTGTGTGCAGCCAGTACTATAAGGTAACACATACTGACATAACCAGAATCCCTACTAATATTATAAATGCGAAAGTAACTCTGTCTGTCTGTTACCTTTTCACGGCTAAACTACTGAACCGATTGACTTGAAATTTTGTACAGGGGTAGCTTATGATCCGGGAAAGAACATAGGCTAGTTTTATCCTGAAATTCCCACGGGATCGGGAACTACGCGGGTGAAACCGCGGGGCACAGCTATAGAAATATAAGAACTATCATATTACTACTTACTTTTATTATCTTCATGGGATAAAAATATCAATAACTAGTAGCGCCCCGCGGTTTCATCCGCGTAGTTTTCGTTCCCGTGGGAATACGGGGATAAAATATAGCCTATGTGACGCACTGATAAATTAGCTTTGTGAATGATTTTTTGAAATCGGATCAGTAGTTTCGGAGCTTTCATTACAAACAAACAAACAAATCGTTCCTCTTTATAATATTAATGTAGAATAACAAATATCTGTACCAAATTTCACCGAAATTGGTCCAGTAGCTTTTACGTCAAAAAGTAACATACATCCATTACATAGTAACATACACAAACTTCATTTATAATATACTGTCTTGTCTTGTTAGAGAACTTAAACTCTGAAACTTAAATTTATTTAAGCAAGAATAAGATAAAACTATAACATGCGTCATACTTATTAAAATATTGAATCAGCGAGTCAAGTACAACTTTAATCATTATAAAATAAATATTTAGATTTTACGTGTCTGATGAAACTAATGTTTATTGTTGTAAACATCCTGATATTTAGTTATAGAGACAGTTAATAGTTAATTCTTTAATTATAATTTTATCGGGTTAAATTTGAATTTATAGTTAGAATCAAAAGTATAGGTATAACAATTCAAAAACTTATTCAAACCTTTTATGAATTTCTAAAGCTAAAATATTTTGACTATATTTCTATTACTTCAGAGATTAAAAAGATTGAAAAATTCAATGAAAGATAATTAAAAAAATATAGTTTACTTAAGTCATTAAAAACGTGAATATCCAAATAATATGATAAAATAGTATATGTTTGATCCTTGTTGTGTTATACCTTTTTAGAAAGAATTATTACATTACATGTCTCTCAAGGTCTTATCTAAAATTTTATTTCTCAATTATTTTCCGCAGCCCTCTTGGACACAGACCAAATTCTGAAGGTCGATTGTCCATCGGGAGTCTACAATTACATGTCGAAGAGAGATTAAGAGACGCACCTCCGAGGTAAGTTGAAATTTCGATCACTAAACCACTGTCGTATTACGATGCAGCGACGTACGGTAGCATTCATTTTCTTTCTCACTGCTTCATCAGCTCATATGTATGTCCACCGAAGGCCTCGAGCCTACCCTGAATTAGGGTAATTCATCATCATCAGCTATTTCACTGCTTACCCGGTATATTTGAAGTTTACAAATTGTCACCTAGCATCGCGAGATGGATAAATAACCTGGACGCAGAAATTTAATACGCAATGATGATGATGATTTTCTTTCCTTTCTTCACCACACGCATAAGTAACAATCTAAGATTTACACTGTTTCTGAGATTGAGAACCTATGTTCCTTCTGGCAGAATATTGTGTTATCAGATATTAATTTATATGAAAGTATGTATAAAGTTTTATTAAACGTAACTTAACCAACGCGGCATAATCCGCATTGGCGACAAAGCTTTTTTCTTTGAAATAAAACAAAAAATTACTCATATGTTTCAGGTACACAAGGACTCCTGCTTCAGGGTCCTCAATATATCCAGCTATTGCATATTTAAATAATGGATTTGTAAGTATACCATATAACGATAACATTACGACAAAATATTAAACTTTATAAATCAGCTACTGTTTCCTTTACAAATAAAGTATAGATACCTAAGTATGTGATAATAAAAATAAAATATATCTAATTGTCATACTTATTTGATGGAAAACAAATAAAAAATTCAGTTTTTTAAGTTTTGAATACTTTTCCAGGTTCACGACAGCAGTATACCGCCTCCGCCTTATTCGCCACAAGTAAAGAATGAAGATAATAGAAACAGGACACTACATATATGAAATAGACATTAGATTTTAATTACAATAAATAAACAAACAAAAAACCTGTTATACGTAAATTATTAAAAACCTAAAAATAACAAAAGATTTGGTTTTGAAATATATCTCAAAGCTTTATTCCATCTGACTAAATTAGACGTTCTAAATCATTCAGTAACTTTTAGTCAAGTGATATAGCATTTAGGAAATTAGGCTCCTAATTAGCATTCTAAATCGAAAGAATGTGGCTTCTGACTAACTTCCTAATTAGAAAGCGATTGCCCTTTAGGCTGTCTGACTGTTGGATAAGATCTGTCTGTCTTTCGTTATTGTGTGTAATGAGAGAAATAAAGAACTATACATACATACATATATCGACCAAAGTTTGAATGTTGTAGTTTACCATAGGTAAAGGGTTTGATTCCTTTTCAAGACAAACATATGGCAACTAGTTTTACCCTACTAGTAGAAATACTAGTACTTGATGGATTCTTGGCAACCTGACCCACTGCTGAGCAAAGGCCTTTTGATCTTTTGGTGGTACATATAATAAGGGAGTAGACACATTTATTCAGCTCCATTCAGCGTTTGGAGACGATTCAGTTCAATGTATGCGTACATACAAAATCGTCTCCATACAAAATCGTTGTTTTGTATGGACACACACTGAATGGAGCTGAATAAATGTGTCTAGTCCTTAAAGGTAAAAATCAAACTAGCCAAAATTAAATTGGATAGAAAAATCTATTCAGTAAAGTAAGAATTAACAGTATATTGTCACCATAACAGTGTCAGTTTGTGAGTGTTGTGAGGGCCGCCACCACGTCGCCTCTGTGCTCTCTCAATGTCCTTTCTGCTAAAGTTCTAGAGATTTCCAATTCCTTCACCTGAAATGTGCATAAAATAAATATTAGTTTTCTTTTCTTATAAAATTTGTAAAAATATTAGATGGTAAGATACAGGGGAAAAAATATGTATTAAATAGGATCACCAATATAAGTTATAGAATAATTACATAAATTAACAAAATGAAAGGACATTATTAGCTTGTAAGATAACGCTATAGGCAAAAGTAGTTAGGAGGAATATGCATCTTCACTATTATCACATGTTGGTGATCTAAATCCCAAAAATAAAAATAACTCTCAACTCAGTAACCAAATGCAATATCTCTTGACTTGATAGGCAGATACATATGCCAAATCATATAATATCCCAATCAATATTGTAAATAAGAAAGTTCTTTATGCTTTCTAATATAACCTGATAACCTGGACACAGGTTGAGCCTAGTGAGGTGCATAGTCAATGTTGTAAAAATGTGTACTTGAAATACATTATTCTTATTCATATTCTTTCTCAACAATATCACTTCATTGATGATAAGATCTTCTTCAAATAGTGAAGGCCTCTGCCCTGCAGCGGGTACACATACCAAAACATTTATCTCTCTATGATCCTCATCAATCTTTTTATAAGATAGAATCAAAATTACATGTGGCTTATTTCAAGTGACGGTTCGAATATTTCAACATGTGTATTTGATATGTTGTAGTTCTGATAATTTTGAATTTATAACAACATAAAACACTAGACTACCATTCTTTGCTAAATACCCATATGAAGGGTTTCAGAAACTTCACATAAATTCAAATATACCTCCACATTTGACAGTACTTAGAGTTACAATATCTATACTAATATTATAAAGCTGAAGAGTTTTTTTGTTTGAAAGCGTTAATCTCATGATCTACTGGACCAATTTGAAAAAATCTTTCAGTTTTAGATAGCCTATTTACCAAGAACGGCTATGAGCTCGATCATCACGCCACAATCAACAGGAGCAGAGCTAATGTGAGTTAAATTGCTGAGCACAGCTAGTTTCTTAATATAAGTAGTACTTACTATTAATTCAATATCATCTTTTTTGACTAAAACTTTTTGGAGTTCTTTCTCTTTTTCAAGACGTTCCGCAGCCTCTTTATTTCTTCTATCACCAATTAATGAAAGGGCCTGGAATAATATAAGAATAATAATTTAATTACACATAGATATTTTACTTGAATAATTGAACAAGTTAATACTAATAGTTGACACTTGAGTTTACTTGTGATGATTTTAAATCAAAACTATAGGACTAGCTATTTATATTTTAATCATACTTAGAAGGAATTTAAATTACAGATATGTGTGTAAGACTATCAAGAGATATATCAATAAATTAATGTTAAACAAAACTGTTAAAAACTAAAATTTCAAAAATTACGTTACAATATATTTTTTTAGTTGTTGTGTTTCAATGAATTATTCATGTGATCAATTATTAATTTAGTATCGAAGAACCAATACATAACCTCAAAGTATTTGAAAATAGTTTCAAACTTACGCCAGATATGTCCTGTGAAGATATTTCCTTTTCTTCTGCATAGTCAGTGACTTTCTCCAAATCGGCCACACCACTATCATGTTTTGCAGTCTTCTTTTGAGTTATATCTTTATCGTTTTGGATGTCATCAACATCCCCGTTTATTTCTTCGTCAGCCATAATATGAAATAACTTTTTTCAACGAAAAAAACTCAATATATAGTCACGTTGACCAGCAGTTTGCTCAAAATATCTTCATATATCAGCTAAATTAAGTTAATTTAAATTCTGAAGCACATTTTCAATTTTCCTTAGATTTCCATCCACTTTCCATTTCAACAAGACAAGAGAGAGCAAGCAAAGCAAGTCAAGCAAGCCGGCTTGACAGTTGTCATGAAGCAAACAAAATTGATTCGATTGATAATGCTTTATGACATTGACTTTACGGCCAGTTTATCGACTGTAACAGAATTGTGTAAAATGATCAAAAACGAAATACGCCAAACAATTAAAGCAGGCCATACACGACCTCTATTACACATTGCCATGCATGCATGGTAGGGTTATGCATATGTTATTAATATATTCCTTGGTATTTTGTTTAGATTCGTAATTTTTATCAATTTTCGACGCAAACTTCTTACATTCAACAGAGATAAAACGCGTTAAGCGACAATTTTATGGTTATGTCCCTTCGAACGACCACCCCGCGCTTACCCCGCGACCCGCGCGATTACGAACGTAAAGTCTAAAATAGTACAAATATATTTATAATACCCTATTTTGACTATGCCCCAACCACTGCTCCTCGCGCTGCCGGAATTTTTTCCCAAAATACTTCCGCAGCAGTATTCCATTTAGACTATGCTCCTATGGACAGGGAAGCTGTGGCCAATGACATAGTGTAAAAGGGTCACTCGCGTTGCCACTCGTCATGGCGCTGCAGTGCTTTGTTAAGTAAGGACTTTGTGAAATAGGGTATGTGTTCTCTCTCGCTCTCCTTTGAATTCCGCTGGAAAAACCGACACTCGCGGGAGCGTCGGGCTACTTCCCTGCCCATAAGACCATAGTGTAAATAGGGTATAAGACTTTTTCAATTTATACTCATGTGTGTGTGGTGAAGCAAAAACAGAGTTACATAAATTAATGTATGTTCATCTGTTCTCTCACGACTTCTAATTTTTTTTTATTTGGCAAATGATTGAAATTGTGGTAAAGTTTGAGGGATAATAGGTATATTGTATATATAACGACTTCACGAGCCTCCGTTTACCGATTTGTAAAAGGAAAATCCATGTTGGAGCTCTTCTTCTTCTGATTCAGGTGCTTACATGAATTGTTTTTACTTGTACTCAACTCATCCTGTTTATTACCTTTTTATTGATTTTTACACTAAACTAATTTACTTATAGACGACTTATCAAAGATGCCTACTTAGTCTTATTTTACTTTCATATTTATAACTCTAAAAAAACAATATATTTTTCGCCTAAAAGAGCTAAAAGTTTGACAACCAGTATTTCTTTGTTTACATTTTGTCTCACGGCCAAATGAATGGACTATAGGTATATTACATGTGGTAGGTATGTCTAAAACAAATTTGCTACACGTTTATCTTCTAATGAAAACGCGGGGTCAATAGAGTATTGTATGTTAAAAATATGATCCTGTTCTGTGCGTAAGACTATCTAATTCAGTATATTGTAGCTATACTACCTTACTTTTTTCACAAAAGATAAATTCAAAAAGTAAATACCTACGTATTAAAAAATGGGATCATGAAGCAAAGCAAGAATAAATTACTGATATTAGAAAATAAAGGAAAAAAGTTATTGGAAAATGAAAGATCCGTACTTTTAATAGACATTAGCTACTTTTGTTAAATTACTCATTTTGATGCCAGTCAATATGCGCGATAATTCCATGTCATATATGATAATCTATGCCACCCAATGACAATGACAGCATTGATTTATTATGACAACCAACTCGTGCACTTGCTCTCTTGCATTCTCCGATTTTTAGGCCGTGTGTTTCTGCTTCTTTTGTTTTTACACTTCTTTTGTTTAATCCTATTAATTTTACGGTGAAACGAATTCTGTTCTTTGTTCTTCCTAGTTCGATCCAGATATTCTAGGAGTCAAAAGTGAAACAAAGGATTGCGGGACCATTGAAGAAAAGTAAGTAAACTAACATTTTCATAGACGTCAAATAATTTTGGATTAATATTTCACTCGCCCTTGATGAACTTTTTATTTATTAATTAATATTTAGCGAATCGTTTTCGTGTATAATTTGTTGTTAACATCAAATCTCCTTTGTACCGTGACATGGCATCGAATCAATATGGAGATCCAGTGTAGGTAGCTCAGTTTACAATGCTATAACTAGGTTGGCAGTCATAACTATTCGTTAACACCTACTTGACGGTAACAGCTGTACCACATACTATTACTAACAACTAGTAAACACTAAAACTCACACAACTGTCCCAAAATATTTCATATTTCAATGTTTTTTTTTACATACTATGTATTTGTGTTCTTCTTGTTGTTTATA
Source organism: Timandra comae (assembly GCA_958496195.1). Taxonomy (NCBI): domain Eukaryota; kingdom Metazoa; phylum Arthropoda; class Insecta; order Lepidoptera; family Geometridae; genus Timandra; species Timandra comae. Next base: position 5,337,026 of record OY292360.1, read on the forward strand.
CATAGATTTTTGAATTAAATTACATATATTTTCATTAGATAATCAAGCATATAACCATGTTATTGTATAAAATAGTAATGTTGATGTTAGTATAATGACTAATATCATTTAAAAATAATAATGAACACTCAAATATCAACACTCAATCAAATCAAAATATGAAGTCAATTATTCTAATAATGGAAATGTTAACAAATGTAAAGAAAATCAATTTCCAATGTTCAGTCTGATGTATTAAATATATTGATTGTATATAATATGATGCATATGCGCTGAACTAGAAACTATAAATAGGCAATAAATTGAAGTTCAAGAATAATTTATATTAATAAAATGAATATACCATCAACTCAATCCATATTAAATTAATAAAGAGAAGAGATTTGATTGTTTATAACGGGCCATTATAAGAACTACTGAAGTAATTTTCAAATTTGTGAATTAAGTTTTGGAGTAGATATGCTGAGGTAATAGTAGAGTTTTACCCTGATTTTTAAAACCCATTACATAAGTGGCAGAAAATATCTAGCAACATTTCTGATGATTTAAAAAAAGAAAGAAAAAGTCATTGATTTGTATGAGAATAAATATACTTTACTTTATTTTTACGTGCAAAGTTCTCATTTTTTTTCAAAATTCATACCCCAACTAAGCTATTCATTAACCGAGGCATAAAAATACATAATATTTATTTATAGATCCATTATTGCACACTAATATAATTCAATAATATAAGAAATTAAAATCCCCTTTATTTAAAATTTTACATTAAGTAAATGTACTAAAATATTTATGACACTATTACAAGTCATTACAGGAAATATAATGCATAATATTTATAAATCCATTACATAAATAACATATAATAATATTTATTATAAATTGAATTACATAAATTAATTTGGTACTTAAACTAAATTGTAGATTTTGTAGTTCATCCAATTTAAAACTTTATTTTTAGGCTGATGGTATAATATAAATAATTGGAAATAGGACAACTGTTCAGCAACAGTCTCACGTCTCAGTCTCAATAATTATCTATAGAATTTATATTATTGTGTGTATAGCGTTTTATAAGACTACTTAGTTTTAAATGTTTTCCCTAGAGGGCGCTAGCAGTATAAGAATAATGGAGAACAACTTCTGTGGTTTTGTGATTCATTAGTCGGGCTTTAGGTATTTGAGGTGTTAGGTTTGAATTACTGCACGAAAATATGTTTTTTCAATTAAGTAGGTACTTAATGTTAAAAATATATATTTTAAAAAATTAAAAATATTTTTTTTTATTCTTGCGGCTTATTAAAGGTACTTTAGTACTTAAATTTAGTTATCAAAATGGTATAATAAATTTAATCTTACTGAATCTTACCTAAACCGAGAATTTAAAACTCAGGTAGGTTAATATCCTTTATTTGTACAGAAGTCCTTTTAGGTACCTACCTGACACATTGTTTAACCTTCACGAAATGTAGCTAAAGGTCCTTTAGAATGATTAGAATAGTAAAAAACAAAAATGAAATAAGTACCTATAATCTAAATCAGTTTTAGTTATAAGCCCCTAATTTTTTATTATTTTTTTACTAAATACTAGCGTCGTTATCTAAAAAATATTACAAAGATGAAATATTTTATTCTTTGTCTGTTTGTTGGTAACAAAGGATCTACTTTTTATCCCAAAACTCCCACGGGATTAGAATCCACACGAGTAAAACCTCAGAGCGCTGTTAGTGCTTTCAATGTTTCGAAAATAAACCACTGATCTCCTGGATCGAACAACAAAACATTATTCTACAGTTTTTGTATCAAAACGAACAAAGTCGATGTTTTAAATAGACATCAATGTAGACCCACTGCGTAAATTCGTCATTGAACCAAAATTTCCTAATTCAGGTCAGTTGGCGATTGGCGTAGGTAGCTGAAGCAGGTAAAAAGGATACTGTTTTAACTTGTATACAATATCATTCCTTATAATATCGCCATACATTTATTTAATAAACATATGCGAAAGAAATCTCTTGTACTAAATACATATCCATATAAATATATTCATGCAACCTATCTCGGAAACGGCTTTAACGATTCGGATCTTTTGTATTTAAATGAGGCTTTTACTTTTATCAACATATTGCTACCTTTCTTTCCTTAAAGATATAACGCGATTCAAACAAATCCCACCAGGTACTTATTACGGGTAAATATTTACCAAGCTTTCAAAAACGCCTATTTATTAATATAAATTATACTACTAGGCTTTAATATATTATTCTAAATTATAACCTGTTTTTCGTATGGCTTTATTACGTGTTAAGTTATACGAGCTTGTTATTTCTCTGGTCGTTATATTCGAGTTAAAGGAATTATTTTTGGGATGTCTGTGCGGTACGGGCTTCGTACAAAACAATGTCAAGTAGTACTTACTATAATCTGTGTAACCTTGTTAATGTAACCTAACCTAAATCGTCGTCGGTCGGATCGTTAGATTAGTCGAGTTACCCCCAAACGAGGTCGATCAGACCTTGAGTTACATAGGCACAATAGCAACTCTCCCGGGTTGAAGGATATTTCCGGGAACTGTTGAGCCTTGAACAACTTCGTACCAAGGACTAGGGAGAATGATAAATGGAAATCATTACATTTTCTAGGTCGTCCCCACCCGAAGAGCAACGTTGAATACGAAATTTTATGTAACGATCTTCCGAGGAAGTATTATTTTTGTTAAGAGAAAATTTGTTTGATAAGATGCCTCTTTCTAAATAACATGTTTACTTGTATTTTATTCTTATATTTACCATACTAAATTCTCTATTTATATTTGATTGTAATTTCTCAACGTGTGTAACACTAACAACCCATAAATATTAACAATGCTATTGTAAATTCTGGCTTGACCTCGCAGTCTAGAATTCGACGTGTAAAAGATTTAATTTTCAAATATAGGTTTTCGGTACGATTAGTTCGTCTATTAGAGACTTGTGTGCCAAATCAATTAAAATGAATTCCTGACCAAAGACACAGCCTTGTTCGTGACGACTCAATAACCTATGCTAAACGTTATCACTAGTATACCAAAGACACACCTTGTTACTGAAGGCTCTAACCTCTACAGTACGATATCACCAATCTTCAGATTTGTAGAATTTTTCCATTCCAATACAAATCATAAATTCAACAACATTGACCATGATTTGTGATTATTCTTCAGGAAATGACGAAATTTTGTTATTGAATCGAATTACACACACTTTACTCATGTTAAACTACAATATCTATGATAAGGAAAAATATTTCCGTATTGATAAAATGTGTTACTTAGAAATGTGGTTTATAAATAAGTAATTTATATCAGCCCTATGAAGTAATCCACATATTGAACAGTTAAGTGTTTCGCATAGTGTATTTACTCTGTCAGATAAGTTATCAAGCTTGTTATCGTGTTTGTGATCACTTTACCTCGATCTAATTCGGAACAGAACAACGGCACTGAAACCAATAGTTATTTTTAAAGGGTCCAATCCGAATGTTTGTGACATGAAAGTTAACGGTCCAATGACTTCATAAATTGTTCAACTTATTGTATAAGTTTTAGCTTGAGTTATGGAAGAAAACACATTTACGTATCGATTTTTATAATGATATTTTAATTTACTTTCTAATTCTTTAATTAATCAATTTAGTTATCTTTCACGTTTAAACGTTTCTTAAATGAATTTCTTTGTGTCAAAACCATACCCGTATGTAAAGCCATAACTTTTTGTTTTACCGCAATATTGTAAACATCATAAACTTCTAATGTGGACCATATTACCATTTCGCCTAGTAACATGATTTTGCGGTTGTTGCAAGAGCGGTGCGTTTGAAAGAACCTAGTTACTTCCATCTGTATTAGCCACAGTATACTTCTAAAAGAGATTTGTGACTATTCTACAGATTTACGTCTCCCTCTGATCTGACGTTCGAAATTGGGACATTGGGTTACCAAACAACACCAACGTATCTTAAAATAATCCATGAAGTTGGACTGATACTTCCTGTGTGATTGTGTGACGATGATATCAGTTCATATAATAGGTGGCTACACATTTGAACTTTGAAAGTTCTGTTTTGTCTAACATCCTGACTGTGTATTGGAAAATCAGCTTTACGTCATGTGTTTTTAGTTGCAAGTGCATTGGTGATGGTCGCTAATGGGACGGGTCAGTATTCAGTGGTTAACTCGTCCGTAGGGAGGGCGTCGACCTCGGTTTGCACGCGGACTCCTGGACACTTGCATTGTCGCATCGTTTTCCAGGATAGTATTTCACAGTACATTTTCAATGTACGTAAACATCTATGACGTTAGTGAAACGTAGTATTCAGTTGAAAGCATCGTATTTTCCAAAACAACGTGCTTACAAAAGTCTACAGAATGATATATAATTTGTGACAAACATTTTGTAAAATGTTTATTATTAAACATGTTTATCGTGTTGGACTCAATTATGGTAAACCTCATCCAGACTATCGCATTGGGAATACGAGTAGTTGCGCAAACACGAGTAGGCTGTTATGGTGGCCTAAATGATATAGTAAAGTAGGTGCATACGCGACACCGAATATCGTGTGAGCGTTCGAGATACGCATTATGCCTAATTAAACAGTTAATTCGATGAATCATGACTAGTGGTGTGGTGGTGTGCAAATCAGGTTATCGATTGGTGGTTCTGGCCGGGCGTCGACCCTTTGAAGTGCACCACTGCAACCCGCTCACTGTACACTACAGTCTCGCTTGACCCTTGAACAAGCTATATATATACACGCACGTTAGCCCTTATTCACTTTACGTTCATCATTATAACCTTACGCTTTTCACAATGGGTATTATTAATTATATTGATTTAACTGTAGTACTTATTTAAATAAATTAAATGTCATTCGTAGCACAAAGAGCTCGTTACAAAGCATTATTCTATTATGAATAACATGTGATTGTTGTGTGTTGTGCATACGACGTATCAACAGTCAACACCTTTTCATACAGACATTTCGCAACTATTTAATACATTTAAACTAGTTTATCGTATTAAACAATTAGGAAATGTAACGCTGATACGGACTTATTGTCTGTACCTATTGTGTTTTGTAACTAATCTCTAATCGTCATGCAAATTTCACCTAATTCACTTTTTTATGTTTGAATTTTTTAAGCGCCATTAAATCTATTAGAATTACTATATATTCGAGCAAATTAATAGGATTTATCTCCTCCTCCTCCACTCCAACAGCGTCTTGATGCAAATACGTAAAACCCAACAAAATGTCTCATATTCATTTAGATTACACGAACGGATATAAATAAATATTATTGAATTTATGTAATTAAAATGACAAGCCTACGTGGTTCTGCCTCCATACCATACCGCTTACTTGCCAAAGTGGGGCCGATGTGTTATCTAACAAAGTTGCGGGTCTCAAAATACAAAAGGGGAGGTCGTTATGAGGGCAAGAGGGAGGGGAGGCTGGGTCACGAATTTGACGGGTACGGGTGCTCTCGACCCCAGTTCTGTTGTTGTAAGTGTGCCACCGATGTGCCCGTATGTAGGTTAACATCGGACGCGCTCGATACGCCACCGCCGCTGATGCCGACCACCTAACCTAGATCAGGGTGCGGAGAGATCGCTTATGAAATCTGGCTCACGCCGACTGCATAAATGAAATGCCACTTTATATGCCCGTTTGAACGGATTTGACATGACATGACGACACGTGGGTACCTTCCGCGCGGTGAAACTGCATTACCGAATGTATCTTACGACGTTACGGCTGACAAGGAAAAATTACGATGTCCACATGAAATCGGCTTTCTATTACATTTCCGTAGCGATATAGTAGAGTAATCTTCATAGTATATACGCTTTCCAAAATAATTCGTTTTTTATTTTCATAATTTATGACTATTATCACTAGAAGTATTTAGTCCATTTTCTTATATAAAATCTTATTGTACATTTTAGTTGTCAGTAGTCATAGTTTCTACAAAGTTTCTCAACTAAAAAGTATTACTTTTTATATTTCTCTTTCCTACACAAAGTTAATCTTCTTCAAATTAGTAATTTGTGTCACTTTCAGTGAGATTATTTTTTATATAACTACGGCGAGTTAAACTAAACTAGATTTGTGCTATACCTTGTATCTTGTTACGTTCGCGACCGCTGTAACACAGTTTCTAGGCCCACACTTTGCAATAGAGAGCCAGCGAAATTATGTCACATTCTCTACGTAGCGGTTAATGTAACACGAATTGCAAAAGTCGTGATGTTCGTGAGGTTTCGCGAACAATGATGATTATTTTTATACCAGTTTGCTAAAATTACCTTTTGTTCGTACAACCCTAATTTCATAAATGAAGGAACTTTTTAAATTTCTTCACAGGAAACCTTAACCAAACGGGTCCTTCAGAAGTTTACGTTCGCAATAGCATTTATGTAACGTTTCACCACAATAACGCTTTCGTTAACGTTTCGTTGCTATTAAAAATAAACGAATACTTACTTAAATTTATTTTCTAAAATGAATGGTGTCGAAAGTATCGTCCCTCGTCACGATTATCCATCAGCGAAAGAGAAATTCTTTTCATTGTAGACTTTCGAGCGTGCTAAATCCAAATATTTTCTAAACAGATAATTTATACCCTTTTACTTGAAATATGCGTATGATTTTGCATTGCATTTATGTAATTGGATTAATTATTTAAATATATTAAATATTGTCTCTTTACATTATTTACGAAATCTACTCTCACCTGGTGATAAATTGTTTTAGAAAATCGTTTAATTTTAATTAAATCAAATATACATTTCTATTTGAAAACAGAACAAACATTTTAATATTTTGTAGTGTGTGTGTAATGTATTGATCGGCATCGATATGTTAACTGTAAGTAGATATTGCACGAGGTTTCGAGTGCACCTGGTTCTCCTCATTCAGGCTCAGTCTCGTTCTCGACTCGATACGGCCAATTGTGCGCGCCGATTTCAAAACGAAAGTACCGCGCATCTAGGACGGTGAACGTATATCTTGCTGAGATCTCTTGCAATTTACCAGCCGCTAGGCACTTTGTCAGAGAATGTAGCATAGCCAGATTGTTAGATATTCATAACTTGCAACATATTACCAACTAATCCATGCCATTAGAAACTTGCCAAACGCAAGGTTTCTAATGCAGTTGATTTGTTTATACATATGAGAGTTCGTGAATATCAACGCTTTGATCTATTATATCAACAATAATTTTAACTGACATTGCAAACTTCCTTGATTATATTATTAAAAATATATTTTATGATACACAATTTCAAAGGTTTTTTATCGATTTCAAGGCTTTTGTTTTTGGAACACAATATTGTCAGATAGGTTTGTAGGTCAAATATTTGTGAGTGTAGTCTTTTGACCCACTTTTACGATAGAGAAGCTGAAATTTTGCAACATTCTTCATTCATATCATGCTGGCAGATAACTTAAGTATAAGTAAATAAAAATAAATCTGAAAAGATTAGGGAAATTTAAATTAGCTATTCTTACTCTTTGTGAATTGTAATTGTATTTGATTTAATTATCTTTCTATTATAATGTAGCGTTAAATATTTGTTGTTAATACGTACATATGTATTTTAATATGGTCGTTTTCTTTTATGTTCGCATAAATTATTCGTTATTGGATAAGTAGCGCGCAGTGGTAAAGGTATTACGAAAGGCTTGCGGGCGCGTGAAATCGTCTGATAGTACAGCTTTTCTCTTCCTTAAATATCTTGACTTATTGCCAATCTTCCTACTCGTATTTTTATAAAATGAGACTCTTAAAAACGAAAGAATGCTTTTAAATTTCTTTCCAAATTAGTTTTTTATTTATTGCCATTAAAGCCATGTTTGCAATTTTATAAAATTATATTCAGGCCGGCATTAGATTACGTCCTTACTCTCAAAGTTAAGTTTAAATATACAACAGACAAGGATATGATTTTAATTAAGTTAATTATTTATGCGGTTTGTTAACTTCGATCCAACAATTCATTAGAACGGGATATTATGAATTATATTGATTCGCGAACTCTATAGAAATGAAACTGTAGCGATTGAATTTGCGATTCCATTTTGGTCTACATTTCTATGACCCTGTATACTGCGAAGAGAAGGGCTATAAATTTTAAATTAATTAAAACATCCGTATACGTATAAAGTGGTTTCATTTCAAGGGATAGATTATAAGTAAAGTAATTATAAGTGAACAGCGCCTTTCTAAGGTTTACCAATAAAATGATTGCACTTATCTAAACCTATATATAATGTAGTGGAGCTATATCATTATCTTGTCAATAAATAATGTTAGGAGTACGGAAAAGGAACAGGGCGTGAAATCGGTTGATCTCTCTATACAGTCGGTAGAGTAACGTTTGGCTTGCCAACGCGACTGCCGGTTATATCACCTCTTTTGCTCGTTACTTTTGTTCCTAATAGAAAGTGCACAAGCCTCTCTCTCCTTTCCGTTCAGATACTATTTATTGCCTAAAGATCTCGTTCTAGATATACAGCTTTCAATAACACCGCGTTTTCTATAAATGTTATTTCCCATTATAATTAAACTGTTGACGGTTTCGTAATCAGTTAATTAAGTAATTAATATTTTATTGATTCAATGTTATGTTTCTAATATCGACATTAGGATTACACATATTCTTCCTTACTTTATTGTAGAAAGAGAGAGGCATTTGCCCTGAATTGGGTAGGTCATATACTTAATTACTGTTACTAATATAACCTTTAATAATGACTAAAGTTGCCTTCTAAACCTACTACCAAAATGATTAAACAGTGTTTATAACTCGTATGACTGTGTCCCGCAAATGATGAGCTAATAGCACAGTCGTTATAATGTACGGGTATAACAACGAGCGTTCTCTCAACCTACTTCTTAAATGCCCTACGTACATAACAATACTCTTTTATTCAGAAATGAACTTTATTACAAGAATCTTTAAAGATTAATTCATTTACTTCTTCGCCGACGTTCTCAATCCTACTTTTAGGAATTGCTTCGAATTTGCCAAAGGAATATGGGCTTTATGTACGTGTATAAAGGTTTAAAGTGAGTCTGTTAGAATTGTTTGATTACTGTACATGTTCCATTCAACCATGAACTCCTTTGAGGAGCGTCTCGCGTAGAGACCTCAATTTTTTTAAACTCTCTCACTTATTGGTCAATCAGCGTGACATTTGTATGGTAATGCTATTAAGCACTGTAAGCTGCAAACGGTGATTGCAATGTGTGTAAATCAAATAACGTTATTTTTTTGTACTAGACATCAAAACAGACGAAATGAAAAATAAAAATTGAATTATTTTTTTCATAATTTAAAAGAGAATACGTATTAAATGCAATAAGTTATAATTATTATCATTACAAACTATATTACATTAGTTTATATTTACACGCATCCGTCGTTCTGTAAAGCAAATAGTGTCAAGGCGGCTTATATTGATTTCAAGCTTGTAATGAGTACAAATGGTTACCTACACAATTGATTTTATTATTGCATATTAATTGTTTTTGTTTCTCACTCGTATTTGTTGCAACATTTCAGTGTTAGTCGTCCCAATTTACGAATCTAGAACGAAAATTATGTAATTACAATTACTGTTGTCTGAAAGTCAAAATTATTTAATATTATATTTCTTTTACAGATATTAACAACGAGTGTCAGGAGCTTTTTAAAAGTGTAAGTGTTTACTCTAATTATTTGATTTACTTGACCTTTTAGTTAATGGCCGACAAACAAGGCTAGTTTAATTCGGTGCGGTTTACACTATCGTCAGGGCTTACACGTTCCGTGTCAACTGTTGTGTAAGCTGTACACATTGTACAGTACAGTATATTGCTCAATCGGATGCATCTCGACATGTGAAGTAACGCGTGAGAGTCGAATTTCTCATTGGCCAGTGGTGGATGGAGAGCCGAATGCGCGGCGCGGCGCAGCATTTCCCAATAGAAAGTCCTCATAGCAGGAAGCGCAGCGCTGCAGTAGTGCTGTGCACGTGCAGGCAGAGGGGGCCCGGCCGATGCACTTTCATGCCCCGGTGACGTCACATCTTACCTTTCGTCAGCGTCACACCGTAAGAGCTGTTATGCAATGAACGCACGCCACTCAACTTTCCAATTTCGACAACGCGCTATTGTGTAGCGCTTTCAAATTTTTACTGTACCATCGCTCACTCGGATGGCGCTTTCTTGCATTTCTCTCTCTTTCTGATCACGACTGAAAAAATATCTAAATGTGGTGCGCATGCGCAACGTTCGAAATGCACTTTCACTGTTACGTTCAATCTTTTGTCTTAAAATTAACTCTCTCAACTTGGATATCACATATTATTGTTGTTTAATGAAGAAACAATAAATATTATGATGCGAGTTTAAAATTTACGTATTTGTAGTATAATCACTGTATAAATATTCACAATTATTATTAATTCGACCTACAAGAATAAGGGATATATCGGGTTCGATCACCGTTCGAAGCAGATGTGCACCCAAAAGTTTGTTTTTGGGATGATTTTGAATAACAATGTTTGATGCCAGAGACATTTTGTTATTGAGGGGTGTATCTGTATATAACGTATAATTCTAAGAAAAACCAGTAAAACTGTACCATCTGACAAATGTATGAGTCTACCCCTTCCCAATAAAAAATAATGATCGAATCCATTCATGTGGAGAGGAACTATCAACTGAACGTCATAAAAACAATAGCAGACGCATTTAAGAAGCTCTACCTTTATTCTAAATTGAAACTTCAGTAACAAAACATAAGGTACATTTTTTTTTAATTAAAATTTTACAATGATATTTAGACAGTCTTTACGTAGAGATCTTATAATAAGTGGAACAGTTGGTTTGATCAAAAATATCGCAGAACAAAGGACTGAAATTAGAAAGGTATTATTGCGAAAATTGCTACCCACCTATAGTACTAGTGCAATACAAAACCCTGCTTTAGGTTTTCATAACGTGGGGGTATAGTATAAAACAAAGTCTTCCCACTGTCTGTCCCTATGTATGCTTAGATCTTTAAAACTACGAAACGGATTTTGATTCGGTTTTCTTTAAGTAATAGATAGAGTGATTCAGGAGGAAGGTTTTTGATGTAATTTTCTCCCAGCATTTTTATGGGAGCGGGAACTACGCGGGTGAAACCACGGGGCGTTATTAGTTTTAATATAAAATAGTAGTAAGTATTTTAAACGAACGAATCTCCCACGTTTCTAAAACCGATAGTGTTAATAATTGCAGCATTAATTTTTAACCGATACAAAATAAGAAACGTGCATTTCTATTAGAAATTACTAATGTATGAATAATAAAACAAAGTGAATATTAAAATTTCTATAATGTTTGAGTAGGAAGTTTTTGAAAGTTGTTGAGAGATACCTTAAAGCACGCGTGATAGCCGCCAGCGACGACTTTCTGGGGTTTTCACCTCGACTGGCGGTGATATCGAGCTTTCCCGCTGTTTGTGAGGTTGCCAACTGCGGCCCTTGAATCTATTACTGCTTTCTAGATAGTTTATTTTATCCCTTTTTAGGTATACGAATAAAAAATAGTGCCTAGGATAAAAAGGGTACTTTTCAAATGTTATTAAAATGCGATGTGGATTTACAAATTTCAATTACCAAACGTATACAAAGTAATATAGTTGAATATTGAACCTCCTCCTTTTTGAAGTCGATTACAAACTACATTTGTTCGTAATTAATAAACTCAAAAACTACTGAGCTTTTTACGTAACTGCTAACCAATATTTCGAATTAATCGCAGTCAAGTTGTGACTGAATTAAATCTTTAAAACGTAACCAACACAACTGACCACTAATCCGTAAATAGAAAAGAAATCTAAAATTAAACGAATTTGCAATTTGGCGAACCATTTTTGCATTCAGAGTTGAACTCGATCAATAACTGGATATGAACCGAAGCCGTGGAGTTAATTGAATTAAATTGAACTGGTTTAACATTTTATTTGGATGATATGTCCCTTATCAGCGAGCGCGCTATAGAAACGAAAGGTTAACTTGCATTGTAAATGAGAAAGTTAATCGTGGAAAGTGCGAGCGAACGGATCTGTGGGCACTTGGTGCAGTTTCTAAAAAAAATATACACACCAGGCCTTTCCCCCGAGATATCTGTTTTAATTGCCTCTCTAACAGCTCGTTTACAAATTATTTGATTTTTAATACATTTTTTTTATGTAGAGCACATTTTTTGGGCCCGCCTTTGGTAAAAATATGTAGCTCTACATGACTCTTTGCAGGTCTAAAACGTTTTATGAAACCCAACCTTCCATCAATTATTTAAATGAATTATGATCGAAAGATCATTAATATAATGCGGTTAAAAGCAATGACCCGATAATGAAGTTAACGCTCCAACGTAACGTTATACCAATTCATAATAATGTTTAATTTATTGTTGACAATCCTAATACCATTTACACTTATTTATGTCGTACAAAGAAATCAAGAAATATATTATTGATCACAGTATCAACAACCTCTTAACCTAGATCTAAACTTGAAACAATAATAAATTGCAATAATTTATAGGTTATTTATTTGTCGCATATGTCACTTTGGTTTTCAGTCGGATGAGGGTTTAAAAATACATGATGTATATAGGTTACCAATAATTGTGCAGGGTGTGGCGATGTGTCCCAGTGCCCTTGATGCTGTACCAGGTCAGGCTTGCGCGCCTTGTCGCTCCTACTCTGATGACGTTCACCTCCAACACAAATATAAAATCTCATAAACCAGAAAATATATGATACCATAAATCCCCTTGTCAGCGCAATGGTCATTAATTGAATATAGTATACATATTAACGTTCCGGATGTTTGTAATTGATCAAACAGGGCTTGACATTAAGAAAATAATCCGCTACCAAATTCTTTTTGGAGTCACGTACTTGTGATTAAAGTATTGTTGACTTCATTCACGTAAGTTAACTAAATGTTAAATTTATCTTTTTGTTTTGTCTCGTAGAAGTAATTTGATTAGTCTCGTAGAAGTAATTTGATTAAATATTTTATTTATATATTTTTTTGTAAATTCAATTATAGTTTAGTATGAGTAGCGTGTAACATACTGACATCATTGTCTAGATAATATTTTTACTGAAATGTTTATACTTTTGAAAATCAGGGTGACCTATTCATGTTGTGTTAGTAAGTTTTGTTCCAAGAAAATATTTGTACAGAGCGGTGTGGATCACGATAAACAAAGGGCCAAGATTCCGAGCAGGTAAGGTGGGCTGCGGAATCCGAGGCCAAAAGGGCTTTTTCCCTTCGGGAGGTTAACCCTGAAGGCTTGAGCCAAGGTCGACGAGTGTTTGAGACGCCTTTGAGGGGGAGATGACTCGTTGACTTTGACTAACCCTCGCGGTCATATTATTTAGTTTTGTATTCTGTTTACGCAGCCAATGCACGCTTTATGAATGCACTCGGCCTACTCGAATTAGCTTCCCCAATGGTCGGTTTGTCCGCTCACCTCGCTAATATCTGTCAAAATTTAGCCGTATTCATGCAAAATTAAATCCAAACGGCGAATAAAACAAATAAATGCCATTGAACCCCAAAAATGCAAAAAAGTATATTAAAAAATATATTTTGCTAATTGAGATTTGGACACAATGGCGGTAATAATCACATGTTATTAAGATTAGATATGGCATTCCATTTGGCTACTACAACTTTCACCAAATTGCAAGTAAAAGAGAGTTTTTATTAACTGTGAAGAAATAATCGTAAAAATAAAATTACATTTACGTTAAGGACATGGTATTTGCAACAGTAAAAACGTGTATGGCGGAAATATTATAATAGTCCGACTTGCTACAAACCCCATTTTTTGTAGCACATGGACTGACTCCTTTATAAAATAATAACAATCAACTCGGCCACAGCAGACCTTTGGTTCTGCTTTGTATTTTAATTAAATACCCATATTACATGGAATCTTAAATAATAAAATCAATGAGCAGGTAAATTTAAATTGCCTTTTATCTAATATTGTCAAAATATAAAGACAGCACGCCTACACAAATCAATTTCCGATAGCCTATGAAGTTAGCTTCCCAAAACTTCTTCAAAAATGAACATAGTTATAATTAAAATTAAACATGTACTAGTTAGTACAAAGGATCTTGTAGAGTTATTTGACGTTGGTGACTAAGTTAACAGAACTAGGAACACTTTTCGTTTTTTATTGCTGTGGACACTTGTATGGCTCGATCGTGATGATACAAAGAACAATGCACTGTTCAAGTACTGTTTTAAACCTTAGACATAAAGTTTAAAATCGATATGAATTCAGAGCGTGTCTGTAATCTCTACCTGGCAGGGCGACTCAAGGCTCTACACGGGGGCAACAACTTGTCCCTTCGTGCACTGAACTAACTGCCGCTGCAATTGAATATTTTAGGTTTGATGGTACTCTGTACGACCCAACTGTCTTTGTTCGCATGACATGCCATTCACTTTAAACATCGCAATTTAAACGCTTCAACCTATTTCAAAAACACCACGTTTTTGGATTTACTGCTTAAATTATAGTCTTTAAGTAGAGTTTAATTTTATTAAGTTATCCACTTTTGTTGCATCAAATATGCATTTATGAATTTGGATGTCAATTGGGCATTATGCACAAGCTGAAGGTTTGCTTTCACCATGAGTATAATGGAGTTGGAGGAGAAAGGGTGTGCGGTGCGCAGCTGTCCCGCGGGCGCCGGTCGTCGGGCGCTCGGCGCTCCGCCCTCACTGACCCCGCGCCTCCGCTCCGCGCCCGGCGCCCGCCGCTCTCCGCGCGACAACACATTCACATTACGAGGCGGCACTCGGCACCCCGACCGCCGACCGGAGTCACTCCATTCGCGGCAGTTGCCCCTCGATCGTCGGACTAACTGTACGTCACGTTCGTCGAGCGCAACTCAACAGCCATGTGGTGAAGTGAAACTGTCAAACGTGATATACTTTCGCATACCGGTGTTCATAGTGGAACAATACACTTATAAAACTATATATTTGTGTTATCAAAGTGGTGCCAGAATTTTGGAAAATTGGATTATACGAACGAATAATGGCCTTAGCCAGGTGAGCTATTTTGGTTGTTGGAGTCAACGCGGAACTAGTTTATTATATCATGTTCATCGAAGGACTTTGCATTGATTGGGTTGTTATTTGATTTAGAACGTTAAACAGGTACGATATATTAGTATTGTGCTTAAGATGTCACTTAAAAATATTTTTTCTTGTGTTTGTTTTCCAATTTTTATTGTGTTTAAGTTATTTCGATTGATTTCTTTTGTTACTACATTACAATAGGCGAAAGTTTCTTTACCGGCTCACGCATATAACTTTCCTTGTTGTGTAAGCTGAACGCCAAATGACAGGTAGAGGGAGCAACTTAGAAATCGTGTTACTTTTACTGTGACTATAATCATTAACATTGTCGAACATTAAGTAAATAATTTAACTGACAATAACGACTCTGTATTCGATAAAAACAGATTTTGTAGTGTGTCTCCCCGGAGACCCGTTGAACGCAGCGCTGATGGCGTTTCGGTGTTTCCTCCCTTGCACCCTCTTTCGTTACGGCAACCCTAACTGTTACAAGTAGGACCCTATTGTTGCCTATTTTGTGATTCCGTTTCTGTTTGGAATAGTATCACAAGTTTACGTTTCTCTTTAGTATTGTAGTTTGTATCTGTAGCAATATCATAATTATCTTGTTGATTGCTTTAAGAGATAATTAAATGTAAGAATAATTAACTATAATGTCTTTTTGCCATTATTGAATGTGTCACAACAATTTTAATTCCACCTAAGTTTTTATTTTTTGTTTGAATGTACTCATTCATTATAACACTACCTTAATGCAAAAAGAAATTAAATATTGTATTCTGCCAATTTTGAATTACCATATTATAATGCCATGTGCAAAAAGTGGTTCTGTAATATTTTTTATATAATTACGAGTCGTAAAACCAGTTTATCGATAAGAAATATAATGATCTGCCTTATGTTCGGATGTAGTACATATGTCTGTAGACGCCTGGACACGTTTCTTTTCTTTAGCAGGTAGACAATCCGTCGAGGCCGGAAAGCGCTCACCTTCTGAAGTTCCAATAGTATTTATTTTTTGTTTAAGACCTCTACTTTTAACGGTTCGGCTATTATTCGATGTTCAAGATCTTTTTACACAGTCTGAAGTATAAATATCCATATAGAAGAAGAATATCCATATAAGATACATGTAGGCTTTGTAAACGGCAGCAAGTAAACGTTATATCGGGGTTGGTGAAATTGCATTGGCTTGCCTTCTTACTCGTAGCTGGCTGTGTTCGATCCGTTCGTCTTCCCGTCTCCCCTAAAGAGCGCAGCGTCTATATGAAGTTAGATCTGTAGGTGCCTATAGGTGTGGGCAGAATATAAAGATTTGCGGAGATGCTCCTTCAAGGGGTCGACGACCTTCCTCCGCGGATGCACGGAAGAACATAAGTGTGGGTTAAAATGCCGTCGTCTAAGAGGCTCGACCCTCTTTATACTTGTGACAAATACGGAACCCCTAAACTTTATTCACAGTCCTTCAATGTTCACGAAGTCAAGCCATTTAAGGTTTATTTTATGGTTTAATGTTGGATAATGATAAACATAGGCATACAAAAATACCAGCGAAAAAATCTTAATGCATGAATAACATGATTTTGAAAACACATTTCCATACATGTTTAATATTAAAACATGTCAAGGCACATGGCGCACCAATTCCATTAAAACTTAATATCTATACTATTCCAAACCAACCATTGGAATATCTCTACAAACGATTTAACACTTATCCGTAAAAGTTTCATTTTACTTATGAATTCCAAAAATAATCTACCTTTAATTGCTTACTTTTACTTAACTCAATTTGTATTGAGTTCGAATGTATAAATAAGAAAATAGTTGATACAGTGTATAACAATTGTTCGAGTAAGTTGGCGAGGTTATTTTGCAAGAATGTATCAATTTAGCCGAGGGCCGGTGAGCATTCACAAAGCGAGAGATTGCGGCCGGGCCAGCTCTCGTTGCTCCTGTTTCGTTGACAGCGGAATGCGATAACTAAAGTGGGTTTTAGCGGCACCGAACTCGGTATTTCAGTTCAGATAAACCACCTTAAAACAAAACTGTCCACTGCACCTAGCTTGGACAATATTATGAGCAACAAAGGAATAGATATACCGCAACAAAATTGTTTACCTCGATTTATTATAAAAATTCTCTGGCCCTCATCCAATTTTAATGGTGTCGTCACATACGCGATGTTTTGAAATGATTTGTTATTTTAAAAAGTAGTTAATTGGTGCTGCGATGAGAGTTGCTCTTACGCAATGTTTAACGCTACCACAAATCCATTTTTATACAGAAATATAGTTTTGTAAATAAAATCGTATATGCCAATTCGCACCTCCAAGGATTTTTGATATTAGCATTACAAACTTCCGCGTTAAACGCTAAATTAATTAATGGGTACTACATAATATTCTGTACTTTATTACGTCATATAAGTACGTAGATGGTTTGTGTATAAATATAGGTACATATATGTGTTAGGTATTTCCTGAAACGATCTGTACGGTTATCGGCAGCTACTTACATAGTTATTAACAATAATGTATTGACATTTATGATCTTCGAAATATCTTTTCGTTACTTGTTATTTATGTATGTAAATTCCGAGTCTTCCTTATTACCGAGCTGTTTGTATATCTTTACAAGGCCAAGGTTATCTAAAAAATACACGGCTGTTGTTGTTCGTACGGAAAATCAATTTCGTTCTTACGTTTTCGTATTAGGTTAGGACCGCAACAGTTGATAAACTTTCATAAATTTTCCCCTCATGAATTGAGTTAGGCATAAATGTGTTTGTTTTTCGGTAAAAGTATTCTAATTATGTTATTTCATTTTTAAATACTCTACAACCTTCGAAAGTAATTTCTACAACAGACGGAGCTTGATTATCTGCATAAGTGAAAAAATATTTATTACTTTTTTATGTAAATAACAACGTGAATTATGAAATTTAAATATCTCCTTTGTCAATGGAAAGTGCGTTGATGCGTCTTTCTTTTATACGGTCCGCAGCGTCTTCTCTTTGTGTTGAGCGATGATCTCGATTAGTTTCACCACCCCACGCCTTTTCGAAACTGAGTATCACAATTATAAAATGCTTCTACAGTTATGGTTGCTTGGTGATATTCAAGATTGAAATATTTTAACGAATAAAGCGGATTTATTGTGATATTAAATAAGTGTTACGTGGTCTTGATTGTATATAAAAGTATGTTATGCATATGAGAGGTACCTTCTACTCGATACAATATATGTGAACTGAGTGAGATGTTTCGCAAGAACCGCAACTCTCGACTCGACTAGGTGGTGTGCAACGCTCGACCGATGTCATTACTCAGCTGAAAGTGGCTCATGAAACTGTGACGCTGACGAGACCGGGTCACGTACGTTCTTTCAATTTATATGCCCACGCTCACTGTCATTATAATAATGTCGTCTTTCAGTATTATTAGTTAGTTATTAACTTATAATGTATACCTACACCACATTTTATATTGGATAATGAGTTATGCATTGCAACTAATTGCAAGGTTATGACAAATATGAAAGTCAATTATTACATCTGTTATTAAGTTTTTTAACACGAATATTATATTAACTTGGTTTTTCATTCAATGAACTGATTTTATTGTCATGAAAGAATTAAATAAGATATGTATTAAAAAGAAAATCGATTTTCTTCACATCGATTTAAATAAAATATAAACATCCGGAATGTTTCACGAATCTGTCCTCACGTTTTATTGGTAGCAGATTCGAGTGCGCGGTAATTGTAAGGTGTTAATGTGCCGAGGGAGCAATTCGAAACGGGAACATGGCGCGATCGCGCAATTTTGTCAGAAAAGCGAAAGCTTTGACCCATTTTGTGCGTAACGCGGTGTGATGTGCGGAGGAATCGATGATAATACTAACCGAATCTTAGGGCCTTCGCGGCGCTTCACTGATGAGTTTGGATCTGTGTCAGGGTCCTCCCCGCGCGCTCCCTGCGCCCTTCGCACCTCGCGCTGCCTCCCACTGGCAACCACTCCCCAGTCCTCGCTCCCCACGCCAGTTGACCCGTAAAACTTCAGTATTTGTGTTTCACCTTTCTAGCTCTTGCGTATTAATTTCGTTTCATTTTGTTCAACGATGCATAACTTCACCTGGCATATGCTTGATATATGACCAAAAACTAAATATTGTACTAATGATTGTGCAAATCCACAGCAGAAATGCAACTTGAACTATTCTGTTTTGACCGTTCGGAAGGCGTGTCAGATAATTATTGTAAAGTTGTCAATAACCGCTTAGTTTGTTAACTGACTTAAAATTATTAATTAAATGTTCACATTTAGTTTCGAGCCTTTTCTTCTTTCTTTTACTTTTCCTTGAATAAAAATCTATTTTTACTTAGAAAAATATGAAATATAAAAAGATATATGTAGTTTAATTAAATATCCAGTGAGGTTGGTTGGTATCGAGTGGTGATCGACCTTTGCAGCTCCGTCACCTTCGAGGCAGCCGACGGCTGAGTTGGCATTGTCGCTTCGACGCCAATAGGAAGCAGCGCACACCGCGGCCGTAGATCGCTATTGGGCTTAAGGCCGTTTTCAATGCACCATCTTTTACCTTGTGCCCCTTATTTTGCGGCCTGACCCCAAATCTGAGCTGCCGGAGGCAATAATGACTGATGAACGCACACGTTATGAACACATCGATTAAAAGTTGCTCAATATTCTGTGACTTGTCCTAAGTACACTAATAATAGTCTTATTTTTTTTCTACTCAATTTTTTATATTTTATATGGTTCTTTAAACATATAAAATAAACCAGTTCAAATGTAGATTTCAATTTAAATTAATTTAATTATTTATAGTCAAACTAAAAAGTTATGAAGTTAACCTTATAAAACGCGCGTGCTGCCTTGCCTAATTTTTTTCCAAATGCCATTCGTTTACCATGTAGGTCAAATGCATTACGTTGTCAAATTTGACCCGGTTTACGTACAAGAACAATCGAAAGTCTACAGTAACGCATTTCATAGTTAGTAATTGGCCAAATATATATGTTTAATTGTATATTAAATATTGAACATGTTTTGCGATCGCGGCTATGTATAAACTCCTTGGCAGCAGATAGTGATTAATGCATTGTTAAGATTTAGGAAAGTAGAACGGGGGCGTCAAATCCAAGGGCACGGATGTAACTGAACAAATATACATGTACATATGTAAGTATATTTGAAACGGTCGAAATTAGCGTTTACTTCAATATTGAGATACCTTGAAAACGATACATATCATATTATGTGGGATAAACAGACACGACAAGGTTAGTTTTAAAACTCCTGACCGAAACAATGTTCTTATATTTAAATAGTAATACAATGAATAGTAACATTCGATCAATTACACGGTGATTGCCGGGCATAGAGTTTAGAATCTAAAAGGATTATGATAATAACATAATACATTATTAATATTACCTTAACCCTGAGCTACTTAAATATTTGTATAGAAAATACGTTTTCACCGTGACCAACTTCCACTTTTATGTACTCTACATAAAACATGTAGAGTATATAAAACATTATCCTTATTCGTTCCCGACTCAATGTGGTCTGTTTAAAAAGCAATCTAGGTCATATAAAAAATCTTTCAACGTTTTCATGTATGGAAAATACTATGTTTATATAATTTTGCTTGGGTTGCTCGTGTGTCGGAGTCAACGTGCGAACTTCATCAAATTTTGCGCAATAATCGGACGTTTTCTATAGTTTTTTTGCGTGGTGTTTCTTAATATACACACGTTTCGCATACGAAGACTGAAAGTGTACGTCCGCTTGTGCGCGTGGCCTCAACCGAGTTTTGTCGATGCTTTCTCGAGCGGCGAATCGGGTCGTGTTCTCGATGTCCCTTGCTGAGCTGGTCGGTGCCGGCACCGGCTGCGGCCACTGTTGGTTTGGTTTTATCTCTACGAGTTTGTCACACGCACACCGACAAACACGACCACACCACGCGACTTCAATTTTGAACGAACACCCACACTTATACAATGTTGTTATTGTGTCATGGCAAATTGCTCATAAACGTTAAAATCGTGTAGTTTGGAACTATCCTTCTACTTTGAAATATCGTTGTAATTCAATAATGAATAATAAGATATTTAAGAGTACCTTACGTGGGTAGAGTTCTCAAATATTTAATAATGATATGTACTTTAATATTTCTGATGGCCAATTCTAAATAACTCTTACAAAGTACATATTATAAATGGACCATCAAATAATCTATATCATAAATTAAAAATATAATATACAAGTTGGTACTGATGACCCTCGTACTCACTGATGTAGGAAGTGGGGTCACACAATTTATATTGGGCTGAAGTCAAGGTCTTGCCAATCATTTTGGCCATCTAGTAATTCATAGGACAATAAAGCTAAAGGTCAGTCTGGATCGGCCTTACATCCATCCTTGTCATTAAGTGAAGCTTCCTGAAAATAGTATTTACTGAGTCATTAGTCATGTGATAATGGTATTTTATTGTACAATAATGAAATTATAAATAAGAAATAAACGTCTGTTTGCATATTCATGGCAAAACAATGTGGAACGCGATGCAGCAGGGCCGAGGTGGCACAGTTTCTTGTTTGATTTATAAATCAATCTGTCCTAGTTAGATTAGTGTCTACATGCAGAGTTTCATGCCGTGTCGATATCTTTACTTTCGAATTACTGTTGCCAAATGTAGTTCCTGACTCTCGAGTCTCGACCATGTTTCATCTGTCGGTCCACACGTTTGCCGTTCGCCCACCATCTCGTTATTACATAATAGCCGCAGTTGGACTGTCTTTGTTTTCAAATTAAGTGCCATAATAATTACAAAATGTCTGCAAACGAGCGCTGTTTGTATTTGGGGCTTTGATGTCGGGATTTTGTAACAGTTTGTGTTAAATGTTTTGAGATAAAATCGTATAAATATAGTATAGTGTGAGAGGTGTACTTGCCGCTTGCCGGTACTATAATAAGACTTGTTTGGAATGCAATCTGTGCGGCTTCAGCAATCGTTTGCGTTCAGGCGTTGTGAATTAGTTGTCTGTCCTCGGCCTCGCCGCTTCCGCATCGCAGCTTATCCTCGCTCTGCGGTGCTCATGATAATCTTTTGTGCTACGAGCCTTGATCCTAGACCTTCCTACCAAAGTCACAAACACTATTTGTTAAAATATAACGTTATCATTTCCTTTCTAGGTATAATCAGCAAACCGCGCGCTCCTCTTGGTTAAAGTACGTAACATTCAATTTTTGCACTTTTTACTTATACTATATTAGATTAACTAAATTTAAAAACTTTATTTATATGCCATGTATTCTGACGTACTTCCTGTAGCATTGATAATGGTTGTAGTTTAGTTACTAACGGTGTTGGGTTCTATATTTAGCTATATTAAATAAAATAAAACAATATATCGTTTAGGATTCATTTAAACTTTAAGTATAAATAACAGATAATGTTTATGATGTTTGTGAGTAAACATGGAAGTTGATCATTTATGGCAGTCATTCAAGACGAGCGAAAAGAGTTTGTTTTACAAAGCCACGTGCAAACAGGTAGGCGTGAGTGGTGTGGTGCTACGTCACACTACTGGCCTATGAAGGTCATGACGTAACGAACGTAGTCTCACCATTATTCAGCTGGTCGATCCATCGCTCGGTTCTTAGCGAGGTCGAAACATTCTATCACTCGGCGGCTGAGGTTGTACGCGCTTTTATAATCAATATCGTTTCCTTAATTTCAAGATCGCAAACTGGTGACAATCCCTGCGACTCAATAGGCTAAGACAAGACTAATTTGATTAACTACCAGGAAATAATAACAGCTTCGTATTCATAACGCGAACGTACGGCCTTAACATTTTGCAACGCACTCAACTCATATGTAAATGCTTCTTCAACGTTTTCTTAACATTATGTTTACGTTTTGATTTTGTTGAGTATTATTTTAGTTGTCTGTAGTAACTTAACCTCAATAATATTGTAGTATAATGAAATAATAGGTTAAAATATGCTTTGAATAAATATAAATAATGAAAACTTTTCTGCAGCATATAAGTTTCGTAATGCAGTATTGTTAGGTGATACGAAGTTGGAGGTATGCCAATGTTCTCGTGAAGCGCGGATCCTCTTAACTCGTAAGTAGGTGTCTACCGTCTGGAGATTGGAGACCGAGTCTCGTTGAAAATTCAATTAAATTGAACCTTCTGACGTATTACACTGAGAACAATAACAAGGTAGGACGGAAACCAACGTACATAATCATGTCCAACGGAATATTTACGTTATCCGTATGATTTCTGGTAATGTCGTCTGTACGTGTCTTTCATTGATTATAATTATCTCTCAATGTCGCACCGATAAACGCAACTAATAGGACTGCCTTTATTGATTTTAACGTTACACCACACTTGTAATCATTTCCTTGTGATAATATTAATCTTTTTTGGAATTATAATTCTATTTAGTTGGTTGTTTATTAATACACATGACATACAATGTATAGAGTATCTGTTAGTACATCGTGTAGGTTTCTATCTAGGTATTGTTTACTCATACGTTCTGACATATCATGAATATGCATAGTAACAATTACCATATATTTCGTACATGATGATAATTTAATGTCAATTCTTATCAAAACTGTCTTCAAAACATTGGATAAGCAGGTGATAATTCACAAATTTCGGCTTCATACATTTTGCAAATAATTTCTGAACTGATTTATTTATTCTATTTGAGACAACTATCATACTTAGCTACACTATTAAGCAAAATAATACAACGAAGCTGTTCACAGACGGCATAAATATCATTACAAATAAAGTCATCACACAAATATTTAAGATTTCTCAATGCTTATAAACATATTGAAACCCATAACTGCGTCTGGCTTAAAAAAACTATTTTCTAATCCTTCTGCTAAATGATATAACGATTGTGTATTCTTCAGTTAAGTATGTTTAGTACACAATAGTCGTAGTGTTATGCCCCATACATGTAGCGGTTGGATCGGTCACCTTGCTCGTCCTAACATCTCGGACAAATAGAGGTGGTTCTGTATTATTGTACCAGTTCCGCGTTCTTAAGTAAATAATTATAGTGTAAAACTGTACTATAATAACGTTATACCGATTAACGTATCGTTGAAAATAACTATTGATTGTCACGTGTATTACGTGCTTGGTAAATACATAGAAATAGATTATGTAGTTCTTGTAGGTAAGGGAAAATGAGGGTAGCAACTGCTATTAGTCGGAATTTACGCATATTTCGGAAAGCACAGGCTGAGCTTTTTGCTTATTCCCTTTATGATAATGTTGTTCTTTTGTTTCAACAAGTTATGTATTTTAAACTTTATTTAATTTAATATTCGATATTTTATTTAACATTTATCGATCATCAAAACTATATTGTTATAAAATTCAAGTTTACCGTAACGTTTAAATGGTAATATATACTTTTGAATTTAATTTAACACCTCTGTGAAAACGTTTTGTTAACGGTATTCAGTGTTTTATTTTTATTAAGAAGTACATAGCTGTACAGGCGGTTTTACCCGTGAAAAATGTAGGATTTGACAAATGTATAAATACTTTTTTATTATTAAACGAAACTTACCATGTACTCATGTAATTTATTTAATACGTGTATAAATACTACTTAGCTTGAACCCAAGCTTTAATAAGCGTAATTTCCACTGAACCCGTAGAAATTTCGGGATAAAATGTATCCTATTGTACCCTTTTGTTTATCATGTTTAATGCTATTATGGTTTAGTTTAAGCAGTTAAAATTATAATGACGCGGGCGTTGTTATATTAATTTCAAAATCTTTTATAACCTGCATGTATTCGTTTAACAGTATGTAGTTGTATGTAATTGTAAATGACGATAAACATCCCACGGTAAACAAAATCCCACCAAAAACATTCTGTAAAAAAACTAGCCAAGTCTCGATGGAGCTGCATGTTTAACTCTAAAAAGTAATGAAATCTAGACAGACTCGTGCCAAGTCTAAGGTTCCTTACTGCGATTTCTTTATTATTATAGTTAATGTTGTGTGACTTGGCCGTTGAACATTGTTTAAAAGGTTAGTAGTGGGTACATGTCAATTTTGTTTACACGTAATGTTATAACATTATTAAAATACGCAGCTTTATCAAGCCTACAATTGACTGGATATTGAATCAACATTTTTCAAGTGGCTATAATTAAGCAAATTTTCTATCGTCAATGGATAGGTTCTGGATTTTTTAAGATTGGTACAATAGCGTCATGGAGCACCTAGTTTTGTACCCTTGTGTACATACATGTGTACCCTTCAACGGCCAAGTCACACAACATTAACTATAATAATAAAGAAATCGCAGTAAGGAACCTTAGACTTGGCACGAGTCTGTCTAGATTTCATTACTTTTTAGAGTTAAACATGCAGCTCCATCGAGACTTGGCTAGTTTTTTTACAGAATGTTTTTGGTGGGATTTCATTTCTTTTTGTTAAAACTTGTTTATATTGATTTATTTTATTAGATTTTCTTATTTGACACACTTATTTTTAGGAGTAGTATTATATTATTAAGCGCCCCGCGGTTTCACCCGCGTAGTTCCCGTTCGCGTTTCAGTGGGAATTTCGGGATAAAAAGTATCTATACATAAATAGTTTTAAGCTACCTCCCCACAAATTGTCAGCCAAATCAGTTCAGCTGTTTTAGAATTATAATTCCCGTTCCCATTCCCGTGGAAATTTCGGGATCAAAAGTATTCCATGTGCTTCTCCTGGTTCTAAGCTACCTCCCCACCAATTTTCAGCCAAATCAGTTCAGCCGTTCTTGAGTAATAAATTCCCGTTCCCATTCCCGTGGGAATTTCGGGATTAAAAGTATTCTATGTGCTTCTCCTAGTTCAAAGCTACCTCCCTACCAATTTTCAGCCAAATCAATTCAGCCGTTCTTGAGTAATAAATTCCCGTTCCCAATCCCGTGGGAATTTCGGGATTAAAAGTATTCTATGTGCTTCTCCTGGTTCTAAGCTATCTCCCCACCAATTTTCAGCCAAATCAGTTCAGCCGTTCTTGAGTAATAAATACCCGTTCCCATTCCCGTGGGATTTTCGGGATTAAAGTATTCTATGTTCTTGTCCTGGTTCTAAGCTACCTCCCCACCAATTTTCAGCTAAATCAATTCAGCCGTTCTTGATTTTTAAATTCTCGTTCCCAATCTCGTGGGAATTTCGGGATTAAAAGTATCCTATGTCCTTTTCCTGGTTTTAAGCTACCTCCCCACCAATTTTCAGCCAAATCAATTCAGGCGTTCTTGATTTTTAAATTCCCGTTCCCAATCCCGTGGGAATTTCGGAATTAAAAGTATCCTATGTCCTTTTCCTGGTTCTAAGCTATCTCCCCACCAATTTTCAGCCAAATCAGTTCAGCCGTTCTTGAGTAATAAATACCCGTTCCCATTCCCGTGGGATTTTCGGGATTAAAGTATTCTATGTTCTTGTCCTGGTTCTAAGCTACCTCCCCACCAATTTTCAGCTAAATCAATTCAGCCGTTCTTGATTTTTAAATTCTCGTTCCCAATCCCGTGGGAATTTCGGGATTAAAAGTATCCTATGTCCTTTTCCTGGTTTTAAGCTACCTCCCCACCAATTTTCAGCCAAATCAATTCAGGCGTTCTTGATTTTTAAATTCCCGTTCCCAATCCCGTGGGAATTTCGGGATTAAAAGTATCCTATGTCCTTTTCCTGGTTTTAAGCTACCTCCCCACCAATTTTCAGCCAAATCAATTCAGGCGTTCTTGATTTTTAAATTCCCGTTTCCAATCCCGTGGGAATTTCGGGATTAAAAGTATCCTATGTCCTTTTCCTGGTTTTAAGCTACCTCCCCACCAATTTTCAGTCAAATCAATTCAGGCGTTCTTGATTTTTTAATTCCCTTTCCCAATCCCGTGGGAATTTCGGGATTAAAAGTATCCTATGTCCTTTTCCTGGTTTTAAGCTACCTCCCCACCAATTTTCAGCCAAATCAGATCAGCCGTTCTTGAGTTACAATTCCCGTTCCCATTCCCGTATAATTCCCGTTCCCGTTCGATTATCCTAGTTTTTATAGTTTTCCCTTTATGTGGCCATTAAACCCTAACTCTGTACCAAATTTCAGCTCTCTAGGTTCATGGGAAGTACTAGTTCTATTTTGATGATCATGAGTGAGTGAGTGAGTGAGTGAGTGAGTGAGTGAGTGAGTGTCTAAAATGCGAAACTTTGCTTTCGCTTAACTTGGGAACTAAATGACCTACAGACTTGAAATTTTATTTTAAGTATGTGATTGTATAGCTTACTGGATGACGAAAATTTCAGCGTTCTGGGCTTATCCAGAGGTTGTCAAATAGGGGTCTGAAAATGCGGCGAAAGGGTTCCTGTAAAGGATGGTACGGCAGTGTTTGCTTCGCGCTCGACTTGGCGGGGGGCACTGCCGTGCCCCCAGATCCATAACAAGTTCGCAGTTTGTGAACTCATAATGCTTAAAGTGTGAAGATTCAACATTATAAATGTTCTTGGAACGTTTCTTCAACGTTCTCCTTTGCAATATCGATGTCACTTGTGTTTTGTCTCTTTCTACCCTTCATCCCTTTCTACTTAAGGGGGTAACTGATTTATTAAAGAGAGTAACTACGCAATTCTTAAATTAATGATATAATCACTTTATAGTATAAAACAAAGTCGCCGTACGTATGCTTTGATCTTTAAAACTACGCAACGGATTTTGATGCGGTTTATTTCAATAGATAGAGTGATTCAGTGGGAAGGTTTTTAGCATAATTTCATCCCCATATTTCTACAGGAACGGGAACTACGCGGGTGAAAGCGCGGGACGCCGCTAGTTTTATTACAAAGTGATCTTGGTTCCGGGAAAATTATATAATACTTACCTAGTAAGTTCTCTTGATCACCAAAAAATCGATAGTTTTGATTAACCGACTTCAAAAAATAATTATAATTTATCATTAATTCGACCAAGTCACAGACATGACAAAGTGCCATTAGTTGCTACGGGAAAAGGAATGTAGAGTTGTATGTTGGATTAAATTGTTGATTCAACAAAGTGTCCAAATATTTAATGGTTTATGTTAAAACAATAATTAACAGGAAGACAATCTGTTTATTTTAGTAAAATACAATGACATTGAAAAGTTATTGTTATACATATTCACAAGTATGAGACGGTGACGGCTCGTTCAGCCTTGAATAATCATGTGTTTGATTATTCCATACGTCACACCAACAATTTGCGCTGTTTTTATCTTTGCGATACCCACTCCAAGTGCTATTTTTGTTTGTTACGCGAATCGCTAAAATTCACGTTATCGTGCGGTTCCAAACTAGAGAAATTACTTCATTTATATTATCAGCTGTCCCCCGCGTTTTTTACTACTTAAATCCCAATCGCTTTGGTTTTTTCGGATAAAAAGATATAAGAAACATCTGTAGCAAAATTCATCTAAATCGGTTCAGTAGTTTTGACGTCAAAGAGTAACAAACTTTCATACATCCTCACAAACATTCGCATTTTAAATATTAGTAGGGCCCTATTGATTTATAAATGAGTAATTACTGTGTATTTCAATTTTTAACTTTTACATTGAGAATAAAACAACCACGTTGTAATGACCCCGTCTGCTACACCAAAGGTTGCGGATTCGGTTCCTGCTCAAGGCAAACCTTTGTGTGCATGAACAAAACATGTAAGTATGTTTTATTGGTTTGGGCTTTCTATCTATCCCAAGCATATACAAAAAGTACTTATGATTATCTGTTGTAGAGCACATTTCCTAATTTGGAACTAGATTGCGGTATACTTAGTAGAAAACATTGAATTTTTACTATCCCAATATTCCCACAGGATAGGGATAAATGCGAGCAAAACCACAAGACACAACTAGTAATAAGTACATTAAATGATTTAATCGTGATATAACGTTACTCGCTCATTATCTGTAAACTGTTAATTTTTTGTTGCTTTGCATAGTTTTTTATCTTGTATGTATAAAAATCAAGGTTATTTGTATATAAATTCATAACAAAATATTATTATATAATTTGTTTTAACTCAATGTCATTGTGTTTAACGGCCAAAGTTTAATATAAATAATGTAAGCAATTATTCCACCAAACTTAATCATTTTAACGATAACAACTGACCCCTCAGTAGGTTCAATACCTGTATCTATGGTATCAGAAATTTCAAATACGTATGTATAATTGTATATTGATCTCTTACTGCTTTAATCTATATACTTTCTTATATAAAACTCTTCCGTTACTGAGTGATGTACTGACTGACTAACAGACAACGCACAGTCGAAACTACTGGTCGTAGAGAGCTGAAATTTGGCACGTGTGTTTGTTGGGTGGAGTAGGCTACCACTAAGAGACGATTTTTGGAAATTCCCCCTCTGGCGAGAGAAAAGGGGGGTAAATTGAAAACTACTCGTATATTATTGGATCTCGCCTCACCTCAGAATCGATCTTGTAACCCTTTGTTAAGCAGTGACTGCTCTACCATTCGGCTGGGCAATTATTTTAATATTAAACGTTACCCGTTTTAGTGTTTATCCTCTGGGAAAAACCTTGATTATTTATTCACTTTGCCCTTCCTCTGAATATAAGGTAAAGCCCTAATATATAAAAAATAGTGCAAAAGTTTTTGAGATTCTCTTTGAAATAATATAACACAAGTATAGAATAAAATAGAACTTTATTTCATTTGGTTTTGCAAATAATCTCAAAGTAGTTTTATTTTAATAAACTTTGATTTATATTAAATATTTTTATATATAAAGATAATAAGTATACCTATTTAATATATTGTGTACATTTAATAACGTTATCAAAAACCCCGTATCAACATGAATCGTCTTAATGTTTTATAACTGATGTAAAATTGACTTTGAAAATCACCTTGCCAACGTGTATGTATACTTAGGTACATATATGTAATTGTAAAAATAAAGAAGCTTGTCGCCTTTAGGGTTCCGTAAACTGACACTCTATTACTCAAGTTTACAGACAGCTTGGCTGCCCTACATTTTTAAATGATTGTATCTTTTGAACCGTAAGACAGGCTCTTGTTGTCTATTTATTATACTGTATGTATTACTTAGCTGTCGTATACAGAAAACTTAACTTGCTATACTTATCATAACCTTAAAAAAACTGTTTTAATTAAACGTGTTAATTACATAGGTGTATCGGATTTTCCAATATTTTGTTTCAATAAATATTTGAACACCAAAATTAGTTATGTTGATCCCACCGTTATCCATTTTCCGCTTAGCAACATATTTTGCGTTTCATTTTATTATATCTATAGATAGAAACATAAATTTAAATATGCATTTGTGTACAGAACTCTCAATATCTGAATCCGTCTCGTTCTTGCCCGGTTTTTTATTTAAGTTCTGTCCCACATAAAAAGACAAAAATATATTTAAATAATGTCTTTGTTTGTTTAACTTTATTAATTGTAATTATTTTTTATTTAATTGAAAATATTATAAATTCAGTGCAAGATATCAATAAACATAATCATATTATCCACGCTGGTACACATTCTATTCTTGTGATTTACATTGTATTCTTAAACAATATGTATGACAAAAGTGTTTGCAATAACAAGGCCAATATCGTAGGACTATTTGCTCGGCGTAAACATATCGTCCTTCAGAATACAGTCGAGGACCCTATAATGTCGGGTCGTCCTCAGGGCGTCTGAGTCACGGCACGCAGTCATCGTTAAGAGGGCATTGCTCACTTGGTTACTCCCCCCTTAGGTACGAGTACGACACTGCACCAACAAACCACACAGATTTGAATAAAACCACACACAAATGCGTATCAGAACGCTCATTGTTATATCGTCCTTATTCCGATTCCATTGTCTCAACAACTACTACTCCCTATTTATTAATATTGATTGCAAATTTATGGTTATACAATACTATTGTCAACCTTTTCAGGGTCCACTGATATGATACGCCAACTATAATTTTTGGTACGTAAGTACTTATTATGTTACGGAAAATCATGTCACTTATTGTTTTACACAGTGCCATTTGACTGTTGGTATTGCGTTTCAAAAATGACACAGAAATCTAAATAGTTTAACCTTGTTACATAAATGTGAATCATCTATTAAAAGAGTTATCCTTGTGTTAAATATTACATTGATTTCAAATATTGTTTCTAATTAATCAGTTAAACATAACTAACTTAACAAACCACATTAAATTCAATGGCGCCACTATTATACGTAGTTATAAAACTACAAAGTAATAAATAAAATACAAATCCAAGTGTCATAGTTTAACCAGAAATCTCGTCTACTTAGTGGAACATCTCTGTGTAGACTTAAATATAGAAGAGGATGCGAAGCAGGTCGGATGACATCTATAATAAGACCACGGGAGACCAATGATACGTCCTCTAGTGCGTATATTGCTCAACATTTTACGGGTTGTTGACTTTTAACTCAAGTATCATTATAAAACCATAATCAAATAAAGATTATAAGTACTATTCAATAGTATTTTAAGTAGCATTTATTTTCAAATTAAATATCGTTGTAAAATTAATTGAAAAAACTAGAACAACATTTTTAATCATAGTGCTTACTACACTCGAATTCAGAACGATAAGCGAAATGAATCACGGGGCGTTGACGAAAACGGTGTCGTTTACAATAACGTAATTTTTTTTGTTAAGTTGCGGTGGGTCTCTACCGGTGGGTGGTCTACCGCAAGGCTCATCCGGAGACCTCTCGTTTAATGCAGCCTTACATGGCGAGACGAATTGCCTGCTCACACGGCACCCCCTGCTCCTCTTACTCAAAATAAACTCTTTGAATATCCTATCTTTGTATTCAATTTTCTTTGTTCATACAAAAATATCGTGTGTATTTTAAAGTTTATTGTGTTGTGCTAATTAAGCAGATTTCCTCATAGAGACCTCTATTTGGGTCCTTTATGTGAGATGCCTCTTTTTTGTCAAACTGTTTAATTTTTAAGGGCTCTACGTTAAAGTTTAACTTATTTATTCTATTTACTTCCATATCTCTTTGATACATCACACTTGTTACATGCGAATAATTGCGACCTTACTTATTTAGGCCAAAAAGTAATAGATGAATTGATATGATGATTCACCTATTGTTAATCGCCATAGGAGTGGTATACAAACAGTATTTAGGTCGGTCGGCCCGCTCCATTTGCCATGTCGCAAATTGTTGATTGACCTCGGACTAACACTCTCCTATCTTATCAAATAAAGACCATTAATAATGGTCACCATGTTGTATTATATTATAACCAATTTGGTCCTTACCAGTAACGTATAAATATCAATTAATAAATGTCCGAAACAAGGTTATTAGTTTAAAGACATAATCTACAGTACGTTGATGATAGAACCTACGTAATATTACACGAGGTTATTATGGTTTACTTTATGGCTTTTAAATATTTGGTATTCTGAAAATAGAACTTGAATAAAAAATAACACGTGCAAATACAAAAGCAAATATGTAACTAGGTTTCATAAATATTAATACCCAAATTCGATTTTGTTTCATGTGTTAACCTCAAAAAATATGTATAAAAGTGCTCGTCGCAGTTAGGCAATGATAAATATTGGAATAACCTTTGTTTTACTCTTCAATACTATCTAAGCGCCGATTCTCGTAGGCGTTGCCAGTTTCTGGGTCGTACCGATTAATTCACTTAGCCTACTTTTATTTAGTGCTGTGACACTCTTTTATATTTGACATACATTATTTCACTGCAAGTATGTACTTACTCTCCTTCTTTATCGGAACAGTCATCTCGGATGCCCTACGCGACACACCTACGGGACATTATTTATTTATTTTTATGCCTATTAAGTGGGGCAATGTTGTTTTGACTTATAAGTGATTCAAATACAACCTTATTCAATTATGAATTTGTGAGTCACTCTTTTTATTCGATTGTAGTTTCAATGCTCTTATCACAGTTACAATTGCTTTAATTTATTTTTAAATATACTTAAATATATTAATACTCTGTATCCAATGTGAGATATTAATACTCATTTCATATACTTACTCGGTTATTATTAAGAACAATGTGTATTATCTGAAATAAAAAAGATGGAACCTAAACAAATAACATTGTTGGGAGGGTCAACTTAGGCGTTTGCTACTGGTTACACGTGATAAGCTTCAGACCATAACGTGACCTTACAGCTAACATAATGTAAACATTTGGCAGTCATAACAATGTTACTATCTCTACGAGAATATTATAGAAGAAATTTCGAGTAGCAAGATATCTTTGGGTATTTGACAATTTAGCCATTTACCTTTATATTGGTACCTTTAAAACTAAAAACTAGGGTATAAAGTGAGCCTCGCTGTACAAGAGTGAGCGCATGCGACCTGAGCCGTGAGCGGATGCAGTGTTGTGATGAAACTGACACAGATTCTAACGCGTATTTGGTAATCGAAATACAGTTCGTGAAAGTCTCGCAGGACGGCCATATCTCGCATTGTACATGTCCCACTTAGAGATACTCTCGACATTTTGACGGCACCAAAACCCAAAAGCCACTTACGTATAGAAATCGTTATTGTCAGCTAACTACGCTCGCCTGTGTTTCGTTCGGTACGCAGGCACCACTATTGCTTACTATAAAGCAATATACAAGTATTGTGTTCGCGTCCCAGTTTTGGGAAGCGAAACTGCGTTTGTTGATTGGTGTATTAACAAACGTTGCTACATTTTCGCCTTGCATTCATTCCATGAGAAGTTGCAGGTATTGCCTATCGACCAGTAGGTCACTCGCTGGCATATTATAGTTGCTATTACGTCTATCTACTTTAATGCGTATATTAATGTTACTGCAATTCGTTTCGGTTAGCACTTACGATTGCTGTCGTTTCAAATGAAAAATTTATTCATTTTTAATACTCTTTATACCTTGAAGTTATGTTTTCTTTTATGAATGATTATTCAAATGTCTCCGAGATATTATTTTTGATGTGTTAAAGCTAGGTATTGTGTATGCTAAAGTGGAAGACGCTTTATGCTTTTTTGAAAACCCAGTAGAATTATATTAAGAGACAAATAGTTAAGATCTTGATCGAAGACAACAGAACTGTAGTTTTACTATAATGTATGTATGTTGGTTGTTATAGGCTCGGGTCAGGCAGCGAGTGCGGTGGTGGAGGGACGGGCGGCGGCGCGCCCGCTCCACAGTCGGCGCGCGTCTCCTCCAACGGCGCCGGCGGCGGGATGGCCGTGAGCCGCGTGCCCAGCCCGTTGCACGACGGGAACACTCCCGTCGCTGAGAACTGGTGCTTTACACAGGTAAATTATACATACCTTTTGATATCGTCCATTGTTTCAGCAGCAGTAGTCTGCAATAGCCCATACTGCATCAATTTAGATAGTTTAGAATGCAGGTGTGTTGGAAAAGGGCTGCAGTAGATGGTTCATCTCAGTCACATTGCTCTACTGGGCCGACATGTACCTAATCCCCATCGACTCATGTTTTGCAACGGTTCACTTGGAGAAAATAAAATGCCTAAGTTCCATGGCCAAAAATCAAGTGTTTCTGGCCGCAAAAACTTTAGTAATATGTAGCTTCTTTCACTTCTTGTACTCTCACATCTGAAATGATGAAACTATAACGACCGTCTCCACTATACGAATGTTATAAAAACGACACTATTTTTAAACACTTTCATGAAACTTTCAACCAATGAAATCTACAGACAAACGTTGAATTGTGTAATCCTATAATTATCTACTATTAAATGGTAGAAGGTTAGGTATTGAAACCCAGGGTAATATTAGTTTACAAAAGGTCATCAATTTGATTAGTTACTGTGACAGATAGAATATACATTACATAGTTAATAAATTGTACTTAATTTCACCAATATTTTAGTACATAACCTTGTCGAGTAGCGACAAAATCTTGCCAAAATAGAATCCCAACGGGCAAATCAAAGTGGTCGTAAAACCTCCATCCACGGTCGATGTCGTAAATATACAAATCATTTTGTGATGTGAAGTTAGCGAATGAGCTATAATATTGTTTACCGAGGTCGTTATCGGTGAACTTGAAATGTTGCGCATACGTGCAGATTGTGTTAGAATGTGTATATTTAAATAAACTAGGAAGTATACGTGTCTGCAGATGTTCAAAGCCGTTGGTAGTTGGTCACGTTGCGCGCTCGGTATGCGCTCTCCTACGTATATCTAACCAAACGTGCGTGATGCTACCGCACTCCACAAATGCTGAGTATTCAAACTAATTAATCATAGACGTGATTCACTGCCGAATAGTTATCAATTATAAATCGAAGACGTAACACGTCCTTTAGTTTCAGTTATGTCATAACACACATAACTTATATAACTGAAGTCGTACGTAACCTTCTGAGACGTCAAACATGCCAGCATTGCGGTATATGTATAGCCTACACTGATAAGTAAATGCGCACGGAGTTGCACACGCACAGATTGCTCAGTTTTACCTCTAGCTCATAGTTGCAAATGTTGCAATGCTATTAACACTGTTTTCCTGCCGGACGATGGTCAC
This sequence comes from Timandra comae, assembly GCA_958496195.1. NCBI lineage: Eukaryota > Metazoa > Arthropoda > Insecta > Lepidoptera > Geometridae > Timandra > Timandra comae. The sequence goes on from OY292360.1 coordinate 5,372,887, forward strand.
CGCTCGAACAATTGGAACGACCGTTGTTCGACTTAGTCGCCGACCTGGTATTACCTTTTTGGATGCTTTTTGTCCAAAAAATTATTTATTTGCAAGCGTTAGCGGTATTTTTTCCTGATGTCCGTCTGACTGGCACGTACGCTTATTAAGGTCTCGATTCGATCGTCAAATCTTTGTATTAACCGTTAATAACGGAATTCATACCTAAATTCTTGAGTATAATACGGTGGCACATTGTTAGAATTATTTGTAAACTGTTATAGGCATTGCAGTGATTATTTCCTCAGAGTGCGGTTGATAGGAAACGTGCAGTTTGAGAACACGTGTCGATACATCTACCCGGAGTGCGAGGTGTACACGTGTCGCCGCCACTCACGATAACACCGCCGCACTTCATTACTTAGAAACACGGTGTTCTCTCGACAATAAACTTCTCATGTTATCGACGCAATTAGTTTCCCACTTATTCTTCACCCTGAACAGTTCAAGGGAAAATGTGGGATGACTTGTAGGTTGCACGTCAGAAAGCGATATTACGTAAAGGTTTCAGGCAATGTAAATGTTACATCATGTCATTAAAAAATAATAAGTATGTAGGGTATCAGAATAGGGTTTCAAAACTTTCCACCTGTTGTTGTAGTATGTATGATACAAATCACAGAACATTATGGTGATTTAGGAGTGGTTTGCGGATGTTATGTGAGTTGAGGTGAGCGGACAAGCGGGGATGATGCGGGCGGCCTTGGTCCGGGTCGGCGACCGGGCGAAGACCCCAGCAGCACCGCAAGCCAGCAACGGTAGGGGGCAACGACCAGCACGCCCAGTCTGCGCCCGCGCTCACGATTCGCCTAGTCCTCATGACCTTCGGGCTAGCGAACTGTCCACCCGGACTCAACCTGAGGCCTCTACACCCATCCAAAGATACAGCCTTTTTCGCGATACGATACTTTATGTCTAAGTTCATCACAAATACAACTATAGCCACGTGTTTACACAACATCATCATAAATCTAACCTTATACAGAAGTGTAAACCGTAATTTGTAATAAACATAACATTGCCATAAAAATATTACGGATGGCACCCTAACCTTGTGTCATCGTAATGAATATTTAAAGTTTAACCATGCTATGTAGCGAAGTTTATTTGCCATTAAATGAGTCGTTAAATGCTTGACTAGAACGGTTGTTCCTATGTTGTAAGGAAGCGCATACATATTAACAGAACAATTAGAATAAAATGAACATGAGTTGGTTGGTTGATGTTTAAATATTTATAAAGCCTACGGGCACTACCATTTACGATAGATATCACTTGAGCTTTAGCCCTAAGGAATTTGCCATTGTACATCGTCCAGTGGTCGAATGATTAGACCTGCATTAATCTAGGTGTAACACCATTTCTTGTAGCCTCTCGTTCTCTATAGTCATCACCGTAAAACTATGATCTCAATATTTAACAATAAAATAACTGTATACTTTCCTTTGTTTCAGGTCAAAGTGGTTAAGTTCAGTTACATGTGGACAATAAACAATTTTAGTTTCTGTAGGGAGGAAATGGGTGAAGTGTTAAAATCATCGACTTTCTCAGCTGGTGCTAGTGATAAATTAAAATGGTGTCTTCGCGTTAATCCTAAAGGACTCGATGAAGAGAGCAAAGACTACTTATCGTTATACCTTTTATTAGTGTCGTGTAATAAATCGGAAGTGCGGGCGAAATTCAAGTTTTCCATATTAAACGCGAAACGGGAAGAAACCAAGGCGATGGAGTCACAGCGCGCGTATAGATTTGTTCAAGGAAAAGATTGGGGATTCAAAAAGTTTATCAGACGGTGAGTTGCATCATTTGATACTATTGTATATGTACCAACAAAGTCTCCTATAATCTTGTTTTAGGTAACAGTATAATATTTTTTACGTTTTAATGACGCACGACGTCCGTTGGATTGTGGCTTCCCCACACTTATTTACTAAGGGACTAACGTATAACGTCAACCCACGCTTAAGCTTTGATTCAATCGAATAGGGGCAAACCCTATTTTAACAGTGCAATATAATTTCCCTACAACGATAATACATTTCTCTTAGGGCTGTAAACACGTTTTGTCCCTTTTCACAGAATAATAATGTGAAGCAATCTAGCGTATAGAGGGTCGTATCGTACATAGCTTAGTCTGCAAGACTTGAAACGAATCATTTTCTATTTTATGCTGCAATGGCTTATGCTTGTCTGACTTAATTAGAAAATCATCCTTTTTTTATAATTCTATCTCATACTTTTAAACAAGTGGTTGCCATGGTTGTATTTGACATTGAATATAATGTAAAAATGGTGTTTGAAACAGTTTGCACAGGTTAACGAACTTACCTTACAAGTCGTTACATTCGAGTTACTATAACAGATAATGCTAGTGACGTTACGTGGGTTAAGGAACTTAGCAGTGTTCAAAATTCCGGTTAGGACCATATAAATAAACTTGTCCACGGTTCATAGATTTATTAGCGATGATTTCGTTTCAACGAAGGGAAATTTTGTTGCGTTTTGTTGGGCCTACGATTGTCATCATAAATCTCAATCAATCAATTTCTATGATAGGGAGGTGACTGCCTCAAATGAACGATGTAATGTTTATTCATTTGTTTTTAATGTTTATAGGCATTGTGCTTACACTATGCCCAAGAGATTTAACATAATATTCATAAATATCCTAGAATTATATATGCATAAACAAAATGTTGTACACGAAAATAAAATTTTAGTAGAATAAGTCTTATCGTAATGTTGATGTTACTTCAAAGCCCAGTCAAGCATTATATATTTATACATATGTTGAGATTCCTAGAAAATGTAACATATGTACAAGAGTATCATTGATGATAAGGAATCATAGAATAGTCATTCATTTTATAGTCTTACGCTCTGATAATTTAACTTAGTTTAGTGGTTGCATACTTTGTAAAGTCTATAGGGGTTTAACCGCAGGATATAACCGTGATTCTTTTAATTGTTACACAGATTTAGAACACAATTAATCGCTATTCGTTACGTACAAATATTTGCATTAGCCAGATGTTTCTATACAATAAAGATAGATAAGTACTTAGTGTTACACGGAAGTCTTGTGCCCTCGATAAAATGAGGGTGAAACACTGATATTATTATTGAAATGCTATTTATAAATCCTCCCTTATGTACGTAGACATCCCCTTACACGAGCCCCTTAATTTAAATGCTAATACGGTATTATTTTGCGGTTTCAGAGATTTTCTACTGGACGAAGCGAACGGCCTCCTGCCTGAAGACAAACTAACGATATTCTGCGAAGTGTCAGTCGTGGCAGACAGTATTAATATCAGTGGTCAAAGCAACGTAGTCCAGTTCAAGGTTCCCGAATGCAGACTCTCCGATGACTTGGGGGCGCTGTTTGATAACGAGAGGTTCTCTGACGTCACGTTAGCTGTCGGCGGCAGGGAGTTCCAAGCGCATAAAGCTATATTAGCAGGTACTATATTTACATTCTACAAGCTTACCATCTCACTCCTTAATCTTCTTGTGGCATCATGTGTCAAATCGGTGGTCCTAGATTCAATTTGTGTAGATGCGTCATACTCAAACTTATTGAATGTGAACTTGTATATGGTTCATTCGTATTTTTACAATAAATTGTCTGCATTAACACGTAGGATACCCTGAAATTCACAAGGAAATTAATTTTATATAAAACTTAGGTGTTATAATCCCGTACAGTATAGCTAGTAAATCTTCTTCTTAGTAGGTAACTTCATTGCTAAAGGTCGTGTCTAGTGTGACGTTTTGCTCACTCGATGTCCAATGCTCTTCCATACACTTGTCTTCGGCGGATTTAATAGCCTTAGGGATTGGGAAACCAGTGAGCGTCTTTATCTGGTAAAGATACGTAATGTTAATTGTATCAATCGAGGTTTCTTTCTTGAATACCTCTTTATTGAAACCTTAATCTAACTAGAGAAGCTTGTTCTCGTTTAAAACATATTATCAGATAAATAAACGTTAGTAAACAACAACTATTGTTTAATTAAATACATTTAACATACGAGGATATCAAAAGTGTAACACTTGTGATTGTACTACATTGTAGGGTATCAAATTGTACAGGAAAATGTATTGAGATTACCTATTTACTACATACATAGGTATGTAATTATATTTATATAAATACTAGGCTGTATGTCTATTATTTTCCTTTATTCAGAAAGCACAAGATTCACGAGGTAAAACCCCTACGTTTTGTAAAATTTCCGTTGGAAATTCAGGATAATATCCTATGTGTTAATTCACACAATTTAATGGTTTATATGAAATTAAATCTACACTTAGAACCTATTTCACCATCTTCGAGTAACCTTCCGTGTACCTACTCACAAGTTTTGTCTTTGTCACTTGATATAAAGTAAGAAAGTGACACAACTAACTTTACTTGGTGAGTAACTTACTTGAAGGTCGTGAAATAGGCCCTTAATATTATAAAAAGAAAACAATTATATTTTTGTGTGTATATTTGAAATGAATAAACTCAAAAACTTCTGAACCGATTTCCAAAATTCTTTCACCATTAGAAAGCTACATTCACCATGAGTTTTGAACAGGCTATATTTTATCCCAGTGTACCCACGGGAAAGCGAAATCGCGGGTGAAACCGTGAGGTACTACTAGTACTTTATAATATGTACTAAATGGTGTGTATGAGTGAATGAGTGTGTGCGTAGTTTCTGATACCCTAGATACAAGTTTCGAACTTAGTTAGAGGTCAGAGTGAATGATTAAAAAAATTCATCAAACTCTTTGAACGTTATGAAGCTACAAACGTACTCATATGCGCACACATAAAATACTTTGATAAAAATAGTATGATAAAGTTTCAAGTACCTACTTACTTTTCGCTAAATTGTTTTGATGGAATTCCCAACACATGGCCCTGTTCCCGGTACGATTCGTTAAATACCTACTTATTGTATCATAAAAATATTTTATCTTAATTACTGTAACATTTGCACAAATTAATAAACACGTTTTTTTAATTAAAGAGATAATTGAAACTCTATTTAGTTACTTATTACTTTTAATTTGCTGGTTTTATTTTTATTTGCCAAATCGTTTATTTAGTGTTTAAATAGATTTTACGAATATTACAATATTAGTCAAAAAACATCGATCTGGATCTTACACAGGAATCAAACCTGAGATTGCTAATGTAATAGTAATGTGTCCAGCAGTAAGCAGCACTTATAACTCAAAAATCTCACTAATATAGTCTGATTTAAAATCAATTCTGTATGGTTGATTGCTCCTTTCAAATTGAAAACGAATAATTTAATCATGCGTAATTAAATTATAGTGTGCACGACTTTATAATGTTATATGCTTAGTGTAAATTATTATCACTAAGGGCCGATTTTTCCATCGCCAGATAACTTTTATTCGACGAATAAAATTGACGTTTGACAGATTTTGTATGGAATAACTGTCAAAATTTCAAAGTTATTCGTCGAATAAAGTTATCTGGCGATGGAAAAATCGGCCCTAAATATATTATATTTTACTCTTATAATAGTTAGGTTAGTTATCCATAAGTTTTATTAATTCTCTTAGAGCCTATTTCACGATGATCAAGTAAAGTTACTCACCAAGTAGAGTGAGTGTTGTCTCTTTCTTACTTTATATCAAGTGACAAAGACAAAACTTATGATTAACTACTCGGAATTTTACTTGAAGATCGTGAAATAGGCCCTTAGACTGTAACAGTCGTAGTATTTGTATTTTTCTATTTATTAACCTATGTATTTTCTACGATTACAGCGCGAAGTCCTGTGTTCGCGGCGATGTTTGAACACGAAATGGAAGAAAGAAAAAGAAATAGAGTAGACATCACAGACGTTGATCACGAAGTGTTGAGAGAAATGCTCCGTTTCATATACACGGGGAGAGCGCCTAACCTGGACAAAATGGCAGACGACTTGTTAGCGGCCGCTGACAAAGTGAGTACCATTTTTAATTGATTTATTTAGTACTCTGCTCTGCAGTTTCACCCACGTAGTTCCCGTTCCCGTGGAAATACGGGGATAAAATAGCCTATGTTATTCAGGGTGAATGTAGCTTTCTGATGGTGAAAGAATTATTGAAATCGGTTCAGTAGTTTCGGAGCCTATTCGTTACAAACAAACAAATCTTTCCTCTTTATAATATTAGTATAGACTATTAGCGCTCTGCAGTTTCACCCACGTAGTACCCGTTGCCATGGAAATGCGCGGATAAAAATATGCTAAAAACCTTCCCCTTGGATCACTCTTTCTATTAAAAGAAACCACATCAAATTCGTTGCATAGTTTTACAGATTTAAGCATACATAGGGACAGACAGATAGCAACTTTGTTTTATACTACGTAGTGTAGCACGACATCACTAAATGCTACTACTTGTTACATTTTCTACCATTCAACCCAAGATCTAGAAAATGGCGGTTTGGTCATGCGAGTAAAAAACATTTTATAATAAATAAATAATTTAATTGGTTTAACACTCGCCATGCCTGTTGTTCAATGTTTATTCCGTTAGATAAGTATAAAAGTGACCAAGGTTTATGTGTTCTCATGCTAAGTGGGGTAATTGATACGTCTGCTTCCTATAACGAAGGTTATGGGTGTGATTCTCGCTTAAGACATCTTAGTTAATAAAAATTAAATCAGTAAAAAATATTAAGAGGACTTTTGGTCTGTCCTGCCTGGCAAATCTCTGGCTGGACAAATTTTACCAACTTATAACTTACTAGCTGTGCCCTGCAGTTTCACCCGCGTAGTTCCCGATCCCGTAGGAATTTCGGGATACAACATAGCCTATGTTCTTTTCCGGATCATAAGCTACCTCTGTACCAAATTTCAAGTCAATCGGTTCAGTAGCTTAGCCGTGAATAGGTAACTGACAGACAGAGTTACTTTTGCATTTATAATATTAGAAGGGATTAGATTTTTATAATGGTTACTGATGTTAGAGTAAAACGGCGTGGCGCAACTAGTATATGTATTTTATTAAGGCTTCTGTTGGTCTTTATTAAACTTCCATATTAGTTTTTCTTTAATATCTCTAATGTACTTATAGTATAGACATTGGCATGTTACAATTTTATTGTGTTAAAAATTGCTCTATAAATATGTATATACGTGTAGATTATGTACGTACATGCTTTAATTATTTGTACGTGTTATAAATAACGTAATCGCAACGTTTCTCTGTACATTGGACTCCTTACAACAGCTATGTTCTTGAATTTAATACAATAACAATCATTCAAGGTCTCTTACAACAATGACATCATTATTGTAGTACGTAGTATATAATTAATCCAGGGCATTTATTTACTTCCTATTGACACATTAAATAAAGCGTCGTTTGTTAATGCGTCTATTTAAGTAGTTTTTATTAAGTTCTTTCACTTTTGAACGTTAGTTTCTTAGCAATGAATGTGCCAATTATATTATTACCTACCAGCTGTGCCGCGGTTTCATTCGCTAAGAATCATATTATGTATAAATAATATTTATTAATATCCTATTTTTAAGATATGATGTAAAAGTAAAATGAAATTTGGCAAAATTTATTTGTCATTGAGTTTGGAATAGCATTTTGCAATAATGACAAACGAAAATTAAGTGCATTTATAATGCAAACGCCACGCGAGATTAAACTTTATACTCAATAAACTGTATACGAAATACCGTTGCGGTCCGTATATCACAATTATAGTTTATTTTTAATGTTTATTTGAAAATATACAAGTGTCATTGATATTTAGAACACTATTCTCTAGGCAACCTCGCTGATTTCTTTCATCTGCAGTAGATTTATTATGAAATATGATACCTATTACTGTGCAAATACTCCCAATCGTTAAAACAATCTATTCTAATGTAATTAAAAGATGAACAGTTCAGTAACGTTGCTAATTTAAGTATGTATTGTTTGTTTCCAGTATGCGTTGGAGCGGTTAAAAGTGATGTGTGAAGAAGCACTGTGCCTCAGCTTGTCGGTGGAGACGGCGGCCGACACACTCATATTGGCAGACTTACATTCAGCGGATCAACTGAAGGCCCAGACTATTGACTTCATTAACACGTCAGTATCTATATTTACCTATTTTTTGTCTTAAGTTTTGGATTTTATTGTGTGTTACATAATTTTGCAAAAACAAAAAAACATATTTTTATCTCAGTTAATACATATAAAGCTGATAATTTCAAATGGTACTTGAATATTCAAGTAAGATATCTCAATAATTATGAAAGTAACTTTTTGACAACCTTTAAATAACATGTATAGTCGGCACCAAATAACGTCATAACAAGTATGAATACCTTAACGTGTAACACTTTTGATGTAACTGTTTATTGGCGTAATACAAAGGCGTCGAAACTTTTTAATCGTTATAGTCATGTTAAACTAATTTGGTCATAAATAAAAAAATGTATTGTATTTAACTTGTGTGTGTGTGATACAGGAGTCACGCGACGGACGTGATGGACACCGCGGGGTGGAAGAACATGATCTCTTCGCACCCGCACCTGATCGCGGAGGCGTTCCGCGCGCTCGCCACGCAGCAGCAGCAGATCCCGCCCATCGGCCCGCCGCGCAAGCGCGTCAAGCAGTAGGCGCCGCCCGCCCGTGGCCCGCCAGCGGCCCGCCAGTGGCCCGCCCGTGGCCCGCCCGCGGCCCGCCAGTGGCCCGCCCGCGGCCCACCTGTGGCCCGCCAGTGGCCCGCCCGTGGCCTGCCAGTGGCCCGCCGTTGGCCCGCACTCACCACTCATACCAAAGAGCCGCGGCCCGCCCGCCCCGGGTCCGGCCGATGTGTTCGTTCAATAGTGGATTCGTTAAACAATGATCTCAACACGATATTTTCGATCCTATTATTTTGTTCTCTCGCGGTGGTTTAGTGAGACCGCTCTATTTTTAATGTTAACGGACGCTTTTTGCGCGTTGTAGATTCGGTAGGCTTGGAGTGATCGACGCGCGGGTCGGTCGGTGGACGGTCTCCCGCGGCCGCTCTATGTAAATTATTACTATGTATTGAATTTGAAACTCATGTGTTAAACGAATTATCCGTGTCGTGAAACTTTTATAGCAGCACGAATGTAATATTGATTGGCTGACGTATGTTGCCGTGTCTCGGGGGTTATATGATTTGATACGGTGTATTCATTGGAACTGATTTTTATCGATGATATCTTGGTGTTTCGCGTTCCCATAGATTTTTTGAAGGATTCTTGTTAGAAAATTTTAAACACTAGGCCATTTGAACATTTTATGAAGTAGCATGGTATTTGAATGCAATAATATGTAAAGTTTTGAAACATTGATCTGTACAAAGACTGCGCGTCGATGATGGGATTGAATGCAACATGTGTTGTATTGTACTGGTGAGGATGAATTAGTAGTATTTGTACAAAGCGATGTTGAGTAGATGCTGTAGGGGACTCGAGTGATTGTATAAGTCTATTGTAATTGTTGGTATTGTATATAGATGAGCTACGATCCCACCATTAAAATATTAAGTACTAAATCGTAAAGGGCGTCACTGGTGGACTCCGTTTACCTAATATTGATACATCACTAGGATGTTATTCCAATGACACATACCTATTGTGATTATTTCTATCGTATTTCCATAGGTTTTAATGAGACACACCAAGCTTTTTGTTTTCGTATGTATGTAAATCACCAGATTAATTTAAATTTTGAAATGTATTGTTGTTGTTTATTTCGCTTTATCGATTTGTATATAGATTGCGTGTCAAGTCATTATTCGACTTTGTAAGTTGCCATTCATTTTTGCTCACTCCTAAATGATGTTTGGGTGAAATATTACTTATAACTTATTCGATTTATATCTATCTATTATGTATATTCAATAATATTTTGTGTATTATCTATATACTTACCTACAACATTATTAAATATTCGAGTTTTGTGAAAGAAACGAATCTACCCGTTTTTAAAATATGTATATTGTAATAATAACACAATAATAGGTTAAATTACTGTACTGTGGCCAATAAAATAATAATATTTAATACCATTTTGTACCCACTTCCCATTTACATAGCTGACAATTGGTATTATGTAATTGAATAGTTACAAAACAATTGTCAAAAATAACTGTGATTTTTCGTAATTTGTCTGTAAGTTGAGCAAATAAATGAAATGATGTAATTTAAATGATTTTATTTTTATTTATTATATTTAAGTTTTTTTGTGGATTTGGTAGTAGACCAATACATATATCCAAATTAGGATTTTCCTTTTGCCATTACTTTTCAAAATTTGTTCTGTATTAGTGACAATACCGGATGGTGTAAAAAAACGTTTTTTTTTTTCAAATATAGCAAATCTAAGGATTTTTTTCATCCTGCCACTTAAAAAAGAATACTCTATTGCGATCCTCCTAAATAAGTGTGACAACAACCAGATTGTATAAATCGTCTTTATAGAGGCAATGATTCAGTACCTAATACCGATCATCTTGATGTTATTCCTAACTACACCAAACTGTAACGTGAAGTCATTCTAAATTAAGTATGGCGGATTTCCAAAGATGGCGTAAAATCTACGAAAAACAAACAAGAAGTTTTAAAGTTACATTTTAAATTATTATTTACCCACTATCCGAAACAATAGAAATAAAAGAAGATAAGTATAAAAAATAGCGATTTATTTCCTTTTTAAAATTAAACGTATATCACAATTAACAGCTTAAAAACGATGACTTATAAAATATAGGATTTATCAATTGGAGTGTAAAATATCCTTTTCAGGTTCAGTCAATTTAATATCACTAAATCTCACAACCAAACCCCCTCTCTTTGGTGTACAACACATTAAACCTACAAAATAAAATTCACCTAATGGAAATTCACAAAGTCTCAAAAGAGTCCAAGTGATGCTATCTACAGAATATTTGATACAAACAACTTTGTTCACTTTGCTTATACGAAGAAAGAACTTATTTGCGTCACCGGGGAAAATACCTGAAAATGATAAAAATAATACTTAAATAAGTAAATATTTTAAATAACTGAAATATTTTAAGATACGTAAAATTTGTTATTTAAATATAAACTAGCGGCGCCTTCGCGGTTTCACACGCGTAGTTCCCGTTCCCGTAGGAATATGGGGATAAAATGATGCTAAAAACCTTTCCACTGAATCACTCTATTAAAACAAACCGCATCAAAATCCGTTGCGTAGTTTTAAAGATCTAAGCATACATAGGGACATAAGGACATAGGGACAGAGAAAGCGACTTTGTTTCATATGTAGTGAAGAAAAAGAGAGATTTTTCGATGATTGTTTGACGTTTAAACTACCCATTTTTTTATTAATTTAACCATTACCAAATTATCAAAACCCTTACCGGTTGCCCAGTCAGATACTTGATTAGTATAAACACTGCTGATCATTGGGGATCCTTCATTGTACTCGATACCAGATTTGATCCAGTGTGTTTCATCTAAGTACAACATGAGACCAGCTTGGTCGTATAATTCTTTAAAATCTGACTCAATGCAAGCCTGGAACAAATTAAAACAACATGGTAAATAACAGAAAATACTTTTGGTCTTTGCTAGACTTAAAATGTAACTAGCAGCACCTGTTTCATCCGCATAGTTCCCGTGGGAATACGAGGATAAAATTATATTAAAAACCTTCCTCTTGAAAAAAAAACCTATCTATTATAAGAAACCGCTTCAAAGTCCGTTGGGTAGTTTTAAAGATTTAAGCATACAGAAAGACAGACAGACAACGACAGCGACTTTGTTTTATACATACTATGTAGTGAAGTGCTCTACCCATTATATCATTCAATTTATCGCATGTGTGACCATCAAATATCATCATGTAGTAGGTATACAGGGTGGCCCAAATAGAACGGTCAGTACGGGAAATTAATAAACTATAAGAGATACAAAGATTTTTTCTTAGGAACCATGTCACCGATTTTACTTAAAATAGAAACTGCATTTAAAGATTTAGAAAAAAAATATTACTCACTCCGGGAATTGAACTCCGAAGTTTTGAAAAATGTAATGTTCATTATTTCTAATTAGAAATCGATTGTGACACATCCAATACATCGGTTACTCTTAAATCGGTAGGTGAGATAGAAAATAAATTACTTACAGTAATTGCAAAGTCGTCAACTAAGTTGATTCCAAAAACATGTCCGGTATTAAAATGGAAATTATACCACGTGCCTTGCCAGAAGTCTGTATTCTCATCAGTTGTCACCTCTAATACATTATTTTCTATTTTCCATGTCTTCGGTTGGTTTAACCATTTGAATTTTTCAAATATACCTTCTTGTTTGGGTTCCATGTTTTCGTTACTTTGTAAATCCGTGCCTGTAAAAATTAAATTTAGTTAAAAAAAAATGAAATTTAGGGCCTATTTCACGATCTTCAAGTAAAGTTTCAAGTAGCTTCCACATGATTTGTCTTTATCACTTGATATAAAGTAAGAAAGAGACAAAACTCACTGTACTTGGTGAGTAACTTTACTTGAAGATCGTGAAATAGGCCGTTACTTTAATATCAGCACTTAATTAATATAGAATAATGTTTCACTTTGAGTAGGAAATCTTAACTGATATAATTTCCACTCACTACACTTATATAACTGTTTGTTCAATCAAGTACTTGGCTATCAATTGATAATATTAATTATTATGAACATACAAATAGATGTGCCAATACTTAGGTTCCAATGCATTTTGCATCTTAAACGAATGAAAATATAGTTTCTATTTGCCTACTCTAATTATTTTAATGAATCACATTATTATATTTCATTAATGTACTTTTGTTGAAGTACTGATTTGTGAAAGGAAATACATAGGGGATTTGTTAACTTAATTTATATTTATTTTTATTGGAATTCTACATTATATTAATACAGTTTTTATAGTTATCATTGTTATTAGCACTCAAATTATTATAATTAACGGGATAATGTTGTTGCAAGCGCCATCCGTGATCATGGCGCTTGCAACAGGGTCGAAATACTCGAAACAAATAATATACATGCTAAATATCCCATTAATTATAATAATTAATATGTCACTAAAGAAGATGAAAATATTTGGAAAAATACTAAATAATAGTGGTAGTCACTAGTTACTTACCATTATGTGATCCATCAGATTGTTTGCCATCTGTAACATAAAAAATATAAATATCAGATTCTCACATCTATCGGAATTATATTAAACCTATTTTGTAGCTATTTTGTTCTTTATTCGATTTTAATCTAGTTAGTAATAAACTTTGGGCAATCAGAGAGTATGTAACATTACGGGCAATCACATTTCAATTTATGTTCGTCAACATTTTAGAAATTCCAGTAAGTATAATTTTTGTTTTTGCTAATTTAACATCTAAATTATGTATGTGTGTAGGTATATACACACATCAAAAGTGTCTAGGGATCAACATATATTTTTGCAATAACTTTTCTCCTGATTGATATTAATTAAAATTTTCTTTAAGGATTCATCAAATAAAGTGTTTTCGTTTGTCACAGTAACGATAAACCAAGTCACCTTTGCATTAATAAAGAAATTTGCCATTTTCCTAATAAAGGGATTTTTGTCATTTGAACCACTAACATTAAAGTTCGAAAAAAAGACTGAAATAACAGTTTTCTTTAAAAATTTATTGGGTAACTTAAACAATTAATAATCCGTGTTTCTACCGCGAACACTAACAACACAAGAACATCGGTTTGGCATACTCAAAATGAGTTCATCCAAATCACGCTGTGGAATGGCCGCCCATGTTCGTTGCAACAACAAAAAAAGGTCTTCTTGCGACTGGATACCCTCCATATTCGGCAGAGCTCTTCTCTGTAGCATATCCCATGCATGCTCAATCGGGTTCAAGTCTGGCGACTGAGCAGGCCAGGGCAGGACATTGATGTTAGCTGCGGCGAGAGTCTGTCTTACAACTCTTGCGGTGTGCGGTCGTGCATTATCATGCATTAACTGAAATAAGGGACCGATTTGCACTTGTAGAGGAACGATGACGTCTGATACAATCGTCTCAGCATAAATTTGAGCGTTGAGGTTGCCTCTGATCCAAATCAACTCAGTTCTTCCGCCGATCCAAATACCCGCCCATACCATGATGGTTCCACCACTATAAGGATGGACTTCCTGGCAGGATTTTAATCGCTGTTGGCGTCCAGGGGTTCTCCAGTGTCGTATACGTCTTGTATCCGGTCTCATACCAAAACGAGACTCATCAGAAAAGCACACGAAACGCCATTGTTCTTCTGCCCAATTTCTGTGTTCAAGAGCCCATTGATATCGAATCCTACGATTGTGCATTGCTATAGGTGGTACCCGTAGCGGTCTTCGGGAATGAAGGTTCACTTCATGCAAGCGGTTTCTGACTGTTTGGTCGCTAATTAAGTTCCCTGAAGAGTGATGAAGCCGCACGGCTAACATCATGGCGGTTATTGTTGGAGCTCTTCGAGTTAAGATTTGAATGTATCGGTCTTGTCTCCGTGTGGTGCAGCGATACCGTCCTCCATGGCGCTCAGCCACGGTACCAGTGCTTCGGTAACGTGTCCAAAGTCGACTGATAACACTCTGACTTGTATTCAGAGCTAAAGCCACAGTACGTTGCCGGGAACCAGCTTCTATCATTCCCACGGCTCTGAGCATTTCTTCCCTGCTTAAATGACGTCGCCGCTCCATAATAACGTTGGTTTTAATCAGTAGTAGGGAAACAGTAGCACTAATAATGTCTTCAATGCGTTGTATGTCTTTATAGGGAAAATATTGACAGCTGATTTTCATCTTTTACTCGAATTTGATTCACAGTTCCTGATTCAAATTATGAAATGCACCAAAAAGGATCCATATAAATTTATAAAATCATAAATTTATTACAAAGCCACATCTCAATCTCAAGAAATCCGCATAAAAATGCTTGATCCCTAGACACTTTTGATGTGTGTATTTTGTTTGGTTGTGTCTATTTTATTTATCTATTTCTGTACCATATGTACTGAGCTTTGTTAAGGGTATTAATCCTAGGAAACCTCTATTGTTCTGTTTGCTATAAACAAAATAATAGACGTCTCCATACTAATCTAATAAGTACTTAAGAGTTTAATTTTCGAACACGCTAATCTCAGGAACTACTAGTTCGAAAACTTATTTCAGTGTCAACTAGCCTATTTATCAAGGAAGGCTAAAGGATATACTTTATCCCAGTATTCTCACAGAAACAGTAACCATGGGAGAGAGTTGCTATTATTTTTTATACTTATAAATCTATTTTTTTTTAATGTTACAAAATTTTGGCCAGTTTTTTATTTAGAAAGTCTTAGAATAACAAATAGGATAGATGCTTCTCATCACAAAAATCCAAGGGTACGAACTTTTTGCAGGAAAATGGTACCATGAATACCAATCAAAGCCTATAATTAGCCCTTTTTAAATAACAACTGGAAGATTTTTTCTTAGTACTGTCTACTCTAGCCAATAAAGTCCAGCAAAAGGTTACCATTTCTCTTTATGACATTGTTGTTACAGATTTTGCCCTTTCAGTCCAGTCTTTGGTTTCACCAGTATTTACGGATTGCAACCAGCCGAAACCATGGATATGATGAATCAAAAACCACCCTTAATCTTATATTTATAAAATTGGTTATGTCTATTGTCATATAGATCTAACCCAAACAAAACCCCCTGTAGTTACACCATGTTCTGTCCATCCATCCGACTATCTGTCCTAAAAGCTAAACTATTTGTCTTAAGAAATTATTCTACACTGAATTTAAAAAGGAAAACTTTTTATCTTTAAATTTAATAATAATTGTTTAAATTTAACCTGATAAATAAACACAATATTATGTTACTTAGCTTTTAGAACAGGACAACCTACTTTAGCAAAAAAACCTTAATATTTACCAAATATACCACTGAATTGATCGGACAGACAGACAGACCTGGCATAACCACAGAACATATATTGTTCCTAACCTGTTATATCTCTTAGAGTCAGTGATGGGCCAGCAACAGGTTCTCTTAAACATTCTGTTTGTAGAGCCGGCAAAGTCACAGTCTAAAAAAAAAACAATACATGAACCGATAGTATGTTTGAGAACGAAATAAAATTCAGATACCATGGTGGCGACCTAAATCTGTGAGACTGTGATCTTGTAAAAGGAGGTTGCCAAAATCAAAATCTACACTGGGGTATCCCATATGGGAATATCCGGCAGTGAGAAGGGTCTTTATCAGTTAAGGGCTGATTTTTCCATCGCCAGATAACTTTATTCGACGAATAACTTTGAAATTTTGATGGTTATTCCGTACAAAATCTGTCAAACGTCAATTTTATTTGTCGAATAACAGTTATCTGTCGCCCACCTCACGCAAAATGGTCTAATTGCGGAGAAGAGCCTGTCAACAAGTAACAGTTATCTGGCGATGGAAAAATCGGCCCTTAGACTAACAAACAAGACTTTCTCTGTACAAACACACACAATGGGCACTTCCATTGTACTTAGGTACCTCAAAATCTGGATAAGCAAAGCGTCTCAATAACTTTGAACTGAAGTCCACAAATGATGTTTTCTTAAAATGGCGATGACACAACATTCTGTGTTCCAAGTACAGTTTTCTTTGAAAATCTCTATTGATCCATGGTTTTTCAGGAAAGCAATATTTTGCCCATCTTTCACAACTGAAAAATTGATGTAAATATACCTACATAAATGATTTAGAATGTTAGTTACAAACAATGATGAGTTTGCATGTATGAATTACAAGCGCTTACCGGGTAATATTGGTTGGACCAGGTTTAGGAAACCTAAACAATTTGGTTTCAGGATCTTGGGCAGGTGAAGCATCACACAACACACATTTTCTATGATTTTCCTTCATAATGAAAGATCACAAAGCTCGCAAATAGTCACTGTCTCGATACCACAACACTGTTATGTTAGGTATATCGCAATTGGAGGAACAGTAGACTCAATTCAACGTCGTTACAGGCGAAGAAAACACAAAATTTACGCTGCGAAGAAGAGACTTACAAGAAAAAGAAACCATTTGTGCGTGCACAAAACGGCAGACATCAAGTAGAGTACAAACAAACAAACTTTGTTATGTCACTATCAATCACTATCACTGTGCCTATGCTGCAATGCGATTCACTAACAAACTCATCACGGATGTTAACAACGACGAGTTCACAGATGTTGCATCGGAGACATCGCTTTTAAAAACAACCGTGATAAAAACCGTATTCGCTAAGCTACATAAGCTCGTCCAGTGTTGCCAGATGAATATTCAGTGTGACCAGATTAAATTTTACGAAAATACCGAGGCACCTCAAAAAAATACTGAAATATACCGACTTACATAGGACAGATATACCATTAAAAATACTGATTTTTTTAACACGTTTTATTTATTCATTTTCACAATAAATGTTAGAGTTATATTTTAACATCCTTTTCGAAGGATTAAAATTTACACAACCTCCGTCATCCTTAACACCTTGCTTTGTTTTTAAAATAGCTGACACATTTTTGTTTATAAATCTGTTTCTTTGGTCCGTTTTTATTAAATTTATCTGTGAAAATATGCGCTCGCATGCAGCATTCGATACCGGTATACATAGAAGAGATTTACTAAAACTAGTTATATTTTTGTATTTTAACATGCCATCACTGTTAGAAATTTTCCCAACTTTCACCCAAAATTGTTCACACGAGATGGGTGAGCCAGTGCTGGAAGATTGTAACAAATCACTTACTTCGCGATCAAACTTTAGAGTTCTATATTCTTCGTCAATTAACTGCATTTGTTCTGGCTGTACTTCGCATGGGAAAGTTTCTATCACATTTCGTAAACTGCGAAATTCTTTATGCACGGCAGTGTGTGGGTCAAGAAATTTCAGTTCTCGAAAAACTGGATTTTCAAAAGGCAAACGTGATTTCAATTGCATGCTCAACTCAATTAAAAATGATTGGCACCTTCTGAAAAACTCAGTAATTTGCTCTTTCATGTTTATGTTTTCCCTGTGTTTGATTAATTCTTGGCCTACTTGAATACCTAAGTACATATCTTTCAATGGCAAATAATTTACATTAGACTTTGGGTCTAACGTAAATACATTGTCCGTACGTTTGATGTAACTAGCTTTCATGAAGCAACCCAAAATCGACAAGTACATACTAGATGCATCATCATACAGTCTATCAATGCACGGATAGTCGCCTTGAAAAATTATGTTAAATTTGTTTACAATCGGCAATATGTAGTCCAAAAAGTAAAAGTACAATTTGTTTATATCAGTGGTAAAAGAATTAAATAAAAATTCTGATGACATATTGCGATCACTCAAGTATTGGTCTTGAAAAAACAGTTGCAATGCCCTCCACTGCTCAATTATTCTACTAATACAGGCATGAAGTGAAAGCCACCTTATGTCGTAATGACGCAAAATTCTGTGATTTTCAGTGTCTGTGAAATTTTGGAACTCAGCAAATTCTCTTTGACGCTTGCTGCTTTGAGAAAAATATCCATAAACTTCTTTTACTATTTGTTCTAAATTTCTAGGCAGTATTTTACAGGCGTGGCTAACACTTAATGCTGCAGAGTGACAAACACATTTTATAAAAAAGCACTTTGGGTTTACTTCTTTAATTTTTGCAACAATGCCAGAATGTTGACCGAACATCACATTCGTAGTATCAGCAGCGAATCCTATTAAGTATTTTATTTCTAAACCTAATTCCGATAATTTTGATGACAACAAATTAAATAAATGACCTGCGGTCTCACCACTTAAGTCAACTAAATCAAGGAATTTGGTTTGTACAGTACATTTAGTTTCAGAGAAGTATTTAATTACTATTGCCAATACTTTGACTGATGCAACATCTGTACTCTCATCGATTATAATTGAATATACTGGTTTACCTGAAGGAGATGCAGTACCAAGTATGTCTTCAATCATATCTTTTTCGAAATTGGGTCCTAAAACATTATAAGTTATAGCGGCTGCTTTGGATCTCTTGCAGGAAAATTCTTTCGCAATATCGGAATCGGTAAAACACTTCACTAGAACATCACTAAGATGGTCCATTGCTCTAAATGGGATGTTGTGTTCCGACAGAAAACTGCATAAACGCAGCTCAGCTTTCTTGACTTCGTCTTTCAGTGGGGCCTTTTTGAAAAATGTATCAACCTGAAAATTTTAAAATACTTGATTAGTTTTTTTTTATAATAGCGCCGCATTTCATAGCTGTTACCTAACTGGTTTTGAGAAACAAAACTAGGATGATTAACTTTAATTAAATTAAAATATATCCGAACGCCTTGAACTAGTTAAGTAAAGCGAATTATGCTTACCTTTGACTGTCCTTTATATTTTATCAAGTTCAATTTATGCTTTTCAGTATTTGCATGCTGTTTTATAGATGCTAATCTACTTTGCATTTTCGCATTGCATGCTTTGCAAAATGCGGTGAACTCGTCATCTTTGTAACGTGAAAGCCACGAAGAAAATTCCGGAATTTGTTCCCACTTCGCTAAATAACTTTGCTGAAAACTAGACATGCTGTCCGAATGAATGCAACTAAGTAAATAAAAACAACGAAAATCGCGTTCTATTTATATGATGACAAAAACATCTCCTATTTTGGGGAAATTCCCGAATTATCGAAAGAAAGTCCTCAAAGAATAAGTTGAATGCAGAAGAGACAATCATTTCACTTGAACCGTATTAGACGATTTGATACTAGTAATAAAGTATCTTTTAAGTTTAACTACCTTTACTACCTATTCATTCATTTTACTACCTATTCATGCAACTGAAAACTTAAAAACTAGACGTTGTTTTGAAAATTATAGATAAACTAGCGGTCCGTCCCGAATTTGTCCGGGTAGACTGATATTCATGAAACACAAAGAATTTGAATGTATGCAATCTGGAAATTACGCTCTATCGAATAGTGCAAACCGCATTAAAATCGGTCCAGCAGTAGTAAAGTTGAAGGCGAACATACATTCTGCAAGTCTGATTAATACTATGTATTGATTGATAATTGTATATGTAGTATTACAATACTACAACGCCGGCAACGGCCGTCTTTCTTGTCATATCTGTAACTTACTCATCTTTGCTCATAGATAACATGTATGAGTATAAACTATATCCGGGAAAGTCCCAATGTTCGCGTTCCGGTCCGGGGAATTCCGCAAACATTGGCGCAAAGACGATCACTCACTACAGTGTTGCCATAACTTCAACCAAAATATACCCAAAAATACTGACTGCCAGCAATATACCTGAAAATATACTGATGTTCGGAAAAATCGATGAAATATACTGAAAAAGTATTAAAATACTAAATCTGGTCACACTGTGAATATTATAAATTCCCTCCAATTTTCCATACATTTGGCACTATATTTTAGTTCTATGTCGCGCCGTTGACATCGTTGAAGCGCTACGATCGCAAAGTTGTAACTACAGAATACCGATTTGGTGACATCCGATGTTTCAACGATGATTTCTTGGATGTAAAGATGTTTTGCGTTAGTGAATCGCCCTCCATGTGCCTAGACTAGACTAATACATATCACTGGAGATAGACTGGCTACTCTTAATTTGAGTTTTACTTAGCGGTGAGCGCCATCTGAACGCCAAGCAGCGAACTAATTAACGTAGGTAGGTGCTTATGCTACGTTTAAATATTTATTTTTATTTACGTTTAAAATGGGCTATCTAACGCTGAAAGAGTTATTCAAATCAGGTCAGTAGTTCCTGAGATTAGTGCGTTCAACCAAACAAGAAAACTCTTCAGCTTTATAATTTTTTTTTTCCGAACCTTTATCCCATGTCTATTTGGGGTCGGTTTTCAGTTTAACCAGATTTGACGGAATGTCAGTATTTTACGTGAAGCGACTGCCATCAGACCTTCACAACCCAGAGGGCTATACGACATTTTTTGGTTAAACCAAATGTTAGACTTTTGAGGGCTCTAACTACCCGTAACGACTGTCGATGATGTTAGTACGACAGCCGGGACCGACGGCTTTACGTGCCCTCCGAAGCACGGAAACGCTCATGAAATTAAAAGTCATTTTTGGCAATGACCCATCACAGTCATGTCGGTGCCAGACGTTGCTTAACCGCACAGATCACAAGTGATCCGCGGGTAGCACTGGGCCACGAGCGCTTCAATAATATTAGTATAGATATGGAAACAGTATTAAGTTAGAATGCCATAAAATAAAAGATGTATACACAATTGGCATAAACATTTTGCTACTTGTGCTAGTTATTGTGGACTAGATTCCTTTAAGGAATAGTGAAATTAGATTTTTTTTAATATTTATCGAATATTAATTAGTATGTCAATTTATTATCATCATCAGCTCATATATGTACCCTATGGGCTCGAGCCTACCCTGTAGGGTTCAGAACCGGGAAATCCCGGAACCGAAAATCCCGGGATTTCCCGGTTCTTTAATAGTAGTCAAAGAACCGGTTCTCAATGAATAAGAACCGGGATTTTCGGTATTTTCCGGAAATAACGAATCATGTTAACTATATAATCATTTGTTTTATTTAAATCTTCTATTAACAGCATTTATTCTTTTTATACAAAATATTCAAGCTAAAACCATATTCTCATTAAAATGTTGTATCTTTGGTACGTGGTAGATCATTATTCCATCATAAGATGAAATGTGGTACTTAAAAAGCTTACGAACACCTTCTCACAATTCCAACTATTAGCGTGGAGCCAGAAAGAATTTTCTCCTCAGCTGGCCTTTTTTGTAACAAAATTAGATCTCGATTAGGTGATGCAACTTTAGATGCAATGATCTTTTTGAAGACACGTTGCCAAGAGATCAAGAAAGTTTAATTATAAGGACCAAAATGGAAATACTATTTAGGAGAATCGGCCTACGATATACGTTGATGTGTTATGTGTACAACTTTATCAAAAGTGAATTTATAACTGTATTTTAATAATCACAAGCCTGTTTGCGTCCCCTACTGGACATAGACCTCTCCCAACACGCGCCAATGTGCCCTGTCGGCGGCACGTCGCATCTACTCTCTCCCGGCTACCCTGCGCAGATCATCACTCCACCTAGCCACAGGACGTCAAACACTACCTTTGCCGAGTCGCGGTGTCCACTCGAGAACTCTTCTGCTCCAACAACCATTGGTTCTCCTACAGATGTGGCCAGTCCACTGCCACTTCAGAGAGCTAATTTGTATGAGCTATGTCGGTGACTTTAGTTCTCTGTGTGATTACTTCATTGCGAATCCGATATTTCAGAGAAACTCCGAGCATAAACCTCTTCAGAACTCTTTAGGCGACATTAAATTGGTGGACCAGCCACGTGCGTGTTCACGTCTCGGCACCGTAGGTCATTATTGGTAGGACGCATTGATTGAAAACTATTGTTTTAGGCACTGTGAAATTTGCGATGAGAAGACTCGTGGAAGTTTACCAAACGCTGCCCAGCTGTATTCGCTTCTTAACCTCACTCTCCAGATTGTTTCTACCCAATAATGGCATTATTTACCCGAGGTAGTTGTATTTTTGAACAATCTCGAGAGGGGTACCGTGTACTAGGATCGGCTCCAGCATAACAAGGCCATTAACCATGACCTTGGTCTTGTCAAAGTTCACGCCGAGGCCGACCCAACGAGAGGCATCTGCTAGGTTTCAGTAATTCAGCATTCAGTGTGGCTCTTGCGGCGTTTTCACCATTAGTACGATATCATCCGCAAACCGGAGGTGTGAGATGTACTCGCCATTCGTCGAGTCTTCTTGATAGACCAATTGAGACAACCCTCGAGAACAGCTTGTAAACATAGCTCAAAAGCGAGATGGGTCTATAGTTCTTCAGCAGGGTTTTTTCCCTTTTTTTGAAGAAGAGCACCATCACGCTTCTTTTCCATGCTTTTGGAGTTCTCCCGGAGTGGATGACATCGTAAAACAGCTTTTGCAGTTTACGCAGCACTGACCTGCTTTAAGAGGCTCAGTCGTGATGCTATTTTAATGTGTTAAAGCAATCAATGCTTATCTTGTCATGCCAGAATGCGCAATACGTGTTATCCTACTAATATTATAAAGGCGAAAGTTTGTATGTATGGATGTTTGTTACTCTTTCACGCAAAAACTACTGAATGGATTTTAATGAAACTTTACAATAATCTTGCTTATACATCAGAATAACACATAGGATACTTTTTATCCCAAAATTCCCACGGGAACGGGAACTACGCGGGTGAAGCCGCGGGGCGCTGCTAGTTTAATATAAATAATATTTTTTAGACTATATTTACCTCCAAAACTAAAGAGAAGAAAAAAATCCCGAAAGTACCGAAAATCCCGGGAAATCCCGGTTTTGATTAGTACTGGTACCGAAAATCCCGGTTCTGTTATCTATACCGGTTCTCGATACCCTACTACCCTGAATTAATTTATATGTTATTTAAAACTTTTGGCCAGCAGTGAGACACTATAGGTTAACAAACATTTTCTCATTTATTGACTTGAAAAAAAATCAAAATGGTCATCAACTACTATGCCCCTCTGTACAAAAATCTTCTAAGACCTTTAGTAACTATTATTTTTACCTGAGAGATCTGCTGCAGGTAATTGTAGGGATGGAACAGACAATTTGCAAAGTCTGTTGTTAGGGTAAAGAAACACATCTTGAAAATGTCGACGACAGATTCTTCTAGTTTTGAAGATAGTGTTGCTATCTAGTCTCTCAATATCGCCACCAATGACCTTGACCCAGTTTTCAAACCTTACTGGATCTTTCTCAGGATTTGGAAAGTAATGCAGAGGTACACCTGGAAGTAAAGTAAAACGGAGTTTTGTAATAATCTATTACCTACTCTACCTATTTTTTTTATAACATAATTATTCACTACATCATTTCATTATAGTAACTGACCCCTAACTAAGCTCGAAGCTTGTATCTAGGGTATCAGAGACTACGCACACACTCATTCACACACACACACCCAGACCGAGATAAACATTTGTGGTTCACACAATTATTCACCCCGCACGGGAATCAAACCCGCAACCTTACGGATGGCAGTCCGGCATGGTGACCACTCTGCTATCGAGGTCGTCGAATTGCTCTAGTATTTGAGCTGAGCTGGTATAAAAAAATATTTTTATTAGAAAACAATAACAGTTTGCTAATTGCCACATGCCAGATTTAAACTGTTTTGTAATCGTTATGATATTTACCTAGATGTTTTTAAAATAAAGTTTCACAAGGCTGTAGTACATGTGTGTATTTAGTTCCAGTATGGATATAATGCTTTTACTTATAGGATAAATAAGATAAGATACACCGCCAATCCGTAAAATATGAAAGGGTTTTTTATATCCAGGACTTGTTAGGTTAGGTTTGGTTGCTTATTTGTCTAATAACATATTATAATTATCACTTACTATCTTCTGCTACGACTGGACACCCAGGAACACAGCACTTGTTTCGGGACATTGTGATATATGTATAATAACACTACACTGAGATATATGGTCCAAACTCCCAAATGGAGGGCCTATCCGAATGTATGTCAGTAAACACACAATTACACAAAGAACCGAGTCAATGCGGAATTTTGATGTTTCCGAATATTAAACGGAGGAACTGAAGTTCAACTCGACGTAAAATTTCAATAAAACACCAAAAACTACAAGAAAATTGCGCACGAGCATGTAAACACACCGGCAGAAAATTTTCTTGTGACGTTATTTAGGAGTTGCTATTGTCTATAATAATAAACTACTCTACTATTCTAAAAATATTGTCGCTTTTCTAAAAATATATATAAATAATATTTTTAATGCATATTTCATATTTAATAAATATTCGGTAATTTACAAACTGTATATTATATCGAGTACAATGAAAAAAACAACCAAACTAATAACTTTTCTAAACTACTAAATCTACCAAAAATAGTCTTTTGCGTGGCGGATAGATGGCGCTTTCATAGAAAAAATAATTTTGATCTAAATTACCATGGCATGTCACTGTGTTCTATTGTCTAAAATGACGAAATCTACAACAATTTCAAAAAGAGAAACTGTAAGCTTTTTCAAGACGATTGGCAACAGAACACGGGCGACAGTATTGGTAATTAATTTCTCCAAAGCTGGCGTGCGCGAGCAAATACTGTGTAAAAGAGATAAGAGAAATAATAACAACACTACGATCAATCAAGACACAAAAAAATAATAAAGGGATATTTTATCAGACGGGAAACTTTGAAAAACTAAACCAATACAGACAGACAGACAGGCACGGTATTTTAAAGTTTGACACATTGTTTTTTTCTAAATTATCATTGAATGAAGCGGCCCGAATTGCGCTTACGGAGTGAATGAATTACATATTCGCACCAACGAATGTAATGGGACGTCATCCATCACCATCAGTGATTTATGGTGATTTGTTTATTTTTTTCATCCCACTAGCTCGGAAAGTATGTTTTTAATCCCCGATATCTGGGGGTAAAAGTCGATTTTAATCTCAAGAGTGGAAAATGTCCGGGTCGCTGTGACAGCCCGTGCAGGACCCAAGGCATTTTCGATAACTGGGAGTAAAAGTCGTTTTTGCGCTCTAGAGGTTAAAGTAAATTTGAATTTAGAACGTCGTGTGCACTAAGTGTGATGATGTTTTGGATTCACAAACTGTCATACAACTTTTTTTTTATTTCAAATTCAAACTCGGAACCTCCTTGGTGTACTTACTTATTTTTTTATTTGCTTTGCGCGTGATATTTTTGCTTTTCACTTAATATTGTAATTGTTTTATGTTTTCATTTAGTAATTTAGTCGCTGAGGGGGGATGAAAAATAATGTGTTGCACTCGAGTGCAAACAATTTTTAACCTTCTGCTCCTTTGAGTCCCTCACTAACGCTCAGGATTCTTATTTTGAATCCCTCGCTGCGCTCGTGATTCAATTTTAGAATCCTTCGCTGGCTCGGTCCTCAACTGGAGCCCCGGTTAAAAAGCAACTTTGCACTCTTGTATAACAAATAACTATTTTATTTCAAATTCAAACTCGGAACCTCCTTGGTGTACCTACTTACTTATTTTTTTATTTGCTTTGCGCGTGATATTTTTGCTTTTCACTTAATATTGTGATTGTTTTATGTTTTTATTTCCTCGCTGAGGAAATTACTAATTTGTAAAAAGGAACTAGTTAGGAGCGCTCACTTTAGTGAACGAGCAAGAACAAGCCTAGTCAGACATAAAACAAACACCGGTCGCGCTGCCAAAATGGGAGACGAACAACTCATTGAATTGGTTAGGCGATATGAAGCCATTATTATAATATTAAGTGCAAGGATATTTAATTAAAATAAAGGAATATTTTAATCTCTCATTATTTATTTCATGAACCCAATATCTTCCTATATTTATTTTTTTCTTTGTGACGCGGTGGAGATATTCATTGAAAAATATCTTCAAATTCACTCTCAGAGTCGGAAAACATTGTACGTTCGTGCACGGAGAACATACATCAGCGTCTGATGTCTACACGTCGTATACGTGGGACAAGTGTGTGTGCACACGCTCTCTCACACGTTGCGTACGTGGGACAAATATGTCCCTAGCCTTATTATGAGAGAATATACCATGGAATAACCATGCGCATGCTTGCCTGCCTGAATTTGCCTGGCGGTGGCGGGAATGACGAAATGAGCGTCTAGCAGAGCGTTAGGTAGTGGATGGATAATAATTTGCGAATGTTTACATATACCTTTTATTAATTTCTAGTTTTTTTTAGTGAAAATTGTTATTCTTGTGTTAAATTTGTTGAGAGCGAGATGTCTAACAGAGATTTTAAGCTTCGTATTCCGGTTCATGATGGTATGTAAAAGATAGAAGGTTATATTATGAACTAAAAGGTATATTGTATACAAAAATATTTTGTCAATTTGAATGAAAATACTTTAATTTTAAGCAGGTAACCAGAATATTCCTGATTCACCATCGCGTCGCACAATTAGACTAAGGACGAAGCCGAAAAAGTATGTAGACTATATGGAAATAACTCCGACTAAAAAGAAACAAATTATAAGTGAAGAAAGCACTGATGAAGAAATTGTAGAAGAGTTAGTAGATATA
This sequence comes from Timandra comae, assembly GCA_958496195.1. Lineage (NCBI taxonomy): Eukaryota > Metazoa > Arthropoda > Insecta > Lepidoptera > Geometridae > Timandra > Timandra comae. The sequence continues at coordinate 5,400,131 of OY292360.1, forward strand.
CAGAAACCTTCGGGCAAGTATGCTTTGCTCTACACGAACTTATTTTAAGTTCTTACTACAAAATTGTAATTAGGAAAATTATGTTATTACTATCATTAAAATTAGCTACTGTAAACATAATCAATTAAGTACTTACTATATCATCTTGGTTCAAGTCAAGACTCTGACTGACATAAATAATTGCACACAACACTTACATAGTATTTGCAATCGTGGGTTTGGGAGGCTTGGGTTAGGCATGTTGTTATATGGTTGTCTATTCTAATGTGTAGAGTACATAATTTTTCTTCGTCTTTTATCCTTTTTTCCAAAGAATTTGAAGCACACTAGGGCAGCTAATATAATATAAATTTGTTTATTTCCAGCTTTATTCAGTAATGATGATGTGGAAGGACAAGATATGTTCCAGTTTAAATCGCGGCACACAAAACATGATCTACAAAATAAAGTAAAAGAGGCAATCATTAATTCTCCAAAACTATGTGACTCACCGAAAACTCCAAAAAAGTTGCAAATATCTAAAATAGTTAATAATTCAGTAAAAGGAAATGAATCGACACCAAAACATATTAAAAATATAATTAAAAAAAGTAAGTGTCTTATATTGTTTCTATTAATTATATGTTTTGTTTTTATTTCTTAGGATAAATGTTATAAGTATATAAAAACCTTCAGATTTGATAAAAAAATAGTTAAAAGTATAAAGTATATAAGAAAAAAAATAGTTAAAGTATATAAGGTAAGTGTAATCTCAGGACCTAAACTGATTTAAGAAGTCTTTTTGCATTGAATAACCCCTTCATTAACGCACTGCTTATATCAATACACAGTAAATAAGTGTTAAAAACTCTATTTTTCAGGAATATTCCGAGAACTTGAAAGTGACAGTAATGAAAGTGATTATTCTGGAGGCAGCAGCAGTGATTTTGTACCTGATGGAAGTGATAATGAGGTGATTATTACCTATTTATTTCTAGAAGCTTTCCATCAAGTTTGATCGAGAGATCAGTCAATGAGTGACCATAACTTCCTCAAGGAAGTGCCTCTTATGGATGGGAATGCTAAAGACGTCCGCTTGAAGTTATGGAAGGTAGTTTTTGCGCGAAAAAGTAACAAACATGCGTCCATATAAACTTAAACCTACTCTGAATTAGAGTGATTAGGCCTTGGTCTGGGTTGGTTGACTTCACACACTGCTTTAGAATTTCTTCCCAGGTGTGTGCAGGTTTTCTCACAATGTTCTCCTTTACCATAAGAAGCAATCAAATATGTTATACTCAAATAATAAACTATTTAAATGACCAATAAAAACATATTAAAAAAACAAATGATTTGATTTCAGACTGATATATCTAAATCTTCAAACGAAGAATCCGCATCAGCGTCTTCTGGTGAAGAAGAGCCAAAGAATCAAGTTCAAAAAACAGTTCCTCTCAAAAAGGGCAATAGAATGAAGCCAAAGGATTCTGAATATATTGTGGCACCGGACAACTATTTCATGATGCACTCCACTAAAAAAGTAAGTAACACTTATTTTTGTAAAAAAAAAAGAATCTAAATATGTTAAAAACATGAGCAATTACCATAAGGGCACATCTATGTATATGTCTTGTTTATTAAAGAGTATCTTTAATGTAACTTAGAATAAAACTGCGATCAGCAATACAGAAGAAGTGCTATAATTATTAATTTTATGTAGATTTTTGAGAAGGACCAAAGAATTAGAAATTTCCTGCATAATACTTTCATGACGAAGACGAGTAGAGTGTATAACGTCAGAATAATAATGAACATTAAATACCTTTCAGATTGCAACATCCAATCACACTTTGGCAAGACTAAAAAATTTGAATCTCAATGAAGAAGGAAACCAAAACTTTGAAATCTCAAATGAACATAAAACAAAAGTTATGGAATTAAATAATACATATACGTGCATGTTCGATAGGTGGCTTTATGTACTGAATGAAGGTTTTAACATAATTCTGTATGGTATTGGTTCTAAAAGATATATTTTACATCAATTCCAAATGGAGAAGCTCAAAGATTTTCCGTGTATAGTGGTGAACGGATTTTTTCCAAGTCTTACAATAAAAAATGTATTAGAATCAATTGTCGTCGATCTTCTAGAGAACACTCATTTACCTTCGAATTTGGGAGATATCATTAATTTGATTGACACACAATTGACTGAAAATGGTGTCGATTTGTTTCTAATTGTTCATAACATTGATGGTGCTATGCTAAGAAATGCAAAAGCTCAATTTACTTTAGCTAGTTTGTCTCAGATAAAGAATGTTCATACCGTAGCTACCATCGATCATATCAATGCACCTTTGTGTAAGTATTTTTACTTTGTTTATAGATAAAACATTTTATGACTTATCATAGCTTGTATTGTGTCCCCACTGAGTGGCTGGAGCCTACCCTGAGTTAGGCCGACAAAGTCTTAGACATTTGGCTAGGTGCGGTTTTTATGACGTAATATTTAGCTTTATTAAGCTATGCTTTTATTAAGTTATACACTCCTGTTCTACCAATCTCTATCTACTCGCATGTGCATAAATGTGATATAACATAACATAATCATTCACTACATCATCTCATTACAGTAACTGACCCCTAACTAAGTTCGAAACTTGTGTCTAGGGTATCAGAAACTACGCACATACTCTTTCACACACACACACCCAGACCGTATATAGAAAGATATAGACTAACAGCCTTACTAATAAAAAATACCCACTGTGTATATTCTTGATATAACGAGTGTGAAGCATATTAATAATTCGTTATATCAAGAATATACACAGTGGGTATTTTTTATTAGTAAGGCTGAAAGTGTCGTAATTTATTTTGTTAGTAACTTATGTACCGCGGTTTTAGTTGCGTCATAATATCCTGTGGAAACGATATACAATATCGTATTATTCAATTAAGACTATTATTTTCAGTATGGGATCATTCAAAGCTAAGTAAATTCAAGTTCACATGGTGGGATGTAACTACATTTATGCCCTACATGGAGGAGACTTCATTCGAAAACTCGCTTATGGCACAACGAAGCGGGGCTTTGCAACTATCTTCACTGAAAAGTGTATATCAATCGTTAACGTCTAACGCAAAAGGAATATTTAATATTATCATTGAATATCAACTTGATCATCAAAAGCAAAGCCATTATCAAGGTAAGCTAATTTTAGCGCAATTGCAGGAATATAATGTTTCTCTTGCCCGTGCGTCTATTAACATAGTGTGTAAAACACACTTTGTATATTTAATTTTTTTTTTATATTAATTAATTGATATCAACCAGAAATCACTCAACTTGGTTTATTACCTGTAGCTAGGGCATCAAAAACTACGCACATACATCCAGACAGAAAAAAATGAGGATCACACGAATATTCCCCGACCCGCGCGGGAATCGAACCTGCAACTATTTGGCAGTTCAGCATGGTGACCACTCTGCCACTTGGGTCGCGTTATTCTTATATTGATTTCTTTTTGCTAACCTTTGTTGACCATGGTCCCTGTGATAGTCCTTGAATTTTGTATTAACCGAGTCATTTAAAAAGTTGAGATTATAGATAGCTTACTAGCCTGTGTGAATTAACAGGTCTTGGTAATGTAAAAATATCGCTTCATATGAGTACAAATTCCTTTTTCTTTTTTAGGATTCCCATTCAAAGATCTGTATTCAAAATGCAGAGAACAGTTTTTGGTGAGCTCTGATTTGGCGCTTAGAGCACAACTAACTGAATTCTTGGATCATAAACTGGTGAAATTCAAACGTACATACGACGGAAGTGAAAACTTAGTCATACCCATTGAAAATGCCTTGTTAGTACAGTTTTTGGAGCAACAGAAGACTTAAGAGAAACTTTTTCAGTGTTCCTTACCTAATAACTGTAGACTAAGTTATGGTGCAGATTACTCGTTAGCTCGGCCGATTTATTACCCTTAGGGCCAACGCTAAAACTCGCGCGGGTGCACGCTCGGCGTGTGTATAACGGAAAATAGTATGAGCAGCGCAGGAACGTGCGGCGGGCGCCTGCGGCAGGCGACGGACCCCCACACGCGGCGGGTACACGCGAATGGGGTTTTCAGACAGTAGACGTTGTTTCCGTTGACGTCTTTTTGCCAAATAATAAATTAGGAAATAATCCATGGTAATCTACTTGAAACAACTGTACACGCTCGCGATCAGAATTATAATAGCAGCGCTGATTCGGGCACACGCGACGTGTGACCGCTCGCGGTTCGTGCCACGCTGCGTGCACCCACCCGTGTTTTAGCGTTAGGCCTTAATTGTATGTAAAACTCACCTTTTATTATATTATTAATTATATTTAACAATGAAACAATATATTTTTGTTTATCTTTTATTTTACAATCCCAGAAATAGTCTTAATAGGATTATATTATATATTTTCAACAGGCCAAGTTGTAAATTACTTAAACTTAATGACTTACACAATAATAATAATAAAATTATTAACTAAAATTCTCTTTAACATATCTGGCACATTCACCATGATGTATCAACCAAATATTTCATTGATATTCTCAAGTGCTTAAAACATTCTTTTAAAAAAGATGTAGAAAAATACTCTCTGAACTTATTTGACATCGAGATTTGTTTGACCTAGTATTTCAGATTAGATATTCCGCCCTTAGGATTACATTAAATTTGATATTTGGATTGTTATCATTAGTGAGATTACTAAAACATGTTAAATAGCCAACATAATCCTTTGGCGAGCTATTCTGAGAAGTTTTACAATAGTCATTAAAATTATAATTAAGTATCGTTGATGGAATGAAATAGCAGCAAAACAATGAGGGTTCAATTTATTTATATTTAATTAAGATTTATTTTATTATTACCCTCTTGTACTTGTGTAATTGATTTTAAGTAGTTTTTAAATTCAAAATATATTAATCATCTACATGACAATTGACCTTTCGTCATTATATTTTTGTCTTTATCAGTCTAAGTTGGTCATTAAAACAGGCGGTGCCCACATCAAAACGTAGTTGCATTGGATTCCAAGGGCATGAAATAATTTTGTTTAACAATTTCATCCATGTTCCTTCCACTTACACCTAATTAATACAAATTTTAATTCTTTTGATGAGAGCTATTTTTAATCTATACGATGCACTTTCATTTCAATGATTAGACTAAAATTAAGCATGTCAATAGAATAAAAAATGATTATTACATAAACAATTTAATTAAAACATTAACTTGTCGGACAACAAACTACAGATTTCACACAATAGACAACATTAATCAATGGTAGAAAACACTTATTCATAACGACACGTGTCGATAGTAAACTCGTGTTGTTTGTTTGATAGACACTAAGTTGAAGCGACGCGTATGTCGTGGCGACCGTCGCCGGGCGGCGCGGGCGGTCGACGGGAATCAATCTCACGAATGACAACTAGCCTACGGGGGTGACTGCAGTGTACCGTGATTGTGATCAAGTTTATTGTCCGATGCATCGGAGCGCTGTACACTTACAAACTAGTAAGATAACTCCGTTTAAGGCATTACTCAATTTTCGTCCTCGTCCTCATGTTTCCGTTTTTTACCCCGAGTACTTTCTTCAGGCTCGCCGTCCGCATTCTCATCACCATCTACAAAAGATAACATGTTTTAATTGTTTATTTATAAAATACACCAACAGAAAACATATCATAATATCCAAATTATGAATTACATATAAACCCATAACAGATCAATTTATTCATTAGGCATCTTTTTATAATTGTTCTCGAGGAAAGTTAACATGTTTTAATTGTTTATTTATAAAATACACCAACAGAAAACATATCATAATATCCAAATTATGAATTACATATAAACCCATAACAGATCAATTTATTCATTAGGCATCTTTTTATAATTGTTCTCGAGGAAAGTTAAGTCACGCGTACTGTGCGAGCTCAAGGACTGCCTCGACGGCGGACAGGATTAACCCTTTTCGAAGGATTAGTGGTTTCTTTTTGACAGTCATTGCAAACGTAGCGTAGACAAGTGTAAGGTAAAATCGGTAATCATAACCAGCAAAATAATTAAACCGTCAACATCAGTGGTGGGCAAACTTTTTTAATGGAGGGCCGGAAAATTTAAGATATTTAAGAGGCGGGCCAGTGCTATAGGAATTATTCTATCGAGTAGAATTTAGTTTATTCATCTGGATTGTCCAAATCGCTTTCGTAGGTCGTTTTTTCCCACCAATGTCTACATATTCCATCGTTTTGCGTTAAGTTTCTTAAACCTAGTTTAACAAAACCGGTTTTATGATTAGACTTTGTTTTAGAAATCAGCGTTCTAGAACTAATATTAGACCAAGAAATTAAAAAACCTTAATTAGTCTATGGTTTTGTTTATTCAATGAACCATATAAATCTGTCCTATTGTTACAACAACTTAACAGGTTGTAAAATCTGATTTAGTGCTAAACCAGACTAAAAATGCAACGCTAATAATAGGGATTATGTTTCGTATAAAATACCTTGTGCTTTTGAATTGTGATCTCCGTCTGCGTCATTTTCTCCTTCGCCGTCTTCGTCATCAACGTCTTCCTCCTCCTCCACGTCGCTGACGTCATACAGTGAACTGGCTGAGCTCTCCTCTTCTGTAATATTGCATTATATTCATAATCAGTAATCATCTATAGCAAGGTCGTAATTCACATAAAATATCGTACGTTGACCTGTAGCTATCTATCTGTGTATAATGCGTCTCGCTCGCACGGATGTAATGGCGAGCAATGTAATTAATTTAATTTGTAATTTACGCAGTTGCGACAGAGATAGATAGCTACAGGTCAACGTACGATATTTCATGTGAATTACGACCGTGTTTTACATGACAATCGACCTTTCGTCATTATTTTTATCAGTGTAATTTGGTCATAAAAACAAGCGGTACTCACATCAAAACAACTATAGCTTAAGCTACAGAGACGAAAGAAAGAAGCATTTATTCCAATCACACAACACACTAAACATAAATATCAAAACAATCATTCACTACATCATGTCATTATAGTAACTGACAGATCAGAAACTACACACACACTCATTCACACATACCCACACCGAGATAAACATTTGTGGTTTACACAAATATTCACCCTGCACCAGAATCGAACCCGCAACCTTACATAAAAAGGAACATAGATAATGGTTAGGTACTTGCTATCAAGTTTTGGTTTAAAATTTATAGTCACAGGAAAGACGAAAGGCTACGAACAGAGTTGACGGCGAAGTAAGACTTAGCTGTTTGTTCATAGCAACAACTTAGCTTGAATTAAAATCAACTGAGAAACTTTGGCCACTGAGTGTGTTCATAGCCTGAGCAGTAGCTTTATAACTAAACAATTTATTATTATTTATAAAATGTATTTACCAAGATTATCATTGTAAACTGCACTTAGTGACACATTCTCGTCATCATCTTCCTCTTCATCACCATACGATCCTGTAAGAAAAACATTCATAAATATAAAACAAGTTTAAGGTGACTTAAAAAATTGACAATTCATATGCATCATACTAAGGTATTCTAACAGTAATCCTGGCTTCGGATTACACTAAAGCACCGTACCATGACACTTCACAAACACAAGTAATAAGAAATAGCCGTAAGGCCGAAAACAGAAGCATCTTAGTTAATAAATGATGCTTACTGGTAAGATAACCAATGTGGAATAGCAGACCGTATACAGTGTACAATAACATTGGCAAGGAAGTGGTGCCATCTGGTGGCATTTGTGACACACTATCATCAATAACCAGCGGACCCAAATCTATGTCAACATCTGTAATGCATCATGTTTCATTAAATAATGCCAGTTTTATCAAACCAGTTTAAAAATCTCTTATTTCGTTTGGTTTAGGATAAGTCAATTTTAAATCTTATCTATTAAATATCATACACACAAATTGATTTTGATATGATAGATAAAAATAATTTTTACATAAATTAAAAATCTGAAACTATTGAACCAATCATACATTTTTACTACATTAGTAGCAGAGTATATGGGACACTTTTTATCCCGAAATCATTACGGGATTACAAAAAATATCATAAATATAAATATCATAATATTATCTTAACTCCTGAACCAATGATCATGAAATTTGAATACAGCATCAGTGGCACAAGAGTGATACCTTTTGTCCTGAAGTGTTTACGGGATTAGCGGAAATGGTAATTAAAAATAAACAAACCGTCTTCTTCACTGTCATTGTTTCCGTTCATCTCATCTTCCTCTTCAACGTCACTGTCATCTGCTTCTCTGTCTTTTTTGTCAAAACTGTAAATAATAAAAAGATGGTTATTATTATTTTTATTTATTTATTTAATCAAACACTTTGACAACATTTTTCTATTTAAATGTGTCATCTTAGTAAAGACACTATGATTCTAAAAATACAAAAGTTTGTATGTCTGAAGGATGATATTTCTTTCATGTATAAACTCCAGCAATCAGGATCCATACAAAATAATAAAAAAACAATCTAATCAAAAGTTATTTATAGGAAGGTTTATAGGTATGTAATATTAACATGGATGAAACAAACAAGGCACAATTTCTATTAAAAATAAATAATAATGATTTATATCTCACCCATCCAAGTACTGTAATGAGGGATGTAGAGCGAATACTTTGTTCCTGTAATCGTCTATGGTTGTAACCTCATTGTTGAAAAGATCCAAGTTCTTCAGATGTTTAAACGTTTTCAATGGTTCAAGAGTTTCTAAATCTTTAATTTTATTTCCTGACAGGTTGAGATGTGTGAGCTTCTTGCAGCCGCTTAGGAAGTTCAGACCAGCGGCAACTCTGTTGTCGGAGAGCTCAAGTTTCCTCAAATTGGGGAGGTTTGGAAAACCTTTCAGTGATGTCAGACCTACATTGTTGAGACTTAATATTTCCAAATTGGTATATTCGTCTGTGAGTGCAACAATGGCGGTGCTGCGACAGTTGTCAAGGTTCAATTCTTTGACCTGAAATTGTTTTTAAGATACCAAATTATTAATTAAGAAAGAAAAAACAAGTAATTAATGATCCACCTGAAATTAGTTTATGTGATTATATGAATCAAGACAGGAATTAAAACCTTAGCAAGGAGGTACCTACTCTACGGATATTTAGGTCTACCAATCCCTATACTTTGGACTTAAAAGGCCTGTCATCGCAGTAAATGGGTCAATATTAAAATGCGAAGGTAACTTTGTTAAGCTTTTATGCCTAAACCTAAACAACTGAACCAATTTTGATGGAATTTGGTACTAAGATAGAACTTGGGAAAGGACATAGGCTACATTTTATCCTAAACTAGCTGTGCCCCGAGGTTTTACCCGCATAGTTCCCGATCCCGTGGGAATTTTGGGATAAAATATAGCCTATGTCCTTCTTCGGTTCAGTAGTTTAGCATTTATAATATTAGTAAGGAAGTAAGGATATTGCTTGCGATGCGAGTATATCCGCAGGGCGCTACTAGTCCCATAGACTATGTGTAGACGTGACAAATCAAATAACTAGGCATAGTTGCGTCATAATTAAAATTACAATGAAAAATCGTATTATAATTTTAACAATGCCTTATAAGATGTATTTTACGAATAAAGTAAATGTATTATTTATTAGTATTTCATTTGGTTAGAAAGTATTTACAAGATTCGCCGGATCGAGACAAAACGTCAAAATCACAAAATGGTGTTTCATACTTGTCAAAGGCACAGGCGTAGTTTGTAAATACTAAGAAATGAGTGTTTATTTTATAGAAATGTTGATTGAAATTTAGATGGGGTGTGTGTACAATGTCGTTTGCTTAAAAATAATTAGTTATCGTGTATTGGTTACGGATGAAACTATGATTGTTTTTAACTTTACAATGGCGGATGACACGAATCATCACGACGCAATAAAAATGGCCGCTGATTTGGTAAGGCGTGCGTCAATATTGCGACTGCAATTCTAATTGAAATTAATTTCAATTTTTATTAATCATTCAACACAGTTACATGCCCAATTTATTTAATTATTTTAAGCATAAAAGGATTTATCATGACTAGGGGTGAAACTACGTGGGTGAAAGGGCGCGAAATACGTAGACCAAGTTGTTGAGAAGTTAAAATTATCTCTTTGGCGCATTTAGATATATTTTTTTTAAAGAAAAACTTTACGCAATAACGTTAAAACAATATATACACGTACGTGTTTTACTATAAATTAACTCTTGAAGTAAACTGATAATAATTTATATGAAAATTGTATTTATTCGTTGACATTGACATCCCATAAATCAATGATCCTTCTAATATCGTAAAACTTTTCTATGATTAACCTACGCTAATTACCTTATTGAGAACTGATTTAAGCATGCAAAAGTTATTTTATTACGAACTGTGGGGCAAAGAGAAATAGCTACAAAACAATAATAAATACAACACGTCTGGCACCATAAGTTTCGACACTTAACCTCAATTATGTGATATTTACATTATATTCATTTTTATCCGGTTGATTAAACCTGTTACGTAGGGACACAAGAAAAGGTAGATTCAACATGCATTAAAATAAACCAGTTTCAGCAGAAAATTTCATTATATCTTTGAATAAGATGTGCACATGAATGAAACGTAACAATCGGTAATGGCCAATTTCTTTACGATGTAATACCGTATCTAATACGAAATATATTGACAATCTCGTCTAGTATTAAAGAAAGGGAATCTACAGTTTCATAACAGAATACCAAATTCACAATTATTTAAAAAGTATAACACACAAGTACCAGACAAAATACGTATCGACAAAACATTCCAATTTAACGCAAAAAAGATTTCATTTACCTGCGAAGGATTCCTCCCTCTCAATTCCAAGGCGACTCTTTTTTCCATCTTTGCGACACTTCAAATTCACGCACTAAAACACTTCCGATTCTCTATTTTATTATTCTCAAGTCTCAAGGAACTAAATCACTAAGCTTGGGTTTCAAAACAGAAGGAAACTATAGATACAAGAGTGACGTCGTACTAGAGGCGACCTCTTGCGGTGAAACTAAGCGACCGGACGTAGTGTCATTGGCATACTTTTACGTGCTAACTAAATGAATTTATTTAAAAAAATCTTGTTTATTGGCCAATTAAGTACTAAACAATTAGTTTTATGTTTTTTAAAGCGCAAATTTGCAAAAACAATATATAATTTACTCTTTGTCTTCGTAGTGTATAATATTACAATGTTGGTATTACTGTGTAGTTGGTTGTCTGCTTTGTAAAAGGCGGCATTTTTGACTTCTGTTGATAAAGAGCGAGCCGGTATTTTTACTTTAGAGATTATTTATTTGGATTTTTGGTATTTTCATAGATATACATTAACGAATTTACATAATAAAATAAACTGAACACTAATTTTATTTTTATTAAGTTATCAAATTAATATATTATCAAAATAATATTATTGGTATTTGTATAATGAAATTTAAAAAATATGTGCTTACTTAAGTAAAGACTTCAATAAAAAAAGTATATAAGTAAGGTACCTAATAATTAATTACTAAGTAATTATTGCAGACATCTAGTTTAATTAAATCAAACTTCTTACTAAATATTGGAGTCATTTCTATTTTTTTCCCAATAGGAATCATTAAATTAAGTAAGTAGTCATATAGGTACCTACTTATTGAATAATTTATAACTACCTACCTCAGAATACTGATTTTTGAGTTGAATGTTATGGTAAGTACTAAATGTGGGTGCGCCAAAGTTCACCTAAAATTTCAACTCCGATAATTGGAAATCCTAAAAATATCTTCCTAACATTTTTTATCCTAACAATCGCAACTCCTAAAATCTTTGTCACTAATGTTATAATTCCGAAACATTCAACTGCATAAAGTCAGTAGCAATAAACATCTTTTACACTTTTATTTGTTTTCCTATATTTTCTCAACATAACCATCGTTCATACTATTATTCAAAGTCATAACCTCTTTGTTTAGATTTATTTTTATTTATTATAATCAATATTATATACATAAATTTTTCGTAACTTTGTTTTTACATAACATATAACGCACGAGCCGAGCGAGCAAAACCAGAGTCCTGCTCCAATCATTCAGTCAACTTCCAGTAACGAATCGGTCCTATTCCTAATTATAGGTTTAGGTTATGTTAGAACTGTGACCCCTACGCACGAGCCGAGCGAGCGTAGCGAGCGTGCCGCGGCAGCGGCCGGCGAAGTGCCAGAACCGAATTGGTCCTTTAGTTATGGTTATGGTAAACTCCCAGGCCATAAGCATAACCGTAAACGAGTCGTATAATAATCATTAAAACTATAAATATCATCTTCTACCCACATATATTTTTTATTACACTTGGTAAATGTTTCTTTCTGAGCATGAGTGAAAATATTATGGTAAGTATGTTTAGGGATAAAAGCGTTATGATAAAAAACAGTAGGAGTTTAAATATGTTTACATTAATGATGTTAGTAATTAAAATTTTCGGACACATCAGTGTTATGAGCATCGTCGGTAGCACTACAAATAGTATGAATTAAAACTTTAGGATAATTTTTTTTAGGAAGAATGATCATTCGGACTACAAACAGTTAGGAAAAACATTTTCGGGTAAAGAACTTTAGGTGAGCCAATATGGACCCTATTAAACTTTTACAAGGATTGGTACGCGAGCTACTCATTATAATTAGGTACTTACCTACTAGTTTTAGACTAATTCGTTAGTGTAAATATAAAGTAGGTATGTACTCGTATAAATAAAATTGGAGTGTCTGTTCTGTTTGTTCCGGCTAATCTCTGAAACGGCTGGACCGATTTTGACGGGACTTTTATTGGCAGGTAGCTGATGTAGTAATGAGCATCATATGATAATTTTTTATCCCTTAATTCCCACGGGATAAAGTTCCGTGCCGGTAAAACCGCAGGTCACAGCTAGTATAGTATAAAATAACAATAAAGTGTGTAATTTAGGTAGGTAGGTACTTACTTAATTTCATTTTTTTAAACAAAATCATATTTTTAAAAAGCTTACCGAAACGAGATATTGTACGCCCATTTACCATTCTTGAGAAATGGTCTGACATGGGTTTAATTCTTGTTTACTTATTGATATTTGTGAAATGACATGTTTATTTTTAGGCGTTGGTTAATGAGATATTTCTGAATAAAACGATGATTGTTGGAAAAAATTGAACCCGGTAGGTGATGTGATGATGGTTCGCGGATTTATATCCTACTAGGTAATACATATGTGTGAACCTTTGAATTGACGTTTAGTTTTTCTCGCAAAAACTTCTGAATCGATTAAAATGATTGGTACGTACATAGGTATATGTTATTTTTAACCATGATAACGCATGCAGTGCAACACACCTGCGTTCTTACGACTAAGTACATAATACATGGCTTAGTCTAAGCCCCGTTTAAAGCGTTTATTCCAGTGTAATCTCCTATATGGTGAGTTTTGATGTGGATGTGGTCACCATGCCGGACTGCCATCCGTAAGGTTGCGGGTTCGATTCCCGCGCGGGGTGAATATTTGTGTGAACCACAAATGTCTCTCTCGGTCTGGGTGTGTGTGTGAATGAGTGTGTGCGTAGTTTCTGATACCCTAGATACAAGTTTCGAACTTAGTTAGGGGTCAGTTACTATAGTGAATGATTATGTTAAGTTATATTTTAGTTTTAAACATCATCAGGACTAATAAGCATAGATGATATGAATTATATGAACACTATTTAAATATTAATATTAATTAATATTAATTTAAGTTACAATATTTTATTTTTATATACTTTGTTTTTAAAACTTCAGCAAGATTTTTAATAACTAACTCATACTACGTAATGCAAGATTTTTCTTTATGTATAAATATTATTGATTGTTATTGTGTGTTAAATACCGCTTTAGCATTTAACATGCTGCGTAATGTATGTTTTACAAGAAATAATGAACCAAAATTGTATATTAAGTTTTATAATACATTTCACGATATAGTACTGATAGGTTTCAACAAAACTTTGTTACAGTATGTTGTTATCAAAGATTATATTATGTTAAACATTTAATTCCATAAAAAATATCCTGAATGATTTGAGTAAAACAGGCGTAATCAGTTGTAAAAAGATAAGCATTCCTGACGATTATAACGATTTATTATCATCTCATACACATAGGTATACATCATTTACAATTCTTACTGTTAATATTCGTAGTATTAATGCCAACTTCGATCAATTACTTATTTTATTATCGCAGTTTGAAAAGTTGATTGACATCATTGTATTGACCGAGTGTTGGACTAATGATAAATTTAATCCTTGTGCCATGAACAATTATAAGGTAACTCAAACACGAAATTTTTTGAACCAAAATGATGGTGTCGTGGTTTATATACGAAATGAGCTAGAGTCTGTTGAATACGAGCCGATATGTTGCGATGGTAATTGTCTAGTGATTGAAATAAAAAATGAATACTCTATTATATGCACTTATCGCCCCCCTTCTTTCCGCAATCCAACTAATTATATTAACTCATTAAACGATATAATTTGCGCGTGTAAGAACCAAAATAATATTATACTTACGGGGGACTTAAATTTAGACATAATGGATAATAACCAGAATAGTTTTATTTCAAAATATTTAGACTTAATGGCAATCCATAATCTCAAACAAGGAGTTCAATGTCCAACCAGATTAAATGCGTGCTTAGATCATTTTATGGTAAAATCTGTGAATGACTGCGAGGTATTTGTTTTTGATGAGTTGACAGATCATTCACCAATTTTGTTAAGTATTAGCACACAAAGCCCTATAACCTATGTGAGGGACCTTAATTATAATCGTATCCAAATAAATATAGAGGGTGTAAAAGAGGCTTTAAAAATAGAGAATTGGAGTGACTTATATAGTATTACTGATGTAAACGTAGCGGCCCAAATACTCTTAGATAAGTTGCAAACAATAATAAAAAACTACACTAATATCAAAACTATATCTAGACGTAAAATGCCGTTGAAGCCCTGGATTACACCTGCTATTGTTAGATCAATTAGGAAAAGGAATAAATTACATATGAAGATGAAAAAAGAAAGCAACAATATTGAGTTAAGAGAGAAATTTATTAAATATAGGAATTTATTGCGTAAATTAATTAAACGTTTAAAAAAAGAATATTATAACGAACAACTGTCTAAAAACAAGGGCAATGTTAAAAAGACGTGGGATATTATAAAAGATATTTGTAGCATGAAACGAATTAATACATCATCCGAGGATTTGCTTACAATAAAACCTACAGTTACTGAATCTCTAGATAGCGTGAATAGATTCTTTACCTCAGTAGGGTCTGAGTTAGCTGCAAATATTTTAGATAACTTAAACTCGAACGAATCAACACTAGCAACTAAAGCTCGTAGCATTCAAACACCGTTAAACTCTATGGTCCTATACCCAACTTACCAAAAAGAGGTTGAAGACGTAATCAATAGTTTGAAGTCAAATAGTGCTCCAGGTTATGATAAGCTATCTTCTTCTACACTTAAATCATGCCGGCAATTTCTTTCAGCTCCATTAAGCTATGTCATTAATCTTAGTTACGAAATAGGTGTCTTTCCTAGTATATTTAAAACAGCGGTAGTATGTCCCATATATAAAGCTGGTGACAAAAAATTACCCACCAATTATAGACCAATCTCCTTGCTAAGTTCACTATCAAAAGTTTTTGAGAAATTGACCAACAAACGACTAATGCACTACATAGAGAACAACAATCTGCTTAGTGATAGGCAATACGGCTTTCGTTCAAAGAAATCAACGGATGACGCTGTCTTAACATTATCGAATAAAATCATTTCTACCCTAGACAATGAGAAAAAGTGCTTAGGAGTTTTCTTGGATCTACAGAAAGCATTTGATACGGTATCAATACCAATTCTGTTATCACGGCTTATGAACTTTGGTGTTAGAGGTAATGCTTTGCTGTGGTTCCAAGACTATCTCCGGGGCAGAAATCAACTCGTAAAGGTTCAAAAATGTTTAAGTCAGAGTCTCCCCACCACATGCGGAATTCCACAAGGAACTAATCTCGGTCCATCTCTGTTTCTGTTGTACGTCGATGAGCTGTCCAAAATGGAGCTCCAAAATGCCTATATTCAATTATTTGCAGATGACACAGTAATTTTATTTTATGGCGATACATGGGAGCAGGCGTATCAATCTGCTGAAAATGGAATGAGCAAAATTACTGCTTGGCTTGAAGACAGTCTTCTCACGCTCAACACCAACAAAACAAAATTCTTATGCTTCACCAAATCAGCAGCTACATCCCCTAATTTACAAAAGTTAACGATACATTCCTATCCCTGTAATAGGCTAGCAGTAATTGAACCAAGTAACTGTCAATGTTCAAAATTGGAACGTGTGGACAATATAAAATATCTCGGTGTGATGATTGATGACAAGTTTAAATGGGACAAACACATATCATACATCTCTGGCAGGCTTAGGAAGTTAGTATACATTTTTAAAGAACTACGTATTGTATCGGATTTGGCATTATTACTTCAAACTTACAAAGCGCTCGCGGAATGTGTTATCTCGTATTGCATAAGTTCTTGGGGTGGTGCAGCCAAAACGTTTCTGATACAGGTGGAAAGGGCGCAGCGTCTTGTACTGAAGGTTGTAATGAGTTTACCTTACCAACACCCTACCAAACTTGTATACGATCAAGCTAAGGTGATGACAGTACGACAATTGTTTGTGTACCAGTGCATTCGTCGTTATCATAAAACGGTCGATCCCACTCCACCTAGTGGTAGACGTGACATAACTGGTACTGTCCCCCATGTCAGAGGCGTTTTTGCTACTAATTGCTATGCATATCATGCTCCTAGACTATATAAAATATTTAATGCTAAGTATAAAGTTCGTAGGTTTTCAAATTATGAAATTAAGAATAAGGCTAAAATTTGGTTAAATACTCTAACATACGATGAGACTGAAAAATTATTTACTAGAGTAGTGTAAATCTTGCTTTTATTTTATTTTATATTATTTTATTTTATACAAATATATATTCTACAACATACCCATTTAATATGAGGTTTTGTATTGTAATATTACTTATATTCACTTTTTTTTTCCAAAATTTTATGTTGTTTTTATTTAGATCTTTGGATAAATCAATTGTTTATAGTTATTAAGATTTAATGTACAAATTGGGAAGGAACTATCATCTGATATACAGCGCAAGCTACTTCAGATGATAGGGCTTTATTGAAATTTGACTTGTAATTATAACAATAAAGGATTTATTTATTATTATTATTATTTTATTAACACGATTTATAACATAAGAATTTGAGTTAGGTGAAATTTGGTATTTTTTTTGTTTTGGTAAATATTTTTAACCAAAATTTGCTTAGTGGAAACTTTTATTCTGACATTCTTAAGAAATCGGACATTATGCAGATGGAACCGCAGGGCACAGCTAGTATACACGATATTTTTGCCTTTATTTGACAGATAATGATCACTAACGGATACTATAATAATACCTCTATGACTATAATACGTCCGTGGATGAGTTTATGGGGGGTATTTGCATGTCTGTGGTTGCAATTTCATGTCTTCCAGTGCGTCCGCCACCGAAAGAGAGATTATTCTTTTTTCCGTGTCCGCCACCTAAAGATGTTTTAATAAAAAACATCTATGCCACTATTTTACTACATGTTTTCTTTGATCAAAGGGGATAATCTAGGATGCATCACGAAATTCTCTCTAATGGTCTGAGGCACGGCCATGCCATGGCACGGCTACATGTTCAAATGCAGTCAGTTAGTAAAATATGTGCACTTTATGTGCACATAAAGATGAGAGTGCTAGTGCATGCGCGTTTTGTTTTTTTAGCATTTGAAATGCTAGACTAATGATGAACTTTATCCTTTGCACTATGATTGTCCACGTGTTGTCCACAGACAGAATAATTTAAAGTTCTTATGTACATATTACAAAAATCTTGGGTATCACGAGATTTCGGATTCTGACATTCTGACAAATTTGAAATTGTCAATGAACAGATTTTTGACATATAGATTTAGATGACACAGAAATGAACAGCAATCCAAAAGTAAACATTGTTATTGATATTTAATAGTGTTCTTAAAAGTTTTTTTCATAATATTACACTGAAGATTAAGAACACTTTATGCTTAGAAAAACTACAAGTCCATATTTCTTTGGTTAATTAACAACTGAAGTTGGTCATGATTATAAAACTACGACGGAGTTGTGTTTTACTAGCACGCCAATTTATATTTATCTTCTTGGTATTTGTATTTATTTATACCTTATACAAAATCAGCCACCAAAATGATGGAGAAATAGCTAAAATTTCTCAGAATATAGAAATTAATGCTGAAGTCGATACTGATGAGATATCGAGACTTATCAAACAATATAACTCAAACTTAACGCTACAAAACACAGTCGATTTTGGTCCTATGAAATATAATAGTTTAATTTTCGTTGTATTTTTGGACAGACACACTAATAATTTCAGACATTTCATTATTTCCTTATCCCGGATTAAAGGAATCGAAGAGGCTGTAATTATTTTTTCACATTCATATTATAACGAAAGTATTGTAAAAATAATTCAAGATATTGATTTTGTTCGAGTAATTCAAATGTATTATCCGTATTCGATACAATTACATTCAAACGTCTTTCCTGGTTATAGTCCTGAAGACTGTCCTTACGATATGGATTTAAGCATAGCCAAAAGGCTGAATTGTTCAGGGGTTTTGTTTCCAGACATAAATGGTCATTTCAGAAACCCACAACTAGTTGAGAATAAACATCATTTCTGGTGGACAGCGAACAACATATTCGACATTTATTGGAATGAATTAAAAAAGCCTTCACTTGTCATATTTATAAATGAGTACGTAGTTTTCACAAAAGATTTTATTTATTGGACGTTGTATATGAAAAATGTTGCAAACACTCTACCGAAATGTGAGTTTCTGACATTTGGTGGTAAATCTCTGCCAGTTAACAGCAGTCAGCATCTGTTATACGGTACCGAACTTATTGATTGGAATCCAAATGATCATGCCCATGTTTTAGCGTTTGATATATCCACTTGGAATAATATTGTAGGTCATTATGATCTCTTTTGTTCCTTCGATGATCATTCGTGGTTACGCTCTTTGTATCACATTTCTTTAAACAAGAAATATGGCTATCAATTCAAAACACTTTCAAGTATGACTCCAAGAATATTTAAAATGAAAAGCTGTGGAAGTGATGATTGTGAAGCGATACAGATTTTTGGTCCTATTACCGAATTAGAGAACAAAGAAAAGAAGAACTGGTACCCTCCATTTCTCGAGTTGCATTTAACTATAACATCAGATGATTTTGAGGCCGCACGTTTCAGATCGCTTGATGGTCAGGGAGGTTTTGCTGATCCCAGAGATAACGCATTGTGTCAAAATATGACTGTGAACAAAATCAAAAAGATTTTATTGGATATGAATAATGGGTTGAATATTTTATAATACATAAAATATTTTATTTTTACAATTAAAATCACGTTTATTTTAATACCTGTCTATATTTTATTCATAGATGTAGATACTGCACTGTGCACAACGCAATTAAAACACCATAATTTTTAATTATGCTGTGTAGTTGATACTAATATTTTTGAATAATTATACATCACATTTAATATTAGGTAATTTTAGATAAGTAATAAAATCTTAATCGTAGACAGATAAAGCAAAATTAATTAAATTCTAATAAATTTCGGTAAGTGCCTCAGTTAAGTAAGATTATATCAGGCGTGATTACAAAACAGAGTGATTAAACAGATATACAGCGTTACAATTAAGTGTGGGACAAAGGAGTGTCATGGAAGGATAGCGTGGCAGGTTGGCGGCATCATCCGCTGAAGAGCTGCGGGCGAAGTGCGATCGCGGGGGTGAGAGGGTGCGCACGCAACGGCGACCCGGCCGGAGCAACAGTCTGCTCGTGTAGCCCCATGTCTCGATACACGAACACGCCGCACTATAATGTCCCATGGTAAGCATAACATCACCATAAACTCGCGAAACTTCACCATCAACACCCTCCAATCGACAATAACGCGATACCCCGATAACGTTACAACTATTTCAGTGATGTTTCTATTCATGTTTCCATTATTTATTTACCGCCGAGTCCGTACTCGTAACGTTTTCAAATTAATGTACCTATTATAAAAAAATGTGTGAAAATGTGTGTGGGTTCCGAGATTAGTTTTTATGCAAAATTGGATTATGTTGAATGAGTCCCCGCGGGTATCTGCCTCCATTAGTATTCACTGACAAATGAATTGTAAGCAAAAAAGGTTTTTCGTACCTACTTGAATATATCGTATAAGTATACGGAGATATTCAACATTTTGAATAACACGAGATGAATTATTATAAAATTGAAATATTCAAGCATTTCTCACATATCGGTAAGTAATAGCTTTAATATTTGTTTTCATTTAGGTAAGTAAATAGTATTAATTAGTAATAACTATGTATAATAAAATTATAACACATATAATTTATATTACTATTGTTTGTTGTTTCCAAAAATGTCTTGGATTTGTGATTCTGATTGACACGCATTGGGCAAGCGTGATTACGCCTAATCCTCCTCATTGTACTAATAAGTAAGAGACAGGCCTTTTTGGGGTCTTTGAGGCCAAAACTCGAAACATATTAATTCGTAAAATTATTAGTAGATAGTATTCCGTTTAAAAATTTGACTGTTGAGTAGTGTTCTATTATTTTATTCATCTTATTTTTATGAACCATGTCTTTTTTACAAGCGACTTAACAGAGATTTGTATACTTAGATACTTACTCAATAGTGACAATTTATGAGAGTTATTGCTAGTACAGTCGAATGATTTAATGGAAGCTAAATTAAAATATTATGTACTTTGCTGGGCCTCTTTATTTTATCCACGAGGATACAACTCTCGTTTCTGAGGATGCCGTAGGGATTTGAAAATAATAAAGAATCTTTGAGAATTCGACCAACCCGCATTTGACCAGCCTAGCGTAATTGACTAAGGCGGTAAGGTCTGATCTCCTTAATTCAATGTACCTGGCTCGATCCTCTTGGTGGGACTGATGATGATGTGATCAGATATCCTTCCTTGAATCCCTAACAACTTGCAATAATTACATATCTTGAATTTTCCAAATCGGATACCTATAGTTCTTGAGATTTGCACGTGCCATCAAACAAATCGAATTTTTAAATGTTTTTTTAGCATTTAATATCCCGTTTATTGAGGATATATCTATATCTATTCTACCTTTATTGGTAAAACTACGGAGCACAGCAGATACTGTAAAATTAAATAAGAATGGGATTAAATATTACGAAAAATTGGTACATGGTGACTTCTCTCTTTAAAATAGGCACATATCATATTATAGTAATTATTGGATAGAACGTTATTAGAATAGGTCTGTACTAAAAGAATATGAGAATAATGTAGTTACCTATATGTATTCCTGTTTGATTCTAACTGACCTGAAAACGGCTTTCGAAATGAGCTTACTGAATAATTAATTGATACTTGGACTTTACGGCTACATTCCAAAGCTACCCTTATCCTTTATCCAAAAGATCAGAGGGTATCACCGGGTAATTGTTAAATTATCAAAGCACTTATATTTTACATTTTAGGAATACTTACATACTTATTTAAATTTGAGGTATTTACTATAAGTATATCTATCTATCATTCATCTCACTTCAACTCGTTATGGTAAATTATCTTGACCATTTTCTAAGTACTTAACGTATGACAAATTCATCTACTTATTAAAAGTTATTTCTAATTGTTGGACCGTATCGGTTGTGGGGCTCCTCACTCAAGACCTGTTCTAATATACTTATTCATTGTGTTACTGTTCTAAAATTACAGTAGGTACAAATACTGAATAAATTATTATGTGAGAACTAGGAGCTTTTAAATCTAAGTTACAAAAAAAACAACGCAATTTGAATGAAATAATTTGTATTTTTGCCGAACCCTTTGAAAACATTGTAACGTTTGGGATAAGATTACTAAAAAGTACTTACTTATTCTTTCTTTACGCTTCGTTAATATGAACAACGAACTTCTACCCAATCAATACTTTACGTTTTACGTGGTAGAGTCATAAAAGTCACCAACTTTCCTATTTACCTATAAATACTAGCGGCGCTCCGAGGTTTTACCCGCGTAGTTCCCGCTCCCGTGAGAAAGCTGTGATAAAATTGTGTTAAAAACATTCCTCTTGAATCACTCTATCTATTAAAATAAACCGCATCAAAATCCGTTGCGTAGTTTTGATGTTTTAAACAAACATAAGAACAGACATACAGCGACTTTGTTTTATACTGTGTAGTGATTGTGTAGGCCCACATATAATAGTTTCAATATCCACTTGTAATATGTCTAAAAGTTTCAATCCAAACGCCATATGTTACAAATATCTTTGAAAAATAAAAGGGCGCATTTATTACTTGCTCATTCGGTGAACAAAAAGATCTTCAGAAATACTCAGAGCAAATACGTTTAAGGCATGTGACATTCAATCCATTAACTGCACTAAGTCCATGTTCATTCCCCTTTAACCTTCGGGACTAGAGTAGGTTATATGAGTGTATGAACGCGAAGATAAAGCATATAACGCGAAGATTCCAATACTGAACAATTAATTAAAATATCGTGATTTTAATTTTGTTTTACATTTATGACTGATTTATCTAATTTATTATCTGTCGAAACGTCAGACATGTAAAACAAAAATCCATAGAATTTATTACAAGCTTTTATTTCGTTTGACCTGTCCCGTTGTCTGTAATCAAATCTTGCAAGCTTCTTGCAAGCCATTTTTAGACCACTTCTGGTTATCTGATTGATCTGAAATTTGGCATATTTATGTAAGTTCCATGACAATGCAATAAATGCTTAAAAGGGTTTTTATTTATTTAAGTATTCTTGTTTTATTCATGTGTAGTGTTTCGTGTAAGTAAATCAAAGAATTCAATAAATAATTATTAAAATGTACGAACTTAGTTATGGGTCAGTTACTATAAGTAATGAGATGATGATGTCAATGATTATGTTATGTTGTTCTGAATCGTATTGTTATACCTACTAATTAAATATTAGTTTGTGTTTGTTGTTTTAAGTCTATCGTAATTAAATTAAAAAACTTTCTATCTGGCCGGTTAAAATCATGTTAAAATATTCTATTTGTCCAAATTATGTAAAATAAGCTGTTCCCTGAGGTATAGCTTGCGATGAAATTATCCTTATTGGAAGGATAACGTACCCAGTTTTGTTAGAATCCTATCACCTATTTCAGAGTTTCATTCGTTCAAACGAAGGATCTCCTTTTAGATATAAGACCTATAGAATCATAACAATACTTTCTATTCTAGGATTATCTATATCTTATCTAGCCCTATTATTAGTTTTAATGTTTCGTTACTTTAAACAAGTGATTTATTAAGTTCTATTGTAATACAATAATAGCAACATTTTCTGTCTTTTACTATCGATAAGGTAGATATTAAAAGTGCTTATCGATATAAGGGAAAGGCACGTAATGTCGACAGTGTCCCAGTACTCGTCAGATTATAGAAAAATAATCATATTTTGATTCAACCAATATATTTATATAAAATTTGAATTACAGCATCTTTATGGTAATCTTTGCTATCATTGCAATAGCAGTATGTGTTAATAACTGCAATTGTTTTGGAGAAATGAGCGATGGAAATTTAAAATTCGAGATTTCGTGAATTTTGTGAGATTTAACCACTGAATCTGTAGTCTAGGTCACTACGTTCGATGTTACATTTTGCAAGATTGGGCGGCCCTTTGTATGTGTGATTATTTTTTTATAATAGTAAAATTAATTATCTTTCTATATTATCCATTAAATCGTGCTATTTATTCATATTTATATTTTATTTCGCGTGTGTCAGCTATTAGTACATTCTAACACCCAAATGTACCAGTATCCGTCAGATTTGTCCTAGTCATCGTCAAAGTGTCCTAGAGCTCGTCAATTTTCGGTGCTAATTTGAACTCTATGACAATAGATTTAAAGTAGTAATTTTCAATCATATTTCTTGTGATGCAGAAACACAACAAAGTTGGCAATGCCTGATAAATGAAAATAAATATTCTGACAGAAAACTAAAGGAGAAAGAAAATTTGCAGGTGCAGGATATCTCAACTGATTTTGTAAAAAATATAAATTTGGTAGGTACTTACATATAATTTCACATTTAGTTATTAAAAAATCTGTGTATAAGTCAAACGCGTATCATCATCAACATCAACAGCCTGTATTAGTCGACTGCTGGACATAAACCTCTTCCAATTCGCGACAATGTGCCCTGTCGGCAGCACGTCGCATCCACTCTCTCCCGGCTACCCAGCTCAGATCATCGCTCCACCTAGCCACAGGACGTCCTACTACAACGTTTGCCGAACCGCGGTTTCTACTCGAGAACTCGTCTGCTCCAACGGCCATCGGTTGTCCTACAGATGTGCCAGCCCACTGCCACTTCAGAGAGCTAATTCTTTGAGCTATGTCGGTGACTTCGGTTCTCTGTCTGATCACTTCATTGCGAATGCGATCTTTCAGAGAAACTCCGAGCATAGCCCTCTCGTAGCTCTCTGAGCGACTTTTAGTTGGTGGACCAGCCTTTCTGTGTATTACCAGCCTTTCATCTCAAGTATATTACTCGTAAGTCAGACATAACTATATCAGTAGACCTTACTTCCGTAATTCCGTACCTCTGAGGATTGGCATTCGTTGTATTTTCTCATAGTTTCTTCAGAATCGTCAGCTAACCCGTCTGCAAACACTTTGAAGACACTGTTGGTATTTCAGAGACTTACTCTGTCTCTAGGATCTACGAGTAATGGTATTTGAGATGAAAGGGCAAAAAACGACTATATGGTGTTGAATGTTCTACGCAATGTATATAATTCTTACATTACACAGATTTTTAAAATAAATATAGATAGGTAGGTGAGTGACAATTTTATGTCATTATCAACCTGCTCTCGTCCACTGCTGAACATAGGTTAGCCCAGGCTTGACCATTGAACTCAGCTAATGTCATCCATCCGCTACCAGCAACTTTGCGGATGACATCACCCCACCTCGCTGATGGACGCGATCTCCACTCAAGAACTCGTTTACCCCAACGGTTGTCTGTTCTTCTGCAGATGTGGCTAGCCCACTGCCACTTCAGCGAGCTAATTCTTGGAGCTATGTCAGTCACTTTGTTTATCTGTCGGATTACTTCATTCCGAATACGATCTTTCAAATAAAGTCCAAGCATAGCTCGCTCCATAGCTTGCTGAGCGACTTAAATTGGAGAACTAACCTCACTGTGAGTGTCCAGTTTTGGCTCCGTGTGTAACTTTATGTACCAAAATGTAGTTTTAACAAAATTAGTTGAGATTTGCCTGCAGTTTTGAATTTTAATTTTCATTCAACAGGCATTACCTTTAGTTGAGTTACTGCATCATAAAAAATATGATTGTAAATGACTACTTTAAATCCATTGGCGTAGAGTTCAAATTAGCACCGAAAATTGACGAACTCTAGGACATTTTGACGATAGCTAGGACAAATCTGACGGATACTGGTACAAATGGGTGTTTTTAGATAATTTCTAAATTATCTATACTTAATTCTTTTTAATCAGTGTTAAAAATATATTTACCGATAAGAGTGATAAATCATTTATCTTGTCACAAAACTTGATCGTTGTAACTTAATATACTACAACGTGGTATAGCTGCAAAGTTGGCCAAGTGCAAAACCTGACGATAATTGGGTCTTTTCCCTTAATCATTATCGTAGGTATCTCATAATTTTTATAGCAAAAGAATACCTATCTACTCAAAATAGTTACGACTTTATAAGCAATTAGTTTTCCTCGTTCTTTCAAGATAATTTATGTTAAGTGGCCTATCTATGGAGAAATATTTTTTATTAATTTATTTTATTTACTTATATCGGTGATTAATTGAGTTACTACTCGGTAAAAGTTACCCCTTGTAACTATTCAGCTAAGTTATTATTATTTCTATATTAAAAACTCTTAAGAAAACAATTTTAGATCATGTTTGAAACAAAAACTCCAAAAAATAACCAAAACAAAAAGATATATAAATAACGACGCATTTATTTAAGTAAACCAAGTTCCTAAGTACCTGTTACAATTTATTTTTACGCTAATTTATATTTGAATTAGTGAAAGTGCAGAAGATTGATCTGAGATACTTGAATATAACTTTACACAGTGAAACTTAGTCAATCGTTCTATATTTATCACAAGTCTCAGTTTTCTGTCGACAGAATATCAACAAACACCAACGTTTACTCGTGAAAAGCATAACGTACGCGCGATTGATTCCGTTTGATAGAAGCCATTGTATGCGGTTTTGGCATGTGTTTGTTAAGAACTAAGTAAATAAATTACTTCAGATTTATAATAATATCTATACATAGTACCTTTACCTAGCCTAACCTAAACAAACAATGAGGGATTGGTAAACTTCCTTACGCATATCACGATCATAATAACATTAATCTGATGAAATGAAAAGGATCATAGATAACATTTATTTCAATAAGTATGTATATACATTAGATTTAGCACGTTAAGGTTAAAGCAATAAAAGTATATTTTTGTATAATAAAAAAAAAAAAAGTTCTGGCTGGGGTAACGTTACTCCAGCTGAAACTGTTTATATCAAATAATTTAAAAAGTATCAGCTTACCAAATTTAATTTGCTTACCATTTATAGAAGCTTTAGTTAATTTTCTATTGCACTAAGATGACGATTTTCGACATTATCTGGCTGGGGTAACGTACATTAATTTCTTACAAAACTACCAATTCCTTAGTTTAAAGATAGTTTTTTATAGTTCCTTATAGCGTTTATTTGGTGTGATTTACGATTAAATCCAACCATTTACCGATCCCTTTATCGGATCAAGGATAAGAATAACCCATCTCACATTTTACTTTCATTTACTTTCCTCGATAGATATACTTGAATTAACTTCTTAATTGAATTGTCAACTTCAGAAATTCAGTCTTAATTTTATGATAATTTAATTAACTTATTTGAATCTTTGTGGTTGTAGTTTTTAGTAAGTTTTAAATCGTAAACCGTCTAAAATGTGGAATGAGATGGTTTTCTTTTTTAATATAAGCACCCCTTGGAAATTGGTATCCGTTGTAGTAACTAAAGATAAATTACAAAAAAAATGTACAATTACCTACATTCACAAAAATAATACGTTTTTAAAATAATTTTGCGCTCGCCTGTTCATTTTGGTGCATAGTTGTTTTGCTGAAGTAAAACTGTATAAAATATAATACTGCAGTGTGCAAGCCATGTAATGGTACGGAAACCTCTCAGGACGCGGGTGTTCCTCGCATTTACCGTTTTATTTTTAATTTCATTCTCTCAAGTTACTCTTAATGCCACAAAAACATGAGACTGAGTTAATGAAAAATAATGTGTATTTTTTCTTTTTAATCATAGCACTGGTTAAATTAGTGTGGATAGTGTTAATACGTTACTTACTGATAATAATGTTCTTACTTATAAAATTATATGCGTTTTGATAAAAATAACAATACAAGATGTCCCATTCCTGCAGTGGGATCTCACATGGTTATATTTTACTATTCCTAGCTTAATTTTGGTGGCCTGGAAGAAATCGCTATTAAATAGTTTGTCTCTATTGTTATATGGTGTTCTACAATATACTTATTTCTTTGTTCTATCCTTTTACTTATTTATAAATAATGGTGAAGCGGAATAGGTCCCTAAAATCAGAACATTGTTGACAATCGGAGCTATGTTTGGAAAATAGTGTGTATCGCTCGACCCAGAAATATTTATTTATTTTTGTTGCCTTTTGGAACTGTCCAAATATCTTTGTTACTACCTATTTTCGTACAATACACAACTGTGTGTGTAGTTAGTAAATTTATATTGTAGGTACTTCTGCGCATGAAAGTACTATAGTAAAATCCATTTTATTACACAAACAAGGTCTGATATAAAAGTAAGAATATATAGCCAAGATTAGGTGTCCAATAACTGTATTGTGTAGGTTTTTCAAAGGATTCAAATGTTACGAATGACGTCGTTACGTTTTATCTAAGGCTGAAAATCGCGACTCGTAATACGCAGACACTTTTCTCTTATAAAAAGAAAATTGAGAATGTGAGTAAATAAAAAGTTTAATTGTATTAAAGAGTTCACAGATTTCATTTAAACGGACAAAGGTGTCATCATTTATTATATCTAATGTAATGAATTTAATATACGAGTCGGATTATTTGAGTTATAGACATGATAAAACATTTTTATGCGACGTAGTAGGTACTACGTAGAAAGCTCTCGTAAATAATTTTAAAACAACCTCTCTCTGTCTCTTCGTAAAAATATCGTAAAAATCTCAAATAAAGAATGGAATTTAAAACTCCGTTTCATTACGCAAAAACAATGCGCAATTTCATCATTATAAAATTTTAATAAGTTAACCATTCTCGTCCCAACGTTTTACCCGTAATACTTCCGTGTCATATTATTTTCCAATTTTCATTTCATTTCTGTTATGAATGCGCCTCAGTAGACTGTATTGCCGTTTAAGGGTGCCTAATTAGCTTTAACCCGCCTAAAGATCCCGCAGAGGAACCTTGGCGTAATAATTAAGACGGATTCATTTACTTACCCACTTCAACGGCAAAACTTGATTAACTAGGAATGTTGGCTTAGTTTAATACGAAATGTGGTCACGTAGGTAGATATTCGCATATTGTTCTACGTAGAACGAGTACTTTGTGTTGTACTTCTATTGAAAACATGTTTGAGCATAACAAAGAACAAAAAAGTAAGTTTGTTAAAAGTTATAAGTAAGCAGTGCAGCTGCTTCTTATTTAATATTCAAAGCAGTTATTAAGTTTGAAACTAGTTTTACTGAACTATCATATCTCTATTAAAGTAACGCTTTACAGGGAACAGTTTTCAGTACTCCACTTAACAAAATATTTGAAGTGTCTAAACAGTTTGTTCGGGACATTGTTGCGCGTTGTAAAAAGAATCCCACCGATGTTGTGAATTTTAAAACCAAATTTACGAGTCACTGTGCTTGGTGGATCTTTTAAAATTCATACCTTCAGGGTCGGATTACTTTCATATCTTTTTTCCTAACTTTTTTTGCGCCTTCATTATTTTAACATGTCGAATGAAAATACCTGCCGTCTCTTTGTAGATATTATGAAGGTATGTTCGAGTTTTGTAGCAATGTTACAGATCCGTTTAATATTTTCATTTTATTAAAGTACCTCAAGGATTTTACGGGTATCATTTTATTTCCATTGTACAAGAATTTACGTTCAAATTATTATTTTTCACTTTATAGATCTGATAAATTAAACTTTAGTTATCACGCAAACACGAATATCATGAAAATAACAGTTAATGGTTCAGTAATATCATTAGTAAGTAACATCATTATCATTAGTTTGTCTGTACTATTGTTTTTTTAAGTGTTCCATGATATATCGTATGTCTGCTATTATCAAACGTTCACAGGTCTATCATATCATCAACATTTTGCAAGCATGATCAGTTCTTGAAGGCATGATACTTTACCTTTTCGTGCAATATTTTACTACTTTCGTTTCATTTTCTTCAATTATCCGAAAGAGTCGATAAACTAAAGAGTAAAAGCCCCACAACTATAGAAAGACTTTCTTCGTAAGCGATTTCCAAGATACTACTTCTTTCATAGTAGGTTAACAAGGCATGTTTTGTTCTCGCAAATGCAATTAGAAAACAATAGGTACAGACAGCCTGTTTGTATCTCGAGATGTCTTTTAATGAAAGATTTTTTTCTATTTACCATTCCTAATCAAAGTTTCTCCTTTTGTATTATTTAATATCCATTATTAATAACATCAGGTTCTTTATTTATTAAAACAAAAGTCCATTGAAGTATGAACGTTATCTCAATGTTAATAAAATCTATTTTGGATTGTTCTTAACGGTTCAGTGGAAAAATTCTATGCCAAAGATTAATTTGTCGAGTCACTGATTCCAGACCTCTGTAATCAAATTTGAATTTAGTCGTTAGGAAAATAAGTACATTAAATTAATATTATCTAAAGGATTTCGTGCAGAATCGTATTCATTTTATGTTTCATTTTTATATGTGGAATGTAATTTTAAAACGGGTTTATTACAACACTCTATAGACTCAAAATGAAATTGATTAATTTTCTTTCGTACTGAACGCGTACTTAATTAAAAACGGAAAGATATATTAAAAGGTATATTATACGTAAACACATATGTTTTAAAAATCTGTCGATAGTTACATACTGGAAATGACATGCCGTTTTGTCCCAGTAAGACCCGTTTTTCCGTGGAAATTTTGTCATAAAACTATCCCATGCGTTTTCCTGCTTTTCTATAAATATAATTTGTATCAAATTTAATTATAATCTGTTCATTATTGTACGTCTATCTATGTTTAGGTAAAAAAATGACGAAAATACGATCATGTGGGTGAAACTGGAGAACACAGCTAGTGATATAAATGACTAGAAGCGCCACGCGGTTTTACCCCTATAGTCTTCTTCGATAAATGGGCTATCTAAAATCGAAAGGATTTTTCAAATCGGACCAGTAGTCTCTGAGATTAGTGCGTTCAACCAAACAAATAAATAATGAAACAAACTCTTCAGCTTTACATATTAGTATAGATTGAAAAAAGGATTCAAAATAATGGTCGCAACAAGAATCCTTGTCGTTTAACTGAGGCATTTGTAACTTCCTTCTGTGTATACATTTTCCGATTCAGTGATTTGTTATTCATAAGATTTTACCTTGTTGAATAAGTAATGTGATATTTTCCATTCGCGCATTTACACTGGAAACAAGCTTGGTTACGGACTAATATGCATATTTGAAAACGATCACCATTATCATGTTTATTTTTAACGTTTTCTCCAAAATGGAATACGCGCTTTTGAATTAATTACTTTTCTATTTATAACTTGTATCTTATATGGCACGTATGATTTTCTTTATATCTGAAAATACCTAAAATAAGGACGAGTAATCCTCGGAAACAGCTTTTTGTAGACCTTTTTGAGTATTCTATAGATACAACTCTCATCTTTTAAAGTGCAAGTTATATACCAAATCTATTGTATATAAGTTCTATATCTATATACCACGTACTAGTATATGAATTACTATTTCATATTACAGTAATCCATCTAAGTTACCGAACAAAACGTTTCTTTCAAGAGATAGCAAGCGATACTTTGTACAGTTCGCATTAAAAGTAAATAAAAACATTTTTATAAATTTTGTATGACAAATTATTAAACGTTTATTGTTTAACGAGAATAATGTTATAAAAATATAATTTATCGAAAAAACGTATCTAATGTAAAACAAACTCTTGGAAAGTTATAAAAAGATTTGAATATTTCAATGCGTTTATATACTTTTGATGTTGTCTGTATGCTCCAATATTATCCAATATTCATGGAGATATGCTCTCTTTAGTCTTTAATAGACTTACACTCCTTAAAACCGGAAAATCCTGCTGATAATATAATTATTGGAGATACAAAGTAAAAGGCAATTTCCAAGCTGAATCGTTTAAGCTTCCGTTCCCGGTTTTACGCATATTTGGTTATCCGCCGTTCATATCAGAAGATTCACATTAGGAACACGTTTCCTGCCTTCCATTATCGTTAAACTCAACACTCTGGTGTTTTCAAATAAATGGAAAATCATTAGTTACAGAAACAAATACTGTTTGGTCCTTATGTAACTTTCTTGGGTTGTGTAATTATGTATTGTTCTTATATTAGCTGTGTCTGGTTTTAAACGGGTGAGACCTACTATAACCTATATAGACATTTTCTTAATCAATTTTTCAAACGGGATCGTAGTTTCCGAGATAAGTGTTATTAAATCTCAGCGTATAGAATCATCATCAAAGCTATTACTTTAATTAAAAAGATCCACGAGTCTGTTTTAATATAACAATCGACGTTATATAGCTATTTATCAAACAAAGTTTGATTAAGTTTCGTCGTTAGAGGCTATATTCCCGTACATTTTTTATACATCGCATTTCCCACTCGACTGACAAATAAACCGTAAGTCGGTCCAACTTTTTCTTTTTATCTCTCGGCCCGTGATTTCTCCTCATTCTTTCAGCTTTGATGGATCGTTCACGTATTAACGATCCACGTCATTATTGTTTCAATAAGAATACGGATTTTATTTGCTCAACTTTGGTATAAGAGTTTGATCGGAATAATAGTCCGGGAGCCAGGTGCAAATTTGGTTAATTATTTCCTCTCAAGAGATAATTCGTGAGACGCATCAGAGTATAGTATTATGAAGCCTTGTGAACGTCAGCTGGCACTCGGTTGGGGGGATGAGCGGGTGTAGCCTCCCACGCATGAAAAAAATAAAAATACATTCACTGATTTCCTCTCAGCTGAAATTTTGTCAAATTGTAGCTCATCTAATATCTCAACGAAAAAAAATAATCAGCTGGTTACAACGTGGTGTATTGTACGTCAGCTGGTGTCTCGAACATGAAATTTTTTTTTTATTTTCAGTGATTTCCTCTCAAACAAAAATTTACCTGATGATAGCTTATATGTAACTGTGGATAAATATATAGGTCAGCTGGCTGTATCTTGGTGGAAAAACCGTCAGCTGATACTTTGAAAGTTATTACATAGGAGTTAGGCAGGAGCATCTACTGTCAATTTAAATGCATCAGCTGACTAGCTTTTCCTCGACTTATTGCTAGCTGATTTTTTTTATTTATCGCATCAGTATATTAACAATCAACTCACAAATTTTCATCTGGGAGGAAATGACGTATCTTTAATTATTCGACATAGCGCTGCTTCAATATGAGAGTTGAGTTGAAATAAATATTCTGTATCAATGTTTTTGAAACGAATAAGTATGTTATCAAATGATATTAGATATATTTAAATAATTAAATAAACAATTAGCTTAGTATAAATTAACTAGTTACTCTATAAATAATATTTATCATATGAACGTGATGAAAAATGACAATGAGAATAACAATGTGATTTATTCATTTTCGTTTTCGCTCTGGCTTGAGTCACTTTCCTCTCTTTCCGATTCATCGTCAGAGTCGCTGTCAGAGCTGTCTGCTGTTATGTCTTCATTGTCATCATCTGTACAAAAATTTAAAAAAAGATTAGGATGCGTATTTTAACATAATATAATCAAAATTATAAAAAAATGTTACCTTTTTCAGGCTGAATAGTGATTTCATTAATCGATGATGGTAACTGACTTCCAGAAAACCAGGTGAATTCATACTTGTTGTCGATTTCTGCCCAACCATAATCTACAGGATCATGAGAAGTTGGAACCTTCAGGTGTGCATGTGACCAAATTTGAGCAATGTAACATGCTCTTAAAAGGAAAAAAACGTCCTTTTTCAATAATGGCAAATTGAAAAATTTCATCGAGTGTTTTATCCAAGTGTCAAAACCATCAGAGAATAGAGAAAATATTTTTGAGAAGATAGAAGAGTTTGTTTGCCATATGTATGGATTTAATCGTCTAAAAAAGATCAATGAGGCAAGAGTAGCGTCGTTTGAAAAAACATATAAATTTTTGGATACTGAAACTTTCAAGTTACCAAAAAAAGGTATTGATGGCTCTTCTTTACCACCATGCAGATCAGAGCTATATCAGCAATTTTTAAGAGCATGTTACATTGCTCAAATTTGGTCACATGCACACCTGAAGGTTCCAACTTCTCATGATCCTGTAGATTATGGTTGGGCAGAAATCGACAACAAGTATGAATTCACCTGGTTTTCTGGAAGTCAGTTACCATCATCGATTAATGAAATCACTATTCAGCCTGAAAAAGGTAACATTTTTTTATAATTTTGATTATATTATGTTAAAATACGCATCCTAATCTTTTTTTAAATTTTTGTACAGATGATGACAATGAAGACATAACAGCAGACAGCTCTGACAGCGACTCTGACGATGAATCGGAAAGAGAGGAAAGTGACTCAAGCCAGAGCGAAAACGAAAATGAATAAATCACATTGTTATTCTCATTGTCATTTTTCATCACGTTCATATGATAAATATTATTTATAGAGTAACTAGTTAATTTATACTAAGCTAATTGTTTATTTAATTATTTAAATATATCTAATATCATTTGATAACATACTTATTCGTTTCAAAAACATTGATACAGAATATTTATTTCAACTCAACTCTCATATTGAAGCAGCGCTATGTCGAATAATTAAAGATACGTCATTTCCTCCCAGATGAAAATTTGTGAGTTGATTGTTAATATACTGATGCGATAAATAAAAAAAATCAGCTAGCAATAAGTCGAGGAAAAGCTAGTCAGCTGATGCATTTAAATTGACAGTAGATGCTCCTGCCTAACTCCTATGTAATAACTTTCAAAGTATCAGCTGACGGTTTTTCCACCAAGATACAGCCAGCTGACCTATATATTTATCCACAGTTACATATAAGCTATCATCAGGTAAATTTTTGTTTGAGAGGAAATCACTGAAAAAAAAAAAAAAAATTCATGTTCGAGACACCAGCTGACGTACAATACACCACGTTGTAACCAGCTGATTATTTTTTTTCGTTGAGATATTAGATGAGCTACAATTTGACAAAATTTCAGCTGAGAGGAAATCAGTGAATGTATTTTTATTTTTTTCATGCGTGGGAGGCTACACCCGGTCATCCCCCCAACCGAGTGCCAGCTGACGTTCACAAGGCTTCATAATACTATACTCTGATGCATTTTACTAATTAGCGCTTGAGAGGAAATTGGTCATGAAAATCTGTTGCTGGCTCACGGACCATAAGATAAAATAGACAATATAGAGATTGATGAAGTGGTATACAACGCTAAAATAAAGTGATACAAGCTAATAGATCTTATCTGATACCTTTGGCAAAGATTCAAGTCAGGTATTTTCTTACATTGAAATATTTTGTCGGCCTTAAAGGAAGGAAGGAAAACGTGACCTATTGTTGATATGGGCGCCGAATTTTTTCTTGTTTGTAACAGTGAAATCTTACAAATACTTATAACTTATTTATAGAATACTTTTTTACTTTTAATTCGTTCTATTTTTTTAAAGTATCTAACTTTAGATACAATTTAATTTGCATACATTTTGATTGGAAATAACACGGAAATAATTTGTTATATTACACTGCCATTTTTGCCACCAAGCTTAGACTATGGATACTTATGGTAATTATAGATAGTACCCAGCGGTTTTACGCAGGAAATTTGATGTGCTCTTTATGTGTTTTGTCCCAGAAGTGGGACACTGTATAATATACATACATGTACGTATATGCTTTCACTAATTTGCTTTAATTAATCAACCAACATTGCAAAACGCAATAAGTGTTTTTATTCAAACTATTAACCACAGTTTCCTATAAATAAGTAGGTAGGTACTTATTTCACATGTAACCCAATAAAAGTTTGTGTAAACCACAAACTATCTTATCAGTAGCGGTTACAGTTACTTTTAACCAACTATCTGTTAGACTTGGTTTTGATGTGACGTATTTTGCGGACGATAACATTTTATGGTTTTCACATTATGTAGTACCTACCGTTTACTCAGTAGTAGTTTGAATAGTCGTTTAGAATAAGTACTCAATTGAAATAAATTGTAAATACACGCCAACGATTTTGCATTTTATTATATCAAGTTCGATCACATATTAACTATTGGCTGCGCCCATCCCAATCCCATAAAAATTTCGGGTCAAAAAGTCCCATGTGTTATTCCTAGTAATAAGGAACATCTGTACCAAATTTAGTCTAAATCGATACAGTAGTTTTTGCGTGAAAGAGTAACAAACATCCAAACTCACAAACATACAAACTTCCGCATTTATATCAGTAGGATAGTAGGAAGTAACTATCTTCTGTTTGAAAGTCCATAAACGACTACTTTGCTAGTAGAGTCCTTTCTAAAACAAGGTCTTCTGCGAACGATATACATTTTTAATAAGTTACACAAAAATATTGTGCCATACTAAACATAAGCACGGTAAAACTACAAAACATGCTCCTTATTTTTCTTTAGAAAAAAAGGAAAACAGTTAACCATGAAGTATTCATACAATGCAGACTGATGCAAAGCATTTACGTTGAAGTGGGGTTCTGATAGCCGGAGAGCGTAGGGACAGCTAAATGGCATATTTTAGTAAAGCACTTTTACTTCTCCAGATCTAAGATTATAAGCTGTAACAAAGAGAATGGGTAATACGGGGTATTTTCTTTAAGTTTTAACCTGAAATAGTTTATACCTATTTAATTTAGTTTTGTTTTGAATCAATATTATTTCATTAGACGTGAATCGTAGTTTTACACGCGAAATCTCTGATTTACGTACCTACATAATTAGATGTGAAATTTGGAAATTATGCATAAGAGACTATGTTAATCTACTCTCGTTTTTTGAATGCAAATACTACTGAAAGTGCATTTCAAAATTCAACGTATAATTTATTCGACACCGTTGCTCATACTGTCCAAATCTAAATAAATTGCACAAACAAAATCTGGTGAAACTGAAAAAGCATGCAAGCTCGAATTCTAAATGCATGCAACATTTATTGGTAGACCGAGTACGGTGTAGCTACTCGTATCTCGTTGGGCGGGTGTTTCCGGCGTTCGACGGGCGGCCGACTTTACAGCGGATCCCGAGAAAACCCGAGTGCATTATTGTCACATACTACGGTAGTAACGTGGTGCCGACTTTTGCTGGATTAAGTTGCCTTTATAGAACGATGTGTTCATTTCATGTCACTCTTATGTACACACATCAAAAGTGTCTAGGGATCAAGCATTTTTATGCGGATTTCTTGAGATTGAGATGTGGCTTTGTAATAAATTTATGATTTTATAAATTTATATGGATCCTTTTTGGTGCATTTCATAATTTGAATCAGGAACTGTGAATCAAATTCGAGTAAAAGATGAAAATCAGCTGTCAATATTTTCCCTATAAAAACATACAACGCATTGAAGACATTATTAGTGCTACTGTTTCCCTACTACTGATTAAAACCAACGTTATTATGGAGCGGCGACGTCATTTAAGCAGGGAAGAAATGCTCAGAGCCGTGGGAATGATAGAAGCTGGTTCCCGGCAACGTACTGTGGCTTTAGCTCTGAATACAAGTCAGAGTGTTATCAGTCGACTTTGGACACGTTACCGAAGCACTGGTACCGTGGCTGAGCGCCATGGAGGACGGTATCGCTGCACCACACGGAGACAAGACCGATACATTCAAATCTTAACTCGAAGAGCTCCAACAATAACCGCCATGATGTTAGCCGTGCGGCTTCATCACTCTTCAGGGAACTTAATTAGCGACCAAACAGTCAGAAACCGCTTGCATGAAGTGAACCTTCATTCCCGAAGACCGCTACGGGTACCACCTATAGCAATGCACAATCGTAGGATTCGATATCAATGGGCTCTTGAACACAGAAATTGGGCAGAAGAACAATGGCGTTTCGTGTGCTTTTCTGATGAGTCTCGTTTTGGTATGAGACCGGATACAAGACGTATACGACACTGGAGAACCCCTGGACGCCAACAGCGATTAAAATCCTGCCAGGAAGTCCATCCTTATAGTGGTGGAACCATCATGGTATGGGCGGGTATTTGGATC
This sequence comes from Timandra comae, assembly GCA_958496195.1. Classification (NCBI taxonomy): domain Eukaryota; kingdom Metazoa; phylum Arthropoda; class Insecta; order Lepidoptera; family Geometridae; genus Timandra; species Timandra comae. Next base: position 5,438,091 of record OY292360.1, read on the forward strand.
GGCGGAAGAACTGAGTTGATTTGGATCAGAGGCAACCTCAACGCTCAAATTTATGCTGAGACGATTGTATCAGACGTCATCGTTCCTCTACAAGTGCAAATCGGTCCCTTATTTCAGTTAATGCATGATAATGCACGACCGCACACCGCAAGAGTTGTAAGACAGACTCTCGCCGCAGCTAACATCAATGTCCTGCCCTGGCCTGCTCAGTCGCCAGACTTGAACCCGATTGAGCATGCATGGGATATGCTACAGAGAAGAGCTCTGCCGAATATGGAGGGTATCCAGTCGCAAGAAGACCTTTTTTTGTTGTTGCAACGAACATGGGCGGCCATTCCACAGCGTGATTTGGATGAACTCATTTTGAGTATGCCAAACCGATGTTCTTGTGTTGTTAGTGTTCGCGGTAGAAACACGGATTATTAATTGTTTAAGTTACCCAATAAAATTTTAAAGAAAACTGTTATTTCAGTCTTTTTTTCGAACTTTAATGTTAGTGGTTCAAATGTCAAAAATCCCTTTATTAGGAAAATGGCAAATTTCTTTATTAATGCAAAGGTGACTTGGTTTATCGTTACTGTGACAAACGAAAACACTTTATTTGATGAATCCTTAAAGAAAATTTTAATTAATATCAATCAGGAGAAAAGTTATTGCAAAAATATATGTTGATCCCTAGACACTTTTGATGTGTGTAGTTTGGCGGTGTTCATTCTAGGGCAGATACTTGAAATAATACATTGATTTAAGCTAACTATCACGTTTTGCACTTATTATTATAACTACTAAATATGGGACTTAAGGTTGAGTCCCGTATTTAGTAGTTATTATAATAATACATTGAATTTGAAAGTGAGTAAAGTTTTTACGAGTATTGTAAGCCCTGAGGATAATTTCTTATGTGATTATGAAGTTAGTGACCCATGTTTATAATTTCGTTAATTATGTAAAAGTTTAGAATAAGTAATTATTTTGTAAATAACCACCATTTTTTAATTTTAGAAAGACTTATCAAAAGTTATCGAATGTAATAACTTAAAAGTTAGTATTTTTCTCTAATGTAATCAAAGTTCAAAGTGGAAGTTAAATTTGGATTAGGAAGAGGCAGAGGATTGATACAATCACACATAATCATCAAATAAGTATTTAAAGTTAAATTGGCTATCTGTTCAGAGAGCACGCTTGACAGCTTATCTGATAAAAAAAATAAAGCCCTTTTATTTTTATACATACGAGTATTTTATAGCTAGTAAACATAGATATCAGATAGTACAAAGTTTTGAAATGAAGCCGTTATGACCGTCTCTATTTTGTTCCAAAAAAATACTGTTAATTTCAAACTGATAACCCAAAACTATAATATTTTAAAACAATATACCTACTTATCTATTTCAAATGATTTTAGCAAAATATCGCGGAATTTGTTTCAATAATAATTTTATGTGTTACGTATTAGGCAAATATTGATCTACTAAGTTTAGTTCAGTATGTAGAGTGCATATTGTCATAACTGATGTATGTTAGTGAAATTGACCTGACCTATATCGATGTTCAGTAGGTACCTGATAGCTCTCTATTGAACTTAGTTTCAGCTTCCGATCAAATCGGCTTTGCTCAAAATGTTGAGCTTTTGTCAAAGTAAACTGTACTTTATAATTTATGTGATGTCGATACTTTAGGCTGGTTAAGTAGAGTTTAATTAAAAGAGATTACTATGCTACGTTCACGGCCAAGTGATTAGCTTTGTATACTGTGTTTTGACGTAGTGAGTGAGTGAGAAAATTTTGTAAAACAAGAATTACGAAAATAGGCGAATTTAATTAACTATCTTCTATTAAAGTATCGAAACTTACATATTTATGTGATTATTGACTTATAAGGTTCAAAAAGTGAAAAACAAGTCTATTATATAAGATTTAGATGTTGAGATTGATTCAAAGTTTCACTTAATAATCATAACTTTTCGTAGTACCAAAATAACGTAAAAATAGGTTGTTTTTCTCACTCAATTGTGTTTCCACAAATCTTTGAGGCACACGCCTATTTGCAAACAAGTTTATCAAGTGTAAGGTACTTTATTTTGTTTTTCTCCTTGAAATAACAATATTTTCGTGTCCTTAAGATATTTTCGCAAAAATACTTTCTAAAAGTAGTTTGTTTTATTGTAATCGTTTCGCTGCGTCATATTGTTTGCATCAAGTTTATGTAATCGGAGTAAATAAGAATTTTGGTTAGGTAAATGGAAAATATACGTTAGTTATAAAAATACTTGTTTTCGTGAGAAGATAACGTCATTTTTTGGTTTATTACAGCTCTATTTTCTTTCGTTTATTAGAGCGAAAGGTTTTTTCTTATAATTCTTAAGAAACAATCTTAAAATTCTAAACAACAACGAATAAAATATTATCATTAGCATGTTAAGGATAAAACCACGTACAGCTTGTATTTGATAATAATATGATGTACCTTCATAACATTGTGATACTGTTATCAAGACATATTAAAAAGTTTAAGGAAGTTTACAACTCCGCAGAAGTTCAGATTGAGAAGCTATTAAGGAATTTACGTAAAGTTTACGTTACTCAAAAGAAAAGATCTCGAGACTTATGATTAAACTTTGTCATTTTGGAAGTTTTAATTTTTATCATATTACAAAACAAATTAATCTATACTAATAATAAAACAGTAGAACCACCGTGTCTGTACATTAAATAAATTTACCTGAAACTGATAGGGGGGGATAAAAGAAGGTCAAAGGAACACAAAAAAACAATTTACGACTTTCTTTCCTGTCTGTCTGTCTGTCTGTCTGTCTGTTCGCGATAATCTCAGAAAGTACTGAACGGATTTTCATGGCGTTTCCACATATGGATTAAGCTTAATTTGGCGCAATATATAGGCTTTGTTTCATCACATTTGGGTAACGAAAAGAAAAGTTATCAATAAAAATCTATTTTGCTGTTTTGAATTTAATAAACAATACTCCACCCACGACATCGCTTGGGTAATATCCGTTTATATCGCGCAACTTACCACCTTAGTTAGTTCTAAGTTATTGAGATGTTCTTTAAAATTTAGGAGGAATCGTATAGTCTTTGTTGTTCTTCGGTCCTCTGATTTCAATCAAAAAATATATTTATCAACACTTCGCTTCCTTTTGACGAGAAAACATTGCTGACAAAAATACTACATTTTGGATTTTGTATAATAATATTTCATAGATATCAAATTTGACAGAATATAGAATACTTCAATATCGAACGCTTAAAGGGCATATGCACATAGCGGATTTTCACGCAATCGAAACTTTTGTGAACAAGCAAAAAAATAGTATAGACGTAATATTAAAGTGCAGTGTACGTACGTACTATGTTACAGAAACATCAACAGAGTGTCTTTCCCTTAATAAAAAACAATAAGAAAACTGGTAATGGATACATTATTAACATAAATATTTTATTAAATAGTTTAAGTTAAATCAAAATAACTTATTAGCCTTTTAGAAAAATGCATTCAAAATTTTCGCCTCAGCCAGGACTTGAATCCGGAACCATGCTGAATCGTAGCACTGTTCTATCCATTGAGCTACCGAGGAGATTAGATCGTAATATACTGAAGTTCTCAAAATGGTGCATCAGACATCAAAACAATATCTACAGCGCCGTCAAGGTATCAATTCAATAAACAAAATAGTTTTTGGCTACTGCTGCCATAACTACGCAATTCTGCTAATGTCAAAGTAGGTAAACGTAAAACAACACGATGGAGATTGGTCATAAAAAAATTTTATCGAGTATAATCCGTCACGGTATCTACGTGAGAGTGAAAAATAGGCAGTGTGCAAAGGTCCTAAAATTTATGATATTCTTTACACAAAGGTTGGCAGTATTGAGTTTTAAATATATACATGCATTCAACCTTCTTTTTGTTAAATCAAGTAAAAATTGTGATATCTATCTATAAATACTTTAGGACAAAAAATAAATGCTTTTAAATTATTGTTCACTGTCTTTGTGTGCTTGCATCATGTACAAAACTTTGTTATATGATAGCTCATATTCAAAGAATTTCTCTATAAACTACATTGATGGTTTAGCCTTCAGGGGCTAACATAAATACTTAAATAAATTACTGACCCGTGGACAGGCCACATATAGTTGGCCATGCTAAAAACAATTAGACCTTAGATCAACACCAGCGGCCTTTAGTGTCTGACCCTGGGATTTATTTATCGTCATAGCAAAACACGCCACGACTGGGAATTGGGTGCGCTTGAATTGGAATGGAAAATTGTTAGGGATGAGTGGTATTCTTGGTATCAAGACGGTTTCTTCGACACCACAACCGGTTAAAATTTCTGCTTCAATTATGTTACGTTGTAGATTTATGACCTTTAATCGAGAACCATTGCACAGTTTAGGACTTAAATTACGAATAAGAATTATAGAAACACCTTGCCTTGAAATGGAGAAATGAGTCTGCTGGATTTTGTTGTTCTGGTGGAAAAGTGAACTTATCCCTATTTGAAGATCCACCGGAACCTTTCAAATCATTACTATTAGGAGAATATACACTTTCTAATCATTTTTAGATAATATTTGCGCTTTTAACAGTGCATTTCAAATGAGTTCTTTTGGGGCTCAACAAATACCCGAAGGCCCGTTTATGCCTACATTTAAAATTCAAGGCTAAGTATCACTTAATAGGATCATTGTTGCCAGAACGCGAACGAAGTCGCGGGCACAGCTAGTTTTATAATATAATGTTACATCATAGAGTAGGGATCATCTATAGAGCGGTAAGGTTCCTTGCTGCGACGCGGCTGATATTCCGTACTCTGGTGACCTGTGATAAAATTAAACACATTCAAAACATTAAATTAAAAATTAAAAAAACCCCCAACACAATTACTTTCAAACCCCCATAACTTTTAAACTGGTCAACCGATTTTCATCAAACATGTCTAAGAAAAGAAGACTCGCACGTAAGTCCCCTTTAATACAAAAAAAAAACTAAATTGAAATCGGTTCATCCGTTCGGGAGTTATGATGCCACAGACAGACAGATACACACACCTACATATACACACACACGCCAAACTTATAACACCCCTCTTTTTGCGTCGGGGGTTAAAAAGGATTGTCCAAATTGATTCAACTTGAAGAACAAATATCATATCATAATCATGTCGCTAACAAGTTTCGAAATGAACTAAACGCAACTATGTAGGGTAGGATCTTTTAAAAATGGTTGATAAGAAAGAAAGGTTGTTAGTAAAAGTCTATTAGCCGTAATATGTAATAATAGATAAAGTTGGTAAAGCCAGTTTGTTTGTAACTGCCGGGCTTGGGTTTCCTCCGGCCAGCAATTAGCTTCATGCACAGTTGAACAAGTTATTAAGCCATCATTATCTTCATAAGAACTTTTACGGTAGGCTCCTATTCCCATTTCAAAGCCCCTTGAAAACGAGAAGGATCTAAATTCACTTAGGGTATTTTTTATATGTTACTTTCTATATTTCCGTTTAGATTCAATACGAATTTGAGTATTTTTGCTCAAGGTTTTCGTATAAGATATTAGTAACAAAGTGAGAGAACATTATGTTCTAAAAGCTAGTTATTTATTGAAAATAGAAAAAGGGGAAAGTTTTAGAGTAAATAGATATTTTGTATTCACCACTTTACTAAAATCTGATGATCTTTGAGTGGTAATCGAACCCGCAACAATTAGTATAGCAAGCATATTCACTATCAACCTCATTGTAATAATTATCAATCAATGATCGAGCAAATTATTATACACAAAGAAAAGTATCGAAAGCCCCTAAATACATATAAGCTGTCGATTCAGAAGAACATTAATATGATATAGTCCAATATTTACGTCTGAAACACAATAACACCCCAGCTAATGGTAAAGGGGAAACTATCAATCAAACTGCTTGTATAGACGGAAAGACATCATTTACAATACTAGCTATTCTTATAATGGCGTGTCTACGTAATGTGTTACGGTGGGTCAGTCATTTAATGTCTATTTAAATGATATTACCGAGTTAGACGAATCGATTTCTAGCCCTATTTTAAATTATCGATGTACTACTATTAGAAGGAACCTTGAGAAACAGTAATTTTAATGGTAATTTCTATGTAATATCATTTATGGGTGTGTAATTTATTTTTTAGTTCGAATTCTTCATTTTATTAATTGAACATTACGAGTTGAGTAGTTAGTAATATGTGTTTAGGTTACTGGTTCGAGTCCCACTCAAGATAATTTATTTTATTTTATTTTATTTTATTTATTTGGCACAGTTACGACATACAAATCAAATAACACTATAAATATAAAAGTATAAGTAGAAAATAGTAATAATAATATTTTTTATTAATTTATATATCTACTCGTAGTATGAGCGTTCATCTTGGTTTGGTGGCATCTATTGTGTACGAAAAAAGTATGTTTATCCGTTGCCTACAATCCATACTACAAGTTTGCTTGGTTCGTGTATAGGTGGCGATATGCACTTGTCTGGATATTCATTTACGAATTTAATTTTTATTAAACACAAATTAACGTCTTTAGGAACTTGCAATTCAGAGAACTGCGATGCAGATCGCTATCTTTATTATTTATTCTTCCCCTTCTATAATATCATTGCAATATAGCAAGCTTTGCGAGCACAGGGTTTGTTTAATATTGTTTTCTGCAAAGTCCACGACAAAACATGCATCCGAAAATCCGAACCAAGTTTTGAGTTGCGGCTTACCATCTTACCAAGAGAGGGTAGTTGTCAATATTTTAGGCAACGAAGTGAAAAAATTATATCGACCTTGACTTTGTGCGATACGGTATCATATTACAGTCTTTAAATATTAATGAGCTTACAAATTAAGGCCGGTTTACGTATAACAATACATAAATTGTAAATAATGTAGTAAACTGAAGGCGGGATATCCTTTGTTCCATCAGTTTAATGGTTAATTTTGTAGAATAACTCCGGAACTGAGTGGCAAGTAGAAGCGCGAAATCTTTGATAAAGTTTCTTGTTGGGTACTAATTAGCTCGACTTCGTACTGATATTTGCTCTAAACTTTGTCTGGATATTTCGATGTACAGTCAGCGTGAAACGTTAATAAATATTTACAATTATTCATACATATTTATGACTTTCCCAAGGCTTTTTTTTTGGTATACAAATATTAAAACTATTGCACCGATTCACATTTTTTTTTACTGATGGAAAGCTTAATCAACACAGGCTATGTTAATGATAAAAAATAGCCTTGATTTTTCTAGCTGTTTAATGAATAATATTGAAAAAATTAAACTTGCATGTAATTACATAATTTCTAGCTGACTAATTAATCGACGCAGAGTCCGCCGTAAAATGTTGCGGTCAGGGCAGTGAAAATTTACATGCGGGTTACTACTCTACTCTGTACAGGTTACTCTGTAATATTACATTAACTGTGCCCTGAGATTTCACCCGCATAGTGCCCGATCCCGTGGGATTTTCGGGATAATACATAGCCTATGTCCTTTCCCGGACCACAAGCTACCCCTGTACCAAATTTTAAACCAATCGGTTCAGTAGTTTAGCCGTGAAAAGGTAACAGACAGACAGAGTTACGAGAGGCGCTTGCTTAACTTTTTCCAATTCAAAAGCCATACAACGACATAATAAGGCTTATTGCTACTAAATTAACTAAAGTGGAACTTACTTATGACTTAACCACATGTGGTTTTTTTGTATTAAGGTTGTCGTATCCACCCTAAACTTAAAAATATATTAGCCACTACAAGGTAACAAAACTTCTTAAACCTTATGTATCAAGCTTTTAACGCACATAAACGTTTGTGCCATAAAACAGTCGTGAAGATAAGTGAAAGGCAAAAGATAGTCTAGAAAATTCTGTTATCGGTTTCAACAAGGCCTTAAAAATCTAAGTTAACTATACTTTTACAAGCAAAAATCGTACCTAATAATATTACATATAATAACGGTGTATATGCCTTCAAAGGATTCAGGGCATATAACCATGCTAGCTGTGCCCCGCGGTTTTACCCGCGTGGAACCTTATTCCGTGGGAATTTTGGGATAAAAAGTCCTATGTGTTATTCTATGAGGAACATCTGTACCAAATTTCATTAAAATCCATTCAGTAGTTTTTGCGTGAAAGAGGAACAAACATCCACACATCTAAACATCCACACTCACTAACATTCGGCTTTATAATATTAGTAGGATTAATAAACTATATTTGCCTTTTGTAAATAATGGTAACTAAACAAGAATTATTGACAATGGGCTTCTGTTTTGGGTTAGTCATGTTAATTAAGGGTTGCGCTGGTATATATTCTGAGAAGATAAATTCAAATTCAAATATGCAAACAAATACTTTAAGTTGTTGGATATAATTTGTGCGTCTTTTGTTTAGGTATTTTTAGAATAAGTGTCGACGTTTTTCTTTACAAGCTTTTATATAGTTTCACCCGTCCCGTCTGTAATCAAATCTTGCAAGCCATTTTTAGACCACTTCTGGTTATCCGATTGAGCTGGTATTTGGCATACTTATGTAAGTCATGACAATGCAATAAAAGCTAAAAAAAGCTTGTTTTTAAAAAGGTATTATTGTTCATTACCTATCAAAATAATGACGTGGTCTTGTTGGTAGTGACCTTGCCTGCTATGCCGAATGTTACGAGTTCGATTTCCGTTCTAGACAACCCTTTGTAAGTGTGAACATGACTGTTTTTCTCGGTCTGGGTTTTGCCCATTTATTCTAAGTATGTATTTACAAAAAAGTATTTTGTCTAGTAAATAGATTAGAAGAAAACTTAGATTAGTTATGGCCTAGTTTGCGCTGTATGTATAAAATAGGTAACTATGTATAATGTTTTGTCGTTTTATTACAATCTGTCACCTTTTATTTCGAAATCTCATAAAATCCAAAATGAGTAAAAAAGACAAGAGAAAGAAATGCCTAGTTCTTATTTCCATTAACGTAATACATGTATATAATTCAGTAAATAAGTTGTACATAGATTTTATTCACAGTATGTTTCTCATCTTTGTATATTATTCCTATAGTTCGTAGTCCAAACGTTATATCAATAATAATATAGATAGACAGTCATCACATCAATAATAAATGAAACTGTCGATATTATTTGAAGCGATTCGCGAAAACGATTGTTACATCGCATTTTCCCGGAATGACGTAGCGAATGTCTTAAGCCTGTTCTCATGAACGATTTGGCCATTGACGAGTCAGTTGAACTGATGAGTCCAGACATACTCGTAAAACTGAGGCATCACTCCAAAAGTTTTAAGTCAACTAGACTCTAGACTTTCCTCACTGGACTCTGGAATGGCTCCGGAGATTGACGACGATTTTTGGATGGACGCCAGTTCAATTGATCAGTTAAACTGACTCGTAAATGGCCACCTTTAAGCCTATTTCTCCTGAACGATTTGTTTCAGTATCAATGTTACGATATCTGCTAATAGAGTTTCGTGTTATTGAAACCGAATGTTATCCATTTTATTTCACATCACGCGCGATTCTGTCACCGGGCGTAACATGTTTTGGGTCACAAGTTTTTATTTTACGTTTATTGCTTACATGTGGTTGGAGTACTGATTTTTTTATTGTTCTTGTTTTACTTTTATTTGTATTAGATTTTCTATTACGAAGAGTAGTATTTGATCGTATGTGATGCGTTTAGAATTACTTAGATGCATATTAATACACTTTTTAAACTTTCGCGATCGGAATTCATAGTTGCATAATTTACAGATCGTGTATGACATAATTATTAATTACCTCGACGTTTCGACCGGGTTACACCGATCGGGTCTTCTCGTGACCACAATCGGTGTAACCCGGTCGGTGCAACAATGTATATTAATTATTACTTTTCTACTATGTTATCTTTGGTAGATTTGTATGCATTCATAATTATTTTAATGTATACAGATTACTGAATCTGCCTTGCAGTTTTACCCGTATATTTTCGGAATAAAACGTATCCTTTTTGGGTCCGTGGTGTTCTTGACGAAGGTGAACGTAATTTCATGAGGATCAGAATATGAAAGCTTGTTTGATATATTGATAACAGCCGGCAGTAGGAAAGGAAGATGTTTTGGATTAAATATATAAAAATATTATCATATTTAATACTAGCTGCGCCACGCGGTTTCCCGCGTGAATCCCAATCCCATGGGAATTTCGGTATAAAAAGTATCCTATGTGTTATTCTTAGTTATAAGGAACGTCTGTACCAAATTTAATCTAAGTCGATACAGTAGTTTTTGCGTGAAAGGCTAACAAACATCCAAACTTTCGCATCACTACATAGTATAAAACAAAGTCGCTATCTCCGTCCCTATGTCCTTATGTCCCTATGTATGCTTAGATCTTTAAAACTACGCAACGGATTTTGATGTGGTTTATTAATAAAACGTATCCTTTTTGGGTCCGTGGTGTTCTTGACGAAGGTGAACGTAATTTCATGAGGATCAGAATATGAAAGCTTGTTTGATATATTGATAACAGCCGGCAGTAGGAAAGGAAGATGTTTTGGATTAAATATATAAAAATATTATCATATTTAATACTAGCTGCGCCACGCGGTTTCCCGCGTGAATCCCAATCCCATGGGAATTTCGGTATAAAAAGTATCCTATGTGTTATTCTTAGTTATAAGGAACGTCTGTACCAAATTTAATCTAAGTCGATACAGTAGTTTTTGCGTGAAAGGCTAACAAACATCCAAACTTTCGCATCACTACATAGTATAAAACAAAGTCGCTATCTCCGTCCCTATGTCCTTATGTCCCTATGTATGCTTAGATCTTTAAAACTACGCAACGGATTTTGATGTGGTTTATTTTAATAGATAGATAGTGATTCAGTGGGAAGGTTTTTAGCATCGTTTTATCTCCATATTTCCACGGGAACGGGAACTACGCGGATGAAACCGCGGGCCGCCGCTAGTTTATAACATTGGCGCCGCGCTGTGTGTTAATTACACTTGGCGTTTTGTTTGCAAAGTTTAGATCCTCTAATATCTTTGTAACATCTTACTTTTATAGATTTGTGGGAGTACTCTACAATCGCTTCGTCTGTAAGTAGGTGGTGGCATTTGTTAGTAAGTACTAAAAGTTCCTGACTAACGTGTTATTTTACAAAACTAAATCAGGTATCATGTCTGACAGACAATACACATTCTACACTAGTAGATTTGGTAAAGAGAAAAAGGATGAAATTATAATAGTATGATATTTTCCATGTGCACAAGTTTCAAACAATTTGGATCACGTATTAAAATAATTTAGTTTTAATAACTTCATAACTAAGTATAAAAAGGAAATTGTATTAGTATCAATGTAAAACAATGTAACGTGAAATACAGTTTTTCCTTTTTTATCTTATAGGGTTCGAAAAAATTGCGGGGGCGTTCGTAAAAGAGTTCAGAAATAAAACAAAAAACCTTTTTTAAAGGAAACTTGATAAATGAGAATGTCACTGGCATAAAACGTTTCTGTTACCCCGGAAAGTTGTTTAACAGGTTGACGCGGAAATGATTCGTAGTTCCATTTCCTCTATTAGTTTATAAAAAGAGAAAATATTACAAAAAAAACTTAATAAAAAGAGTATCAACCTATAGGATCTTATTATAGGGCATAAGCATATTTTCACTTTAATAGAACAAAGAGGGATAACATAATCACTAACCTTTTAGAACATGAATTCCTTGAACTTGCAACACATAAGATTTTCAATCTTTTCAATCAACGTTTATAACCAGATACAAATTTCGCAAAAGAACCTACTTTTCTTTTGGACCAGCAATTTTCTAGGTAATTGTTTTGATGTATTTCAATCAAAATATAGTGTTAGTCATATTATTCTTATTAACTATTAGGTTCTTATAAAAGAAGTTTTAGAAAAAATTGGATCTGTGCAAAGCAGGGGCGGGCACTAGCCTATTAGATATTTATTTAAGAACAACCAATTTGAAAAATTAAATTATTACTCTATTATTAGTTTACATTTCAAACAGTAACATATATGTACTGTACATATATAGGCTATATTTTATCCCGGTATGTCCACGTAAAAGATAACTACGCGGGTGAAACCATGGGCGTTGCTATTATTTATGAAACAAAACAAGATACTTATTATAGATGTTATAGCAAATACTACAATCAAAGTTGAGATTTGTTGGAGAATTGTTTATTGAAATTCCGAAGTCATTAGAGTAAAATCGATTCCTGGCTAGCAAACAAATCATGACTGTTATTAGTTGCCGAAGTTGTTTCGTCTTGTACAAACTCTGCTGTGCCGGATTTATCTTGTTAATTTTATTATAAATATCGAATGTGTTCTTAAATAATAGATAGTCGTATGCTAAATTAAGTCTTAAACTTGAAACAATAAGATGTTTTATTCTGTGACTAGGCCGACTTTTAAATAAAAACCTATTAAACTTTGCATTAATTATTATAGAGAATTTGGTTCAGTTAACCATTGTTATTTATTGTTATGTTCATTGTTATGCAAAGTTTGTCCAAATTTCTTTCACCTGTCACTGGGGCAGGTTACTATTTCAAGGAACATTCACAAATTACTTTATTTATTACACTTATAACAAACTTTTACAATATTACTTATTTATTAGTAAACGTGTAATTAATCTACGATGTCTATATTTCATTCCCAAAAAAGAATATTTTAAATTATACATGTATGTACAACATAGAGACAATGTTAATTTACTTTGTTATTACAAGTTTACGCTTTATCTATGGTTGGAATATCGAGTTACGTATAACTACGTCACAGTATCGATTCTATTTAAATATGGAATAACAATAGCTGGTATTACCAGTTCAATCGTAGATAAACTTAAGCCTACTTTAACATTAAGGGGATTTATTTTAATGATGGTTAAGTAAAGTTTTGATAAAAGGTTTGGTTGTTAAAATTATTATGAAAGGGTAAAGTAGCCGGAATTTAAAGAAAACTTTTGTTATGCAAACTATTTTAGCTCATTATAAAGCTAGTAGGTTTCAGTATATGTTTAACGTGGTTAGTACTTTGTCGTGTTTATTCGTTTGAGTTAATATGTAATATAATACTGCTAAGTTCAGTGACTTGAATACTATAAATCTAATAAATTGAGGTATTATTGTGTATCTCAGAACAGATTCGTATCATTTAGATAAACATTTGTGTTTAAATGAATGTAACTTCTCAAAAAACTAAACAACGATCGAAGCTTTCTCTACCAAGAAGTATCAAACACTCCATTTCATACTTTATATAATTAGCATGTACACCACTAAAATTGCGATATAATTTATATAAATACTAGCGGTGTCTTGCAGTTTCATCCGTATAGTTCCCGTTCCCGTAGGAATATGGGGATAAAATTATGCTAAAAACCTTTCCATTGAGTCACTCTATCTATTAAAATAAACCGCATCAAAATCCGTTGCGTAGTTTTGAAGATCTAAGCATACATAGGGACAGAGAAAGCGACTTTGTTTTATACTATGTAGTGAAGATCTAAGATAAATATATAGTAGAAACAATGTACTTATATGTGATTGATATGTACACTAATTAACAACATTTTTAATTGGCTGCTATCGTACTTTGTTGACAAAGAGAAGATTGTATAGATATTTTAAATAATAATTATGAATGATACTCGAGATAAAGCTCGAGTTTGATTGATCAAATTGTGCTGTGGTTACTTTGATAAAGTCCGGGAGTGGTGGAATTACTCGTATACTTGTAGAACCTTCATAGTTAGACAACTTTATCTAAGTAACATCTTAACAAAAATAATTACTCATCTTCATATCACAACTGATTCCTATTAACTAGTTTCATTAATTGTAAGCTCAGTTACACAGCTCACATACTCATTCATACTGCCGTCCGTTTTCTAAAAAAACGTTAAGTCGCCAGAAAACGAACGGCAGCATAGTCATCGGATGTCCTTAACGGACTCCATGATCTGTGTTCATAGTTCAAAATATACATTTGAATAATTCTACTTTGTAAAATAGAAAACAAAGTTGGAATAGTTTTACTTCTTATAACTAAAAAACTGCTGAATCGACTTTAGTTAGTGAAGTTTGGTACAGATGTTCCCTATTCCCGTAATATCCGGAAGTTTCTGGTTATAGAGAACATTTGAATCTGATTTGAAAATTTCACGGGGTTTGATCGAAAGAATCGGAACCGAAACCTCGGTAATATTGCAAGGCTCAGCAATCAACATGTAAATTATACCTATACCTACGTAAGCATTTGTAAATCTAATAATGCAAATTATATTATACCAATATAATCTGAATAACGAGTATATGTAGTTTTTAATTATATGCCTGTTTGTGATATAGGTAATTGTACATCGGAAATCAAATGCTAATTCACCTAAATCCTTTGCTTTGAACTTCGAACACCACTTGAGATCAAAGTTATATAATACATTCGATTGAAATTTCCCTTTAAACGACTCCATATAATGTAAATGTATGGTACACATAAAAAAGACCATAACGAACGTTTACCTCTTTATTTTATTTTAAAACTAGCGGCGCCCCGCGGTTTCACCCACGTAGTTCCCGTTACCGTAAGAATATGGGGATAAAATTATGCTAAATACCTTCCCACTGAATCACTCTATCTATTAAAATAAACCGCATCAAAATCCGTTGCGTAATTTTAAAGATCTAAGCATACATAGGGACATAAGGACATAGGGACAGAGATAGCGACTTTGTTTTATACTATGTAGTGATCTGTACTAGTATGTTAATCTGGAAAAGAACGAAACGGATTTTATGTTATTTTTACTGTTATGATCTCGAATTTTCTCTCTTTGGGGACCATAACTACACTTCAAGTGTATTGGAATAATGTTCGATACCAAAACCGATAGCTTGTCGTGACTTTTAAATTATGGAAACCACCACAGTAAAATATTTATTCAAAATCTTGGAAACCACTCTTTAACAATTATATATCAAATCACATATCAAATCCATTTTAGTTCACTAAAAATAATTAAATAAAGATTAGCCCACATATTATGATATATTCACTTAAACTTGTTTATTATCTTATATGTTATTGTAATTCGGCAACTATCATTCGCTATGCCGACACCCACGATACAGGCCTAGAGCCTAGTGTGGGAGTCATCGCCACATTGTATTCTGTAACCTTTTTGGAAATAAAGTTTTTTCAACACACTTGCTCATAAAGGGGCTCTTATTTGTGCAAAAACAGTTGAATAATGACACGCTTGATTCACTAGTGAGTTATAGATTTTTTTTTAATTGTTTAGTTTTAAAAAAGGATCGATACCAAAAAAAAATCGTGTCCATACATTTTAAAAACAAACTTCAACTATGTTGCCTTACTTTTGGTAGGTCTATGGTCGATTCCATTCATTCATTCATTCAATTTTTTTTAAATAAGTATATTCTTTTAATCTATGGCCGATCACCATTGTTGTGTTGGATGTTTATTTATTAGCGAAAAATGATAATTTCTTCGCAAATGTGTTGAAAAACATTGTATGGTACACGCGTGTCTTGATGATTACTACGAGTATCCTCGGAAGTAATCACCAACTTACCTCGCTTGTACCATAAATAACTATTAATTATATGATTTCAGTTGAAGTGCGGCGCCGGGTAGCGTCTCGGTCGAGGCGATGATCAGCCACGCGGGCCAGCCGCGCTCTCACGATGCGGGACCACTCGACCGATGTTAGTTACAATTTAGATTTAATTTGCTATATTTTTTAATTGAAGTGGCATTTTATTGAGAACTAGTAGCGCCCCGCAGTTTCACCCTTGTAGTTCTCGCTCTGAGTTGCGGGGATAAAATAATACCAAAACTTTTCCTCTTGAATCACTCTATCTATTAAAAAAAACCGCTTCAGAATCCGTTGCGTAGGTTTAAAGATTTAAGCGTCGGACAGAGTCGGTAAGGACGGACAGACAGTGACAGTGAGTTCGTTTTAAGTATATTATGTACTTAGTGATTATTTTATTGAGCATTACGGTTCATTTTATGTATTTACGCTTCATTAGTGGATTTCCAATAGAAATTAGTGGATTTCCAATAGAAAATTTCGTTTAATTTTTTTTATTATTAAACCATCATATTTTTTTAGTTTATATCAATCTCTGTCTTCGTCTCTTGTGAATCTCATCTTGTGAATATACTAAACTAATCACTAAAACCACTAAACAAAACTTGGGCTAACCAATACACCTTAATCAACTTAATATCCTCAGCAAGAGGCATTTTCCCTGCAGTATGCAGTACACTACATTTTGCTTACGTGGGCTTAGGTCTATTACAGGTAAGCTATAAAGCCCTGAAATACGCTAACAAACACTACTAAAGTTTTCTATTAACTCTCACCATATGCAAATTTGAATAGACGAGAAACTTGCTCAAGATAATCCTCTGGAACAAAATACAGACACGTAATACAGCTTATGAGGTAAACAGCCTTCGTGGAATAAGTATAAGTAATAGCCGTACGTGATGAAATTTTTAGAGCTACAAAATATGTAATAATTGCGTGTTTATAGGTACTAAGCGTTAGAAAGCGCTTTAGATTATTGAAATTGGTTGTACTTACATCAATGGTTTAAATAGGTTCGTTGACGTTATAGTAATATGTTTTGCTTTTAAAATATTAATCGTTTTAGTCTATTCATTTATGTTTTTGCAAATATTAGATTGCAATCGTTCCTTAAAAAATGATAATCTAATAAAAAATATACGACTTAGTGTGGTAATTTTTTAAATACTTACAAACAGACAGCATTTGACATATTATATCTTCTTTATTAAAATAAATAAATTTTATTTATTTTTTAATTTAGTTTTTATGGTCCCTGTTCGGATTCTGCTTTGATGAATAATCCGAAAAATCAATTTATCGAGATCTCATCATTACTACATACTCGTACTTAGTATGTATAAAACAAAGTCGCTTCGCGCTGTCTATCCCTAGCTTAGATCTTTAAAACTGAACAACGGATTTTGATGCGGTTTTAAAAGATAGAGTGGTTCATGAAGCTTTTTAACCTAATTTTATTTCCGCATTCTCATGGGAGCGGGAGATACGCGGGTAAAACCGCGGGGCGCTGTTAGTTTCTAAATACATAATCCTTTAATCTATCTATACACCCTTATTTTGAAATGATGGGACTTATTAAAATCAGAATATCTGTAGCAGTAACTGAATCCATATATCCAATAAAAATGACAAAAATGATAGTCAATTACTTATCTTTAAAAAATACTAAATAAATGTCGTATTACCAGACGGCACACTAGCTATCAAGTATTCTGTGACGGCTCGGGTCGATGACCGCGCTCAGCTGTGTATCGCAGCGTTCGCCTGTTGTTCGGTGTACAATAACAATAAAATTCGGCGGGATTTTGAAAAACTTTGACTTATCATAACTTTTTAAATAAAAGCAAAAGAAAAAAACTAACTTCACTATTATATTGTCACCCGTCGTTTACATTAGCTGTGTGATTAAGTATCTCGAATTCAAAATAGGGGTGTATATACAGGGTGTCCGGGCATCGATGTCGGATACTTTAAGGGAGTAAAATATGGTATTTTTTATCGACAAATCACGATTCCAATTTTCTCTAGCTACTTCCATTACAAAATGGCAGCCATTTTGTTTTTTTCAATTCGACGCGCGGGTGCTTGTACTGATTTAGTCATTGCTATCCATGTAAACGTCTTAGGAAGATGAAAGATGTCTCATTTGAAAGTAAATAATGTAGGGTATTATTGAATGTAAGATTTTATTCCATATCTTAATTATAAAATAACAAAAAATCATTACAAAAATAAAAATCAATATTTTTTTACAGATTTTTTCTGCATTTTTTAAATTTTTCTTAAAATTTGACCCATTAACCTACGTTTTTCATCTTGTTTTTTGATAGTACAGAATATTAACTTAAAAAAGAATCATACATCTTATAGCCTTATGTATGATAGTTCTAAAGTTACGATGGTTTGAATATGATCCTTAGCTAAGAAAATCGTCTTGTATTGCGAGGAGTGCTCGACGTGCTCAGCCATGGGATTGCGTTGTTGGGATTATCTGACTTGGACTATTATTTAGTCCGTCTAAGTGAAGGTAATTAATAAAAAATGCTACATTTTATTCCATATCTTTATCAAAAAATAACAAAAGAGGATGATAAAAACAAAAACCATTATGTGTTTTCTTATATTTTTTAGGAGTGAATATCCCGGCCCCTAAATTTGCGTGGCAACTATGAAATCGGTACTAATAAATATAGTTATAATGTTTAAAACTTTTTTTTTGGTTAGATGAAATAGTCACCTATGTGAGGCACTAAATATTTCATTACTGGGATTAATAGGTACTCCAGAAAAAAATGTTAAACCTCGAAATCTTTCATCGCCGTGTCTGTCCACAAGTCACCTTGATGTGTATTATACCTCCTTGATGAAAACCTATTGGTTGAATACATTGAAACCTAGTTTTATATGATACTTGGATAGTTAAGGTATTGTTACGGAATACACTTAATCAAATATTTAAACAATACAACGAATGGTTACTAGAAAAACATTTGTCCCAGAACTTCCTTTCATCGCCATGTCAAAAACATTTTTAAACATATTGTTCCACCTAAAGACTTGCGTCTCCTTCTCTGTGTGCTAAACGTTGCCCAATAGTACCGCCTCAGTGCTTGACGTGGAAGGACGTGTCCACGTGCCTACGTTTTCAAGCTATAAATGTAAGTGTATCCCATTTTTGTTACGGGACAGTTTTTCTTTCATCGCCGTGTATAGGTATAACTTCTATTTGAACAAGTTTATACTCTTGATTGAGCATTCGATAGAATGCCCATACTCTTCTGTTTATTTGTGAATTGTTTAGTTCTTAGGATACCTAATAGATTTTATGTAATTTTAAATTTTCGTCTCGTTTCTCATCGCCATGCTTTCATTTCCGTGGTTTCCATAGCAAATATTTGCTATGGCAATGAAAAAAAAGACACGGCAATGAAAAAAACTTCATTGCCGTGTCTTTTAAAACAAATTACTTTCATCGCCGTGGCCAGGTCTTTCATTTCCGTGACTTATATTTTCATCGCCATGGTATGATTAGGCAAGGAAAACATATTTACCTGTGATACAGTGTACCGAATACTGACAGTACAGTACTCGTCAAGTAATATCTCTGCAATACGACAAAAGACTTAAGTAAAGACTTATAAGTACAGTAAATAACTCATTTGTATTTACTGTACTCCTTCTAGCTCGTTTTTTTGATTCCTTAAGATCGTGTCCGTTCTGATGCACTGTAATGGAGTCGTGTACCAGCCGTTCCACTCCGCTCTGTCTTCGGCTCTTCTCAGAGCTGGTAATTGAGAGCCCTGTTATTGCCTTGATCAGGTTTGACCAACGGGTAGGTCGGGTAGGTCTTCCTTTCCCGCCACAACCAGCTTGTCCAGGCTGTATGACCGTTGCAGCTCCAAATCTGACCAAAGTAGGTCAGGACTCGTAGGTAACATATCGTAGACAGTCTTGTTTTTACGTCAAGTTGTTCTAGAATAAACTTATTCGTACGTCTCGATGTTAACGGTATGTGTGGCATCCTTCTCCAGCACCACATCTCGAAAGCCTTAATCTTTTTTCGATCTACAGCGCGTGGATAGACCAGGACTCACAGCCGTATAGCAATATCGAGAATACCTGAGATCTAATTAGTCTCATCTTTGTTACGTTTGGAGATGGTTTGGACATTCCAGATTATCAACATTTTGCTTATTGCTTGCCCATCTCCACAGAAATTCGAATCTCTTTCTCGCAGCCTCTCTGATTACTGATCGTCCAGCCTAGGTATACAAACTTGCTCATAAATTCCAGGTCTGACAATTCTCCTGTGCGTGTGATCTGTTCAGCTCGGTCAGTGACCATAACCTTTGTCTTCGACTTGTTGACCTAAAGTCCTACTGTCTCGGTTTTGCGTTCTACTCTGCTGAACATTTCAGCAAGTTCGTGCTCAGAGGATGCGGCCAAAGTAGTGTCATCTGCATATCGAAGGTTGCTGATCTTGTTCCTGCCAACAGTAATGACTCCCTCCTTTTAAGGCTCTCCTACTTATATAGTTTCTATAGTTATCATGGTTATTAGCACTCAAATTATTATGATTATACAGCGTTGAAATATTTCGAGTTTCCGATATTTCAACGCTGTTGCAAGCGCCATGATCACGGATGAACTCTCCTACTTATATTTCGTATATCCTATAGTATTCGCCATAGATGTTAAATAGAAAAAGGAACTCTTTTTCAGCCTGCTCATCCGGGATGATATGCCACATGATCTTACTGGCATGGGATATAAGTGCCACAGTCCGGTAGGGTGCACATTTTTTTTTACCCAGACTAGGCTAGCACTTGACTGTAACACACCTGATGGAAAGCGATGGTACAGCCTAAGATGGAACGTGCTCACCTAGAAGATACCTATTGACTCGCGACTTAAAAAGACCCAGATTGTATGTTTAATTTGTATGTTCCAGTTTCAGAACAGAGAAGCTGTGCAGGGAGTTCCACACTCTCGCTATTCGCATTATAAAGGTGGACGCGAAACGCTTCGTGCGAGCTTATGGAACATCTACCATGTATGGGTGACGTTTATCGGTTTCCCTGCTCATTCGGTGGCAGAACGGAGATGGGGGAATTAAGCGGTGTAGTTCCGATGCGCACTCTCCAAAATGTATCCGATAAAAAACCCATAGGCTAGCAACTTTTTGCCGGTGCTCAAAACTCTGGAGTCTCTTGGTACGCTTCTCTAGGAACTCCAACCGCTCAAGTTGATATTTAGCTGATCCATCTTAAGGGTGCGAACAGTACTCCATGCACGACCGAACTTGTGCTTAATAGAGTTGGAGCAGCTGTTCTGGCGTGAAGTACCGTCGCACCCTTGAGAGGACGCCTAGCTTTTTTGCAGCCAGTTGAGCCTTTGACTCAATGTATGAACCAAAATTGAGGGTTGAGGTCAGCGTTATTCCAAGAAGGTCAGGGTGGTCCACTATAGGTAAGGATACACTCCGGAAAATAGGAGCCAGTTCAAACAGCGTCTTTCTTGCGGAGAAAAGACCCGCCTGGGTCTTCAAGGCATTGAACTTGATCAGATTGGCATCGCTCCAATCGGAGACTGCCCGAAGGGAAAAGTTCGTGTGATCGACCATAGCCTCTCTTAAATACTGTGTCTCGGCCGCACTAGCACGCGGGATGGATATGTAATCCTCTACAACTGTGCAATCATTTGCATACTCATAGGTTCTGGGCTTTGGCAGATCATTGATATGCAACAGGAAAAGTGTTGCAATGAGTACTAACCCTTGGGGAACACCGGCATTAATCGCCATTTGATCGGACGAGCATCCATCAAGAACGACCCGTATCGATCGATCCCGCAAGAAGTCCGATATCCACCCACACAAACTAACAGGCAGACCGTATGATGAAAGCATGCTTATAAGGCACGTAATTTTGTGGACCCCTTCTTGAGCAGGGGGATCAAAAGCGATTCTTTCCAATATTTAGGCCATATATCATAGGGGTTTTATGTTAATCTTATAAAGAAATTCGATCAATTATTATCATTCGATGTGGCGTAGATAACCCGTCTGGGGGAGTATGCCTGTCCTTCTCGGAGACAGGCGTGTATATATTGTATGTTAGGATAATATAATACTCATGTCAGTATATAAAAAAATTGTTTTATGTATGGATTTTCATTTCCGTGGTGATTCTTTCATTACCGTGGGACATTTCTTTCATTGCCGTGGACGCTTGTTTCATTGCCGTGCACGCATGTTTCATCGCCGTTGCATGAAATTTTTAAACTTGTGTTATTCGTTAGTTTTTTAAGTAATCAGCTTGATATTAAGCAAGAATACATACATTATCAAGAAGTATAATAAACGCTAATTATTTTTGAAAAAAACTTAAAAACAAAAAAAACCACGGAAATGAAGATTTTTGGGCACTTGTTGAAATTCACTCTTAGATTGTTTGTCTTTTTTTGAAAAAATGACCATCAAGCTACTTTTTTCTTTGTTTTTGATAGTACAGCATATTTACTTAGGGTATCTAAAGTTCATGTGTAGTGGGGGTACTCCTAACAAGTATACACGTATTGTTTTGTTTCTTCGGTTTTTAATCTATTTTATTAGTAAAAAGTATACATTTCATGTCAATTTTATCAACATCTTTTGCGTTACCCATTATGTTATAAAGTGTGATATAAAGTGAATAAAAAAATAGTGTTTCTAGTGTTATTTACTGTATTTAAAGTTAAAACATTGAATGGTGTTAAAAAATAAAACGATTCTCAATTAAGTACCCACAGTTACAATAACAATCTCAGTAGTACATTACATAGTGGTATAATATTTCACGAGTAAACGTTGAGACTTGCTTGGCTCAGTGACTTGGACCGTTGCCTCGCATTCTGATCCATTGAAATGTTACATTTTTTAGGCCTTACCTTGCGTTTCTTAGAGGACGCAATTTTATTTTTTTGACGTGTAGGGGGGGTAAGTGTAAAGCTAAAATCAAGTTTGTGGGGTCGCCACCCTTGTCCCACGGCCGCCATCTTGAAAATAGGGGTTGAAACGGTTTTTACGATATATCTCTTAAACTATTTATCTGATAAAAAAATTTATTTAGCGTTTTTTGTTGCAAATTAAATTCTCTATAACTTTGGTCCAGTAATTTATAAATAAAAAAGTTATAAGTGAAAATGTTCAGAAATTCGAGAAAAAAAATATATTTTTCGATATAACTTTTTTTTATCATTTTACGAAAAAACGATATCAGACCATTTTTGCAGATCGTTTTTTCGACAACTTTTATATGCAACATTTTTTCATTAAGTCAATAGCTAAGGTTTTACAGCGCTCCGAAGTGAGTACTATTTTTCAGTACTCTTAACTATACATATTTTATACGTGGGTACTAATAATTTGTCATCAGTTTTTTTTTTTTTTTTGTTTTGTTATTATAATTCTTTTAATTAGTAATTTTGCAATGTTATTAATAATTAATTATTGACTCTTTTCCTCACCACCCACGAGGTAGAGTCACCCACGAGGTACTCACTTCGGAGCGCTGTAAAACCTTAGCTATTGACTTAATGAAAAAATGTTGCATATAAAAGTTGTCGAAAAAACGATCTGCAAAAATGGTCTGATATCGTTTTTTCGTAAAATGATAAAAAAAAGTTATATCGAAAAATATATTTTTTTTCTTGAATTTCTGAACATTTTCACTTATAACTTTTTTATTTATAAATTACTGGACCAAAGTTATAGAGAATTTAATTTGCAACAAAAAACGCTAAATAAATTTTTTTATCAGATAAATAGTTTAAGAGATATATCGTAAAAACCGTTTCAACCCCTATTTTCAAGATGGCGGCCGTGGGACAAGGGTGGCGACCCCACAAACTTGATTTTAGCTTTACACTTACCCCCCCTACACATCAAAAAAATAAAATTGCGTCCTCTAAGAAACGCAACCCCAAATGTAACTTTTCAATGGATCATTCAGGCAGTCAGTGCTTCAAATCCCACAAGGATATAGATTGTTTTCTTTTTTTTTTTTATTAACAATTTTTTATTTTTGTTAATATAATAAGGGGAAAAGAAGAAATGGCGATTTGCTCGGCTTGTAATAGCAATTTGATGGTGTCTCAAAAACGTATCAAATGTACAAATACTAACTGTGGACAACAATACCACTCAGACTGCGTCAAATTTACGAATGATACACCTGGCAATCGTTCTAAGTGGATTTGCCCTCTATGTGTGGCATCCCGACCAAAAGGCGGTGATAATACCAATACTCCAGTTCATAATAAAGCGATGAAAGCGGACAAAATGACTGACAAGCAATCTGCAGCCCTAAATGTTTCTGAACCAAAGTCGCCTATATCATGCGAATCAGAGATTGATATTGGATCCTTAATAAAATCTGAAATGTCTAAAATGAAGCGGGAACTTGAAGTATCTATGAAAAATTATATTCACGACGAACTAAGCCCACTAATATCGGAAGTTCAAGATATCAAAGCTTCTATGGCTTTTTTAAATAAAAACTATGAGGAAGTGAAAAAAAGACTGGACATAGCGGAGGAAAAAATCGGAAAATTGCTTAAGACCGATGTTGCTTGTAAGGAAATGAATGTCTTAATTTCTAAATTTGAACATGAGAATAATTTAAAGGATCAGTGGGCTAGAAGGTCCAACATAGAAATCATTGGAGTGCCAGAAAAAAAAGGAGAGAACCTGTTTGATTTGTTTACTTCATTGGCAAGTAAGGCTGATTGTCATATAAACCCTTCTACGGACCTGGACTTTATTACCCGTGTGGCTCCAATTAATAGCGAGAAGAATGATAAACCGCGCCCTATTATTGTTCGATTCCTCGCGAAATACAAAAAAGATGACTGTCTTAGTCGTCTACGAAAACTAAAACATTTAAAAGCTAAAGACGTTGGTTATGTTGGGAGCAACTCGACCATTTACTTTAACGATCACCTTACTAGGAAATATAAACAACTTCTTCAAGAAGCAAAAAAACGCGCTAAGGATTATCAATTCAAATATATTTGGGTGCAGCGGTGCTGCATTCTGGTACGAAAGAACGATCATAGTCCAATTGTGCAAATCTCGACTTCAGAGGATTTAAAGAGAATTCAATAAGAACATTAATTTTCTGTTACATTTTTTACTTTATTACTATATTTTTCCTACATTTAGTTTTTAAATTTAACGAGGCGGTGAATTTTTATAAAGAAATTTGTACTTTTGTCAACAGTGTGTATTATCAGAAAGTTAGTGGTCCTGTATATTTGTGTAGAATCAATGAAAATAATTACATTTATTTATATGATATAAGCTTAACAGCTAATAATGTGTAATCTAAATATTTATTACCAAAATGTGCGTGGGCTTAGGACCAAAACGTCAAAATTTTATAATAAACTCTTATCATTGGACTATGATATTGTGTGTTTATCAGAGACTTGGCTTTTGTCATCGATCCTAGATTCCGAGCTTTTCGATACGCGATATAATGTCTATCGCTGCGACAGAAACTACAAAGCAAGGGGCGATACCATGGGAGGTGGAGTACTTATTGCAGTCAAAAGTAATATAATTATCAACAATGTATCCATTTTACCTTCTAATAATTTTATTTCTGATATACTGATGATATCTGCGAGTGTATCTTCTGTAGATTGCTGTATCATCTGTGGTTATTTCCCGCCATGCAATGGTTTGAATGACGTTCTTATAGAATTTTATGAATATGTTTCTAATATAATTATTAATAGACCTAACTCATTTTATATACTTTTGGGGGACTTTAACTTAACTTTTGCACGTTGGGCACAGAGTGAGAATGATGTAAGTGCATGTATTGTGTCTAATCTAGATGTCTCTTCCGTGGCAGAATTAGCGGCTTTTCTATCCCTTAATAATCTAAAACAGTATAATTTAGTGCCTAATCATTACAGTAAGCAACTTGATTTAATAATTTCTAATGTTAATTGCTCAGTTACTCATTCCTCAGATCCATTAGTTAAAGAGGACAAATATCATCCTGCTCTTGATATAGTTTGTCAAAAATTTTCCCTTAATACTCTTCAATGCCCAAAAAGAACTATACATTTATTCAAAGTAGCTGACTATAAAGTAATTTGTTCTGAATTAGAGAAGATTGATTGGGAAGTAATATTGGACAGTAATGATGTGGAACATTCTGTGGCTACGTTTTATATGGTAATTAATGAAATTATAAAAAAATACGTGCCTCAAAAGATAGTATATGATGACGGAAGATATCCCTTTTGGTATTCTAAAAGTTTAATTAAAACAGTTAATGAGAAGCTAAAGTATCTTAAGAAATGGAAAACATATAATAACTTAACTGACTATGATAACTTCACTGTGGCTCGTAATCGCCAAAAACTGCTACAAGTTTCTTGTTATTCTAGTTATCTTCGATATGCTGAGTCAAAAATTCGCGAAAACTCTAAGTTCTTCTGGCGTTTTATTAAATCAAAACGAAATCAATCTGGCATACCTGACTCCATGTTCCTTGGCGATGTTTCCTCTACGGATGGTAAGATAATCTGTGAACTATTTAATAAGCATTTCTATTCAGTTTTTGTACATGGTAATATTCCTAACGGGTTTCATAATAATTTCTCAGAAGTCGAATTAGATAGTGATGTTAATCTGGGTTCTATTCACATATATCAGGAGGATATATTTTCTTATCTTAAATCACTTGATGTTAATAAGTCTGCAGGACCGGATGGCGTTCCTGCCTTATTTCTTAAAAGATGTAGCAGTCAACTAGCTAAACCGATCCACCTGCTGTTCCTACGTTCTATACAATCAGGAGTCATGCCTAAACTTTGGAAATGCTCTTATGTTGTACCTATCCATAAGAGTGGCAATAAACATGATATAAGTAATTATCGCCCTATCTCTAAACTTAATATCATACCCAAAATGTTTGAAAAAATTATATATGATAAGTTATTTACTAAAATTAGACCTTTAATAATACAGGAACAGCACGGTTTTGTAACTAAAAAGTCTACTGAGACAAATTTGTGCGAGTTTGTTGATTTCTTACATAACGCCATGGAACAGGGTCATCAGGTTGATGCCGTGTATACCGACTACTCCAAGGCTTTTGATAAAATATCTCATGATATTCTGTTGCTGAAGCTTCGAGCAGTGGGTATACATGGTGATCTGCTTCGCTGGATAGATTCTTATTTGCGACATCGTAGTCAGGCTGTTACGATTAAGGGATTTTGTTCCACCTTTGTCCCTGTGCCATCTGGGGTCCCTCAAGGCTCTCACCTCGGGCCCCTCCTCTTTAATATTTTTATTAATGACGTAGTAGCCAATTTCCAATATTCTAAGTGTCTTCTCTACGCCGATGATAAGAAAATCTTTAAAATCATAAAATCACTTGATGACTGCATAGAATTACAAAATGATCTTACTCGGCTGGTTTCTTATTGCTCTCATAATTTTCTAAATTTAAACATTAGTAAGTGCAATATTATTACATATACACGTAAAAGACAGCCTATCACTTTCAATTACAAACTTAATGATCAAACAATCCAAAGAGTTAATGTTATTAAGGATCTGGGTGTATATCTTGACAGTAAGTTGGTGTTTAATTTTCATATAGAAAAAATTACAGATCAAGCATATCGGATGTTGGGATTTGTAATGAGAGTCGGTAATGAATTTAAAAATATTTACACCCTGATAATACTTTTTAACTCGCTAATTAGGCCATTGCTTGAATATTGCTCTTGTGTCTGGAACCCACGGTATCAAATTCACATCGATAACGTCGAAAGAATTCAAAATAAGTTTTTAAGGTATCTTAATTTTAAATCAATTCGTTTCCACCAACCTATTCCTAACAATCTGATATCACTCCAAAGCCGACGCACATTTAAAGACCAGATTATGTTGTACAAAATTATTAATAGCATTGTTGATTCGCCCTATCTATTAAGTAAGTTAAAACTTAGATGTCCCCGCCTCAACTTTCGTCATAATAATACTAAGTTGTTTTATTTGCCTTTATGTAAAACTAATTATGGTAGTAACTCCTTTATCATTAGATCTTCTAGAAAGCATAATGAACAATTTGCTGCTTTCGATATATTTTTTAATAACCCAAATTCATATAAAAAGCTTGTCTATGGCCTTAATTTGAGTTTAATTTAATTAGTTTGTGTGATTTTGTTAGTTTAATTCCATGATGTACTTTTTTATTTTTGTTTAAAAACCATTTTAATTGTGTTTCTATTCTATGTTTCATGTGTATACCTGTACCTCTTCTCTTTTTTTGTTCTAGTTTTTCATTTCATTTCTAACTGTGGCAACTTGATTGGTTTATGTTTATAACTATCTGTATATTTTTATAACATTGTTTGTATACTGTTTGTGCCTAAATAAAGATAAAATAAAATAAATCTATGATAGTTCAAAAGGTTAGACAGTTTGAATATGACCCTTAGCCATACTGTCCCACGGACGAGTAATCCTGAGAATGCGAGGCGATTTTCACGGTTAAGGGTCATATTCAAACCTCCGTAACTTTTGAACTATCGTACATAGAGCTATAAAATGCATGGCTTATTTTTGAGTAAATATCCTGTACTATTAATAAACAACAACAAAAATTTAGCCTAATGGGTCAGTTTTAAAAAAAAAGACAAATAATCTAAAAAATATACGAAAACACATAATGGTTTTTGTTTTTATCATCCTCTTTTGTTATTTTTTGATAAAGATATGGAATAAAATGTAGCATTTTTTATTAATTACCTTCACTTAGACGGACTAAATAATAGTCCAAGCCAGATAATCCCAACAACGCAATCCCATGGCTGAGCACGTCGAGCACTCCTCGCAATACAAGACGATTTTCTTAGCTAAGGATCATATTCAAACCATCGTAACTTTAGAACTATCATACATAAGGCTATAAGATGTATGATTCTTTTTTAAGTTAATATTCTGTACTATCAAAAAACAAGATGAAAAACGTAGGTTAATGGGTCAAATTTAAAAAAAAAATAAAAAAATGCAGAAAATATCTGTAAAAAAATATTGATTTTTATTTTTGTAATGATTTTTTGTTATTTTATAATTAAGATATGGAATAAAATCTTAAATTCAATAATACCCTATATTATTTACTTTCAAATGAGACATCTTTCATCTTCCTAAGACGTTTACATGGATAGCAATGACTAAATCAGTACAAGCACCCGCGCGTCGAGTTGAAAAAAACAAAATGGCTGCCATTTTGTAATGGAGATAGCTAGAGAAAATTGGAATCGTGATTTGTCGATAAAAAATACCATATTTTACTCCCTTAAAGTATCCGACATCGATGCCCGGACACCCTGTATATAAAACTCTTCCGTTACTGAGTGATGTACTAACTGACTGACAGACAACGCACAGCCGAAACTACTGGTCGTAGAGAGCTGAAATTTGGCACGTGTGTTTGTTGGGGGGAGTAGGCTACCACTAAGAGAGGATTTTTGGAAATTCCTCCTCTTGGGGAAGAAAAGGGGGGTAAATTGAAATCTACGTGGGTGAAATCGTAGGGCGCTGTTAGTAATGTATAATCCTTTTCTTTAGCTCAGATACTACATAGATGATGAATTAACAAATACTCGTATATTCCAGACGGTGGACAAGGCAGTATGTACGGAGGAGAGCGGCGCGGCGCGCCTGGAGGCCGTGCTGGTCGCGCTGGTGGAGCGCAAGGCGCGCGCATTGCACGCCGAGCACTCGCGCACGCATCCACTGCTCTTACTGCTGCGGAAATTGCCCGACGGTCAGTATTCTATAATATTTTTTCATTTTTACATGGGCTCTGGGATACGACACT
The DNA here is from genome assembly GCA_958496195.1 of Timandra comae. Classification (NCBI taxonomy): domain Eukaryota; kingdom Metazoa; phylum Arthropoda; class Insecta; order Lepidoptera; family Geometridae; genus Timandra; species Timandra comae. The sequence goes on from OY292360.1 coordinate 5,467,685, forward strand.
TTATTTTTCATTTTAACTATAATGTGGGTTAGTTTCTTTACCCTCTGAAAATGAAACATGTACAAAAATAAATATTATTCCTAGTTGCGTTTATCTAGAGAAAAGAAATAGGATATACCTATATTTTATCTGGAATCTAATTGCCAAGGGAATACTAATACCATCTTATTATACTATCCCAATTTATCTTGTTAGATACTCGTACTAGCCAAATCTATAATATCTAATCTACACACATCAAAAGTGTCTAGGGATCAACATATATTTTTGCAATAACTTTTCTCCTGATTGATATTAATTAAAATTTTCTTTAAGGATTCATCAAATAAAGTGTTTTCGTTTGTCACAGTAACGATAAACCAAGTCACCTTTGCATTAATAAAGAAATTTGCCAGTTTCCTAATAAAGGGATTTTTGACATTTGAACCACTAACATTAAAGTTCGAAAAAAAGACTGAAATAACAGTTTTCTTTAAAATTTTATTGGGTAACTTAAACAATTAATAATCTGTGTTTCTACCGCGAACACTAACAACACAAGAACATCGGTTTGGCATACTCAAAATGAGTTCATCCAAATCACGCTGTGGAATGGCCGCCCATGTTCGTTGCAACAACAAAAAAAGGTCTTCTTGCGACTGGATACCCTCCATATTCGGCAGAGCTCTTCTCTGTAGCATATCCCATGCATGCTCAATCGGGTTCAAGTCTGGCGACTGAGCAGGCCAGGGCAGGACATTGATGTTAGCTGCGGCGAGAGTCTGTCTTACAACTCTTGCGGTGTGCGGTCGTGCATTATCATGCATTAACTGAAATAAGGGACCGATTTGCACTTGTAGAGGAACGATGACGTCTGATACAATCGTCTCAGCATAAATTTGAGCGTTGAGGTTGCCTCTGATCCAAATCAACTCAGTTCTTCCGCCGATCCAAATACCCGCCCATACCATGATGGTTCCACCACTATAAGGATGGACTTCCTGGCAGGATTTTAATCGCTGTTGGCGTCCAGGGGTTCTCCAGTGTCGTATACGTCTTGTATCCGGTCTCATACCAAAACGAGACTCATCAGAAAAGCACACGAAACGCCATTGTTCTTCTGCCCAATTTCTGTGTTCAAGAGCCCATTGATATCGAATCCCACGATTGTGCATTGCTATAGGTGGTACCCGTAGCGGTCTTCGGGAATGAAGGTTCACCTAATGCAAGCGGTTTCTGACTGTTTGGTCGCTAATTAAGTTCCCTGAAGAGTGATGAAGCCGCACGGCTAACATCATGGCGGTTATTGTTGGAGCTCTTCGAGTTAAGATTTGAATGTATCGGTCTTGTCTCCGTGTGGTGCAGCGATACCGTCCTCCATGGCGCTCAGCCACGGTACCAGTGCTTCGGTAACGTGTCCAAAGTCGACTGATAACACTCTGACTTGTATTCAGAGCTAAAGCCACAGTACGTTGCCGGGAACCAGCTCCTATCATTCCCACGGCTCTGAGCATTTCTTCCCTGCTTAAATGACGTCGCCGCTCCATAATAACGTTGGTTTTAATCAGTAGTAGGGAAACAGTAGCACTAATAATGTCTTCAATGCGTTGTATGTTTTTATAGGGAAAATATTGACAGCTGATTTTCATCTTTTACTCGAATTTGATTCACAGTTCCTGATTCAAATTATGAAATGCACCAAAAAGGATCCATATAAATTTATAAAATCATAAATTTATTACAAAGCCACATCTCAATCTCAAGAAATCCGCATAAAAATGCTTGATCCCTAGACACTTTTGATGTGTGTATAATAACCTAATCCAAACTAACCTCCGCCGATATTAACTTCGTATCAGCTACTTTATCATCAAAATATGTAGCTTTCTCATGGTAAAATAATTCTAGAAATCGATGATATAGGTACTTCTTGAGATTACCTATAAACATAAGTTCTTTATTATATTCGTCAATATCGTGCTATCTCTCAATAAAACTCATAAGTTATGGCATTAACAAATCAACCAAAACCTACTGAGTAAAAGTTAATTAACCAAACGGGGCAGTTAATGAACCTATCATTAGTCGATACCATCTCTCATATCCGCACATCGGGAACATTATCAGATGATACATGTTCCTCCATGGAGATTAGTCCCATAATACTGTTGGATTTTATTGAGGGGTCATGATTACTTAGTAAACATAGTGAAGTATCGAACATATATGGTAATAGAAAAAGAAATCTACTATTTACATACTTACTATTGTACTTATGTCGAGTATTATGTTATTCTTCATGTCTTCAAAAAGTTTCTAGTTAGTAATCCTTGGATAAATAAATTAAAATATAAAGACAAACGTAGGTTTTGGAAAAAAATATACTTAGGGCTGATTTTTCCATCGCCAGATAACTTTATTCGACGAATAACTTTAAAATTTTGACAGTTATTTCATAAAAAATCTGTCAAACGTCAATTTTATTCGTCGAATAAAAGTTATCTGGCGATGGAAAAATGGCCCTTAGTGATAATAATTACTAACTGTGTGTTATTCTAGTTTTCATGAGGTTCCTAAAACTCTGAATTTATTTTCATAGCTTGATGTTATAAGCAAAGTATGTTAGTTAACACATCTTACCAGATTATCATACAATATGATGAACTTACTTATATTTCAGAGGAAGCATCAATCCTGGGCAGCCCGGGCGAGGAGCTACCATCGCATTGGTGTGAACACGAGATCGCTCGCCACAAACGCAGGAAGCTCAAACTGCAGACACGTCGCAGGTACTCATGAAGATAATATCTATGCTAGTTTTGAGCATAAATTAACTATATTGAATTGCTGTCTTTGCTGCTATTGTCACTTTGACTCTATGTCATTTGGATACATTTTCTAAAAACTGACTGAAATATGCGATTACAGCGACGCTGTCACCGGCACAGAAAAGATTGTGTCTCAATACTTGGTACAGTCAGTAGCAAAATCTTTTTATGACATTCTTAATGGGAAATGTAATTTTCCCTAAGAGAAATTTCGCGTTTGCTTATTGTGTGTGGTTTTGCGTAAATGAAATAAGATCTTTAATTTACGCAAAAATAAATTGAAACGGAGTAAGATAAGAACGCTCTAAAATGTATTGAAAGATAAACATTCTTATATGTATAATATTAAGCTTTGGTGAACATAATTATATATCGTACTTTTATGATAAAATTTCTCTGCGACATGAATAATATTGCGAAGTTTGATTGCACATATTAAAAGTCCTAGACTAGTACATAATATTTTAGTTTCTTTTTATCTTTCAACAGCAAAGAGCAACATGGTTCTGAGCATCTAGAACTAGAAAGACGGAAGAAAAGGAGACGCCGACGAAACCCCCATGGACACTCGCAGAAACCCCAGAAACATCGCACGTTGCTTGTATCAGCTATAGATGAACAGGCCAAAGTTATACATGTAAGATATTCCTTTAAAAACCTCCATTAGTATATTAAAAAACATTTTAGTCATAGACACTTACTCTCCGAAATTATATTAAACAAAAATTATAGTTATTGTAGTACAGCGCCATCTCTTGGTTGTGGTGCGTAAACGATTAAAAATAGAACCTTGTGTCAAAACGAACCTTCTCAATTAAAAACTTAATTACTCCTCCACTCCACAGATGGCGCTGTCTCAAACTTCTGTCTCTAGTGTTATTAATCAAACCGTTTAATGTTCGATGTTTAGTTCAGGGGGTAAATAATAGATGGCGTTGTAGCAATCATAATGTTTCACCTTAGGACATATTTATGGGCCACCTGTAGGGTGTGTTTGTTTGTGCATGCCATTTATCACTGTTACTGCTCTACTTACTCAAGTTATGCGAGCCTTGGTTTACGTTCAACATGTTTTGCCCCCACGTAGCAGAATGTTCCTTTTATGTTTCCATGCTGTATATTTAGGTCGTTACAGTTTGAACATTGTAGGTTATGCATTGATGAGAGATAGCTCAAAATATTTGTTACATAGCGTTATAATCCGTATATAGTATATTCTTATTTTTGCTTTTTCTGTTGGTAATTGTAACTAAGTAAATTACCTATTGAGCTAATCCTGTTATAAAACCATTTAAGCCGAGGAAGTTCCGCAAAATTCAGAATCGACCTCGCTTAGATTCAATAGTAAATATTCAAATATTATTAATTTTGTATAAATAAAAATATATGTTATAGTTTAATAATCCAGCTTTTTGATAAAACGGCTGGAAACACGAATTAAACAACTTCGCTCGATCATAAAATATTTTGAAATAGTCAAATTTTTCAAATTTTTCGATCGTAATTTCCATTTCATCTGGATAATATTAAACTTATATTCGTAAAAATTGCGTCAAATTATAGACAATGACATTTAGAATATAAAAAAACCGAAAAAATATCTAAAATTAATAATATAATCTAACAATAACACAATATTTCAATTTATATAACGACGCGGCGAGTGAGTTCCTCCGCAGTCCGCCGTTTGGCGTCAAGAAGGTAGGACCTGTGTGATTTTTGCCGGCTCGCTGCGTAAAAATACGCGTGTTTCGTGTTTATTAGTTAGGTTTGTACTTTCAGTGTAAATATTTTTGTTATTATTGTTTAATTAGTGGATTGTGTTGTAAAATAATTATAGGACATGGCAAATAAAACAAATAGAGTGAAAAGGAAATCAAAATTAAAAATTCGACGTAACACAAAAAGAATAAGGTAAGTTTATTTATTTCTTGTTATATTAGCAACAATGTAAGATAAAGTTGGTCCCGCCATTATGATTTTTCATTATGAATTCAATATTACAAACTGACACTCCAATAATATAGATAATATAGATAATGGACTAGGTCGAGATGATAATTGACAAAGAGCCACAGTATGACGTGTGCGAGGTATGAGTGTAGTAGGTAAAAAACGACCTAATATCATCCAGTAGCGTAAAGGTCGCTATGCCGGACTGCACATGAGAGGGTCCCGGGTTCAATTCCCGGTACAGTCAGCATTTGTGAGATGAGCATATTGGTTGGCTGTAGTCGTTGTATTACAACATGTAAGTATATAAATAAAATATGTAATGTATGTCAATGTCTATATATATATATGTTAGAGTCGGGGTTGTTAGCTGGTTGAAATTGCCGGTTCGGTTCGTACTTGATTTATTAATCACTTCATAGATTGACACAACTTTACTTTTTAATTACAATTTAACATTATAACACATTGAATAAATAAAATTATTGAATTTATAATAATGGTTGCTCGGAGATGTTCACTGCTCGAGCGCTCGCAGTGGAATGAATCGTCCGGCGGTGGGGCGCCCTCTTTTATAGGCGTGCGCAAACAAGTGAGTCATCGACAGCCGTTGAAGTTTTCAAATGAATTTCGTGCGCGCTAACATATATATATATTTAGGTATCAGGTTAAAAATTTATTTAAAAAAAAACAACACGAGAGTTAATAAAGTAACAATCAAATTTTAATAATAACAAATGAACTTATAATCTAAAATGTGGAACAAAATAATCACCAGCGAATAAAAATAACAAAAACTACTTACAGATTAACCGCCTTACAACTACCCACTTAAATACTAACACTTAACGTCCTTGAGCGATGTTACCTCTTCGAGCGACAAGCGACAAATGAGCCCGCTACTGAGTTGCGCGTTACTTTTATACCTTCCTTTTAAGGTGTTCCTTACTCGGCCTCTCCTGACGCTGGTTCGTCCTCGACCACATTCCCAATAGGTCCTTCTGAAGGGGTCTCACTCGCTTGGCCGCCTTCCTGACCTTCGTCTTCAAGTATTGGCATAGATGGTCCAGCTATAGCGCTCTGGTCACCATCAAGCCGATTTCCTGGTGATAAATTATCATCATTGCCGTCTGAAAGATGTTGTTAGCATTAGTTTAGAATCTAAGCTTCAAAATTACAGTAGTAAAGCAATGGAAGCGAGACAGGCACAACATGAACAGTAAGTAATGAAAGTAAAGATGTAAAATTGTAGGCGTCCCCACCATTTCACATCCTCACCGCATATTACCATTGGTGGGCGGCTAGCGCCGGTGCGACACACGCAATAATTGACGACTAACGTCAGAGGCGACTAACGCCGTTGCGACACACGCAATAATTGACGACTAACGTCAGAGGCGACTAACGCCATTGCGACACACGCAATAATTGACGACTAACGTCAGAGGCGACTAACGCCGTTGCGACACACGCAATAATTGACGACTAACGTCAGAGGCGACTAACGCCGGTGCGACACACGCAATAATTGACGACTAACGTCAGAGGCGACTAACGCCGGTGCGACACACGCAATAGTTGACGACTGGCGTCCGTGGCGACCAACGCCGGTGCGACAAACGCAAGTGACGACTAACGTCAGTGGCGACCAACGCCGGTGCGACAAACGCAAGTGACGACTAACGTCAGTGGCGACTAACGCCGGTGATGATCAGTGAGGGTGCGGTCAGAACCCCCATGAAGCAGCAGTCCACGAGATGCCGTACGCATCCCAGCGAGTGAAATCAGGTCACTCTCACTGCTACTTCTGAAAAATCATAATTAATCGACAAAGCAAAGCGATTAAACAGTTTGAGAACCTTACCATCGAAAAACATGGCACAAGTCTCGGGGCACCACTCGCCTTTCCATGGGACCATGTATTGGGCGGCAGCTTGAGTCAATTTTCCCTTGCTACCGCTAAGTAACTTCAGCTCATAACGCCCGTTTGGTAGAACCTTAGTGATTCGATATGGCCCCCGCATTCCAGGATCCAGCTTGCCAGTCGATTGCGAGTATTTTATGACGAAGGCTAGATCGTCAACAGCATATGTCCGTGGCTGATGTCTTGATTGATTTACTGAAGAATCTTGATTTTCTTGATTCTTTCGGAGAAGTTCAGCGGCACGGTTCCTGTTGACTTCTCTCAGAGCTTCCCGGTTATTCATAGGGCTACTTACGGCAACATCTCTTACCAGAGAGCGTATGACTGGAGTCGTGGCTTCAGTACCAATCATTAAGCTGATTGGGGAGGCTCGGGTGGTCTTTTGTTTAGTGATATTAAGGACCAACTGGAGTTTCCAGAGGGTTTCAGACCAGGAGGCATTACGGTGACCAACTTCGACGCGTAGCATATTAAGGACAGTTCGTACATACCTTTCCACTTGTCCATTTGAGTTGTGCATTTCTGGGGTAATGTAATGCAAGTCAGCCCCAAGTTCAGACACCCACTGGACAAAGCTTCTGGCTTCGAACATGCGGCCTCGATCGGTGACCAGTAGCTTTGGAACGCCAAATAGAGCAATAGCCTGTGTCATTACCTTTTGGAGTTCCGTGGCGTCCTGATGATACATCGGGTATAATAAGCAGAATTTGGTGAAGGAGTCTACTAATATCAGGACGAATTTGTAACCCTCAGAGGCTGGTAATGGTCCAAGTGCGTCTACGTGTACGGTGTCGAATGGAGTACTGGGCTTTGGCCAGGACGATATGTTTTGAAGTGGGGCCCTTGGCACCCGCTTCTTTGATACGCAGACCAAGCAATGTGAAACGTATTTCTTTACAAATTGGCGGAGATTAGGGAACCAAAAATGTTTTAGGATAAGGTGCAAAGTCTTATCTGAACTGATATGTTGGTGCTCGTCATGAAAGATACGCAATAAGCTTAGACGATGACCTTTCGGAATGTAGCACAGAAGACGCGGTTCTTCGCCGACAGATGTATACTTGTAGTACAGTAACTCGTTTCGTATGACGTAACGATCCGAATCTAACTGACCTTCCGATACTTTTTGCATCAGATCCCTAGTCTCGCCATCAGCAGCTTGCGCTATTTGTGCCCAATTACGCGGGTTAGATATTTGGTTAACCGTGGCTACTACTGGGTTTCTACTGAGGTAGTCGGCATGTTGCAGCATGACTCCTTTTCTGTACTCCATGGTGAAATGAAAATCCTGCAGGTATATCCACCAGCGGGCCACACGAGGGAGAAGGTCTTTCTTGCTTTGAGTTGATTTGAGGGCATTGCAATCCGTTATAACCTTAAACTGGATACCTACTAAGTAGTGGCGAAAGTGTTGCAAAGCCCTAACTACTGCTAACGTTTCTAACTCGTAGCTGTGGTACTTACTTTCAGCTCCCTGCGTGACCTTACTGAAATATGCTACAACATGTCTACTGCCATCAGGATGTGTCTGCATTAGTACGGCGCCATAGCCTGCACTGCTGGCGTCGGTATGAACCTCAGTAGAGAGTTCAGGTTTAAAGATAGTAAGAATAGGTTCGCTTGTCAAGCAGGTTATCAAGTCTTGTCGAACTTGTTCCTGTTCGGGACCCCAGTTAAACTGAACCCCTTTTCTAGTAAGCAGAGCAATGCAGGCCGTCTTAGTGGCGTAACCTGCTATGTATCTGCGAAAATAGCCCGCAAGACCAAGAAATTGTCGGACCTGTTTTACATTTTTAGGTGCAGATGAGTTCTTCAGGGCCTCAACCTTTCTAGCGCTCGGTCGCACTTGACCCCCACTTACAAGTCTACCTAAGTACTCGACCTCGGTAGTCAAAAAGGAACATTTCTTAATATTAATCGAAAAACCAGAACTCGTTAGTTTCTTTAGTACTTGCTCAAGTAACATAATGCCATCTTTTACCGTGTTGCTCAGAAGGAGCACGTCATCTATATAAACGAGCACGTTACCGGAAACAATGAACTCACGTAGGGTGTCATTGATAATTCGTTGGTAGACAATTGGTGAGTTTGTCAAGCCTAAATATTCGTAGTGCCCTTCGGGCGTGACGAACCCAGTGTAGTGAACGCACTCATCTCTAATTCTTATCTGGTGAAAACCAGTGGCCATATCAAGGCTTGTGAAGAATGTGTACCGTCCAAGGCGATCAATTTGATCATCGATGAGGGGGAGCGGGTACCTCTCCCTCTCAGTGACGCGATTAAGTGCCCTAAAGTCGACGCACATGCGGTCAGAGCCGTCTTTTTTCTTCACCAGAATTATGGGACTAGCATATTGGGATCGTGATTCCCTGATGATGCCCTTGTCCAAGAGATCCCCTATTATCTCGCGAACCTTCAGTTTCTCCCCATAAGATAACTTATATGGGCGGTAAGTTATTGGAATAGAACTGGTAAGTTTGATCTCCATCTCACCAGTAGTAACTGTGGTAGTGGCGGTACCCGAGATGAGGAAATTAGAGAAAGGCGCTAACACAAGCATTAGTGATTCCAAATCACGACCTAATAGCGGGGTTTTTACTAGGGAGCTTCCAATAGCCTGCACTTGATAAACTTGGCCAGGAACACTTTTTACGTGAGTGATATACTGATGGTATTTTGTGCGCACATACATAACCCCGTCACGGTTTAAGACGTCAGTCCCTATCACTATTGAGGTGTTCATGCAAGCCGACGGTACTACAACTAGATCAGCCTCTAATGAAATATTACTCAACTCAATGGTAACCGTAACAAAAGAAGTTGCAATAATTTCGTGTTCACTAACACCCTTTAAGGCACATCGTGTGTATTTAGGCTGGCACGAAAGAAATTTAAGGACGTTAGAAGAGATCAACGATATGTTGTGAGCGCCACTATCAATAAGCACGTCCATCGGTATGCCTTGGACGACCGCAGGAACTACATCACTATTAGAAAGGACTTTGGGTGCGCACAAATTCACATTTCGCTGGTTCCTTGTTCCCGACCTGTTCTTTACAAAACACTCGTCTACCGTGTGCCCTGTCTTTTTACAAAAAGTGCACGATACTGCGGACCTAGCAGCGGGAGCAGTGCTCGTATTCGGGATACTATTGGGATGAGTATGTCTGTTTTTATTACATTTACGACTCGGATGTCCGCGTTGACCGCAGATATAACATTTAATTCCCAACCGCGAAGGCGTTTGGGGTTTAACGTGAGAGTTGTTAGTCTTAACACGACTTGGTTTGGTATAGATCGATAGAAACGAGACTAAATCTCCGGCTGCTAAGTTCGCGTTTGCTGCTGCGGCTCTAATTTGAGGGTTTTCGATACCTCGTATGACTATAAGAGTCCTAAGCTCTTCAGATAAACCCTTAACTACACGCAAACGCAACAATGTACGTCTCGCATACTCAGCGTATGTCGAGTATTTGTCGGATGTCGTGTTCATACATTCAAATAGAATGTTAGCGTAGTCCAACTTCCGAGGACAGAGAGGTTTAAATTCGTCTTTAAAATTTGACCAAGTACGGTCACTTGTGACCCATTCATTTAACCATATTTTGGCGTCGCCTTTTAAGCACGATGCCACACGCGATAAACACTCATGATCCCCCCAGCCGTTCGCAGCCATGGCACGGTCGACCTCCGAACACCATAAGTCGATGTCATGTATGGACGGATCAAAGACGGACACGAAATAATCACGCGACTTACTTGGCCTTAAGGACTTAATGGCTTCCGCCAGAACAGTAATAGAAGAAGGTGACATGTTGTCAGGACCGCGAACTGCAGGGTCATGATCATAAGTGGGTGGTAAGCCCTCGGAATTGTTCACGCATGTCTGAGGAACATCGCTCAAGTTAATTAAACTATTCGCGCACAACGCGGTACTACTATTACCGACCACGTGATCGTTCACTACAGGCACATCTCCTACAACACTACTACCCGGACCAGCTATAATATCGGGGGTCGGCGTCACGCCACTATTGCTAGACTGTTCAACAGCGTTTAGTCTCACTAAGATATTATTCAGAGTATCCTGTAGCGAGTCGCCACCCACTGAACACGGCACTGGTGAGCGTCGCGAAGGTGTCCTGCGAAAACTTCTCGACTTACGATGACTGTCGTTGCGCCCGTGCGCACTATTCCCCGAGTCACCCCGCCTACGAGACTCGCGGGCAGACCGGCTCCGTGATCTATTACGTGACTCGCCGCGAGCCCTACGAGACCTACGTGAACTAGGTGTTGATCTATCTCTCACGTGACGTGATCTGCTTCTAATTTTAGATCGATTACGATTTGTTTCCTTAGGCATGCTTATTAGAGGCAATAAAAAATAAACAATATTTCAACCAAAGTGAAATAAAACAATGTAAACAGGGTAATTATTTTGTTCCTTAATGACCGAATAAATAGAGATCTTTATCCCACTTCTGAATTTAGGTATCAGGTTAAAAATTTATTTAAAAAAAAACAACACGAGAGTTAATAAAGTAACAATCAAATTTTAATAATAACAAATGAACTTATAATCTAAAATGTGGAACAAAATAATCACCAGCGAATAAAAATAACAAAAACTACTTACAGATTAACCGCCTTACAACTACCCACTTAAATACTAACACTTAACGTCCTTGAGCGATGTTACCTCTTCGAGCGACAAGCGACAAATGAGCCCGCTACTGAGTTGCGCGTTACTTTTATACCTTCCTTTTAAGGTGTTCCTTACTATATATATATATATATTATATATATATATATATATATATATATATATATATATAATTATGTCAATATTTCAATATCTGTATGTGTTAGTACCCATAAGCTTTTTGGGGATAACTATTGGTGGTTAAATATGTCCTGATATCTATTTTTTATTATCACTTACTATGCTAGAAAGGTATACAAAGATACGATACCTAATAAATATTTTTTTATAGTTCTTCAATACCAAGATCTGAAAATGGTCGTTATAAGAAAACATACGCAAATGGAAGGTATGTATGTGATTTCTATTATACACAAATAGTTCCCGTAGGAATTCCGGGATAATATGTAGCCTATGTCAAGTTAAGTCTATAATGGAAAACGAAATTGTTCCATTAGTTTCGAAGCCTATTCATTACCATCAAACAAAAAATCCTTCCTCTTTGACAAAAAAGTTGCACCAGTTAGATCATCTGTGTATATATTTTTTTATTTGATCGAGTGGTGTAGTTGGTAGTGGCCCTGGCTGCTATGCCGAAGGTTACGGGTTCGATTCCCGCTCAAGACAAACAGATGTGCCCCAATATTATTTATTTAATTTAATTGTGTAAAATAGTGCAAATCTCCGTTGCTGAGTGCAGTTGTATGTCGTAGATAACGGACCTACCTGGAAGCCATAACGAATGTAAAAAAAGACGAAACTGTACAAATAAACACAAAATTAATTCAATTGACAATCACCTAACGAAAACTACCTCTTTTTACAGCCCAGCTGTACAAACTGTCGAGGAACCACAGGCTAAAATAAACACAAGTGAAGACCGTATTGTAACTCCTGCGAATTTAAATAATACTAAGTAAGTAATAATAACTTTGAGGGTATTTCATTTAAAATCCCGTAAAAATCAGTCACGCCATTTCAGAAATTAGCCGAAACAAACAAACAGACAGACAGACAGACAAAAAATATTTTGGTGTGTCTACCGTATCCTACTATAATATTATAAACTAGCAGCGCCCCGCGGTTTTACCCGCGTAGTTTCCGTTCCCGTGGGAATACTGGGATAAAATGTAGCCTATGTTACTCAGGGTGAATGTAGCTTTCTAATGGTGAAAGAATTATTGAAATCGGTTCAGTAGTTTCGGAGCCTATTCGTTACATACAAACAAACAAACAAACAAATCTTTCCTCTTTATAATATTAGTATAGATGTGAAAGTTTGTGAGTTTGGATGTTTGTTACTCTTTCACGCAAAAACTACTGTATCGATTTTGATTAAATTTGGTACAAATATTCCTTACAACTAGGAATAACACTTGGGATACTTTGTATCCCAAAATTCCCATGGGATTGTGTATATGTAATCGTATGTTTTATTGTAACTTTTTGTAGTCGCAAATCGTACCAATAGATGGCGCTGTTACTTAATTTTTAACACACGATGGTGAATTGTGCCGAGATTGTATGATATTGATACTACGAGCTACGCATCCTCGCGGGAGCGGGTACTACGCGGGTAAAACCGCGGGGCGCTGCTAGTATACTATATTCCTAACCATGTAGTAAGCAGCGGTTATTTCAATATTACAAACTGACACTCCAATTTTATTTATATATATATATATTATATATATATATTATTAAGAAATATTTCAATTTTATTTATATATATATATATACATATTATTATATTATTATTAAGAAAACAAACAGTTGCACATGAGAGGGTCCCGGGTTCAATTCCCGGTACAGTCAACATTTGTGAGATGAGCATATTGGTTGACTGATATTATATACAGGGTGTCCGGGCATCGATGTCGGATACTTTAAGGGGGTAAAATATGGTATTTTTTATCGACAAATCACGATTCCAATTTTCTCTAGCTACCTCCATTACAAAATGGCAGCCATTTTGTTTTTTTCAACTCGACGCGCGGGTGCTTGTACTGATTTAGTCATTGCTATCCATGTAAACGTCTTAGGAAGATGAAAGATGTCTCATTTGAAAGTAAATAATATAGGGTAATATTGAATGTAAGATTTTATTCCATATCTTAATTATAAAATAACAAAAAATCATTACAAAAATAAAAATCAATATTTTTTTACAGATGTTTTCTGCATTTTTTTAATTTTTATTAAAATTTGACCCATTAACCTACGTTTTTCATCTTGTTTTTTGATAGTACAGAATATTAACTTAAAAAAGAATTATACATCTCATAGCCTTATGTATGATAGTTCTAAAGTTACGATGGTTAGAATATGATCCTTAGCTAAGAAAATCGTCTCGTATTGCGAGGAGTGCTCGACGTGCTCGCCCATGGGACTGCGTTGTTGGGATTATCTGACTTGGACTATTATTTAGTCCGTCTAAGTGAAGGTAATTAATAAAAAAATGCTACATTTTATTCCATATCTTTATCAAAAAATAACAAAAGAGGATGATAAAAACAAAAACAATTATGTGTTTTCGTAATTTTTTTAGATTATTTGTCTTTTTCTTAAAAACTGACCCATTAGGCTAATTTTTATTGTTTATTAATAGTACAGGATATTTACTCAAAAATAAGTCAGGCATTTTATAGCCCTATGTATGATAGTTCAAAAGTTACGGAGGTTTGAATATGACCCTTAACCGTGAAAATCGCCTCGCATTCTCAGGATTACTCGTCCGTGGGACTGTATGGCTAAGGGTCATATTCAAACTGTTTAACCTTTTGAACTATCATAGATACCCTAAGTAAATATGCTGTACTATCAAAAACAAAGAAAAAAGTAGCTTAATGGTAATTTTTTAAGAAAAAGACAAATAATCTAAAAAAAATACGAAAACACATAATTGTTTTTGTTTTTATCATCCTCTTTTGTTATTTTTTGATAAAGATATGGAATAAAATGTAGCATTTTTTTATTAATTACCTTCACTTAGACGGACTAAATAATAGTCCAAGTCAGATAATCCCAACAACGCAGTCCCATGGGCGAGCACGTCGAGCACTCCTCGCAATACGAGACGATTTTCTTAGCTAAGGATCATATTCTAACCATCGTAACTTTAGAACTATCATACATAAGGCTATGAGATGTATAATTCTTTTTTAAGTTAATATTCTGTACTATCAAAAAACAAGATGAAAAACGTAGGTTAATGGGTCAAATTTTAATAAAAATTAAAAAAATGCAGAAAAAATCTGTAAAAAAATATTGATTTTTATTTTTGTAATGATTTTTTGTTATTTTATAATTAAGATATGGAATAAAATCTTACATTCAATATTACCCTATATTATTTACTTTCAAATGAGACATCTTTCATCTTCCTAAGACGTTTACATGGATAGCAATGACTAAATCAGTACAAGCACCCGCGCGTCGAGTTGAAAAAAACAAAATGGCTGCCATTTTGTAATGGAGGTAGCTAGAGAAAATTGGAATCGTGATTTGTCGATAAAAAATACCATATTTTACCCCCTTAAAGTATCCGACATCGATGCCCGGACACCCTGTATATGCTTAGTGCAGTTGTATATTGTAGGTTAATGGACCTACTTGGAAGCCATAACGAATGTAAAAAAAGACGAAACTGTACAAATAAACACAAAATTAATTCAATTGACAATCACCTAACGAAAACTACCTCTTTTTACAGCCCAGCTGTACAAACTGTCGAGGAACCACAGGCTAAAATAAACACAAGTGAAGACCGTATTGTAACTCCTGCGAATTTAAATGATATTGAGTAAGTAATAATAACTGACGGTATTTACAACTTCAGAGTTAAAATCGACAGAGTTAAACGTCCGACATGTGTCTGTCAATATCTATAAATAAAATCTGAAATTAAAAAATAAAGCATAAATCTTGTGGAAATTCATAGAGCTACAAATAATATTTTTTGTGTTTCAGATGTGATGTGGAGAGTATTAACAATTATTCCTTGAGCATTGAATTGGAAGAAGAAGAATCACATAATTTTGTCAGTGGACGACGATTAGTGGATATATTATTATCTCATGGCCCAACTCCAAGAAAAAGCACATCATAATAATTTATTTAATTGCGGAGTAGGACATTTTAAGTTAATAGGGGAAAAACGGACCGGATTAATATCAAAATTTAAATTTGAATGTTCTGTATGCCGAAAACAAATTATGATTAATTCGGAAAATAATAGTGCAGACGATGTCGATTTAAATGTTGCAGCCACTAGCGGAATTATAGCTGCCGGTATTGGATATACACAATTTGAAGAAATTTTTTCTGCAATGAACGTACCTGTATTTTCATCTAAATACTATTTAAAACATCAAGATATTGTTTATGCTAATTGGGAGAGAACAGCAACTGAATCTATGGCCACGGCTGCAGAACGGGAAAAAGCGGCTGCCATTGTGGACGGTAACGTGAAAAATGGAATACCCCTTATCGACGTATATGTTGATGGAGCTTGGGGGTTAAGGTCTTATGGTAACAATCATAAATCTAATTCTGGCGTAGCAGCCATCATAGGGAAACGTTTCAAGGAGGTAATTTATATAGGGGTCAAAAATAAATATTGTAGTATATGTGCCAGATGTCAAGACACATCGCTTCCAGCCAAACCTCATACTTGCTTTAAAAATTATAATGGACCCTCAGGTAGCATGGAGGCTGCTATAATTCGTGAAGGATTTTTATCTTCTATTGATATGTATGGTGTTATTTATGCGCGAATGATAGGAGATGGGGATTCTTCAACTTACCAAAAGGTATTACAAGCAAAACCTTATGATCAATATCACCACACAGTTGAAAAAATTGAGTGTCGAAACCACATTTTAAGAAATTTTTGTAACAAATTGAGAGCAATGATAAAAGACACTAAATATCCAATTAAATATAGAAAAAGTCTTACAAATGAAAAAATCATGAGTATGAGAAAAATGATAGTAAAATCAATAAAATTTCTAAAAAACTCAGTCAATAAAAATATATCCATTAATTTGTTACATAAAGATATCACGAATTCGGTTGCCCATGCTTATGGGGACCATAGATTATGTTATGATTACAATTGCTCCAAAGACAAAGATCTTCGTAATAATACCTTAAATCATATAAATAATACCACATTTTTATTAAGAATAAATGCTATAGTAGCTACTGTAGCAAGCAAATCACGAAGTCTCATCGAAGACGTGGATACAAACGTTGTTGAGCGCTTTAATAGCGTGGTTGCCAAATTTATTGGAGGCAAAAGAGTAAATTTTTCGCAAAGACGCGGCTACCAAGCAAGGTGCTCTGCTGCTGTTGTATCTTTTAACAATGAATCTGCCATTTCAACAGTACAGAAATCTTTTTTGGGGAAAAGTCCCAAGGGAAGGGTCAAAGAAATTGAGAAAAAACGCGCTTTAAAAAGAAAATTCAATAGAGAACATCCCACTAAAAAGAAAAGGCTATTTGACAGAAATTCTGATCACAGCTATGGACCTACAAGTTCAGCTCCTGACATGAACCCCGAAGAACTAAAAAAGGCAAAAGAAGATTTTCTAAACAACTTGAAAACTATTACATCCGACAAAAACAAAATAGAAAGAAATACTGTCCTCCAAAGGGATTCATCAGAGTGGATGGAACTAAGAAAACATTTAATCACCGCGTCAAATTTTGGCCCTATTTGCAAAAAAAAGAAATCCACTAGCACAGCAAATGCTGTAAAAAATATATTATATAAAAATAATATCAATTATATTGCAGCAATAGCACATGGAGTCGAAAATGAGAAACTGGCTTTACAGCAAATGCAAACGCAAGAAAATATTATAATACAGCCCTGTGGCCTTTTCATTGACACCAATTATCCATTTATCGGGGCCACACCCGATGGCTTAGTAGGTGAAGATGCCATTGTGGAGATTAAATGTCCTCTCACAGCAGCAAAGGAAGGAATTGATGCTGCTATCAAAGAAAACAAAATACAGCTGTATAAATATAATAAAACAAAACAAATCAAGACCCTAAACAAAAATAGTAATTGGTTTTATCAAATACAGGGTCAGTTACACGTCACCGGTCGACATAAATGTATAGTTGGGGTGTGGTCTAGACCAGACCAACCTTTGTTAATAGACTATATATATAAAGACGACATTTTTTGGAAAATAAAAATGGAAACCAAAATTGTAGACTTTTATTTGAACCACATTTTGCCTGAAATTGTGGATTCAAGGCAAATTCGCGGTATGCCTCTAAGGGACATTACACTATCGCAAAATAAATAAATAGCTAATTGGCATTATTGGTTTTATTTTATTCCTTTATTAAATATTTTCAGAATGTTATTGTCTATACTAGTTTTAAGTTTATTTGTAACCGATTTAACTAATTTTATCACTATTGGAAAGATACCACGTATCAGCGAGTGACATAGACTTTATTTTATCCCTGTATTCCCATGGGAATGGGAACTACGCGAGTGAGGCGCAGGTAATAATATTTATTATTTAGATTTAAAGATTTACTTATAAGAATAAGATTTTAATATATTGAATTTCCGACTGAATAGGCCCAGCCTTAGCAGTAACTAAAGTAGGTAGGAGTTTCACTATAGAACATAAACAAAGAAATAAATAACAACATTATTATTCTCTCCATCATCTCATAACATTAACTGACCCCTAACTAAGTTTGTGACTTATATCTAGGGTATCAGAAACTACCCATACACTCATTCACACACACACCCACACGTTCACACGAATATTCACCCCGCGCGGGAATCGAACCCGCAACCTTACGGATGGCAGTCCTGCACGGTGACCACTCTGCCATCGAGGTCGTCAATAGAAGTAGCAAAAAATAAATTAAATAAATAAATAAAATATAGTACCTACTAATAATATAGGTAGATAATATATTTGTACATATTTTATGTTTTTCTATATAAGTAGGTAGATACTAATGTGCACGAAAGGTTTTAATAAGGTAGTAGTGTTTTTTTATTTAGATCACGAAAAAGTCGATTCTAATACATATTGATATCTTTCAATATTAATAGTCCTACTGCGTGATCGGCTCTACTGTGGCTTTACTGAGTCGCGAGGTCGTCGACCGGACCGCGCGAGTTACGTATTTGCGCGCGCTATCTGTGTCATAAATGAATACGCTACACGCAGCTAGCGCGGGGTCTGAGGTAGCTTAAAATACCTAAAGTTGTGGAAGCTCGTCGCCTTAAGTACAAACATCCACGAACTTAAACACTTCTCGGCTGATCAAGTGTATGAGAAAGTGCACAGTTTCTGATACCCTAATTACCGGGACATCATCATCATTATCAGCCTGTGTTCGTCCACTGCTGGACGTAGGCTTCTCACAACTCGCGCCAATGTACCCAATCGGCGGCGTATTACAGAAATTACAATAAAAAGATAATAAAGTTATGTTAATTTTAAAACCGAACAATATTGTACCCAGGTACTAGACCCCGATGAGCTGCCCCGACGCGCTCGCTACACTATCATGGTGACAGCGTGCCTACTTCTCTTCCTGTGTCTGTTACTGGTGGGAGTCACTCTCAGGATGGCCCCACTCATTGATGATATGGGTAAGTCTTGGCTTATTAAACTAAGTTATGATGTAGGTTGATACCGCAGCAGATAATCTTAGAAACTTGAAACGTTATAACTTGAAAATTTGATATCTAGGGATGCCGATTTTGTATGTCATGTCTATGTATGTGAAGACTGTAGGTATAACTTCCAAGTAGCGTGTTGTACACTGTACCTTTATGAGCACGCGTGTTGCTTATCATCAGGTGACCACCTCGCTCGTTTCATCACCTGATCACATAACAAAGTAGCAAAACTATACTTATAAATCGACACAAGGTGCGAAAAATACATCTCGTAGAAGTTACGAGTATATCATCGGCTGCACCCCCGAGCTCTATCGAAAGGTAAGTGAAAACTGAGACACGACAAGGTAAGTAACAGGTAAGTTAAAATTCTAAGTGGTTTACGTAGGTACCCACCACACATGTCGTCCTCCTTGACGTGTCCGTCAATGGCGAGCCTCGGCTTAGTGAGCTCGGTCGTGAGCTCTGATATGGCTTGCAAAGCCAAACTTCGTCTTGAAGGACCTATTGCTCGGCGCACAGTACAACTGGCCTTCAACGTTGTAGGTGTAGGCATAGGAAGGTACCTACCACACATAGTAAAATAACAACTATAAATATCTAGGTGACCAGGCTCTGAGACCTGGTTTGAAATCCTGCACTATAACTGTCATCGATATTGATAGAGCCTTTTTTAAGATCGTTTGGGTTCGTTGTAATAATCGAGGAGCGATGAAATTTATTTTTGTATAGAGATAGTTGGAGACCTAGAAAATGACACGCTATCCTAGCATATGTGGCGACATCTACACACCACATAAGCAACTACTTACTAACAGCGCCATCTATCTGCATCTGAGGGAAATAACTGAAGAGTCCTGAATCGCGTAAGCGAAATTTACGGCGCAATTGACTATGTATACGAGAGCCCGACTACAACCGTCGGGCAGCTGCCCACCAGACATAACACCCGTCTGGTCGGAGGATCCTCCCTTTTCAAATGGGGACTCCCATCCCCATACATATAAATCGAACCGAAACCACGAGTGCTACTAGATTTCCTATAAGTTTGTTTAGTAAAACACAGATTTTTAATCGCATGAACGGACATGTAAAAGATATATCTCAAGGAGACTTTTTCCAATTGAAACAAGCAGATTTTTTATTAATAAAATAAACAATAGGAATCATCATAGTGAATTCTATCAATACGTGCTATACCAATAGCATTTCGGCACAACTCAAGGCTCTACAAAATAATAAGTATTTGTACATAGGTATTTCTTTTACACATATATTTACATTACGTGACTTTTCGTGTTTCTGTCGAATCAATGTATTTTCCTTCTTCCTTTCTTCATTTAGTTAATCTTCTATCGAATATTAATGTCTCCTGTTGTCAAGGGCTTAATGAAAAAGCGGCCAATAGAAGCATAATCTATCGATAAATGCCTGTAAGTATAAAAATATTTGCAAGTAGCTTCTCGAAGGTTCTACGAAGGATGGTAAATAAAACCTTACAAGGGTCGACATTGAGCCGTGTTCAAGACTTAAAGTAGGTTAAATTGAGCGATTTTGTGTAATATAAATACTTTTTACCACATCGTGTAAGCTTTTAATATGAATTTTAATTTATTAAGTATTTAAAATCTCTCTTGATGTTTTGAAATTAGGTACAATTTAGTTATGTTTTGTATAAAGTAAGACGTTTAACACTGGTCTACATAGGATAAATCAAGGGATTCGATTTTTAAATTAATCTTTAAACAATAAATTGCGCAAACAATTTTTATATTTTAAAGAAGGCATAATTATTTAAAGCCGTCAATAAGATAGATTAAAGTATATGTCGACTTATAAAATATACAGATTGTTTGTGCAACTGAGTGTAGGTCTTTAATATTTAACGATTGCTAGTTAATTTGTCATTAGGTATGTACTTTATATTTATACGCCGAAAATGTTCCCTCGTTAAACGCAGACTTCTAGCAAAGGCGCTTTTCTTATGTCGTAAATTAACTAATTGATAATGCACTTAAATAAAGGTTCATCTGCATTTAATATGGATGTATAAAAAGAAGTAAGTACTTATGTAATATTTTAGAATCTTTATTCCACTTGATTCTGTGTTATGGGTTCATTACCAATACATAATATAATTCGAAATATAAATGGAAATAAACTGTTTTAATTTACTTTGCAACTTGAAATCAAAAACATTAATTAATTCACAACTTCGCAAAGTTTTTTTACAACAAAGAAATCGAAAGAACAATGTAGGTAACGAAAAATCAGTCTTAAGATTAGTTTTGTATCGACTTTTTTTCTTGTAAAGACGATACAGAAAGTTTGGGTGTTCGTCTTATTAAAATAAAAGTATTGCTAACGATGTTGCTTCAAGTTTTTTTATAATTGCAAAAGTGGAAGAAAGAAATAATAAATGGATTGTATGAAAATACAATCCATTTATTATTTTATGTGAGAAATTACATGTGAGAGAAAGAGTGAATATTGAGATGACGTATGATGGAGAAAAATGGAAGTGAAAACCAATTTATGCCTTTTGTATAGGTATATAAAGGATATTGTGGTATGGAGACAAGATGATGTTGACTTATCTTTAACTTATACTCGTACTTATCTGTTGGTGGATCTAATTGCTGTAAATAAAAAAATAAAATTTGAAAATGACGCCTAGGTATAGGCCTTATTGCCCAATGCGTAGGGGTCGGACCTTTTTTTGAAAATAGTAGATAACACTTAACTTTTTTACAATAATAATAATAAAAAGCAGTTGAATTAAGACATTACAAGGACATTACAAGATAAGACTTGACACGTCAGCAAATCAATTTATATGTATTTTCATGGTCACATCATGCTTCCGATCCCGATTTTCATTAAACTTAAAGTATACATAAAATGAGCACCTTTTGAGCACCAATTTCTATTTCAATCTACAGTTAAACATCAATAGAAACTTATAATTGATTCCATGAATACTTAATTCTTAATAACATTCTCATTAATTAGGTATAGTGTAAAAGCTGAGAGCGAAATTCCTCGACGCATTACTTCATATAATAACATTATTAATTATTTTTGACAGTAACATTGACATAGAAAATACATTACTGTGACATGGTATGAAGTTAATTTTATATACAAAATCTATTTGTATTATAATTTAATCATTAAAGGTATTAGCTTTCGAACAATACGGACTAATGAAAACCTAAAAGGTTTCATACTTATTAATTAGAACAATAGCAACCACTTTAATAAATCTATTAATAATTTTAGGTAGAGTAACGTTTAAATGTACGGTGCGCGGTAACTTACAATTCTATTAGCGGGAACATGGTTACTGAATATTAACATACGAGTACGTTTCGTGTGGCATGTGTCTATACGTTTATGACTTACTAAAAGCGCCCCGCGGTTTCACCCGCGTAGTTCCCGTTCCCGTGGGAAAACGGGGATAGAAATCGGTTCAGTAGTTTCGGAACCAAGAACGAAAACAAATCTTTCCTCTTATTATATTAATGTAGATTAAAAAGGAGGATACGTTTCTAACCAACTTAAAAGAGGAGACACTCTATTTGTTATTTATGTTTGTTATCTCATAACCTCGTCATTTATAAACCAATTTGCTTTCAATTTATCTGATTGATTCTCAAGGAATAAAATAAAATAGAATTGTATTTTCTGTTCGATTGTTTTATTTGCGTAATACGGGAACTATTTGGTGCACAACGTAATGTCAACGGGAAAAGCTTTCGCTGTCAATTTAACGGGATATTTACGCGACAAACAAGAATTTTTCACATGATACTGTGAAGTGAAGCGTATTGTTCGGGCCATTCGGTAAACGATTTTATTTATCATGTCATACAATACCTACGTATATTATTGACTGGGTTAAAACAGACAATGTTATAATTGATTTCTTTGATTTACACGAACACTACACATCATCAGCTCATATATGTCCCCACCGAGGGGCTCGAGCCTACCTTGAATTAGTGATTAGGCCTTAGTCAACCACGCTGGCCAAGTGCGGGTTGGTTGACTTCACACACAAGCTTAGAATTTCTTCCCAGGTGTGTGCAGGTTTCCTCACGATATTTTCCTTTACCGTAAGAGCGTCGAAATTAACGTACGTATGAATTCGTAAATTGAAAACACATTGGTACGTGGCGAGACTGGTGGGGTTTGAACCAGGCACCTTCCGATCGGAAGTCAACGGCCTTAACCACTGCGCCACCGACGCTCTTAATTGAACACTACACATTGAAATAAAACACATTTTCCACCACAGACAATGTTGACAAAATAATATATGAATGTAGGTAATAATTCCTATTTGTTCTCGTGGAGTAGTCTAAGAAGTTATCAATATTTGTACCAGAAAATGCTCCGGGCTGTAGTGAATAATGTGGTGTTGTGAGCTTCGAAAATTAATCCTTTTGTTTACGTGAGAACAGCGTAAGAGAGAAAAATTGAGACGGAAAAGAAAGTAAGGAAATTACTTATATAAAATATTGCGTACACCACGATATTTACTATCCTTTGGATGTTTTTTAAGTTTATTTTTTCCTTAACCATATTTAGGTACACAATCAAAACCCCAATAGATCTTATTTTATAATTCATTTTCATAATATAATTAATTCAAAACAAGTCAAATACTTCCGCATAAAATCTCATCTTTTTAAACCAAGTGATGGTAATAATTACTCAACAATAAAACATATACTACAGTGTTCACATCTATACTAATATTATAAAAAGGAAAAAAAAAATGTTTGTAACGAATAGGCTCCGAAAGTACAGAACAGATTTCAAAAATTCTTACATCATTAGGAAGCTACATTCACCTTGAGTAACATAGGCTATATTTTATCCCTGTATTCCCACGCGAATGGGAACTACGAGAGTGAAACCGCGGGGCGCTGCTAATAAATGTATGTATATCCATATTCCCTTAGAGACATTTAACATCGTAAATAGGTTGTGGGTTAAAGCAGGAATTCCGTAAACTCCCTATACAAACCATGTTATGAATATAGGAATGGAATTTTGCATGCGATGTTCATGCCACATATAATTACGGACTATTCATTGCGCATTTTGAAACCAAACGAGATATTAAATTCATTGTGGTATTGATACTATATTAATAAACATACGGGTGTTAGAAATAAATTGAATACTACGTTTATGATATAAATATTATATATGTAAAATATTATGTATGTGTATTTATTTATTTTGTTATGATATTTTATATGTGCGCGTAATTTGAGAGGCATTACCTTACCATGATACAGTTTTAAACTAGTATGGGAGGTAAAGTCTCGATAATTGCGCTAAATGTATTGTAACAAAATGTTTATTAAATAAATTGAAATTGAAATATAAAGCTGTAAACTGTATATAAAGTTTTTTATCCTGGTCTTATTACAAGCTTTTATTTATACTTTTTAAACTTTCGCGATCGGAATTCATTGTTTGCATGATTAACAGGTCTTAATCGCGTATAACATAATTATTAAAATTACCTCGACGTTTCGACCTACGTCGAGGTAATTTTAATAATTATGTTGTTAATCATGCAAACAAAGCTTTTATTAATTTCACCTGTCCCGTTGTCTGTAATCAAATCTTACAACCCATTTTTCGACCACTTCTGGTTGAGCTGTTTGGCATACTCACTTAAGTAGGTAAGTCCTATGATAAGCTAAAAAAGCTTGTTTTTAAAAAGGTTATTTTAAAATTTATTCTTGTTTTGAAAAGAATATCAAAATTCTTTTGCCATTATGAGTGTGAATGAGTATGTATGTATGTAACTTATGGTAGAGTATGTGAGTATGAGTGTAAACTTGTTGAACTAAAATATATTCCATAAAAAAAAGAATCCTTATGAAAATAGGTTTGCATCTTCAAAATCTTCATCTTACTTAGATATATGACATTGCAAATACACCCCTATTTTGAAAATATGGGACTTATTAAAATCAGAATATCTGTAGCAGTAACTGAATCCATATATCCAATAAAAATATCAAAAATGATAGTCGATTACTTATCTTTAAAAAATACAAAATAAATGTCGTATTACCAGACGGCACACTAGCTATCAAGTATTCTGTGACGGCTCGGGTCGATGACCGCGCTCAGCTGTGTATCGCAGCGTTCGGTGTAGAATAACAATAAAATTCGGCGGGATTTTGAAAATCTTTGTCTTATCATAACTTTTTAAATAAAAGCAAAAGAAAAAAACTAACTTCACTATTATATTGTCACCCGTCGTTTACATTAGCTGTGAGATAAGGTATCGCAATTTCAAAATAAGGGTGTATAAGTACAAACTGTCACCACGTGTAGAACATAAAACTGTGTATGTGGTCAGCTAGGCTAGCATGACTTCGAAAACGCGATAGATACAGCGATTTATTGACCTCCAACTGTCAAAATTTGATAAAAATGCCCGCCATATTTAATTTTACCACATGATTAATTTTATGACATTTGGTCATGCTCGCGAAATCGATATAGTTATTAATTGACATCCAACTGTCAAAATATAATAAATATAGCCGCCATATTTAATTTTATCAAATCGTACTATGCCATATTCATTTGGTCATGCTCGCGAAATCGATATTATTTCGTGGTGTCTATATAATTTATCACGCACAGTCATGCTAGGCAGGCTTTGCGTGAAACCGTATATCCTTGTAAACTTAAGTGAATAAAATTGGTTTAAAAATTATCTAATTAAACTAATAGCATATCTTCTTATTATACGACCGCAAAAGTTTCATAATCTCACAGAATATCAGTATGAAGTTCGATAACGCATTTGAGACTTTTAAGTCGAAGTTAGTTTCCTCTTGTTTTTAATAAAAAATATATCAGCCTGCAACCCTATTTCTCGCAAACTGACATGGTGACCACTCCGCCATTCATATCGTTTATAAAAATGTATTCTTTTTAGCGTGTCGACTCCAAACAGATAAAAAAAATAAAAGAAATAATGATATTGCTTGTTGAATTGTATTGTTTAACAAATATTGTTTTCAATATGTTCTCATCATACGGTTTCCCTACTTGATAAGATCTGTTCCAATTTATTTCAGTTTCATGTTGCATCAAATATTAATTAAATGCATAAACATCAGACCAACACAAACATTATTGATATCAATATTAAACGAAAATACGAGACATATTCAATTGTGTGTGTTTGATGTTCAACTGATATGATATTATGTTTTGCGACTAATATTATGTTTCTAAATATGGAAATTAACACTAAATGTGATGAGATAGAATGCATATTAAAATAGCAAACAATTTTTTATGTATAACATAACATAATCATTCACTACATCATCTCATTATAGTAACTGACCCCTAACTAAGTTCGAAACTTGTATCTAGGGTATCAGAAATTACGCACACACTTATTCACACATACACCCAGACCGAGAGAGACATTTGTGGTTCACACAAATAGTCACCCCGCACGGGAATCGAACCCGCAACCTTACGGATGGCAGTCCGGCATGGTGACCACTCTGCCATCGAGGTCGTCGTAATTTTAATCGTATAATTTTGCCTTTTAGCTAATGGTTACTTAATTACGATTTAGTTAAACCAGTACCCATCTGCGAAGAAATTCTAAGGCCGTGTGTAAAGTCGACCAACCCGCACTTCACCAGCGTGGTTGACTAAGGCCTAATCACTCTAATTCAGGGTAGGCTCTAGCCCCTCAGTGGGGACATATATGAACTGATAATGATGATGTATAGACTATACTTAATATCATTAAGAGTTAGAGTTTTAAGAATCCAATAATAATAAATATTTTTCTTTTAAATAGTCCGTTTGTTGAAGAAGGCTTGTTAACGGGAGTTAAGCTATAAGACCCACCTTATATAGACATACAGATCAATAAGTAGATATTCTGCAAATGTAAACGTAGCGCATAAGAACATTAAAAGTTGTCGAAGCGTAAATCACTGGAATAATTACAAAAATTGCCAAACTTAAAACTTTATTAGGGGCGTTTGAAATATTACACTTTTCTCTAATTTAAAAACTACAAAATTGCAAAGTTTTCCTTACAAATCATGATAAAAACTTTACCATATATTAATGCTATCTTTTAAAAGAAGAAAAAGAAAAGATTACTCAATAACAACTCCATATTTTTAAAGGAAGATTATGTGACTATAGAAATCAGGGGAACATTCTTGCATCTCCCCGCGTATAGTTAAAGTTTGCCAGTAGGTATGGCTTGTAATCATCTTCTATTCATCGCGACTCACTCTAGGGGCTTATATTTCCTTTAATATAATATTGTACGGAGACGAAACCAAACGTCATTTCTTATGGTATTTTATGACAAGATTTTACTATGAGATTATATTATAGTTTGCTTATTAGTTTGTATTTATTAATGTATTTCTTCGCATCTGGACTTGATTTAAAAATATGTTAAATTACTTTGAGTCATCTACGAGTACTATATAAAAATAAGTCGGGTTTTCCTTCCTGACGCTATAACTTGGGAACGGCTAGACCGATTTGGCATTTTTTTTCTTTTGTAGTTTTCTAATACTCTGTAAAAGGTTCTCATGTAAAAAAGTCTGGAAAATCAACGGGAAAATTGGACGTGAAAAAGCGTAAAAAAATAATTAAATTTAGTGTAAAAAATAACATGGAAATTTATGTAAGTAAGTTCATATAAAATCGTCAAGCGGTTATGTTTAAACATTTGAGACGCACAACTATTTACGTCGTGAACTAAAGTAGATTATGTTTTTGACATATTTCGTTGTTATTGCAAATTACGTCACCAAGCCGGTGTTTAATTAACGAATCTGAGATACGCGATGAATGGAACTCTGGCCGCGACAGTTCGCCTTGTTCGCGATCTCTATAGTAATATTAAGAATGTAAATTAGACTTGTAATTCCGTCAACACAATTTTACAATATTTTTCTTTATGTTTTCTTTCTAAAAAAGTTTTTTTTGCGATTTTTAAAGTAACAGTAGAGGCAAATAAATGTTTCTTTCACAATAAGTCCCGCGTAAAATTGTTATAAACCATTGAAAATATACTTTCAGAAAACATAACAAGTAATATATTACTTGTTATCTATTTAAAAAAATACTATTATTAAACAAAAGCAAATTCACGATAAACACTGTTTTTGTAATATATCTTGAATATTTTTAGGACAGACTAAATTACTTCCAAATAAAAGAATTGATAATAGAATATTTCACTATCAAAAAGAATTTAAAAGACGAAGAAAAATCTAGAATAATCTTATCTTTCAAGAATGTATTCAGACAAATTAGTACTAAAGTGTTCGAATGAATACGTTTAAATATAATTTGGGATTAGTGTAACATAAGTGGATAGGGAGGAATAAAATGTCGTAAACGCGTCGACACTGAGATTAGGAATCTTTATTTATCTATACCTTTAAGAAACCTACTTGGTTTTACACTTTTTAAACTTTCGCGATCGGGATTCATTATTGCATAATTTACAGTTCTTAACCGCGTATAACATTATTATTTACCAGTCTTCTCGTGACCACGGTCGGTGTAACCCAGTCGAAACGTCGGGGTAAATAATAATTATGTTATACGATTAAGACCTGTAAATTATGCAACTACTTGGTTTTGTTCAGATACAAACCTAGAACACTGCAATCTATTTTCAAAATGTTTTATTTTTGATTCACAATTTATTATAATGGTTTTACCTACCAACAGTGTCGCAAAAGTGTATGAGTAATATTTTGAAAGAGTGAACTAGTCCTTACAATAATTAAATTAATGAAAAGTTCATTATTTCAGAATAACATAAGTAAATTTTACTCTGATTTTTGGACGAGAACCACATAAAACCTTGTCATGCAGCTTATATACATACACTATACATAATAGCCACTCAAAGCGTCGCCAATTGTTATCTAAATATAGGCATACGTTTAAACTTAGCATCGGGTTCTGTAAATATTTATTCAGTTTATCAGTCTCCAAATTTGCCCCTCCTGGAATCTGATATTTCTTGTCTTTTAGCTAACAAGAGTCTAATAATGGGTGATTTTAATGCGAAGCACTCATGTTGGTCTCTTGGGCCTCAAAACGCTCGTGGTAGTAAACTTTATGATCTCATGATTAAACACGAGTTTATAATTCATGCTCCCGTTAACAGCTCAACCTTAATTCACTATCGAGGCGAACACCAACCTTCAACTCCAGATCTGTTGTTAGCTAAAAATATTAATGATATTGTTGAAATCAAAACGATTCATGCTCTCTCATCAAATCATCTTCCTGTTCTTGTTACTGTCTGTAGAAATGTACTACGTAAACAAATTACTAAATTAAACTATTGTAAAGCTGATTGGGATAAATTTCGTTCTGTGCTAAACAACAATATTTCACTGAGTAGTCAGGAAATCAAGTCGAAAGAAGAAATTAATAAGTCAATATCAAACCTTCAAGAAATAATACTATACTCCAGAGATTGCTCAATCCCATCAACTGCTCTTAAACCGTGGAACATGTCACTACCTAGAAACATTAAAAGAAAGATTAAAAATAAAAACCGACTAACACGTTACTATTCTAAGGAGACAAATAAAACTATTCGCAAATCCTTAAGCTCTGAAATTTACAAAATGAAAAACGAGATTTATTACAACCTAAAATTGTTCAAGGATAGGGCATGGCAATCAAAGCTCAAAAAGGTTGACAATCCGAGAGCTGATCTCTGGCGATTAGCTAAGAACCTAAACAGTAATAGCTCATTTACTATTCCAGCATTAAAACTACCTGATGGCAAAATCTTTTCCGATCCAAAGGATAAGTGCAACATCCTCGCCAAAACTTTTTATAATAATATGCTTTTAACGTCTGACTGGGATAGTGTTGAGCAGAACTCAGTAGATACTTCGCTCCAACAACTTGACCAACCTCCACTTATTCCTAAACCCCCTTTATCTTTAATAAGGCCGTCAGAAATTATTCAGCAAATAAAACAACTTAAAACTCGAAAAGCTCCAGGACCTGACCATATCAATAACCAACTTTTAAAAAAACTACCACATAAATGTTTGATCTATCTTACTAAAATATTCAATTCCTGCCTCAAACTTAATTATTTTCCATCAGCTTGGAAAATAGCGAAAGTAATCGCCATACCTAAGCCAGGTAAAGATACCTCTAGTCCGTTGGGTTATAGACCCATTAGTCTCCTACCATCTATTGGTAAATTATTTGAAAAACTTATTTACACTCGACTTCATAAAGTAACTAACCATTTATTAATAGATGAACAATTTGGGTTCAGAAAATCTCATTCCACCGTTCAACAACTAGCGAGAGTAGCAGAAGCAATCTCGTATGGTCTAAACATGAATGAATCTACTGGTATGTTTCTGTTGGACATAGAAAAAGCTTTTGATACCGTCTGGCACCACGCCTTATTGCATAAACTACTTATGTTAAATGTACCACTCCCTATGGTCAAAATCATCCAGTCATACTTATCAGACCGTACGTTCCAGGTGCATATCGCAGACTGTGTGTCATCCCTTACATCCATACCAGCTGGCGTACCCCAAGGATCCATCTTGGGTCCTTACCTATTCTTATTATATTTAAACGACATACCAATCCAAAGGCAAACGAGCTTGGCTTGTTTTGCTGATGACACGGCATCGTTCACCACTTCAAATGATATTGACCTTGTTATAAGCCGTTTACAATTATCCCTAGACAATCTTTTAAATTTTTTCAATAAATGGAAACTAAAAATAAATGCTGCGAAAACTGAAGCCATAATTTTCACTAGAAAAAGAACTCAAACTAACCGGTGTTTAAAAATTAACAACTTAAATATTCCCTGGAGCACGTCGGTCAAATATTTAGGTACTATTTTAGATAAAAACCTAAATTGGACTTTAAACACATTAAATCTTTGCAACACAGGTGTGAAAGCTCTAAATGCATTCAGCCCAATTCTAAATCGCAAATCATGTTTAAGTAATCACACAAAACTATTAATATATAACACCTTAATTCGACCCTGTATTACTTACGCCTGCCCTGTCTGGAATAGCACATGTACAAGTAATATTAAAAAGTTACAAGTTATACAAAATTCTGCCATTAAACGCGCTTATGATACCAAATTTCGTACTAATTTATTAAAATTTCATTTTCAAATTAATTTACCAACGATAAAAAACTATATTCATAAATTATCCAAGAAATTTTACTTAAATAGCAACCCATCAAACAAAAATATATTAATTCGCAATATTGGAAAAAGCCGTAAAAAACATTTACCATTTATCGACAAATATAATAAATACAAACTCCCACATCACTATTTCTTAGAGTGGGAACAATAGTTCACACACTAATTCGCTAGTATACGTAGTCATTAACTGTGTGCGTGTGCGCATGCAGGCGCCCGCTAGCCATCTCCACCCGTTTACCTGTTGTCATACAGGCGAGTATGGCAGTGTCGCGCGCACCGTCCGTCAGTGTGCTGCGAGTGTTACGTACGGCTAGTCATATGACGTGACAAAGATGTCAGCGCACACACACTCACTAGATGCACATTCTTGTTGCTTGTTAAGCAAAATCTACCTCCATAAAAATATTAAAAACTGTTTAACGCTCATTTAAATAAGTTTTTATTTGTTCTTTTATATTTATATGTAAGTAAATGAAGTGCTTATCATTCAAAGACTTCATAGTAAAATTTAATTAATTTCCCATGTATTTATGATAATAATAGTTGATTTGTATCTAAAGTATATTAAAAGTTTTGTAAGTTATTTAAGTATAACATAAAACGACTGTATAAATTATTAATTTTATAATTCTAGGATCTCAATGTACACTGGAATTGTATATTATTTGTAATCCTATTTATCAATAAAGATCTTTTAAAATGAAAAAATGAATTGTTATCTAAAAAGCCAATTAAACGTCCTTTCAACAAACAAACCCCGAGTATTTTATTGAATAACATAATACGAATTTATTATCCACCACACAATTAAATCTGAAAAGAGTCCGCCCTGATAAGTCGCGCCCACAAGCTTGCAACTCGCCCTTCTAGATAACGTCACTCACTTGACAACACCTTACCTCAGTGTGCCTCACAAAAAATAAGATAAACCACCAAGACTTATTGTAAACGACTTTGCCATTTTCGAGGACACCAAAAGTAGACCTTAATACCGCTTACAGGGATTATGTTGATGTCATTTCTTCACCATTTTATATTACGAAATTAATTTTTGTTAGGCCAGTTTTCTTTGTCATTGTATAGCTTTTAAATTCTTAATGTTTATTAACATGAGTACTTGGAAGCGTTTATTAAAATGCTAATTTTGTAAGTGAAATTGTTGATGTAATTCTAAGCAATTTACAAGGTCGTTTTAGGTAGCTTCAAAAGGAAGTTATATTTATAAGATTATGTAACATTTAGTACAGTTTTAGGTTGAATATGACACGAATGTAACCAAGTTGAGATATTTGTATGCTACGGAGACGGACCATGATTGAGGTCCGTAGCACGACAAAATGCAAACTATGTTTGTTCCGGCTACGGTACTACGGCGTAGTCTACGTAGCGTGCGTCGTAGGAGGCTTTAAAGTGGTTGACATAGAAATGTTACATTTCATAGCTTTGTGTTATATTATTTTTGGTAACTTAAGATATTTGGATACTTAAATTATTTAGAAAGTATGAGCTTGATACTTACTATGTTCATATTGTAAAAATATTACAATTACAGAAAATATATGTAATCTTCTAATATATAAAATTCTCGTGTCACAGTTTTCGTTGCCATACTCCTCCGAAACGGCTTGACCGATTCTCATGACATTTTGTGAGCATATTCAGTAGGTCTGAGAATCGGCCAACATCTATTTTTCATCCCGAAATTCCCACGGGAACGGGAACGGGAACTACGCGTGTGAAACCGCGGGGCGCTGCTAGTTGAATATATATTCTTAACAAGTTTATATTAAACAAACACCTTTTACTCACACGCCCAAAGAATCATATTCAATCCACAAAAGGCTTAAAATAACGTCTCAAAATGTAACTGTGTGGTCAGCATACAATAATGGTGGTCTCATTAGCGTAGGTTTTACGAGTCGGGTCGCGTGCCTCCATTACTGAGGAGAGGCGACGTGAAGTCGGTGACAGACGTGCCACTTACACGTACAGAGTCAGTAGTGGTAATCACCATATCACGGGGTATGGATAGTAGTAAGAATATGACGATTTGAAATAATAACATAACATAATCATTCACTACATCATCTCATTATAGTAACTGACCACTAAGTTCGAAACTTGTATCTAGGGTATCAGAAACTACGCACACACTCATTTAAATTTACACATTTATGATAATGTTCTTTTCGATGTATCTTCTAGTGAGTTCAAAGGGCACAGATTTTTCCCCTTGTCTTACAAAAACGAGTACATATAACAAAAATAACTTGTAAATAAGTGCAGCCCTTCTAAAATGATGAATGAGTTAAAAATATTAAAATTATGTTTTATCAATGATGAGCAGTTGAAACTGTTTTTATTACGCCGCCATTATAAATGCGATTAAATCCTGTGTTTTTAACTATATTTTTACTTTATAATCAATCTATAAAACTCTTCCGTGACTGAGTGATGTATTGACTGACTGACAGACAACGCACAGCCGAAACTACTGGTCAGTGCTGAAATTTAGTACGTGTGTTTTTTGGGGGAGTTGACTACCACTAAGAGAGGATGTTCGGAAATTCCCTCCCTAGGGAGGGAAAGTGGGGTTAATTGAAAACTACGCGGGTGAAACCGCGGAGCGCTGCTAGTCAGAGTATAAAGTAGTCTAGTATAACTTTTTTAAGATATCAAGTAATCTGTGTTCAGTTATTACATTTTTGTTCAAGTATTTTCAATTAAACTTCAATTTTTTCGATTAAACATCTGAAATATCGTGAAAGATGAAAAGCAATTAGAGTTCATATTAATTTTGATGGCCCAATTTAATTATGATGAGACTGTTATTAATCAAAGATATCAAATGTCTGCCTCCGTGAGTTATCGAGATTTTAAATAACGTTGTGAGTTTGTTCATTCAGAGAAATTAATAAAATGACTTTGCTAATTTTAGGTTTAACTTTTAGGCGGCAAGCTTTCTGCTATTAGATCTATTCAGTTTTAATAACTTTGACATGCTGCAATATTATTGCTTAAACCAAAACTTACGAGTAATAACATTTTGAAAGACCTTTTGTGTATTGAATTGTGCATTGAAATCTTGTAAGTATGAGTATAAAATCATAAAGGCAAACCCTTTATGATTTTATACTCATACATACCAAAACAATCACTTTACAAAAAACGTATATTTCGTTGATTTATACATTACATTACAAATTCTTACACGAGTCCTAAGTATCTTTCTATGACGTTATGAGCCCCAACTAAGTTTCTATGACGTCATTTCTCTATCTTATTTCTTGTAAAATATAAAAGTAGGTCACCATTGCAAGTGACAATATGCAATTGATTACATTTACATATCGATAGTCGACAAACTCTAAGAAAGTTTGCATTTATCATGCCACCCTTCTTATTGAATGTTTCCCTCGTTGCATTCAGGTCACCTACATCGCTCTTGTATTTATTATTAGAATATACTCTAGAAAGTTTAGCCACACATGAGTAATTACCTCTTGCTAAGAAAATCTGTCTCTACAAGAATCTATGGATGCTACTTAAAAGTGTCTAACATTTTGGTTGTCTGTTATTCTATCATTTGATATAACTTTTTGACAAATAATTCTATTGAATATACTTACAATGAATTTTATATAAAGAAAAGAAAGTACTCAAACTTATCTTGTCATTAAAAAAAAGATTTGGAAAAAATACATCTACTTTTTTCAGTTCACTCGTAACTTTTCCACAATTTGTCTCTCTAAAAACCATTCCCAGGTGTTAACCTCAATCGGCCTGTGTTAACCGGCCGATTGAGTTATTACGTTTTTTAAATATCTTTTAAAAAAGGCAGAGCTAAGTAAACGGACTCGCCTTTTTCAAATTTATTCGCATATCAACAAGAAATATAATATTTAAAAGAATTATTAGTGCTTGGTTTGATAAGCAGAAATTATGTTTTAATGAGAAGTAATAGAATACTAAAACAGTTCATACCACTGTTTGAACGGTTGTAGAAATGGAATCAAAACATTGAGACATTATCGAACCAATATCCATAGCTCTTGTACGAGCCGAACATATTTGTGTTAAGGGGAAATGTTCAATAATACCAACGTATAAGAACCACTATAACACCGATAATACCAACTAAAGAGACACAATGTTGATCTTAGCAATTAAAGGATTTTGTTATCGATGCCGACATTGCCAACCAATATTGATATTAGATTATTTGACGCCTCAAATTACGTATCATCACGTACATCCAATTAGGTTTATCAGCCCTATTTGCGTGGTTATGTGTTATTAGATAGATTCGTTGTGAATGTTACGTAAATTAGTTTGGCATGGTGTGAATGACAGTTATTGTAATTATTCTATTACACCTGAATTGACGTACAAAGGACATGTTTACTTTTAAAAAAAAAACACGATTCCGATTTTCTCTACCAACTAGAGAAAATCAAAATCGTGATTTGTCGATGAAAAGCACCATATTTTACTCCCCTAAAGTATCTGACATTGAGGCCCGGACACCCTGTATATATTCACAAAATAGCTTTTCCTTCATGTGATGGTGTACGTGTTAAATCATGTGTTTACGTAGATCTAGCATTACAGGTACGGAAATCTTTTGTAATTAAAATTATATAACTATACAGAAAAATACAAATCCAACAATCAGTTCGCTACTGTTTCGTAGTATTTGATAAAATATAAGTACAAAAAACCACGAAATTTATAATGTAATAGTTAAATTCAGACACGCGAAAATTAGTACTTAATTTAGCTTCTATCGTGTCTCTCACTACCAACATTAGGGTTTCACAGTTTTAATTTACATGTCGTCGTTGTTTAAGAGCGCCTGCAGACGTGTTTAAAGCCCAACATCGTTAAACGAAGCAACTTCATGAATTAAACATCAGTTCGTATGTCATGAAAACCTGGTGAGGAACATCCCTTACTTGTAATCAATTTGGAGTTTGAGAGTTACTAAATTATACATGATGTGAACATATCTGTATCGATTATCGTGATTGTTAACGATTTAATAACCAGTTGATTTGAATATTATTGTCAGCGTAAAAGTGAAGTGTTTGCCTGTAATATCCCAGTGCAGGTTCAGATTTTTAACAATCATATTAATAGAGGAATAATAGGCATAATCTTCACACAATCCATTAGGCGTTGGTGATCTCAAGCCTTGGTTTTAACAATATGCATCGCTCTACTCAGAAATTGAATCCTGGACTTCAGGCTTAGCAGGCATGTGCACATGCCACTAGAACGCTGATCAATGTCTACGTAAGGTTTCTTTCTACTACCATACGCAGAGATCAAGCAATTGTAATAAAAAGAAAGTTTAACGACCACCTGGATTTTATTAAGATTTGACATAAAATTTAATTTTGTAAATTTAATATCAGCGCCAAAAATCCACCTCAGACAGAAATATCTCAATTTCTCGGGAGAAAAAAAGGAAGATTTAATCAAAGCCACGTTGGTACGCAGAGACCATAACGTTACCTACATTTTATGGCACATAACTTTGTGACCTCGCAAGCCACTGCCATCTCAATATAAATGAAGTAAAACTCTCGAAAAGACAAAACATTTTGGTTCACTGACGTCGAGGTGTTTTGTTGTCAGATGACAATACGTAGCTGATTATAAGCCAGTGATTGGCGAAGTTACAAGTAATTAAACTTTTTAATGGATTTCTCATTCGGTCGTTGTGATTTGCATATATGTAAATATGTTGGAGCGTGCTCAACTTCAGTTAGTGGGCCCGAGGAAGGTGGCATCGAGTCAGCGGATTTAAATGGACCACGAACGGACGCTTTCGTTTACATGACGCAATGTATGCCCCCGACACGGGATCTACACACACTATGCAGTAAACTTAGATGGGCATTACATTACTTCTGGCTCATTCCGATTTATGACAATAGTTTTGTTGGTGTATCCATAGTATTGTCATTGATTTTGCTTGGCAAATGACTATAGTTTTCATGACGTCAAATGATAGTCTATATAAGATTTGGATAATTAAGTGTAATGGAATTAGAATTAGTTTTTATTCTTAAAATATACAGCTATCATTTCTCACCATGCTACGCATAAATTACTGAGATACAACACATTTTATTTTCTTAAATTTCATCAATAAATTTTAATGGTATACTGTATTGTGTGTAATGGATATAAATGGCTTCCGGTACAGTTACTTAAAAATTATTTAAAACATTGACATTTAATATTTGCCAAAACGTCGATACATTTACCTTAAAAGCTTTTAAAGTAAATCGATATGTATTGGAAGTAACCGTATCAGGAACTCAAACAATTCGTGAGCCGCCATCATTTTGGATCGTTGATCAAAGACCTATAAATTATACCTTCCAGAGATTCACATACAAAGTAAATGTATTTGATTACTGTTGGATGAATGAGGATATTATATGAGG
Source organism: Timandra comae (assembly GCA_958496195.1). Classification (NCBI taxonomy): domain Eukaryota; kingdom Metazoa; phylum Arthropoda; class Insecta; order Lepidoptera; family Geometridae; genus Timandra; species Timandra comae. Next base: position 5,505,484 of record OY292360.1, read on the forward strand.
ATAATGTTAATATAATTTCTAACTGAACGTCTCGGGAAAATCAGAGAAATATACTTACGTGAAATGATAACATTTTGTGTTTCTATGAGCACTTGTACGTAGTAAGTTTTCGGAAGTATTATTTAGTTTCGTTTTAATAAGGGCCTACGTAGTTTTATGTGTATTTTAAAGGCTTCTAAATCGTATTTATTTTAAAATAATTTACTATATAGTCAACTTGACTATATAGTAAATTATTTTAAAATAAATACGATGAAGAAGGTGATGAGAAGGTTTGAAAGGTGAAATCCGATAGGAGTACTTAAAAATGCTCAAGGGTTTTCTTAAAGGTCATTTTACGTTCGCTGCTTTTAAATCTGTAGTTTCAAGTCCTATTTTTGTCGCCTGGTTTAATGGTATAATATTGTACTATTTTTATTTATTTAGAAGTTTTTGATTTAGTTTCTGATTCCCTCTTTACAATATAAAAAAGTTTTAGTTACTTTTAAGGTTCGAAGCGTTTGTTGATTAAATAAATTTGGTGAATATAGTCGAAAAAATTATTTAAGCTTTTGATTCAAGCTTTTGACTTTACAATAAAAACAACTTTGCTTCTGAATACAAGAACGCGGTATATCTTAGTACTATTGAGAATCCACTAGAGAATGTCAGAATGACATATTAATGCCCACCAGAGTCTGGAGACACTCAAGATTCAAGGGAAACGGAGTACATTTGAGAGGCCTTTAGATTCAAGAGTTAATACACTGACAACGGTATGAATTTATATGTTTATTTGAGGTTTCAGTTTATTTACGCTAACTACAAGATGATATTTATTAGATTGATAACTCAGATCAGAAATATGTTTTATGTAGGTCATTTAATGACATACATTCGCTTAGGGTTTGGGGTGCCGTGGTAGTAATCCCCCTCGGGATCCGACGGTACCCCAATGTAACGCGGATGGAAGTCGCTGTGTTTTTAGTGGGTAGGACCAGCCCTTCTGGCTAGGAGAGCCCCACATAACCACCGGGAGTCCTCCCGTTATCGGCTCACGGTGGTATGCAGCTCTATGCATTTTCACAGCGGAAAAAAAAACGGTTGTTTTATTTCAATACTAGTTTTAGATGTAAGTAAGCATAAAGAACCCAAACCCGAGAGGCGTAATTGCGGCAAAACAGCCCACTCAAATGTAGGTATTGTTTAGTGCAAATGTAGTCATTTGCATAGCAGACAGGATCACTAACAACTACACCACTACACCTAGGTTATCAAAATAATGTTCATGTAAGTGTAAAAATAATAACCTCAACGAGAGCTCCAGGTCCATAGACACACACACAGACAGACATACATCCCGGTCAAACTTATAACACCCATTGCGTTCAGAGTTAAAAATGAAACTACCGGTCAAACTTATAACCCTTTGCGAATTAAAATGAAATTGTAAACCTGGTATTAAACATTCCAAGTCTCCGTTTCCGTTATTTTAGTTATTCAGTTCATCGTTTTATTAAATCTAGGCCTCGCCATCAAAAGACACTTACAGTTGGTTTCAAAACAGTTTTGTTTCCGCGTGCCGTATGGTTTGAGCACTCCATTTAATTGGAGAGACACACTATACGTATTTTTCTTTAACACAAAGAAACCTTTGTAGATATAGCTATTAGCTTGTATATCTGATTGTTTCGACGTCATACCGGAATACAGTTTAATTGCCTTTATTTTATTGTTTGACAAGCTGTGCCCCGCGGTTTTACCCGCGTGAATCCTTATCCCGTGGGAATTTTGGGATAAAAAGTATGTGTCATCCAAATCCATTCAGCAGTTTTTGTGTGAAAGAGGAACAAACATCCATACATCCATACATCCACACTCACAAACATTCGACTTTATAATATTAGTAGGATAGTAGAATTGTTGATTGTTATCTATTCTGCTAGTTCGTTTTATTGCTTAGTTGATGGAATAAAACTTGCTTAAGCTTAGTTTAAAATATTTAAGTTTTCTATACTTACCTATATTTTATTTTTGTAACTGAGCGCAAAAATGTCATTACCGGGCTTGTCTAATATTTATATCCGTAAAAATCCTGTGTGTATCATGATATCTATCTTCAGTTTCAAAATAAATTTAAAGCCACAGAAATAACTTTGCATATGAGACTTAAAACTTATGTAGTTTCGAAACAAAGTTGTACGAAAGTCTTGTCAAAGTTGTGGATAACTTACCAGTTATTAGTGCTATGGGCTGGTGTCTCTCTTATCAAGTTAATGGCCTCTTTAATAAATTGTTTATAAAAATACATAAAATTCTATGAAAATACAAAAAAACTATCATCTCTTAATAATCACTACATAGTATAAAACAAAGTCGCTTTCTCTGTCCCTATGTATGCTTATATCTTTATAATTACGCAACGGATTTTGATGCGGTTTGTTTTTATAGATAGAGTGATTTATTGGGAAGGTTTTTAGCATATTTTATCCCCATATTCTTCCGGGAACGGGATCTACGCGGGTGAAACCGCGGGGCACCGCTAGTGTTCGATAACAATTACAGTACTTACGAGTATAGGTATAGTTTTAGTTTTATTTAACACAGACTATCGTATTGGTAAAATACGATGACAAACCTTGGTTGTTCAAAAGACAACATTGATTACGTTTCATCAAAGTAAAGGTTTAATTAAATCCCTACATCCTAATCCTAACTAATATTATAAATGTGAAAGTAACTCTGTCCGTCTCTCTGTCTGTTGCCTTTTCACGGCTAAACTATTAAACCGATTGACTTGAAATTTGGTACAGGGGTAGCTTATGGTCCGGGAAAGGACATAGGCTATGTTTTATCCCGAAATTCCCACGGGATCGGGAACTACGCGGGTGAAACCGCAGGGCACAGCTAGTAAGGTAATAAAGTCACGCGTGCTAGATATTAAAACCATTAGATGAATAGAAAATATAAAAAACGAACAGGAGTATTTTTGATGGCGAGGCTTAAATTCAAAGTATCTTTTATGGTGTATAAGAAAGTAATTCCTCATTATAAAGTACTGAAGGTAAGTACCTTCCTACCTACATTCAATTAAATAGGTACTTATACACGACATTTATGTTTTTTTTCTTTTACTGTATTAAAAAGTCGAGAAGGTTTATGGTATTCTTCGTATTTTTATATTGTTTATGGGACTCTCGTGTACGTTCTATTAATATTTTTTAATACTGTTTACATGCCCATAAAAAGTCTTAAAATATTTTTTTTTAATGTATGCCATTTTCTGAACAAAGCAAGCGTGATGATGTCATCATCATGGCATGATGGTGCTTGTGCCTGATATTTTCATGTAGAGTTTATTATTCAAATACTATAATATTTCATACTTTATAAAAGTCCTTCTTTCAATACTTCTAGACAGACCCATTGAATGCTTTTGTGGAATTCAAAAGGTAAAAAATATAGTAGTAATAGTCATTTAGAGCTTCTGTTTTGTCAAACATTATTGAATCTGGGGGCACGGCAGTGCCCCCCGCCAAGTCGAGCGCGAAGCAAACACTGCCGTACCATCCTTTACAGGAACCCTTTCGCCGCATTTTCAGGCCCCTATTTGACAACCTCTGGATAAGTCTAGAACGCTGAAATTTTCGTCATCCAGTAAGCTATACAATCACATACTTAAAATAAAATTTCAAGTCTGTAGGTCATTTAGTTCCGAAGTTAAGCGAAAGCAAAGTTTCGTATTTATGACAGACACTCACTCACTCACTCACTCACTCACTCACTCACTCATGATCATCAAAATAGAACTAGTACTTCCCATAAACCTAGAGAGCTGAAATTTGGTACAGAGTTAGGGTTTAATGGCCACATAAAGGGAAAACTATAAAAACTAGGATAATCGAACGGGAACGGGAATTATACGGGAACGGGAACGGGAATTGTAACTCAAGAACGGCTGAACTGATTTGGCTGAAAATTGGTGGGGAGGTAGCTTAGAACCAGGAAAAGGACATAGAATACCTTTGATCCCGAAATTCCCACGGGATTGAGAACGGGAATTTAAAAATCATGAACGGCTGAATTGATTTGGCTGAAAATTGGTGGAGAGGTAGCTTAGAACCAGGACAAGAACATAGAATACTTCAATCCCGAAATTCCCACGGGAATGGGAACGGGAATTTATTACTCAAGAACGGCTGAACTGATTTGGCTGCAAATTGGTGGGGAGGTAGCTTAAAACCAGGAAAAGCACATAGAATACTTTTAATCCCGAAATTCCCACGGGAATGGGAACGGGAATTATAATTCTAGAACAGCTGAACTGATTTGGCTGACAATTTGTGGGGAGGTAGCTTAGAACCAGGAGAGGGACATAAGATACTTTTAATCCCGAAATTCCCACGGGAATGGGAACGGGAATTTATAACTCAAGAACGGCTGAACTGATTTGGCTGAAAATTGGTGGGGAGGTAGCTTAGAACCAGGAGAGAGACATAAGATACTTTTAATCCCGAAATTCCCACGGGAATGGGAACGGGAATTTATAACTCAAGAACAGCTGAACTGATTTGGCTGAAAATTGGTGGGGAGGTAGCTTAGAACCAGGAGAGGGACATAAGATACTTTTAATCCCGAAATTCCCACGGGAATGGGAACGGGAATTTATAACTAAAGAACGGCTGAACTGATTTGGCTGAAAATTGGTGGGGAGGTAGCTTAGAACCAGAAGAGGGACATAAGATACTTTTAATCCCGAAATTTCCACGGGAATGGGAACGGGAATGATAATTCTAAAACAGCTGAACTGATTTAGCTGACAATTTGTGGGGAGGTAGCTTAAAACCAGGAGAAGCACATAGGATACTTTTTATCCCGAAATCCCCACGGAAACGCGAACGGGAACTACGTGTGTGAAACCGCAGGGCGCTTAATAATAAAATACTACTCCTAAAGAAAAAAATGTGTCAAATCAGAAAATCTAATAAAATAAATCCATATAAACACGTTTCAACAAAAATAAATGAAATCCCACCAAAAACATTCTGTAAAAAACTAGCCAAGTCTCGATGGAGCTGCTTGTTTATCTCTAAAAAGTAATGAAATCTAGACAAACTGGTACCAAGTCTAAGGTTCCTTACTGCGATTTCTTTATTATTATAGTTAATGTTGTGTGACTTGGCCGTTGAACATTGTTTAAAACGTTAGTAGTGGGTACAAGTCAATTTTGTTTACACGTAATGTTATAACATTATTAAAATACGCAGCTTTATCAAGCCTACAATTGACTGGATATTGAATTAACGTTTTTCAAGTGGCAATATTCTATCGTCAATGGGTAGCGGTTCTGGCGACAGATTGGTGCAATAGTGTCATGGAGCACCTAGTTTTGTACCCTTGTGTACATGGGTACACATGTACAACGGCCAAGTCACACAACATTAACTATAATAATAAAGAAATCGCAGTAAGGAACCTTAGACTTGGTACCAGTTTGTCTAGATTTCATTACTTTTTAGAGATAAACAAGCAGCTCCATCGAGACTTGGCTAGTTTTTTACAGAATGTTTTTGGTGGGATACTTTTTACCTCCAATATTCTAAACAACGTCATAAAAATAATTAGGTTTTCGCGGTCATCATTTCTGGTCATAAAAATAATAAGATTTTGATAACAAATTGTCGATATTGAATCACTCAATTTTAATAATCTACTTAAGATAAAAGGTTTCTTCCAATAATCTGTTTTTTGTTAAGTCTTTTCGCTTTATTTTGCACAGTTTTTTGTGTCTTATTAATATCGAATCTTACTTATTGTCGTTGTAATAAAAATAACTACTTAGATACTGCTCTACACCACACAAAACTATTTAACTGTTGGGACTACGAAAACCACACATATTTTTTTATAACGTGCACATTGAAAGTGTATTATTCAATGAAAAACAAATAAGTACGAGTAAAAACATAAGTGGTATTGTAATTTTATTTTGTGGTATAATTAAAGTAAAGTTGTAAAGAGTTTTTATCAATGTTTTATTCATAGCCGGTCGTTTGTAATCGGACAAATATTTTAGCGAGTTGAGCGGCTCCTAAGAATCCCTTTGGACTCTTTGATGGACATACTTTGTTCAGTTAAAGAAGTCTTCGAATACAAATGGCTTTTTAAACTGCCAGTTCAAACGTTTCAAACATTTCCAAGTTAATTATCAAATATTTATATAGTTGACGGCATATTGATACCATCATCAGGATTGGCCATCGTAGGGCGTGTGGGCGAACAATAAAATAATATTCTTTGATTGAAGGTATAACACTTTTGTTTAGATAGCAGTCTCAACACAAAATCAAGTCACGAATCTCAAATCATTATTCCTTAAATTAAATTAAATTATGCCTTTAATCAGACTGCAATTAACAAACGGGAATGTCCTAGGATGACGCGGAACAAAAACGATCCGTCGAATTCGTGGTGCGAGCTCGAAGGCGGTTACCAATTGAATTCCGCCAACATGGCCGCTAACCAACGACACGACGTTCCGTCAGAACGACAGCCTCTGTCAATCTCGTTCCGCAAACTCGTTCAATCTTAACTTATAGCGCTGTCACTGTCAATCACGTTTCAAAAAGGTTAGTATTAACGTTTATTTAAAATGCGCCGTCACGGCCGGACTGACATGCGGCCGTCCTCGGACGCTTTTATTACAGATCTGTAACACACAAACCAATATCAGTTGTCCACTTCATATCACTCGTCCAACCTGACAAACAAAGCGATTGTTCAGGACTCATTCTTTTAATGTACAATACCATATCCCAAACCATCCGCGAACGCTATGGCTCGCAGGACTCTAAACCTCATGACTCTAACCCACACACAAGTTGGTCCGGACTAGTGTGTCCTTTCAACCATGGTCCGTTCCGCGAACGGTATGGCCCGGCACGACACTATCCCTTCAACTAACCCACACACAAGTTGGTCCGGACTAGTGTGTCCTTTCAACCATGGTCCGTTCCGCGAACGGTATGGCCCGGCACGACACTATCCCTTCAACTAACCCACAAACAAGTTGGTCCGGACTAGTGTGTCCTTTCAACCATGGTCCGTTCCGCGAACGGTATGGCCCGGCACGACACTATCCCTTCAACAAACACTATACCCATCAAAAATCAATTGAAATGTTAAAAGTTACGATATTCTCGTCATTCTTACCAACTATTCAGTCCTGTCTGGTTCAGCATGAATTTGAACTACATGTTCAAAATTAACATGGTCAGTGGTTATGCTAGCGGTATCTGAATTTGTATCAGATTCGGCAGTCATGGTGTCAGACGCAACGGAAATGGTGTCAGAATTAGCAGTCAAAGTATCATTACTGTTTGGTCTGTCGAGGTGGCAACTTCTGAGCTCTACGTCATCGAGCTCTACGTCATCTGACGCCGTCACGGACTCCTCTTCGTTAGTTAAATTATAGGACACTTGAGGAAGAAGAAAGAAAGAATAGTCCTTCATGGCCCGTGGGCACTGAACGCAAGTTCTCGTGTTCTAAAACCGCGGTTATAACAAAAGGACCCTTAAATTTCTTATCTAGCTTGGTCTAATTTCTCTCGCTGCTTTTGATAAAAACGAAATCCCCTTTCGAAAACGGTTTGATAGCGGCGCGACCCCTATTGAAACGTGCAGTATCAGACGCAGCAGCTTTTTGTATGTTAGCTGAAGCATCTGCTCTTACAGAGTCTAGATTTAGTCGGCTTGGATTGTCAGAACTATTGTGTCTAATTTGTGATAAACCTAAGGACTGTGCGCGAATTCCAAACATCAATTCAGTCGGTGTATATTTAGTAACAGTCGACATTGTCGAATTAAGTGCTAATTGAACATCTCCTAAATGGTCACGTCACGCTTTGTTGGGATCGTTCTCGATAATGGTCAGCAGACTTTTTAGTGTACGCATAACACGCTCCACTTGACCGTTTGCCCTACTGGAGCCCGTTGCAATAAAATGCAGATCAATATTGTGCTCTGTACAGAAGTTTTTAAATTCCGTGCTAATGTAAGATCGACCCTGATCGGCAATGATACGCTTTGGGGCACCAAAAAGGCAAACGGCGTTTTTAAGAGCTCTTACTGCACTGGCTGCATCCACAGAAGAGGCGTATTCCAACAAAACGTATATACTAAAAGCGTCGATTATTACCGAACAATATTCTTTACGGTCGCTCTTACCACTTAGCTTCCCCGTAAAATCTATAAGGATTGTGTGCCATGGGATAAAAACCTTTGGAATAGGATGTAACCGAATTGGTTGGCTTCCGGAGGGACCTTTCGACGCTTTACAAATTATACAGGAATCGATGAATTTTCTGACGCATTTCGCCATATTGGGGAACCAATATTGTTCGTATAATTTGTTTAAAGTTTTATCAGCACCCAGATGTTGCAGTTCATTATGGACATGATAAATAAGAGTCCAGATAAGGGAGCGCGGAACAATAGGTAGCCACGAAATAATTTTATTCCTTGACACTTTCCTATAAAGAATGCCATCTCTAACATCATAAGTATGACCTACACATTCAGGAAAATCATTATTGGCGTGTTTTATTATAAAGTCTTGTATCTCAGGATCACGCTTCTGTTCTACGGAAAGCCAGCCTTCATGCAATTTAACAAACTGAACTACTTCACGTGAACATGGAGCAGGAGTGTTAGTTGTCAGAGGCTCCTTAATTATGGGGAAAGGATTCCTAGAGAGATAATCCGCATGCCCCATAGAGCGACCTTCGCGATACACAATTTCGAAGTCGTAAGCTTGTAGGATTGCTCACCAGCGATGTACACGCGGTGTTAGATCCGTTTTTGACTTGAGAGAGATCATCTTTCCTTTGGATTAGAATAGCTCCGTATCCCTCTGAACTGGCATCGCAATGCAGTTCAACGGGTAGTTTGGGGTCGAATATGGTCAACACCGGTTCAGAAGTAAGGACGGCTATTATAGCGATAATCTACACACATCCTGTCGGAATTGTCCTTTTTCTTAACCAGGAGTATGGGGCTCGCGAAAGGTGACGAACTTTCTCGAATAACTCTAGCACGAAGTAGTTCTTCTACCTTTTCTCTAACAATTTGTTTTTCCGCGGGAGCTAACCTATAAGGGCATCTCTGCACCGTTTTATATGGGTCAATCAAATTTATTTCTAATTCCCCAGTCGTTACGCGCCTAGTTGGAACACCTTCTACAAAACAGTCAGCATATTTATTAAGAAGTGATATGAGTGACTTTTTATCATCTCCTGTAAGATCGGTGTCAACCTGTGTAAAATCCAGTCTAATCACATTCGATTCACATAAGTTGTTCCTCCCTCAAATAAAACGACAACTTATCACTGTCTATTCGTACCCCAACATCTCTTTCTAAAATATCTCTACCTATAATTACAGGCTCTACTATAAAACAATCAGGAACTACATTGAAATTTACTGGCTGTGAGATTTCTCCTATTTCTACATTGCTTAAAATCTGTAACGTACATTTAATTTCATCACCACCAATACCAGAAAGATAAACGAGATCATTACGTTCAGTACCAGGGAACTTATCTTTAAAGCTATCTTTTAAGAGAGAACAGGAAGACCCACTATCAAACAAAAATGGAACTAGCTCACCAGATGTCGTCCTCAAAGCGCCCCTCGACGGTCGCTGTTCGCATTAACTGTTACATTGACCTCCCTTCTTGTAACTGCACCACCGCTGTTTATTTCAGGACAAGCTGTAGCTAGGTGACCGGGTTTTCCACAAGAGTAGCAGGTGACAGGTTGCGCCCTGTCCGGCATTCGAGCTGGTATCGTAGTATCTCGCGCTGATGGTTTGTTAGATCCAAATTCGTCTCCAAATTCGTCCTTCCGCTTCCTGCAGTCCATCGCTCTGTGACCGGGTATTCCACACCGATGACACTTTCCAACGAATCGTGTACTGTCATTCATTCGTGCCCGCTTATACTCTAGTTCGTAAACATCAGAACCCTCGACACGTCGTTTCATACTGACTCCACTTAGAATTCTAATCAGCTGAGCACGAGTAGCAATAGAATGAGCATTCAGCTCGCGACGTATTGAACCATCCTTTTGACTCAACACGGAAATCATGAAACCAGTTATCACATCCTCTGGCATTTCGGTTTTAGGGATGGTTTCAATCATGTTCCAAAGTCTCAAGGCAGCTTCGGTGACGGTTTCCTTCGAATCAATTTGAAAACGTAGTATTTCATCAAAATAGTCTTGCATCAGTTTTGGCTTTGAAAATCTGGCCATCAGCGTATCTTTGATGACATCCCATGACAGTTGGTTCAAATTAATTTTCGTTAAACATGTCGCTGCACGGCCTTTTAGAGCGGCGGTGAGTGCCATTAACAAATCAATGCCGTCAAGGCGTTTATTTTGCACAAATAACTCCGTAACTTTGCACCAACCTTTAATATCCGCCTCCGGGTCATCCGGGTTAAATGGGATGAGGTGAAAAGCAGAATTGCTCGGGCTACTGCTGGCAGTATTCTTCTGCGGTGTTTCAAATGCTCGTGAAAACATCACTTGCATATCTTTTAGTAGCTTCACCGCACTATTTTCACGTTCGCGTTGCTCTTCATTTTGTTGCCCGGTGGTATATCCCACTTCTGATGACGGCATATTGATACCATCATCAGGATTGGCCATCGTAGGGCGTGTGGGCGAACAATAAAATAATATTCTTTGATTGAAGGTATAACACTTTTGTTTAGATAGCAGTCTCAACACAAAATCAAGTCACGAATCTCAAATCATTATTCCTTAAATTAAATTAAATTATGCCTTTAATCAGACTGCAATTAACAAACGGGAATGTCCTAGGATGACGCGGAACAAAAACGATCCGTCGAATTCGTGGTGCGAGCTCGAAGGCGGTTACCAATTGAATTCCGCCAACATGGCCGCTAACCAACGACACGACGTTCCGTCAGAACGACAGCCTCTGTCAATCTCGTTCCGCAAACTCGTTCAATCTTAACTTATAGCGCTGTCACTGTCAATCACGTTTCAAAAAGGTTAGTATTAACGTTTATTTAAAATGCGCCGTCATAGTAATAATTAAAACTTTATAAAATGAAAGACATACACTTTCGTGTTTTATTTGTCCATCCTCAATAAGAACTTGTTAATTTAAATGCAAATTCCAAAGTTGGCTTATTTATATAATGTAATGTTTTTACACCCCAAAGAAACATAAACATTTTCGTGGAAAACGCTTGTTATCATCTAAAGCTTTCATGATATATAGATACCGATTTAAATCTCGTAAAATGTGTGTATATATATTTTTTCGCAGATTACGTTGGTAGAAAATTGTTAATTTTGTTAGCGAAGGTACCTTTGGGTGAGTTAGAGTTAGCAAGTTCGTAAATCTCAATTCATTAGTGTGAGCCTATAAGGTCAAATGAGAGTAAACGGGATCTTTTACTATCTTGAGTGACCGGTTTATGGAGAAGAAAACGACATTTATCCTAATAGAAAACTAAGTAAACAGACATTAACTTCGCGCGGTCTGCTCCGGGATAATGTAAGGGGTGTGGAACTCTTTGGAATTTCTAATACTTCTTTTAAACTTATCCAGTTAGTACTTGTCCATATCATAATCCTTTTTAACACACAGAAAGTTGAAATGTTTGCAACTTTCTGTGGTATTGTAGTCGAACTAATAAACCGATTTGAATGCTACTTTTTATTCGTAAAGTCCGGGATATTTCTTAGTTTTGAAGAAAATGGACCAAATGAGTTTTTAACGCCTTTTATTTTATCATCAATTTGGACCTATAGTTTATTTACTTATAAGTTTGTAAATTATCATCTCTTAATTTACTAATCTATACTATACCTCACTGTACTAATATCATTTCATGTCCATAACGATATTGTGTAACATAAATGACTTTCAATGTATCACATCACATACCAATTACCAAAGTGCCCACACCAATGTTTACATTATACGAGTACCTACTAATTATAAGAAGTGTTTTATTGATAAAACAAACACTGTGTTTTGTCTCTTTCGTTTTATTAGTGACCGTTGTTATACTAGATGTTCGACAGTGTATTAATCATCAAAAAGACTTAGCTATAAGTGTAGGATCGTGATTTAAAGTAGCCAGACCACGGGTTCGATAATAATACAATCTCATGCTGGGATGACAAGGACCAGAAGTAATTGCCGTGTGGAAGAACAGTGTTGTGACCTTAACATGGGCCAGATCAATTACTGAAAATAGACATATTTTCATGGACATTTTTGTTGTGTGTGAGATGAAATTGGAAACGCATGTTGCCCTACCGTGGGCTAAACACTCTGAAGTAGAATAAGTACTACTTAAAGAGTGTATATAAACTTATCTTTCTTCATTTTAGGTCGAACTATTGGAAATATTTGAATTTTGAGGGCTCTAACAACCCGTAATGACTACTAACGTAACTTATGAAAAAGTTCGTTCGGTCATCCGTTTTGTCCATCACTAGTCCTTCACCATTATTAAGAGTATAATATTCTTACACCCCTATGTCCTTTAGTCACGTGTACTATAAGCATAAGGTAAAAGGTATATAAAAATAACGTTATAGTTTCATTTTATAGTTATTGCGGAGTCCCGAACAGCTGAAGGTCTGCGGTCGTTACCAAAAATGATTTATTATAGTGTTATAAAACTTCAACGTAAACAATTTCCTGTTTTCTGTACTATTTTTCTTATATCCGTCAGCTTTATATTGACATAAGTGAAGGTAAAAAACGTAAGGATGGTAAATCGCTTTTAGAGTAAGGCAGATCATTAAAATGTCCAGTGGCTAAATTGTTGGATATTTTTTATTGTATCCTACCTTTTTGTATATTTAAAAGTAAAATTAAAATACGAAATCAAAACATGGAATAGCAACAGGTTTCAAAGTGGTAAGCATACATACAAATTGATGTCGATAACCAAAAACAATTAGGTAGATTTATGACTCTTTTAATAGTGAATTGAAAGTAATATTAACCATATTGCGACGATATAAAAAGTGTATTTCTAGAACAGGAAAATAGTCAGGCTGCAGTAAATATGGACCCTTTGAATAGACTAAGAATTTACATACAAATTGGTCCAGCGACGTAGGTAGTGCTCTGATGTAGTTTAATATGGTTTTAAAACGGTGGTTTTAAAACGCACTCTTAAAGATTTGTTTACAGAAAAATGTAGTGATTTGTCAAAAATATTTTATAGATTTTTCGATTTTATTATTACTTATAAACAGAAAGAAAAGATTTGGATTTTTGTTTGTAATAAAATGAGAGACTATTGGAGTGATTCTCAAAATTCCTTCACTAATAATTGTGTGAAAGATTCATCTTGATTTTTCTATTGAAACGCGGGTAAAACTGTGTCTTACAGCTAAGTAGTTCCTCAACATTTTTATAAAGGAAGAATGAAAATAAAATGTCATAAAATGTTGCAGACATTTTAATTGTGTTATATAATAATTTCATTAAGATTAGAACAATTTATTATTGCACTTACACACTACAAATTTTAATTGGACACTAATGAGATAAAGTATAAAACTTACAATTAAGATGAAAATATAGAGTTCTCGTAGGATTTTAGTTTTTACTTTACTATTTTTATAAATTTATTAGAGTAAGGGCCTATTTCACCATCCTCAAGTAACGTTCCGAGTACCTACTCACATCTTTTGTCCTTGTCACTAGATATAAAGTAAGTAGTTAGTTACTTGTGGAGTAAATTTACTTGAAGTTCGTGAAATAGGCCCTTCCCTTAGTATGTATTTTTTTAATTCTCATACATCATCATCATCATTTTTAAAATTATATATCCAGCTCTAGTATTGTCTTCTAGTTAGCCTATAAATTGATAATCCCAGCAAATAATTGAATTTGTTGAACTTATTCTTTTTACGAAAAGATATTTCATCGCAGTTTTGTGCGTTGTACAAAAGTGTATAAGTATACTTACTCAGTAAGTGGGCATTTTTCCGCTTCTAAACTTCCAGTTTCCTCGTCCCATTTCCTTTAATAATTTTAACGCCTCGGCGGTCAAGTGATATGTTTCACACCGGGTAAAGGTTTGACGCTCGGTTCGAGTAATGTTTAATGTTTTATTTGGCTTCGGTTTGGAATCACCAACACTTAATAGACCAGCATGATAATTGCAGCTTTTACTATTATCCTCACTGTACTATTGTCGCCAGTGAGACACGTACTCTAGTAGCCTTACAGTCTGCCCCCCTAGCATGACTATGCGCATGATAAAATATATCGATACCACGATATAATATCGATTTCGCGAGCATGACCAAATGAATTAGCGTGCTACGATATGGTAAAATTAAATATAACGAGTATTTTTATCATATTTTGAGAGTCGGATGTCGATAAATCGCTACATCATATCGCGTTTTCGTTGTCATGCTAGCCCGGCAGAATAGGATGATACCACAGTCTTCATAGCAGTTCTTATACTGTGATACTACAGAGTTACAGACTAACAAAATAATCATTTTCTTCTTCATTCATCCTTCAAGTAACATAATTACTTAAGTGTATCTAACATCCAAATAACCTTATATACAAACTAATCAATAACATAGTCTGTTAACCTATATTTATGAAAAGCGTGTAATTAGTCAAAGTCACCATCGAGGACTATGTTTGTCCTTACCAAGGGGGATAAATATTGGAGGTTATCAACTACGTCACGTAGGGCGAAACGTGACGATCATGTTAATACGATATTGTGTTTATAGATTTCAAATATGTTTGTAAAAGATATTAGATAGTAATAGAATAATAGCAAAGATATTGAAAGATAATTTGGTATTACATGTTTTGAACAACTTGGGTGTGAACCTCAGTAATTTAGTATGATATAGTTACGGTTCGCGGCGATTCCCAGCTGAATTGAATAAATTTTGAATATGTATTTTTAGAAATCCTATGGGGTCACACAAAAATATAACTATGTAGTATTAGACAGTGTGATAGTACATGTGACAATCCATGACAAGACCTAAGGCATAGTGGTCAATGCCGAACACTGGACTACCAAACTAATGATTATGGGTTCGATTGCATGCGAGGTTATTTGATGATTGATCTACAAATATGTGGGTAGTGCGGAGTATTTGACATCCTAATAGAATAAAAAGACGAAACTTTATCTTAACTAATACAGAATAGCTTTAATTATACTAAAGTTGCAGTTACTGGTTACAAATATGAACAAATTTTAGTTAATTTCCTTTGATAGTTTCTGACATATACGGTTACTACATGAGAGGAATGAGATGCTCTCGCGACAGCCTCACGCTTCTCACCAGCAAATCTAATTAGCAAGTATAATATGTAGTCATAATAACCATGTCAAATTAGAAGTGAAGGGATATAACAATAAGTACATATAATACTATAATCATTTTTTTATTATTTCGACGCTGCTCAGGTCATCCGTGATCATGGCGCTTGCAACAGCGTCGAAATTTCGGAAACTCGAAATAAATAATTTATATGGCAAATATCCCGTTAATCATAATAATTTCAGTGCTAATAACTATGATAACTATAAAAATACAATAATCACTACTTAATATAAAAAAGAGACGCTTCCCCCTGTCTGTCCCTATGTATGCTTAGATCTTTAAAACTACGCAACGGATTTTAATGCGATTTATTTGAATAGATAGAGTGATTCAAGGGAAAGGTTATTACCATAATTTTATTCCCGCATTCACAAGGTAGCGGGAACTACACGGGTGAAACCGCGGGAAGCGACTAATATAATATCAATATTGTGAAACTTCTGAACACACACATTGTTCTTATTAACGGTATTTATTTTAACCTTATTAACGGTATTTATTTTAACCGTAGTTCGTAATGATTAACGTTAAATCTAATTTTAACTTTATTATTGTATACGCATTATGTTGATGAAAGAATATAGGTACGTAACGTAAGAATCTTAAAGGGCGATTGAATTTTACATAACAATTTTAGGAGTTCTTTTATATTGTTATAGGTTTTGAAAATTGTTAATAAAATGATGTATTTTTACTCAAATAGAACCTCAGATGTACATGTATGGTAAATGTTAATTAACAGCTTATTATTTTTGGGTGTGTCCGGGCGTCCGTAGTTTCTGATACACTAGATACAGGTAAATCTAGTTAGGTACAACAATAGGGTTACTGATTATGATACGTTGTATATTAAAACGATATTGAAATATTTTTTCATTTCGAATTTAGTTAATTTGGAGTATTCTTAGTATCCTACATGTCGTAACTTATTATCACTCTAAAATAGCTTTCTATGAACTTCTTTAGATAATTTGTGTTAGCGTTACGATATTTAAAAAGAAAACAAGATTTTTTAATTATTCAATAAAGTAGGTAAGTATTTGAAAATATAATCCACATTATAAAATTTTAATACTTACCTCACATGAATACGATTGTATAATGGTGTCCTTAAAACTTAATAATGGAAAATGTTTGACTCCAATCTCGACATAATACCGAAGATATCAATGCATCTCGATCCTTGCCCTTCGATCTTACTTTGATCCTCAATTTGCGGTAACTCTGTCTATATTTTGATAGAAAGTTCCCGATATAGATCACCTTATAAGTATATACATGTTACTTTGTTAAGACCCTTTCTCTGGCTCCAATAGTGACACTAAGATATTTTATGGGTACTGGTGAGTGAGATCATGAATAATTTATGTTCAAAGATCCCAATAAGTGTCACAGTGTCAACAGTAGTTGTTGAAAAATCAAAGGTTGCCGGATTAGAGGATAACATGAACTCATTTCGGCTGACTCCGTTGGGTCAAACCTGTTTATATTAAAACTATTTACAGAAGATAATATTAAGATTATACTGACATTAACAAAATGGCCAAAAAGGAATACTTATTTATATACTTTCGGTTTATTTTCGAGTACATTAAACATTAACGTCGAAAAAATTGTTTCTTATCTTTTACCGGGTATCAGAGACGTCAGTCAGTATCAATAGAACAACCAAGTTACTAAGTTTTCCGACCCGCAGTTCCTTAGGGAAAAAATGTCCTGAGAAATATATAATGTATTTGTGAACTGTGTTTTCTGCACGTCATACAACTTGAGTGAAGGATGGTATCTTATCAGGGGGATGTCCGATAGATTGTTGTGCTCATTGTATATCGTTTCTATTGTACCGTCAGTTGAGTTTCAATCGGGTACCAACACAATGACGCCTGAAAACTTACCACCTATTCTTAGTATTTTAGTTTTGAAGCGTCTGAATAGTTTTAGTAAATATTCCTCTCTAGTTTAATAACCATATTTAACTTACATTCCAAATTATTGCTTGCGTATTTAAACTATGTTTCGTTATTAAATTAAGAAGCCAGATTAAATGATTTGTTCGTTATTAGTTTAATAAAGTTATAGTAATGGACTTAAGTTCGTTATAAGTAAGTTGACCACTTGTAGCGTAGTTGTGTACTTAAACTTGATATTAACTCGTATTTGAATTTGGAATACTTTCCTTTTAAAAAAAAAACGTGATGTCTATATATAAATAGGTGTTTAAGGTGAAATTTTTTTTAAGTAAAAAAATGCTGTTTGCATATGGTGTTGTGTTGTGGTAGTGCAGTGTCTATGCCTCGTAGTAGTGTAGTGTTCTACTATTGAATAGTGTCGATGTAGCCGGCCTGAGACAACTTCACTATCTGTTTCGTTTCCCGACTCCGAGACAATTTAACTTGACAACGTGGACTTTGCAACAAAAGCGGCTCGCTCTATTTAGCGCTCAGTCGCTCTACCTATGCCAATGGGACGAACCATAGGGAAAATTTTCAACGTTATTTATAACTACAGTTTTGGGGAGTAAAAATTTTATTCAAATAGAACTGGTAGTTATTTCAAACTAATATCTTGAATAATAATCATTATCTGAAAATATAAGTTTATTTTATTAATGTATTCTTTAATTCAAACTTTTTTCTTTTCCATTTTTACGTAACAAAACGTAGTACACTTATAATTGAATTTGCTTGACGTCTATAAAGTTTGATGAATCGAGGATTTCTGCCTCTCGAATAAACATTATTCGAAGTTACGTGTTAAAAAGGAAGTCCAAACACCGTTAATCGTGCAAATACGGATTCGAGGAGGACACGACAAAACGTTCCAAACGTGGGACGGTACGTTAACGTTACCTTGCCATGTGGAGGAGTGTATTTGTAAGCGTTCTTTGTGCGATCGGGAACGAGTGTAAACAAGGGCGGGCGGCGCGGAGCAGCGCGAGCGAGCGGGGAGGGATCCGTCACTCGGGCGGCCGCCGCCGCGCGCTCCGCCCGCACCATGTCGGTGCGCGTAGACCATCGCGATCGGGACAGGTTTTCGCGACATTCTTCGCGCGCTTCCGTAGACGCGCCTTTTCCGACCGGCTCGGTACGCGATCACTCTTTCCGGTCGGTACATTCGGCGCGCGTTCCGCGAACTTCTAGCGATGATTTGATGGTGCCTGTGCGCACTCTGCGCTCAGCGTCATGTCGCGTGGCTCCCGGCGCCCCGCACCGGCTACGCCGGCACCACTCGTCAGCGGCGGAGTGCGAGCGCGCGCGCCGTTCCCGCCGGCATACGCTCGAGCTGCCCAACAGCCGGGGCCCCAGCGTCCGCAGCAGGTCTCCGGAGCCGCCGCCGCCGCCGCCGCCCGAGGTGGAGGTGCCGCCCGAGGACGCCGGCAAGGAGGCGCGGAGGCGCCGCGTGGTCGCCGCTGTCGCCGCCTCGTTCTTCGCGCTGGCGCTGGCGTCGGTCCTCGTGGTGGTGGTCACACTCACCCACAGCTCTGTGCTCAGAGCGCACAACCAAACGGCCAAGTACTACACGTTCTCCGTGCCGCCGCACCATCCTCTCAGTGAGCCCCGTTCATGTTGCCCCACCGTCGCCCCTCCTGCTTCGCATGCGACTGTCTCCGACCCTGAGTGCCAGGGGCTGCGAACGTCGCGGCTCTGTCACCTCTGCTCAACACCGCCAACAATTGCGGTACATAAATATTGTCATATGTACACTATTACATTAAAAGGCCGTATACAAATGCTAGGCAATCTTCGACATCGACCTTCTTTTATTCGAGAAACGTTTCCGTTATTGACATTGGCACAAATATTGTTCATTGGTTATGAAGCATTATTTGTGACGTAATATGACGAGAGAGATAATAATGTGTGGTAAAGAGAGGGTTGATGGTGGTGGGGTATTGCCAGGCCTTTGTCCAATTACGCCTCAGTACATACAGGCCACACACGCTAAACACGTTCGCAACCCCCTTCTGCATGATTAGTTACTGTACTTATAGATGTCACGTGTATGTGATGGTTAATATTAAGTTATTTATTTACTGTAATTTATTGGACATTTGGGTGTCCTTTAGACAATAAGTGATTGTGATTTACAGCAGGATATTTACTACAAGTGACAAGTTTGTCGCTAACAATTTATGATTACATGGAAATTATTCTCTAAATCATGTATTAAATTACTGAGAAAAGGTGATTTTGTAGATCAACTTACTTTTACAGAATTATCATAGGAGCCTAATTATTATTTATTCAATGCAAAATTTCTTGTAACGAGCAACAGAAATAACTGAATGGTCGTTGAAGCGGTCTGATTTGATTCAATTCCATATTGTTGTATTGTTAAAACAAAAAATGTCGAGAACCGCTGCCGGCCAGTGGTGATATGAGAACAAAACAATCATTTTTTTGTTATTGATATTGTTTTGACGTTTCGTAATAACAATATAGGTCCCACACTCGGCCCAATCCTCAACTGCAAACATAAAACCCAATAATGGCACCAAATAATCTTCATCAGCTTTCAGCCTCTACGGAATTAATGTTAAGCCTACTTATTTTTACCGCAGATTTTTATTAACTTTGGCATACGATTTAATCTTATCAAAGTGTAACCGCGATCTAAAAATGTAATCTTATCGGGAAAAAATATTTTGAAAAGAGATTCCGATATTATCCTATTAAAAGGAATAAAATTAGGAGCTACTTCTTTTAATCTCGATAAGTCGAATCTCAGCCTCGTATGAATTCTCGGAGTGTATTAAGTATATCGTTGATGTTGACTGTAATATTGGATTATTGTTCGTTTATTTTTGGTTAACGATAAGGGTCGTTTTCATATACCGATATTGATTGTCTATCAAACTACTAATGTCGGCATTCAATCATATCGCTATGTTTTGGCATATGTTTGGCACGCACAACTTTTTTCTAAACATACATCACTCTTGTCAGAACATATTATTAGGTAAATGGGTCATAATACTGGTGAATATCTGAGATTTAACAAATTGGGCGCTTACGTATTAACGAAAATAAACTGTTGAAAGATTTTGATCAAATTTATACCCCACTTTAGGTTTAGGTCGAATAAAATTGCCAGAAATCACTTTGGCTACCGAAAAGGATATCAGGATTTATTTATTTCATTTGTTAGATAGAGCGTTAAAGATTTCAAAAACGATTTCCTGTTAAACCTCACTTTGTGTTAAGGATAACTCCGCTAAAATATTTTCGTAAAAAAAGTTCATTTCTCAACATCTCTTACGATAGCAGAGTAATGTAAATTAATGACTTTGGCCTGTGTATTTTATGTTCCTTGATATTTATCACATATGAAATTTTGGTTGAAATATCCCCTTAATCAAATTATTTCAAACTGTACAGATTACACATTTTGCACAAACAGCAAAATGTAAAAGTAATATTAGTATCTATAGATAAATACTAAATTAAACTATAGCAAATCAAGATTTGGCGCAAACATTAAAATAACATCTGAAGTTTAAGTTATAATACTTTACATTACATCATCATCATCATGGTCAGCCCGTTACCATCCACTGCTGGATATAAGCCTTCTCCATGCCGCGCCACCACACTCGGTCCTCAGCTCTGCGCATCCAGCCGCTACCCGCCACCTTCTTCTGGCTACATTACATTACATAACTATATTTAAAACAAAGATTACAATAAACGATAGAGTTGATAAGAACATATTTATTTCCAGTCTGAAAGGTTAGATAGATATCAAGTCTTTTATCTAACACCTAATAATTATAAGTGAACGTTTTAACAATGTAATAAAACCGTTTTCTGCAATCTCCACATCTAATGTGTTAATGATATCACTTTAAGAATAGGCAATAATTGACATTATAGAATTGACTATTCCACATTTTACTCGCATAAAACCCATGGTAATGCCCATGGCCCATGGTAATTTGGAATAAATATAAAAATTATAATCAATTGAAATGTCTGAGGTAGAACTTTGCCCAGCAGTGGGGCGATGTGGATTGAAAAAAAAAATTGATAAACAACTTCTTTTTAAAAGAGAGAAGTTATCTCTCGGATCGCGGGTAAAACCATAGCACAAAGTTACTCAAAATTGTTTTTTTTTTACAAAGGTTATAAAACATAATTATTCTCTCTAATAGTTAGTTTTTTTTTTAATTACGGATGTGGCGACTATAAGTTTGAAATCTGAAATGGCGTAATGAATTTATTATTATGACTAATATCTCGGTCTTATGTTTGTTGCGACCTGATTGATGAACAGATTCTATATATTTTGTTTACATTATTCTAATTTAACACGCGATAGAACAACTTTACGTACGTAAATGCCTGCAAACTACACTAATGAATAACCATTTAATAATGAGCCTATTATTGTTAACCTTTCTTCTGTTATAGAGGTCGATACATTTTGGAGTTTGGTCCTGATAAAAAACAAATACATAAAAATAAACCTATTTTAGTCTAATATTTTAGACAAATAATATTTGAAATTGAAACATACTTCTTTATAATATTCCTCTCATACAGAAAAGTACAGTTTTACAGTATATGGTTGGATTTAATAACAACTTTCACTAGAGGAGCTTTTACTAAACTGTTTATTACGTGCTTGTCTGTATAGTTAATTCAATATTAGGTAATATAAAAAAAATAATATATATATTATATATTTAGTTATTATTAAAAAGATTTATAAATATTTAGACATTTTAGTCAACATTTAGGTATTGAGACACAAAATATTTTCTGTGCCGGTGACAGCGTCGCTGTAATCGCATCTTTTGGTTGTCAGTTTATTGAAAATGTATCCAAATGACATTAGAGTCAAAATGACAATAGTAGCTTCCAATTTTGGCCGCCGGCACAGAAAAGATTGTGACTCAATAGCTAGTCAAATGTTGTTATTTAAAACAAGAATACATAATGACTTGAACTAATAACTATTTACGGATTACGACCTATAAATATAAATACAAAAAGGTTTCAATACAGATTATTCATCACCGTATTAATTTTACAACTTTACTTAGTTAGTACATTTTAAAATAGGTACTATAAATAGCACCTATTAATAGAATGTGCGAACCGGACGTTCAATATTCCCTGTTCCATTTAGGGAGTAACGAAGTGCAGACTTTAATGTAAATTTAGAAGTTACTCTTCATGGGTTGACAGAATTTTATTTTATTATTTGGAAAAACAGGCAGGTACATATAGTTGCTTATATACTAGTCTTAAAATGTATACAAATACATAAGCCAACTACAAGTTTTCCTCGATTTTAAAACCTATAACAATAAGGTTTGTCTTAAAAAATGTTATATGGTATAACTAGCGGCGCCCCGCAGTTTTACTTTT
This sequence comes from Timandra comae, assembly GCA_958496195.1. Classification (NCBI taxonomy): domain Eukaryota; kingdom Metazoa; phylum Arthropoda; class Insecta; order Lepidoptera; family Geometridae; genus Timandra; species Timandra comae. The sequence continues at coordinate 5,528,271 of OY292360.1, forward strand.
TGATACTTATCCCGGGGGAAATTTGGGATATAACGTAGTCTATGTCCATTCCCAAGAGTTAGTTTATTTCTCTACCAAATTTCATCCAAATCAGTACAGTGGTTTAGGCGTAAAGGCATAACAGCCATTTTTTCATAGTGGGGATTTAGTAGGGTATGGGTACATATATTTTCTATTATTAAGATTTACAATTTTAAGTAAAAGTAAAGTAAAACGAAGTTATTACACCCAATAAAACTATCTTCTGTATATTTCTTGAGTAGGAACGTCTAACTAATAATGCAGTAATTTCGGCCGAGAATGTATGTCGTATATTTCAGAAATAATAAAGACAAATGAGTCTTCACCAATTGAATATAAATGAAGAAATATGAAAATATTATGGTTTACTTCAATATAATTGCAGATTCTTCGAGTTATAGAATAATATGCCAAATAATATTGCCTTTTGCCGTATCTTACAATTTTCCACGCTTTATAATGTGTACTACAGGAAAATACGGTTTAAAAATTGGTTTCCTGACGCAATACTCATATGGCTTTTAGTAATGGAAAAGTAATAAACGTGAAATGTTTTTATAAGTAAGTATATCATTTGTGATTAAGTAATTAATATAAAATGACCAAAAAAACATGGTGGTGTTTTTCCAAAAAACATACTGTTTTCATCCGCTTACGTTCAGCTACGATGCTGGCTAACACTGGTTAATCCTCGGGAGATAAAGTACAATCTTTATTAATAAAATTGCACCCGTGCGAAGCCAAAGCGTATTGTTTGTTGTTAATTAAACATTGTAAGAATTATTTAAACATCTAATGCCATGTTCTGCCGATTTCTAGAAACTTGGAGCTTTCAATTTGTTTGTTGTAAATATGAGTCTGATTCTGATTTTAAGCAGTAATAAAACTTCAGCTAATAGCTTATTTTGTGTAATGGGACGTCATATTAAATTCAATATGGCGGACTCCCAAAAAAAGGCGGACTTGTTTTTTTTTATTTCGTTCCTTTTTTGTAAGTACGTAAGTATTTAATTCATTTTATGTCTCATCGTAATTGTTTTTTTATTTATATACGCTTTCATATACTTTAGAGTTGATACAGTCATATTAAAGAACTTGACTTTTCACATTTGATTTTTCACATGATTTCTCAAGGTAGGCTCAGCATAGACAGGTCTATCTATATTCTCAATCTATTTTCATCAATATCAAATACGTAGAAAAGGTATTTTTGGAAACAAATGTATTGCGAAACAAAAAAGGAATGAATATCAATGAAATGCATATCGGGAACGAAACACGATCCAAAGAATGTAAGTCGAACTCGTATTATGTAACAAGTACCTGCTATGAATAATACTTACATTGTATACAAGTCTATGCCTAATACCAATATGTTACCTACTACCTAGTTATTGGTAGCTGTTTGTTTTAAATTCAGAATATGACTGTGAATTTGTATTACGAGCATTGGTAAGTTAAAAAAAAAATTTGAATTTCTGAACTCCAATATGGCAAATACTAGGTTGAAAATCAATTACCCATACGAGGATATTTACAGGAATCTTATGAAACGGCGCTATACAATATACTTAGAGCTTTTTCTTTATGAATCTTTAGCATTCTAAATCGAGAAGTATTCTTCAACATCATCAACAGCCTGTATTAGTCCACTGTTGGACATAGGCCTCTCCCAATTCGCGCCAATGTGCCCTGTCGGCGGCACGTCGCATCCACTCTCTCCCGGCTACCCTGCGCAGATCATCGCTCCACCTAGCCACAGAACGTCCTACGTTTGCCGAGCCGCGGTCTCCACTCGAGAACTCATCTGCTCATTCTTCAACACAGCAATGCAACATTTAACGAAGACAAAAATGCGCTATCTTAATAAGACAGGACGTTAAATCCAAATCGTCTACAAATATCCTCTTTCCTTCGTTTACATGCTATACATGTCACCGCCATTATCAAGCCAAAATAGGGTATTAACCAGTTTAACCACGTAAGAGCGCACCGTCAAAGCTCATCGCTTGAAACATTCTAGAGTCAAATAACGTCACCGCAGCCGAAAATGGCTTGAATGGGTTCATCATCATTCTTACCTGCATATACTTATCCTTCAAGTTTTATACAATCCATGAAGCGCTTATAGCCAAGAGTGATCTGGAGATAACTTGCGATCTGTTCAGTTAAGCTACATCTGGCACCGACATAATTGTCAAGTTTCATAATGCATGATAGCCCAGTGCTAACCATGGATTACTTACGATCTGTTCGGTTAAGCAACGTCTAGCACCGTAATAATAGTGATGGGTGGCCGTTATAGATAGCGTTTCCGTGATACCGAAGTCTAGCCAAGAGCTAAGAGGGGATTGCTTGCGATCTGTTATGTTAAGCAACGTCTGGTACCGTCGTAATACTGATGGGTGGCCATTATAGAAAGCGTTTCTGTGCTACAGAGGGCTGGTTAAGTTGTCAGTCCCAGTCTTATTAACATCATCGTTACGGATAGTTAAAGTTCATAAAAGTGTTACTAAAATATCGCAGTACGCACAAAGAATCCGAATTAGAGGGGTCTAAATGCGAAAAACTGACCACTTACGAGCACATACATACATATATACCTACCCAAAATCCATTCCATTCCTCAATTTCATCATTCGTATGGCCTTTGAAAAGTTAGGCAGTTGAAGTCACATATATGTAACGTAATGATAGAATAAGAGTAAATATAGAACCTTCACTCTTGAATTTCCAACCTAGTGACTATTTAAAATGTGATAAGTACTTTATTATTTACAACACTTTAGTACGATGTAAAACGGTTGTTACCTAAAATATATTCGCTAAAACCTTTAAAACTAAATGTAAAACAAGTCAAATTCAAATTTAGACAGACTATTTATTTATACATGATCGTACCGTTACAATAATAGAATTTGGGGAAAACTTCGGAAGCGGTTCACTGCTAATTCAATATTTATTTACTGATCTAGAATTGAATGTTTGCATCATTGGATCTCTGAATAATGCTTATTTTATAACCAGTAGTGCCCCGCGGTTTCACCCGTGTAGTTCCCGTTCCCGTGGGAATACGGGGATAAAATATAGCCTATGTCACGCAATGATAAACTAGCTTTCCATTAGTGAAAGATTTTTTTAAATCGGTTCAGTAGTTTCGGAGCCTATTCGTTACAAACAAACAATCAAATCTTTCCTGTTTATAATATTAGTGTAGACTATACTTATTATATGCAGTTTGAAACAGAGAGCCTAATAATAACTGAAGTGTTCTGATGTGGTTGAATTCGGATTTATGAGGTTTTCGTTCGCGGTTTCGATGCACCACTTAACAAAATTCATGCGTTATCTCAATTTAAAGGTAGACCAAAGTGATTTCGAGTGTTACTAAGAGACAGGGTTTTGAACACATTTCAATGGAAATGGAAGAGCGGTGTTTTTGACACAGTTTTACAAGTTAAAAAGGAGTATAACTAAATAAACTTAGTAACTAAGTAGAGTAACTAATACTTAGGTCCCCCAATCCCCCATATTAAGCCAAGTTAATGGAAAGCACGAAGGAAATAGCCACGAGAAACGAACCTGCAACTTTTAAAGTAGCAAGCAGAGTCCCTAGGAACTACTTGGGTAATTTGGTCGTTGAATGATTCGTCGGTCGCTTTTTATGAGTGTTGTAGCCAACCAGGTTTTAACTTGGCAGCATCAGGCCAGTGATTACACGGTTATATCTTTTATTTTTGCTTGCCACACCTATAAACATTTAAGTAGTCAATAGTTATTTGTATGGTAATTTTTCTCGTAGTTTTTATTATGTATCCGAATTTCTTTATCCTTAATAAATTCAAAGTAAAGTACATAAGATTTGTTCGTGGAATTAACTGTATAAGCCCCGAATTACAAGCGGTCCTGTACTCACAATAGAGGGCTTACTGCTCATCAAGAAATTCGTTAACAGGTATTATCTGGCCATGTTACTTACAATAATATTATTATGTAATAACGCTCGAGGGGCGTTCATAATAAATCCTTTGAAACAGAACAAAGGGTTTTTATATTTTAAACGGTATCTAACCTTCTATTATAACAATTTTTGCTTGTTTAATTCAATTTGCTTGCGTTCAAAACACACAATTTATATAGGTCGAGATAACCTGCGTGTAACTTAGTAATTCTTATTTGTAACGAAACAATGGAGGTATATCTGTGAGATATTATTTTGTCTGGATATTAACAAATTCACTGAAAAAGGTATCACACTTGTGATGATTAGCTTTTGAGATTTTTGCGCTTTTTATCTCTATAATGTTATGACTGTATTACTAGGGTACTAGTAATTTATCAAAAAAGGTGATTTGAAACTCATATGTAACAAGACCTCAATTACGGAACATTTTTTTACAATATGGAGGTCATTAAAAGGGGTCGTTTTATTTCGAATTTCGTCACGTACGAAAAATTCGCGCTTAACTCAAAGTGCTATACTGATATTACGTGTAAAAGTTTACAAACTAAATATCGCATCATAAGTTAGTTACTAAGCTATTTCAAAGTTGGAGTAGTTACTCTGTGAGCCAAAAGGTATACAATATACACATTGAATAACTTGCCCGTTAAAAATAACCCTTACTGAATCTACGAAGGAAATCTAATAGGTTCGGGTATAATATAACAGGTGCTTACCTTTTTCTTGCTAACCAAAGGTCAAAAACCCTCCAAAACTTTAATACCTCGGAAGGTGAGTAATTGAAAACAGGCGCTGGTCCAACCCTTTCAATACGACTTTTCAATGAATACACTTTTGACACTGATTGATCACCAAGCCCTATCATCACGAAATTTAATAATAAAGTGTACATAATAGATTAAAATAACAAAGTCTAATAAGTCTAGTTAATTTTGTTCGAACAAAACACGTTATGTTGTAATAAAATATTTAATTTCAAATTAAAGGGTAATACGCAGTTTATATCGAATACTGTAGGCAGGTACTCGTAGGCCCGACTCGCCGTTTATTTAACATCAGAAAATCTCAAATTCTTACGAAGTTGTCGGAATGTTTTGAGGGAGTTCGACATTTTTGCTCTGGATAAAGAGAATTCTTCTTTTGTTGTTTGCTACCATTAGAATGAAAGTTACTTTGAATTATGTGTTTGGGATTTAAAACAAAATATCTGTATTATTTATTAACTTACTTTTTAAAAAACGATCCTCTGTGGCTTGTTTAACAGCCTTTGTCTAGAGTACCGCCAAGCAACAGTTTTTCAACGAAGTTACTCTAGGGAGCTAGTCTTTTTTGATAAGGTAAATTGTCAAAATTCTCTATGCGAGTACATGTGCTGTGCGGTCGTAAATTCGGAATTCGAAATTTATAAAAAGTATTTTGTACGAGTATACAAATTCTGTTTCTAGATTGTTCTATATCTAGAAATTGTCGTCAGAATAGTTAATTTCTTCGGCCAAAACAGATTGAAACTGTAGCCAAACTAAGAAAGCTCCAAAATAGTACAAACTGTTACGAAAGATCAATTTTAAAGTATTGAAATCATATACCTTTACTTTGATTAAATTATAGTCAATATTTCACCGAATTCCTAACATTTAAGCCTGGTTTCTGCGAAAGGTTGTGGCGATAGCTGATTAATTAGTTTCAGCGAGAACTTAAACCGGACATTAATAATAGTCATACCTACGCAGAACTAGCTGTATCACGATTTCTTTGAAACTTTGATTTATAAGCATCTTTATTACGGTCACATTTCAAACAATACTTCGCTTTGATTCGTAGCCATGATTAAAAACGTAATAACAGAAATCGTCTGGGGAATAGCAACCATTCTCGATACCTCGTAGAAACTTAGTAGTTCTGTCGCCAGGCCGGTGACTATATTGCCTTTGCGTATCTATTATGTAGGAAAACCTAAGTCTCACTGGGCTTTTGAGATTGTCGAGGACTCGTGAAGATTGATTGAGGGTTCCCTTAAATTATTTCTTTTACAATATCACTTAGCAACAGGCGCAGTGTTTGTCACGATATGGTCCTATCAAGAACAAAAAATTTACAAAGTAGTTTGATAGCGTTGTTAGTATGGGCGGTTTAGATTTTCGGGTAGTTGGAAAACCGAATGTTATCTCCTCAAAGAAATAAATATCACATAAAAATATTGTGTGCCTTTCAATACAATCTTTTCAATCGTTATAATATTTGAAGCGATATCTTATTCACCTAATAATTAAATGAAAAAGTAAATATCAATTCTCACAAATTTTTTAAATCTCTTAGATAAAAAACATATTCAGTTGCTGCACAAATTACCATACTTGCGAAGTATTACGAAAACATGTTATGCGTATTAATGTGAAGATGGAAAAACATCTTAAACATTTCGAATGTGAGGGATTAGATGCTACATTCTATCATACATATGTAATATTGAACAATGCTATAGGCTGTAGATTTTTGTATTCTGTAATCTGGATAATCTCAGTACAGAACAGAAATATTTTGCGAAACAATTTTCGAATTTTATCCGTTTTTTGTTGCTTCGAAATACTTTCGATGCCTTTTTGTTAGTATTTAATTTAAATACGTGAATATTGTTAAAATTGTTAACATTTATTTTTAAAAGCAGATTAGGTATAAGAACCCTTTGGTTGGACCTTTGTCTCGCTGATGATATTATTACAGGAAAGAGGAATTAACGTTATGACCACGGATGTTCAATGCGTGATGGTGATCTCAAACTCTTGGTTTAGAAAATAGCAAACATTATTGTCTTTATTTGCGTTGCATTTTTAGTCTGGTTTAACAAAACCTGGTAATCATTTGACACCTTGTCAGTCAAATCTGTCACTTTGACAGTATCCAAAATTTATTGTAAAACCTGGTTTAGTGCTAAACCAGACTAAAAATGGAACGCAAATAAGACAGTATCAGTTTCAAGAATTGAATTAAGGACCTCCAGATTGACTGGTTATGCCACTGGGTTATTTTACTTTTCCATTATTATTTAATGTAAATTATATTTGAAAATCGGTATTAGTTCTAAATAAACTTTGTTGTTATCTTTACAAACATGAAAAGCAAACAAAGACTAATAGAAATTCAAAGTAAATAACTTATAAAATGTAATATTATTCTAACAATTTAATTCTGAGCTTCATTTAAGTTTTGAATATTATCTTAACCTTATCTCGAGGTATATAGACTTCTAATAAATACTTTGGGTTATTTGTATAATGGTTTTGTGTAGATTTTATGAATTACTATAGCTGTACCCCACGGTTTCGCTCGCGTAGTTCCCGTTCCCATGGGAATTTCGGAATAAAAAGTATCCTATGTCCTTCTCCTGGTTCTGAGCTACCTCGCCACCAATTTTCAGCCAAATGAGTTTAGCCGTTCTTGAGTTATAAATAGTGTTACTAACACGACTTTCTTTTATATGTATAGATTGATACTTAGTTATTCTTACACAGTATATTCTTTTTAAATAATCTATTTCGTCACCTATCTAAATGGCATCTGATGTTGCCATTTTCTATTTTGCGGTACGTTGCTACATTACTAGAAGGGTCTGCCATCAGACCTCCGCAACCCAAAGGGTCATACGACTATTTTGGGTAAGCTAAACTATTTGAGTGCTCTAAATGCCGGTAACGAATATCGATCATGTATGTACGACTACAGGGACAGACGGAACTACAATCCCTCTGATGTGTGCGAAAACGCGTCAATCAAAAGTGAATTCGCTGTCGGCCACCCATCAATATTATGACGATGGCAAGCGTCGCTTAACAATACTGATCGTTAGCAATCTGGTGTAGCACTGGGTTATGATTATTAAAAACAGGGATAACATTAATTGCTAACCTCATATCATTTAAAGAAAATGCTTTAGGTAAATGTACCTTTAATATTTTTGTAAAACAATACACAAAAGTTAAGTAAATACAATACACAATATGATATACACTATTTAAATTGATCGGTAACAAGTACAAGTACATATCTCGTTTCAAAAGGCTCGTATAAAATCAGACAAAGGGCGGGTCTGCAATGAATATCATTGCCAAAATTTTCCTTAAAGCTCATAATAAGTTCGTAGGAGCGGTTTTCCCTTTTCCCTCATTTTTATTAAGCTTGAAAAGGGAAAGGCGTATAACAAATACAAGGTTTAAATGTCTAACCAATGATGGCCTGAGGCATGGTATTCTAATATTAGGTAATTAAAACTTTATCTCAACTTGTGTGAAAGAGATTATTTTATGTTTCAAGTACCTATTTAATTATGAGCATTTATTAGACTTTATGTACTTGGATCTAGTAACAAAAAGGTCGGCTATTTTAAGTGGAATATATTAAAATACGAAACGTGTACTGTTTGGTTGAAGTTAATTAATTTTCATATAATTACTTACCGTTTTTGCGAATCGAAAATAGTCAGAGATTTTTACTCGACACTTTTTATTTGGGTCATGTTTTAAAGTTAATCTTTAATAACGTTATCAGTAATTATAACTATAATATGGGTTACATAAGTAGCTGTAAGCTATTTATAATGATACACTCGTGAAGATACTTGAAAACACATAAATGAAGATAAGCATTCACTAAATTATATTCGAGAATCGAACCCAATAACATATTGTTTAGCAATCCGTCTTAGAAACCACTAACCACATTGCCATTTACGACGTTTACATCAATATGTAACTGTAACCTATTACGCGACGATAACTAAACCAAAGCTGTAGCTGTACTGTGACGTAGTTCGTTAAATATTTTATTAAAGTCTGCTAATATTACATGATTGACACTGCAGTATAACTGGTACCACATATTACTCGTATACGATATTGCCATTGAAACGAGAAACGGGAAATGCCCCAAGCGGAAGTCGAGACTTATACAAAAGAGTCGCATTATTATTAGATGACCTCCTTAGACCGACTTCCTTTCAATAGAAACTCCTACTTTATAATCCGCGGATATAAAGAACAGAGAAGATTTATTGCTTTTAGTTCTCCCTTTACAAGTAAAGATTAAGAAAACTTAAGATACATAGTTAAGTATCTTATATCAAAGTAATCGAAGAACATAAATATCAGTCTGAAGTTTGTACAAATTACAGGGTGTAACGTATAATTTTGTTCGCATCAAAATTAAGTTTGGAGAATTCAAATCTTCGTTCTACATCGATATATTTTAGTAAGATTATACTTCAACGTACTTGTATAATAACTAAGTATTAAACAAATATAATGCTTTATTTTACTTTTGAACTTATAGATACTGTTTTTAATACGGGTTTTTCAAAAGGATAAATGGGTAATGAATTTAATGGCTTTAAGCATTTAGTGAGTATTGACTTTTAAATTCCGACTTCTGGACAATGGCTTCTCTCACTGATGATGAGCCATAAACGTAAGGACTGAACTTAAGTGCACTTACTTAATCTATGTTTAAATTTCGACGACCTCGGTAGAGTGGTCACCATGTCGGACTGCCATCCTTAAGGTTGCGGGTTCGATTCCCATGCGGGGTGTATATTTGTGAGAACCACAAATGTTTGTCTCGGTCTGGGTGTGTGTGTGAATGAGTGCGTGCATAATTTCTGATACCCTAGATACAAGCTCTGAGCTTAGTTAGGGGTCAGTTACTATAATGAGATGATGTAGTGAATGATTATGTTATAAAATAAAAATAATAAAAATGATAACAAGAGTTTATTCTACACTTCGAACAAGCAAAATACTAACACACTTTTTGCGTTATTTCTTAGTACATAATTTACTATTTGACCATCATTGCCACTTGAAAACATCGTCCCGTATATAGACTAGAGTTACGTAATAATACGAAGTTACCTTTTACCGAACTTGATTCGTGCGGAAATAATCCTAAAAGGTATTAGTAGGTTATGGACAGGAATTATATTGTAACTTGTTATAGAAATGATTTATTAATGTGCAATTCACTCACGTTGGTCGAGGAAAATTATATCTTACTAGCAACCTTTCCCGACTTCTTACGGATTCATATTTCCCGTGGTTTTTCTCAAACTTGCTTTCACGAATTGACGTAAACAAATGTGTGCTTTATTGATGTGTTCATTATAGATTTGCTAAGTTAATATTTTTTGGAGCCAAAACATGAATAAGTTCACATTAACTAAAAGTTTTTAATTATAAATATAGAAAAAATAAGTAAATATCCATAATTATAAACAAAAACGTTTATAACCACAACGCAGGTAAGGTACATTAAGTAAAACCGCATAACATTTTAATCGGCAGACGGTTTGGTCCAGTTTCGTGGAGAGAGGCACAAATATGTTCATAGTTGGAAGCTACCGGATTCATAGTACGTAACTTTTCAGTGAAAAGCGCCTAGAAGTCAGCGAGCCGTGGAAAGTAGACACTCCTCACTACTCATAGATTCATAACCAATGTAATACAAACATGGGAATATATAACTTTTTTAATTTCACGCTTGATTCGTATACTTCTAGTACGACGAGAACTGACTATGCCAACTTGATGTTGTGTCATTCCGTGTGTAAATACTGTACTCTGATTGATCTATTTTCATGATCTGGCATTTCTATGTACGTCTACACCATGCGAACAATTCTATAAATGTAACTCAAGTCTAGGAATAAAACGGTGTTTGATTTTACTTCCTACACGAGTATAGTGATTTAAAGTGAGCAATTCTTGTTGGAGTATTTTGTTCGTGAATTGAAAACGGTTTCAACAATCTTTGTACTTTTATATTGCTTTTGGAATGTTTCATAATATTCAATTGTTTCAAAGAAATACACATTTTTAAGATTAGTTTTTGAATATTCGTTTACAATTAGAACGCAAAATTTTCCTTAAATAACTAAGTTAACTTATACTTTTCTACGGATAAACACCAATGAATGGACTAAGAGCGTTATCAATAACTTTAAACGGGAAAATGCTCAAAGTAGAAACTTATAATTTGTAAGTTCTTACTAAATTATCGACGTTCCATACTTACCAAAAACATCAAAATGTTTTTTAACTTGCTAAAAATCTTTTGTAATTTGTTAGTAAGTTCATACAACATGATTACTTTAATAGATTTGACTTTCATAATAAAACCATTTTGAATATGAAACGGATTCATTTTAATACTGGTATTAAAACCGTTTCTTTGTGGTGACAGAACGAGTAGTTCTCAATAAAAATAACAGTACAATTTATTTGAATTGCTTGTTTTCTCTCCGTTATAAAAGTAGAAAATAATTTGCATTTATAAATCCTTGAAGGAGATTGGTTAAATTACACATTTTCAACATTTTTGATTCCACGAACAACGTAGTCTGTGAAACTTTGTCTTTTGTGTTTCTGAAAGTCAGTTTCAAGTTCTTTCATTATTATGTCATTCTACAATACTTAATATTGAAATGAATGTAACTGTTTTTTACAAAAGAATTTTTTTTAACTTTCTTGAAAAGTTTTCTAAGAAAAAGTTTTATGAAGTATTCGGTTTTTTCGTAATGTCCAAGTGAATACCAAAGGTCAGTAATTTCATAAGCCCTTAGAGCTCTTAATTTGCACATAAGTTGTTATAATTATCGCCCGTTCGACGCTCGTTCCTTGTCCGTTTGATGTTCCATGCTCTGTGACACAAAACTGGAATAAATCATTTTTGCCTACACAAATCAAAACAATAATAAATCAATCAAAGTGTCATCATTCCAAAACATTTCACGTCAAACGAATAAAAAAAATATTATTGGTACATGTCAACCACAGTGTTCCATGCAATCCTGGCCTAGTGCCAGACGCGTTATGTTATCCTGTTTGACTGTCAGTAAGATGCTTTTCATCACACAAATGTTAAACAAACTCGGGAAAATGATGAAAGTTGATTTCCATGATTACATCCACTGACATTTATCTTGCCAACAAAGAGATTGTGGGTGTTTCGCGATAGTAATGTGCGAACGTAAATGGTTAGTAAACATATATCAATTCTGTGTTGCTTTCCTGTATAAAGATGGGTTTTCGAGGACGTGTTGTTTGTTTTTAGATCTGAACAGTTGGCTGTTTATTTCCTCTAAAAATAGAACACTTAAGTGATTTTGGAAATCTTTGTTTCGACTATAATAACTTCATTTATTATTCTCAGTGTAAATAGAAACTGTCGGTTTGAGTAAAGTAAAAAAACATCAAACGTAGCTAGATGCAAAATAAAATTAGCCAAAGATACGGGATATTTATTATGTTGCCTTGTAAAATGAGAATTCAAATAAAATTACGAAGTTAACTAAGCAAAAAGTATAATTCAATTTATAAGTTAACGCTTTCACGAGTCGACGAGTAACACCTAATTTATTTAATTCAACATTCATTTGATATATTAACTGTGAAGTGTCAAAACGGACGCGCCCCAGTAGAGTGCGGTGGTCCAAAACTCAGACATGTTCGGTTTAGTTATTCGCCGGTTTAAATCTAGGATTTGGATCGTCATTTCACTGTGCCATGCCGGCGACTTTAATCCGAGTATTATACGAGAATGGATGCTTGTTAAACCTTTGTTTGCCATCAAATCTAATTGAGTTTGTCTCTTGTTTGATTTCAATGTAGATCACACTAGTTTTATGGATTTATTTATTGGGAATATTAATGCTTTTACAATGCGTTCGGATCTTGCAACTGAATTTTAAAACAGATGTCCTGAATTGGTTGAACTGATATTTTGCTAATGATAATAAAGAGATATAAGAGTGTCGTGACAAATAGAGAGATTTTAATTTATACCTAATCCGTGATTAAGGTATAATTTACTTACTTAGTTATCATATAAATAAAAAAGTGTAGGTACTTGGTAGCAAAATACTTAAGTTAGAGGTTTTATAAGTATAAGTTAACTTATATTTATTAGTTATTAGCTACACATTTTGAATTAACTTAAAATGAAATTAATCTATTGGCTATTTAATAAATAATTTATCATCGTGACGCACGTTCTTGCCTTAATTTAGATGGAATTTGTAACACAAACTGACCGTCTTCACATTAACACCAATCTGATGCTAAACGCCTATAATAACTATTATTACACGTTTGATCTAATTGAGAAACAATCATTAGAACTATCTAGTACTACATGAAGGTATACTTATCGTCATAATGTAAATGTTAGTATCTAGAGTGTGTTTTCTCTGGGAAGGTACGAATATAAATACACTGCCTTAGAGGATGTGTCTATTGTATAAAGTACTAGTTTATTATACTTGTGTGATCTTGATTTTCTACATCTTTTTATGTAAACTATAAATGTAGCTTTTCCTTACCACGTACTACAAATGTATTCATACTGTAATATTGCCAGTTTGAAGCATTAAATAATACGACCGGAAAACAATTTGAAAACACAATCTGTTTATAATTGTACCTACAACACTAAATCTTGACAAGATTACTATACATTAAAGTTATAAATCTTACGACCGGTGATTCACAGGCGAAGTTGTTTGATACCTATAAATAGATAGATAGGTGAGAAATAAATCCATCGTGAATTACCTAACTAATGTACGCCCTATCCAGTGCCGTGTTGATTGAAGATTTGCACGGCGTTTGGCGTTTGTAGGCGTTCGCGCGTTCTGTGCAACAAATCTCTTTACGTTAGATACTTATAGCCTTTGTACGTCACTCAAATTAGTTTAATAGTTTATGTTCTTTACAGAGATTATTTTTAGAAGAGTAACGCATCACTACATTGTATAAAACAAAGTCGCTTTCTCTGTCCCTATGTCCCTATGTATGCTTAGATCTTTAAAACAACGCAACGGATTTTGATGCGGTTTGTTTTAATAGATAGAGGGATTCAGTGGGAAGGTTTTTAACATAATTTTATCCCCATATTCCTACGGGAACGGGGACTACGCGGGTAAAACCGCGGGGCGCCGCTAGTGATAAATAAACGAAACTTTTATTTCAATATTTATTCATTTGTTACATTATAACAATGACATTTACACATAGTTGAAGTAGCATAAAACAAACAATTATTAATCTGATGTTTAATTTTAAAAGATCTCATTTCAAACCAAAGCAAGCAAAAATAATTAAAAACAAAAACATATCCCAAAGCATAAAACATCAAAGATTTTTAGTTAAAGTTTAAATCAGGATCAGCTCGGTTATTTACTTAGAAACTTTGGATAGTTAACTTAGTGAAATCCCGGCCACATTCCCCTTTAATCTCATAAGCATGGTTGGAAAATTGTAGCGTACTGAACATTTACTGGCTGCCCATTTAATGGTCACTTATATTCATGTTGTATTTGAACAGGAACATAATGTTTTGGACATCTCTCTCTCTCTCACTTCCCGACTATGTATCCCACATGGTGGTGGGGTCAGCTTTCTGTTTCGGACATCATGTTTTGTATTACACTTTGAAATATTGTTTGTTTATACTGTTTTGATTTTATTGATCATTGAAGACTCTAGTGACAGAGTAGTCATGATGCCAGACTGTTAAATAAAGAATTGCAGGTTTGTTTCTCGTATAAGGCAAATAAAAATCATCAACTAGACGTGGTAGCGCAAAATCGTCCTCAGAAATTATTTGTTCCGTGACTATCCCCTATTGAGATTCTTGGTGCGTGCTGTGATGTAGGCATATCGTCAACGGCTGACAATGAAGAGAGGACAACCTGGTTTGTCGGTACAACTTCCGAAGCACGGAAACTTTAAAGCATTTTATATTAGGAAAATTATCAACATAATTAATGAGATGACGTTGTGAATGATTATGTTATGTTATGTTATGTTATGTTATGTTATGTTATAAATATAGTGTATGTAGAAAGGATTACTAAACATAAACATAAATTATTAAAAAGTCATTAACATAACCTTTTTACGTAAACAAAATTTCGTAATTACAAAAACCAAACCTAATCAATCCCACAGTATTAATGAATAAACAATAGGAATACAAATTAGAATAATCAATTCTTCATAGGAACAGGGAAAGTATTATCTGACTTACATCGTAACGGATTCATAATCCTTCGCAATCTCGGTTCGCGTTCAGAGGCAGGTACCTTCTGAATTTCATAAGGCACTTGTTGCTCACGATATAAAATTGGCTCTCCTTTGTACGTAAATCCCACAAAAAGGGTGACTATTATTCGATATGATGAATATTTCCGTTGATGAAATGATACATTTTTCTCTGACATATAATTTGTATATAGAAATGAAAATGTATGAAAACATATATATATATATATATATATAACTACCTACATATATTTTTTCTGCGATCAATTACATTACTCCAACTAACTGATACTCTTAACGACCTCTAATTAATGGTAACGACTGTCGATGTTAGTACGACAACAGAGACTGAATGATGACATTACTTGCCCTCACAGAAATCGGAATACTCTATCTATGGTAACTGGTAAGTACTACCATAGAGTAATCCGATTCTGTGGAAGCAATAGTAGAATAATGAGAATAATAGTCGCTTATGAAACGGCCACCAATCACTGTTGTGACGTATCCAGAAATCTCTTAACCGTACAGATCGCAAGTGACCAACACTAAAATATGAGTACTATGTGTTACAGAATAAAGTTGAAAATCTACATTTGATACTTTGCGAACTTACCTGCGAATAAAAATACATTTAGGAACTATAAAATTAGAATAATAATAAAATACTCGTATCTATTGATAACCAAACTTTTGCATCTAATACGACATTACTACCAAACATCGTAGGGTAAACATTATCGAAAAGCGAATAGCAATAAAAATGTTTTCACATTATTTCGATCGTAAAACCGTAGTAAAATTTCAGAAGGAACGGAACTCGAGAGATTAATTAGTATATTTTATTTATTCTGTAAAAATATATGACCCGTGAACTTGAAGATGGTACATAATATATAATTTATTGACTGTTTTCAATTTTATTGGTGTAAACCTCTTTCATCTTTCTGTTATTTATGTACCCCTACATACTGTTTATTAGTCTGTTTTAGAGGTGCACGTTATAAACAGAGGCATCTTGATCTTGACTTACAGTCGTCAAGCCATCACTTCTCAAATAACATAATCAAAGAAAAACAAACAAAAAAAAAACATTTTCATATACTTACTCGTATCCCAATGGCTAAGGCTTTCTATAGAGAGCTTGTGATTTCGATCGTCATTACATTATTGACGTGAACCCACTCCAACATAACATAAGCACCCTTAGTTGGAGGGAGTACGACTATTTAGACGAAAAAATAACCTAATATAATGAATGACTATTTATATCAAAATGTTTATAGCAACTGATTTCGAACTAAGTTTATTGGCTGTTGCTAGCCGTCCGCTAGAATCGACGTTTAATATAAAAATATTTTTATTCGTCCGAATTACTGGACGACTAGACACTTCGAAGTTTATTAGCTGTATCAGAAACTACGCACACGCTTTCCCACATGTAGTTGAATCAATTAGCTAGATCAAGATAAACATTTGTCGATATCAAAATTAATGATAAAGTACTCCTAAAAAGCTCTTTTGATAATCAATTACAACAGTTGGCAGTCTAAAACTTACTTTAAATGCAAATATTTTCAACATTGAAAACATCTAAAAGCATTTAAAAAATCCGCTAAACAATCATACTTAGTATAATTGTGAGTACAATAAATGTTAATTCAATACAAATTTTCTTTTATCTTATTAATGGTTTCTTTTTAAAGTGTTTTAAATTCAGAACGAATTTCAATGCGAAAAAATAAAATGTTTCAGAGATAAATGCGTATGGTCGGGAAATGTTTGGTCAGAAATTAGTATCTATAATTTTCATCCGTATAAGAGTCACAACATAATAATTTTTTTATTGTACATTTTGACGTTTTGTTTAAAACATGGTTCTTTTTAGAAATCACTATGACGATTAAACTTAAAACATTTTACCATCAGAAATCAGAATACATTCATCAAAACATTTCAAATCCTTATTACCTGGAAAGAAGTTGATAATAAAAAGGACTAAAAACCACCAACTTTTATTACAACAAAAAAAAATATTTCCTTAATTCTTTTCTTTAATTTTCACCAACCCTTGGCCTGTCATTCACAAACTGCTGATTTGTAAAAATATAAGACAATTGTTCTTTTGAAAGAGCTTTTTATAATTACATTTTGTGATAGACATAAAAACTCTCTTTTTATATAATACCTATTGTATTGTGTTCGTTTAATGAGTACATATACCTGTGTAAATTTAATTATTGAGGTGTGTGAAGGTACACACGTGATGTACGAACAACAAAGTAAGACACTCAAACACTTTACATACAGGAGAACATTTTGAATGTAATCGTATACAATATAAGTGTCTATAAAAGTCTTTCAAATTTTAAGCATTATAAAGCGAAGATCTATCTTTAATACCGAATATTATAACAACATACATATAAAAAAGTAACTGACATCCTATGTTAATAGCAGCATTCAATCTAGATTTTCAGTAAATAAGGTAAAGACCTCGTTAGCTCAGTTGTTCACAGCAAATATTACAGTTCAGTATGCTCAATGGTCATAGGTTCAAATACCAGTAAAGTGATAATTTTGAATAACTATCGGTATCTAATGTGAAATACATTATATACATACTTGTAAACTACAAATAATTCTCTCTTATATACAAATGTTTTACTATGTGTTGGTAGACTTAGATACATATTACGATAGAATATTTCATTTGCAAAGTCGTGTGTTTGTTAATGTCCCATGTTTTAAGATCCATATAATTACGTTTGTACTTAATGTGTGACATTTCTAAGCTGTAGTTACGAGGGATATTTAAACAATTTAAAACGGCAATTAAAAGATGTGTGTAATTGAAAATGTTACACAACGTGTGACGTACATTTTTATTTGGTTTTGTAGTACTTTTAAATGGTTAGTTAGATGTTTTAAGTTTTGTCTTTACGTGTATCCTGTATGTATGTTAGGTGTCTTTAGTATCAATTAGTAATGTATGGAAATTATTAAAGAAAAATTAGGTTAGTATTTTTAACACTCATTTAGGGTAGGCTCGAGCCCCTCGTTGGGGACATATATGAGCTGATGATGACGTAATTTTAAATGTTTGTCCGAATTTAAATAGCGAGACTATCGGTTTGGGTTAAATATTAATTAAATTCTCATATTTAAAGTTAAATCTATCTCTCACTTGTCCACTTTGCGTTTGTAGAACAAACAAAACAGTTTAATTATTAGATATCTAGAAACTAATTTAAACATTGGCCAACTAACAGTGTATCCAGTTCATTCATCAAAGTTCTTATTAAAAACTTAATTTAAAAAACGAACCATGCTAAGAGGTCCCAGCAAGAAGGTCGACTCACAAAAACTAGAAACAGTGTTAATTCAACAATGTCAGTAACGAAACATTTGAACAAAAAGTACGAGTATCCGTTTAACACAAGTTCACTTCGTTTTAGAATGTAACTCAAATACAACTGAGAATCTTTATTTACATAGATGGCTCTTTGTGTTTTATCTGTTAATTTTATTAGTATCCTAATCCTGGACGTTTGCGTAAAAAATATTTTATAAACTCGCACTGATGCTCCTTAATTCTCGTTGTAAGTTACGAGAGTAAAAAGGTTCATTGGACATTGCGATAATCACTTAAACCTGCCCATATTAAATATGAGATACCTGGTGTAATAAATGCTTATCTTTTTTATAAATTTGTTGAGTGATGGCAAGAAAATAACGAAAAAAGATGAAATTCAGTTGGTAAACTGCATGTCTGTTTAAAACAATTACTTACATTGATTTTGTTTTTAAATTAAACAAATTACTACTACAGACTCGTACGTGATAGTATACGAGTATAAACTGAATTTCAAGGGCCTCAAAATCTAGTTTAAAGAGAAGACTAATCGTATTAAGTAAGTAACTCAATTTAATTGTCATTTGTTTTGTTAGCAGACAAACGAAACTACTTAATTGTATTAGTAATCAGCTGTAGGCACAAAATAACTGTCATTTATTCGGGATATTTCTAAATATATTTCTCTTTTACGATAAAAACAAAAATATAAATAAATACGTCTAGCCATTTTCGGGTTTTTGTGAGTAATACGTTAATTGGTGTTTATAAATAAACTATGTAGCAGTGGCCTGAGGTTTTTCCAGTGTTTTCTGATCAGTCAGTCAGTCAGTTACGGCTACCTTTTGTAGATACGGAGATATATTCATTAAACAAAATATATAGGTATTTAAAACAAAATAACATATAAATCAATTTCTATAAGAAAAAATATTTTGTACTTTTATCGTAAGAAAATGAAATATCTATTACATCAAACGAACGACTGTGATTGAGCGTTCATCCTTTGATGAATTACGTTGATTTGATAAGTCGAGTCAGCATTATCAGAGAAATTGATAATGCGTGGGTGACTTGGTACAATCGACGAAATGTACTTACTAAGTGTATTATCGTTATAATAAATGTCAACATAAAAAGCTTTCTTATGCTGGGGAGTTCGTTTCTCTGTTTCTATTCGCTGATTTTAGGAGCTATTGGATAGAATTATTTGAAAAGTTCTTTTGGTGGGTCTATTTAATGTCCAACTTTAACCAAAGAAACAAATTTGAGACATGTAAAACGCAAAGGCATAGATTGTTTCGTACTTTCATAATTTTATTTTTTTACTTAGTTTCTAATTCCATGCATCTAGCTATAAGAAACAAAATAATATATTTCCAACACCCATTCGCTAACCACAAAATCCTCCGTCAGATCATAAAGAAATCATTCATTGAAACAGACCTATAAAAAGCATAAACACTTAAACTACACCGATCATTGGAGCACAAACATTAGCGCTAAAAATAGACGTTTCAAATCGAGCGGCACAAGATTATATTTAATTACACAACCTCTAGTTTCTAGTGAAATAAACGTAGGCAATTTGCAGAGGAACGAGAGCTATGTAGTATGTAACTGTTACGTACGTCGGATAATATTAAACCAGGCGTCTAGAAACTTGCTAGGGAATTGTAAACTGAACAGATTATGTGACGATGGACTGCAGCGGTTTGCAATTTCAACATTTTTCTGCTATCTCCGTAATGTTTATAGTGTTGCTACCATTTTTTATGTTTTATTACTTAGAACTATAATTAAAGTGGATTTAAGTGATACTTTTCGATGTATTTACGAGTAGTATCTAAGTCTTTATACTATTGAGGTAAACTTTTGTTGTTATGGTATCTAAAAGATTAATTTCCGAAGTTCTTTGTTTGGCATTTTCGGGATATGTATATTGTGGAATTGCAAAATGAGTTTTGCCACAATAGGTTCTCGCTCTTCTCTTACCTTTTTTTAATAATATAGAATTCATTATTTTATGTTTGCAAGTATCTTTTATGTTTAAGGTTTCGTAATTATTAATGTATCTAGTAATACAAAATGTTGATAAAAGCATTAAGTAGTTGATTGCAGAAACATCATTAGGCATTATGGACAAAATTAGGTGCTTTTATAACTAAATAAGTATTCGGTTCTTCAGCTCAGCTCAAAATTCCCAGCATTGCAACCTCTTTTGTTCTCATTTCTTAAGATACACTTTTAATGAAACAAGCTATCGCTTTAAGATCTCGAAATATCTTCCAAGTTTAAAAATATTGTCATTAAAGTGCACTTCGACAAGTGCCCTTTAGTAAATGCTTCCGAAGTGACACCGAAACAGTAAACCTAAAAGCTTACTCGACTTTTAAGTCGACAAATGTGGTATGTCTCATTCTTAGTGAGAAGAAATGGAAGTACGCTCGTTTAGAAAAGTGCTTCCCATTTTCAGTAAGTCATTACTTATGTTAGAAACTTATTAAGTGAAGATCAATTTCCTTAGTTTCTTGATGCATTGGGTAACGGATTTCACTTACAGTTCGGTTAACAAGATGATTGATTGTTGCAATATTAAGTAACTTATGAATTGTGATAGGTATATATAAAAACGTAATAAATATAAAACATAAACTATGTGAACATTTCGTATTTCGAATCCCTTTTAAATTTTCTAAAAAAAGAACAATACCAATCGTAAAAACATAAAAAAATGTGTTTTTAAAATTGGAATCCCTAACTAGAGACAGATGCGAACAAAATGGATCCCTTTTAAACCTTCCAATTACACTAATGGAGTTACATGAAGTGGTAACATTGCATTTGCATACTAATGTTGATAACCGAGCGAGAAGTATCTAGATTTAAAACATCTTGTCTGAAATATAGGTTACTTGTAGTCGGAATACGGTCAAGGGCTTAGCAATAACCGGTGGTCTATTTTACTTACCGTTTTTGTAATATTACTCTTGATAACTTTTCGTAGAGAAATAGATAGATATTTATTTATTCATTTATTGCGTACATGTTTTTAGGTAAGTATAGGCAGATCTTATACATACCAGGGTAGTTTTAAAAACATGAACCCAGCAAGGGCACAGCAATACAAGTAAAATAATAATGACATATATTTTTAAAACACGTTTTGTATTTTAACTATCAAACTTAACGTTAACTAACTTACTTGTACGTTATAGTGTGATTGTATAGAAAAATAAAAATAGCGTCGTAAGAGGGACGTTTTTCCGCAATTTTTGAACTTTTTAATTTGGGCTCTTGTGCGTGCTACGACATTTTTGTTTACACATTATGAGGTCTCTAACAATTGTCGATGATTTTAATAGGTCAACCGAGACTTATAAAAACAGAATACGTTTTACTTTAAATTAAATAGATGATACATAATACAAGGTCAGGGAAACAGAATAAACATTTGTCTTAACTTGATCAATTGTTTCCTATTAATTCTATTTCGTGTTTATAAACATTATTTATCTTCTTACTTCTAAGATGTAACAGATACATAAAATTAATGGAATAGTAACTTTGAATAATGGACTCATTTTTTTCTCAGCTTTTTATTTATTGAATTTCAGAAACACTTTTCGAAAGAACTGTGTGTAATTAAATAAATAAATATTCCTTTAGTTTGATTTAATCCAAAGTCGATTTTAAAAGGGTTCACCGGTATTCTCATTTGACTTTAAATGTAAAAACAGTAATAGTTACTAATAAAAGTTCAAAGCCAAAACAAACTATTGTTAAAAGAGTAAAACTCAAACTAAAACGACAAAATCACAAATACCATACAAAACATTTTATAATGATGCAAAGAACAATGTCTTACATAAATCTCAAGTTTTCAAGCAAATACGTCAAGTGTCTTAGCTATTGAACGTGGCATTCTTTGAAAATAATATGGAAACTCACGTACGAGTACATAAGTCTTCGATCAAACAAATTGTTCAATCGTAGGTGGCTTCAGAATGGAGTTTAAAGGTGGCCATGGACGATTCAGTTGAACTGATCAGTCCACACATAAAACTGTAGCCTCACTCCAAATGTTTTAGGCCAACTACATTTCCCCACCTAGAATCTGGAATCGCTCCGGTGATTGACGGCTATTTTTGTATGGACGACAGTTAAAATGATCAGTTCAACAGACTCGTCAATGGTCTTAAGATCGAGGCTCGAAGGTGGGCAGAAAGGTACGTGTTTCAAAGAATATGTAGGTGTCACATTTTATTGAACATTTTTATTGAAATATTTTATACAAACTCGAAGTTTCCTTAGAAGATTCTTAAAATATGTCCTTCTTTGATGGCTATTTATAAATTATGAATTAAGAGGATATTAAAAATAAGAAAAATATTTATCTGTTTTTTATTCTTTACATGTTGGTACATGTGTACGTACAGAAATATTTTGTGTTCACTCAGTTAACTCAACTACGCGGTTTTATGATACAATGGAATAAACCTTTAGATTTTAAGGTATCGTTGTTACAGATCATATAAAATAGCGTTGTGAATGTTAAAGTGGGAATGGAAATGTTTAACTGATATCTAAATGAACAAAACGCCATTTTATTGAGTCTATATCATACTATACCAACGCGGGTGAAATGGGTCGATGCTAATCAATAGAAGTGCTAATGAACACTTTCTTGTAATTTTTTAAATATTCGTTAAATATGAAGGCTAGTTCTCAATTTCACAAACTAGTACATAAGCGGTTCGTTAAGAACTAAAAAACTTGGCATATTTTCCTTTTTAACTCGTAAGTACGGGCGGCGGGAGAACCTAGCGCGATCATATAGCGCTTGCAACAATGTCCAATTATCGGAAACTCGATATAATACCTACACGTGGCGTTGAAAGTTAGTAACTATGATAAATGTTCTCAATCAAGGCTAGCGTGGTGATTATATCTAACACTTTTCACTGAGATAATATCATCAGTGAAGGTGAGAGATATGTCTCTTAATGATGATGACATCATATCATCCTGAATTGAGATTATCTATTACAGACTGACGCTTATCTCCATAAAAATGAATTCCTATTTCCCTTGGTCACGGCATCACGCGCAAGGGCGGATCCAGCTTTCGCGCCAGGGGGGGGGGGTCACATAGTCGTGGTCAAGGAGTAGGACCCTATAATTTAGTTTTGATAACAATATACTGGGTGTCCCGTAAGTAGTGGACCAACGGGATGTGGGGGATAGGGGAAACCGTTACCTACCAGAATCACCAAAATTTATTGTCCTAGGCCTCATAGTTTTGAAGTTATAACGTTTTTTAGTAAGTTCGTGAAATTATAGTACTATGTGCACATTTTTCTTAATTCTACAAAATCTATTATACTTATTTTGATGTTACTTTTATTCAAGGGCGTTAAGAATACATAGGTTTTTCTAATTAAAATCATATTTTAGTGTAATTATCATTAACATTAAAATTAATCAACAAAACAAGTGCAATTGTTAAATTTCAAAAACCTCTTAAGTGGTATTTGAGCTGAGCTGGTGTAAAAAAAAATGTATGGTAGCCTTGTGGAACTTTATTTTAAAAACATCTACATATCATAAGGATTACAAAAAAGTATAACATTGTGGTTTCAAATGAGTAGATTTTTATTTTAACTAGTATCAAAGTAAAAGGAAATTTTTGGGAGAAAAAAAAATTCATTGCTAATTATGGAAATTCGTTTATTACTCAATTTATTTTTACATTAAAGGCTCTTAATGCTTTTCTTTAGCTCTTGTGCATAACAACATCTTCGTATAAAGTTTTTTTGTAAACTTTTTGGGCTCTTTGATGATTTTTTATCAATTCAGAAACATGGTTCAATTTTTCAATGGATTGGACGCGAAAGTACTATTTCATGGCCAGCATGATCTCCCGACTTGAATCCTTTGGATTATTTTCTATGGGGTTACCTCAAAGAAGCAGTTAATGAGACAAATATTCATGATAAACGAGAGTTATGACAAAAATTCAACCATGTTTCTGAATTGATAAAAAAACATCAAAGAGCCCAAAAAAGTTTACAAAAAACTTTATACGAAGATGTTGTTATGCAAAAGAGCTAAAATTAAGCATTTAGAGCCTTTAATGTAAAAATAAATTGAGTAATAAACGAATTTCCATAATTAGCAATGAATTTTTTTTTCTCCCAAAAATTTCCTTTTACTTTGATACTAGTTAAAATAAAAATCTACTCATTTGAAACCACAATGTTATACTTTTTTGTAATCCTTATGATATGTAGTTGTTTTTAAAATAAAGTTCCACAAGGCTACCATACATTTTTTTTACACCAGCTCAGCTCAAATACCACTTAGAGTTTTGAAATTTAACAATTGCACTTGTTTTGTTGATTAATTTTAATGTTAATGATAATTACATTAAAATATGATTTAAATTAGAAAAACCTATGTATTCTTAACGCCCTTGAATAAAATAACATCAAAATAAGTAATAGATTTTGTAGAATTAAGAAAAATGTGCACATAGTACGATAATTTCACTTAATTACTAAAAAACGTTATAACTTCAAAATTATGAGGCCTAGGACAATAAATTTTGGTGATTCTGGTAGGTAACGGCTTCCCCTATCCCCCACATCCCGTTGGTCCACTACTTACGGGACACCCGGTATATACTTACCAGGTGTTTGGTAGACGGTTAACCAAATGTGGTGGGCGTGTACCTAGGCCTATTTGGGTGATAAACTTTGCCCAACAATTTCCTAGTTGTTAAAATTAAAAAAATATCGCCAAAATTGTATTTTTTTTAAATATTTTTTTCCAAATTGCGACCTTTTATCCCTATAGCTTTTTGATTTTTTAATTGATTATATACCGTGCGGTCCTAAATGCGCTTTTTCGCGCATTTGGTATTGATAGCGCGCTTACCGAATTGAGCGTATTCGCACCAACGAAAGTAATGGGACGTCATCAGTGACGTCATTAAGCCATGCAAACGCTGCTCATGGAAAATAGGTTGTGCAGTGTGTGCGCAAATGTCAAACTCAAAATTTGACGTTTTAGAATTTGATTTGTTTTAGGTTTTTATTAAACATGTATGTTTACAATGGCTTAAACTTAATATATTTATGAAATATTGCATTCTTATCAATTACTAATTACAACAACAATTTTCTGAATCTTACATTCGAAATGCCAAATACGAAACTCTAATTCTGACATTTGCGCACACGTACGCATACAATCCTGGTCCTATTTGATAGCGCAAACAGTGCACATAGCGCACATTTCAATTTGGTTCACGCGTGTACACTACTACACTAATTCTAACAAATTATTTAGACCTTGTAGGGGTCTGAAAATGCTGTAAGCAGACCAGGTCATATCTGAGACCATAACCAATCAAAAAATTTGACTGGAAACCAGCTCAAAAAAGCTGTGGACGCAATTTCGAAAAAAATATTGTCAATTCTAGCGATATAATTATTAAGCAACGGGATGTTTGTACGTACATATAAAGTCGAAATCCTCGACTAGTTTCAGCCACGTTCGGTGGCCTTCATCAGGAGGAGTGCGATACGCCCGCGCCGTTGGTCAAACATCCCGTTGCTTAATAATTACAAACATCCCGTTGCTTAATAATTATATATGATGTCGTACGTTTCGTTTAATAATAAAATTCTAGCGATATTTTTTTAATTTTAACAACAAGGAAATTTTTGGCCGAAGTGTATCTCCCAAATAGGCCCAGGTACACGCTCACCACGTTTGGTTAACCCTCTACCAAACAATCAAAATTAAATTATAAGTTCTTGACGTGACCACGACTATGTGACCACCTCCTGGTGCCTCTGTATGGTGACATTTTTTTTTATAAATAAAATCATTAAGTTCAATTAGTGGTCCACCTAAGTCCTGGGACCGGCTCAGGGGGGAGTCATGACCCCCATGACTCCCCCCCTGGATCCGCCGTTGATCACGCGTGAACTACTGGACCGATTGACTTGAAATTTGGCGTAGCTTATGGTCCGAGGAAGAACATAGGTTTCATCCCGAAATTATCACGGGATCGGGAACTATTCGGGTAAAACCACGGGGCACAGCTAGTTTTTTATAATTTCGTTTAACTCTCTATCTATCTACCTCCCTGTTTGTTTAGTCGTCTCGGGTGTAGGCTATATTTAATTTATGCCTTTTGTCCTAATCTAATGCGACTCGAAGTCACTTTTATTTACCTTTTAAGCTAATATCAGATTACTCTAATTGTTCCAAATCAAAGTGTCTAGTGTTAAAATTTAGTAAATTATTTATGAGACATTGAACTGGGCAAAGTTGGGGTCCAGTTTCGTGTACCTAATTGAAGGGGACTGAGCAACAACTTGTTTGGGGAACTTCTGAAATATTGTTTCGAAGTGACGCGCCTAAGTGGACATTTTAGGGATAGTCAATATATTGCCTTGTGGTTTATTTACACTCGATACGTTTATTTATTCATTATATAGCAAAAAGGGGCTATTTACTTTTCTAGTTCTTTGGGAATAGAAAATTAGCAAAGTTTGGCGGATATGTACGCACCAACATACACAGATTTTCCTCGAATTTTGCTTTTATTTATATGCACATGAAAACTACTTTTTTTTTCAACATGTATTGATGAACACAGCTGGATAAAGTCTCCTGCTAGGTATTCCTTCCATCGTCTTTGAAAAGATTTATTGTTTTCGCAAATAATCTAGGCAACGCAACAGCCGTATGTTACATGAAACAATAACACAACAAATACTTTATCAATACACAGCTTTTCACTTAAATGAGCAACTTTTCAACTCGTTTTCAATATATCAACGAAGTTAGTCATCATAAAGTTCTGTTATTGGTATGTAATTCTATACTGAATTTTCAAACAAACAATTACTGATGAAAACTGGAGTCGTCGTCCAGAGTCAAAAAGAAAAAGTATTGTTTAACACAACACTAACAGATTTGTGTTTAGCCGAGTTCGATACAATGACGTGACCGGAATTAATATTGCCAAGAATCCACCTCATTAGAAACCGATTCTATTTAAAATAGACCGTAATGATTAATGTTTTGTTTAAGTTCTCTCTTTGCGGAGAACAGACGGGGTTTACAGTGAACGATGGCTGTTTCAAACTCAACAAAGTCATGATTAAAAACCGTTTATACGACTTTGTAAATATTTAAATGGTTAAAATATTACGAGTTGAAAATTATTTAAATTGCATACCTTTTTGTTGAGTATAATAATACATTTTACGAGCTGGATTCTTAAAACCTTACGTATAGTCGTAGACAAATAAAAGATAGATCTGTATTTAGAGTGATGATGACAATATGACATTAACAAAGACCCTTAGCAGTTCCAGGTCATAAAGGACTTTAAGATATCAAGAAAAACTTAAACTTAATAAAATTGTATGAGAAAATAAACCACTGGAATTGCCAGTTCATAGAAAAACCTTAAAATATAATTTAGTTTTTTTTACACTTCTAGCTGTTTCGTCATTCTAGGTAGATTGAACCCAAAATTCTCTATTGAGCAGTTCGACATGTTGACCATTATGCCATACTGGTCATCAAAAAAACAATAGATATGTAAAGTATGAAACACAATTCAAACATACTTAGTTACATTCAAATAAAAGCGTAAACGTTTCAACGAATGTTATATATGATTATTTAACAAAACGGGATGTTAGTTCGTACTTATTTAAGTCGAAATCCTCGACTAGTTTCAGCCACGTCCGTTCGTTTAATTATAAAAAATGTTATATACCTAAAAACAAGCGAAATACAGTTTCGCTTGTTTTTGGGTAGGGTAAGTTCGCCGGTTCGCGTCCATGTGCCGGTTCGCGTCCACTTTAAGGATCTCCCTTTAAAAATAAGTAAACTAACAAACCAATTAAACGAATATACATTACCGCTAATACCTCAATGTATAAGGAGCACACACGCATAGATTAAAGGTCCGTGCGACAAACCAATCCCGTTTAAAAAAATATTTAATCTGACTGGTCATCAAGGGAGAGCGTTTTTGCGGGATTTTTAGGAAACAAGTAGTGTGCAGCGGCGCGTTCGATGGTAAGTTTTTAATAGTTTTATGTGAATTTTCGGATACATAGCTGTTTCTAGACTTTAATAATGAAAAAAGGAATAATATTAATTATGAATTTGCTAATGTTTTTCATATTAAACGAATAAAATAAGGTGGACGCGAATTGCTACATCTTATATACATAAAATTTCCAGTTTGCGTCCACAATGGACGCAAACTACACCTACAAGTGATAATAGTAAACCAAATTGCGTCCACTATTTTCGTTAAATAAATACGATTGTCTTGCTATATAATTATGATTTAAAATGTATGAATTATTCATATATTCATTTATTTTGGTATATTTTAAGTTTTACAATATAAAATTAATTATTATTACTGTTTTTTTTTGTGAAGACTATGTGTTTATAATTAAATTTTTAAATGAAATGCGTATTTTTTTTTCTAAATAGAAAAATATCTCTCTCTTTTTCGCTCTTCTTGTCTCCAAAGAACTCATCTTAAATAAGATGAGTTCTTCGGAGACAAGAAAGAAGAAGTACATACACAGAAGACAAGTTAAACAAAGCTTTAAATTAATTTCGAGAGAAGATTAAATCGATAAGATATATATTATGTAGTCTTGGTAATAGACCACAATATTGAACAAAATCAGTGGGCGCAGACCAGATGGAGTAAAGAGACTGGGACTATTTGGACAGTATTGGAAGATGCCATCGAGCTCCTGGAATAGAAAGAACTTGGCATCAACATCGCCTTCACCATCCATTTGCCAAGGACATCGAAGTCATGGCAGAATCGCTGGAAGACCTGGAGCCCTGGGACAAATTCTCGCTGACTTCGACGGAGTTTCTCATCAAATTGGCCTTAAAATAAACATGCAAAAGACGAAAATCATGTCGAATGGTCATGTTACGCCAAATTCTATTCTGAAGTTGATGGCGAATATATCTACGTAGCACAAACGGTCCAATAAGTAAGTCAAGAAAATGGTCAGTCGTCGAATCTCACTCGGCTGGGCAGTATTCGGGAAATTACGAAGCGTCTTCTCGTCCAAAACACCATAGTTCCTAAGTACGAAAGTCTTCAACCAGTGTTACCAGCGATGACCTACAGAACTGAGACATGGTCTCTTACTATAGCCTAATCATAAATCTTAGAGTTACTCAGCGTGCTATTTAATGAAGAGGGCTATGTTTGGCGTTTCCCTGCGTGATCGTTTCCGCAACGCAGGAGAACGAAGGTGCGACCACCTTTGTTCTCCTACGGTGACATGGGCAGGGCACGTAGCAAGGAGAACTGACGGGCGATGATCTCCAACAATGGAGACCACGTACTTGGAAGCGCAGTGTAGGAAGACTGCCTACCCGATAGACAGACAACCTGGTAAAGGTTGACTGCATTGCATGCTGGCTGTAATCAACCGTCCCCACTGGAAATCATTGGGAGAGGCCTATGTCCATAAGTGGACAAACAGGCTGATGATGATGATGATTGGTCAGTATGGAAACACGATACAAGGTGGAAGAAGGAAGAGTTTTAGTGAATAGTATGCCTCAAGAAAGTTACTTAGACCGATAGACGGATCAGATCTTATTATATTTTTAAGTGGTGATTGTAGTGATAATAATGTTTTTATATTAATAATATCTATTCAATATTTATACTCTTAAAGAAATTGTTAAAATACAATCTTTCTTTACAAATTCATATAAATATCACCCCTTTATTCCTTTACTAAGCAAGTGGACGCAAACCGGTTCATAGGTGGACGCGATTTGGATTTTTTGGACGCAAACCGGCGAAAACGGCTATTTCTGATATTTCTCTATTTAACAAAAAAACCAAAGATATATTTAACGAAACTAAAAATTAATCTTAAAATAGACTATATAACGAACATATTAAATATTTTTCTACATAGAAATGAGTGCTGGGATATTTTTATAATCGCCGTCGAACTCGCCAACTGCACTAAATGGACGCGAACCGGCGAACTTACCCTATATAACATTTTTTATTATAATATAATACACCAATACCACTTAGGACTACCACTAATAAACTCGTTGTAACATAATTCAATGGTGAAAGGTGCAACCGAAGTTATAAATGAACAAAAACAAGTGGGTCCAACTTTACACTGTTGAATTTGGCCCTCTTTTGTACACCACTTCGCATTAAGCGGAGTCATTGTGCCCTAACGAAGTGGTTCTTATGTAAACGACAATTATTCATTTACTATGTTAATAAACTTAACTAATTACAACGTTTTAGGTTCATTAATGGATTATTAATATAGTATTAGTGTTGGTGCGTAATTATTTATCTTTTTAAGGGGTTTTGCGTGACAGATTCACGCATGATGTTCAGGGAAACGTTTGAGAATAACTTTTTTTTTTCTGATTGGAACTAACCACTGTCTTCAGCTGTATTGACTGTTTTATTCTTCGTTGATTGATAAAGCTAGATTGCAACATAAATCTATGATGTTATTGTGTTTCTTAAATCAACAACTTACTCTTCTTCAAAATAGTTTCAGAAGAAAAACAATTTCCTGCATAAAACTAAATTCCGACATAAATAAGTTCTAACATTTCTAAATAGCTACTTAAAAATTGAGAATCATAAAATATCTGCAAGTTTTGCAGGAAACTCTTCGTTTTTTTTGTTAGGAGTGCAATTTCCTCCAGTGCTTCCGTAGCTCACAGTTATAATAAAAGAAGCAACAGGGCTCTCCCGCATCCAACGCGATGAAAGGTACCATTTGTATTTACTCAGCCGAACCCTCTCAACGATGTAAATCGCACATTTTTTAAAGCTGTCAACGTGAAATACAAAATTCATTCTCCAAATAGGGTACAATAAATATTCTCTGTCAAAAATTATGTTCCCCCGTCGTTATCGAGATGGCACGCGCTTTATAACCCGTTACAGTAAAATGAAATTTATCTTCAATAAATGACTGTAAACGGTTGCCGTGTTACTTTTCAATTTAAGGAGATACTTATAATGAATACCTTAATGTTTTAAATGTGAAAAGGTTTCCGTAAAGTCGTCTTTAAGTGTCTGTATCTTTGAACTTATTTTAATGTCTTTTAAACATGTTTCCTATTCATGATATCATTAAGATTATATTTCGCAGTAATCCTCAAACGATTTCAACCAAAGACCTTGTCGACCCTTTTCAAGAGACAATTGTTGAAATTTGCGTCGCTACAGTATTGTCACGGTCCTGCGTTCATATCCTGGCTGATGTTAAAATTTTGAATTTACATATTTCCTAAATTAATCACAATTATGTCTAAATGGAGTTCAGTTACATTGCAGTTGCTAAGGAACTCATATATTTTTCGAAAAAGTATGTTCTAATATATTAGTAAAACCGCGGGGCACAGCTAGTTTTGCTAATAAAATCAATGACGTACATAAGTCGTGAGAGACCAATAAATAGCCGGAAATGTGACCGCTAGGTTCGATTATTACAGAAGTATTTCGGTATTGTACTATAATGAAGTTGTACGATGTACGTACATACTGTAAATGTTACTGTACGTTAATATAAATAAATAAATACTCGAAATTCATATAACATGATTACTACACACATCAAAAGTGTCTAGGGATCAAGCATTTTTATGCGGATTTCTTGAGATTGAGATGTGGCTTTGTAATAAATTTATGATTTTATAAATTTATATGGATCCTTTTTGGTGCATTTCATAATTTGAATCAGGAACTGTGAATCAAATTCGAGTAAAAGATGAAAATCAGCTGTCAATATTTTCCCTATAAAAACATACAACGCATTGAAGACATTATTAGTGCTACTGTTTCCCTACTACTGATTAAAACCAACGTTATTATGGAGCGGCGACGTCATTTAAGCAGGGAAGAAATGCTCAGAGCCGTGGGAATGATAGAAGCTGGTTCCCGGCAACGTACTGTGGCTTTAGCTCTGAATACAAGTCAGAGTGTTATCAGTCGACTTTGGACACGTTACCGAAGCACTGGTACCGTGGCTGAGCGCCATGGAGGACGGTATCGCTGCACCACACGGAGACAAGACCGATACATTCAAATCTTAACTCGAAGAGCTCCAACAATAACCGCCATGATGTTAGCCGTGCGGCTTCATCACTCTTCAGGGAACTTAATTAGCGACCAAACAGTCAGAAACCGCTTGCATGAAGTGAACCTTCATTCCCGAAGACCGCTACGGGTACCACCTATAGCAATGCACAATCGTAGGATTCGATATCAATGGGCTCTTGAACACAGAAATTGGGCAGAAGAACAATGGCGTTTCGTGTGCTTTTCTGATGAGTCTCGTTTTGGTATGAGACCGGATACAAGACGTATACGACACTGGAGAACCCCTGGACGCCAACAGCGATTAAAATCCTGCCAGGAAGTCCATCCTTATAGTGGTGGAACCATCATGGTATGGGCGGGTATTTGGATCGGCGGAAGAACTGAGTTGATTTGGATCAGAGGCAACCTCAACGCTCAAATTTATGCTGAGACGATTGTATCAGACGTCATCGTTCCTCTACAAGTGCAAATCGGTCCCTTATTTCAGTTAATGCATGATAATGCACGACCGCACACCGCAAGAGTTGTAAGACAGACTCTCGCCGCAGCTAACATCAATGTCCTGCCCTGGCCTGCTCAGTCGCCAGACTTGAACCCGATTGAGCATGCATGGGATATGCTACAGAGAAGAGCTCTGCCGAATATGGAGGGTATCCAGTCGCAAGAAGACCTTTTTTTGTTGTTGCAACGAACATGGGCGGCCATTCCACAGCGTGATTTGGATGAACTCATTTTGAGTATGCCAAACCGATGTTCTTGTGTTGTTAGTGTTCGCGGTAGAAAAACGGATTATTAATTGTTTAAGTTACCCAATAAAATTTTAAAGAAAACTGTTATTTCAGTCTTTTTTTCGAACTTTAATGTTAGTGGTTCAAATGTCAAAAATCCCTTTATTAGGAAAATGGCAAATTTCTTTATTAATGCAAAGGTGACTTGGTTTATCGTTACTGTGACAAACGAAAACACTTTATTTGATGAATCCTTAAAGAAAATTTTAATTAATATCAATCAGGAGAAAAGTTATTGCAAAAATATATGTTGATCCCTAGACACTTTTGATGTGTGTATATAAGTTTTTAAAACAAAGTTATATTATGTCATTCGTCAGATATGAATTTATATTTATAATTTTTTTGCGACACCGGGAGACTATGATAATATTTGTCCATCAATCCCTATCTCTTTCTTCACATAAAGAAACTTTTGATGCAAGTTCTAACGTTTATATTTATTAACTCATACACTAATTGAAAATAGTAGCACTATAAATTATGAGCTATTAATTTGTTCTCGTACAGGTTGGTCTACCGTCATAAAATACTTTACACATTTTTCAACGTTTGTTATTTTACGCTTATGGTGAAGAAAAATGCATTTGCCAGTAATAAACTTTATTTAGGCACGCTTGCTCATTGTTGGTGATCTCCACAGATCACGGAGTCAGCTTAGGACTTCGTCAATAGAGAGAGATAGTTCTGTCGTCCGTGGTGATCTCAAATACGAGCTATAGATATAGAAATAAAATATCTTTTTTAAATTTTTCATTTATTTAATCCGCAGCCAGTAGTTACACTGAAAGTGTGCAATGGAGTTTTTTACATGACCTAAAAGTAAAACTTTCATATAATTATTGAGTTAACAACTGATTACGGGTCAAACAGTGAACTACAGTCTGATAGCCAAACAAGTACAGTCAACAATTCCGTTCAACTACAGATTGTTAGTATGTTTGTTTGTTGAACAAACTGGTCAAACAATAACAGTTGTTAGAGCAGCTCAATTACTTGAACTGTTCTTTATTGTATACCAACATTATCAACAATGAATGGAGATTGCTGATTGGACAAATTACTAATAAAAAGTGTTTTTAGTTACCATAGTTTTCAATGTCTATTCAAAACCTACTTATCTGTCTATTTAAAACTTAGTGATGGTGAAAATTTCAATAAACTTTTTTAGTATTGAATAGCTCATCATCAGCCCATATCGAGGAAAACTAGGCTGTATGAGTGACATCGCGTTGATAGATGTTATGGGCACATTCTAAATATCAATTTGTAAATTAGAGTACTTATCTATTTTTGGACCATTTTATGGCTTTAATATATTTAAGTATTAGGGCCTATTTCACGACCTTTCTGTAGAGTTACTCACCAAGTAAAGTTAGTTTTGTCTCTTTCTTACTTTATATCATGTGACAAAGACAAAACATGTGAGTAGCTACTCGGACCGTTACTTGAAGATGGTGAAATACGCCCTTAGAATTACTTTTTGCAGGAATAGAAGTCGTATTTTATTTATTCACTATTAAATTAGCCAGTATACAAAAATGAAGTAACTTTAATTGGTGGATAAAGGCAGCCTCGCAACTGCAAAGCTTGGAATGTAGCCAGTGCAATCATGTTTCCAGTTATTGCTTTCTCTTTGAACTCTTGATATTTTCATTTAAAATGAAAATAAATGAATACTATTTATACTACCTTTATCGTGAATAATATATAAACATTTATATTTATAAAGTCATCTGTTACAGGATATAGTTAACACTTCTACTGGTAATTATGGACAATTGTGAGAAGCTAAAACCTCATTTTATCCGGTTAAAACACGTGCTTTGGGTTATCTTTTCTTACAAACTTTTTATAGATAGATAAATATACCTAACATCTTTCAAAATATTAGCAAATATGTTTTCCTTACAAAACAACTAACAAAGAGTAAAATTGCCAAAATAATATTATTATTTCTACAAAACATTCAATAGATCAAAATAGTTTCGAAGAACTAATAGTTTATTGGTTTGTTTTGTCTATTTTTATCTTACGAAACCTTTAAAGTATTGTTCGGTTTGGATGAACACAGATAGTGCGCCATCCACATTCACCTGGATAAGCATAAAAAATATAATAATTATAAAAGTTCGTATATCTGTTATCTAGTATCTATAGTCCAATAAGGCCCAACTAGACTTTGTTTACTTAGTTTGGGACTAGGTGGCGATGAGTATAATAAAAACTATTTGCCCCAAATCTCCAAAGCATTGGAATTTAAGCGAATAAAAAATAGAAAAGTTAGTACTTCAAATATCAGAAGTTTCCGTAATAAATAATTAAAACATATTCAAAACGTTCACCCACAAATAATATTTATCTTGTAAACGATTTAATTACATCATGCATCAAAAGCTCGGGTAGAAAAATATGGTCTAACGAGTTTAAAATGAACGTTCCTAATTATTCAACCCTTTGGAAAACAATACAAATAAAAAATTGAATTAAATTACATGTGTGTGAAAATAATTTAAAAATCGTTGAATTGTTCGTCCGGAAAGGCCTTTTCTTGATACCTATTCGATGTTTCAAAAAGTTTTGGAATACACAAAACGTTGTTTCTATCAAACAAGGGTCTTCGTTGTGAATTATAATACTTTGTTTGTTGTTTTCTAATACAGTGGAAGAAGTCCTTGAAGTATTTTAGGTGTTGTTTACAAGATAACTAACTTCGAAAAGGGAATATTTAATGTTAAACACATTAAAAGAAAAATACCTACGTATTTTCCTTTAGTTATGCTATACCTACAAATATAAACAGGTTTGTAAGAAAGAAAATACGTATAAAACAAACGTTTTTAGAAAATGTACATACAAAAATCTAAAGCAATTTTGCAATATGCCAATAAGGCCCAAAGGCCTTATAGACGAGTCTTTAAAGCTTGTCTCCAATTCTTCCGAGCATTAAATATGTGATGTGAAATGTCAGTGGAAATAATTTCCTTTTTACATAAAAACCTATATTTTCGTTTTTTTTTGTATTTACGAATAAATAATGGTGAAATACTACCCAATAAATATAATCTCTCTTAATTTTTTTTTTATATACTTAATACGAAAGAAAAGCGTTAATGTTGAGATGACGGCTGATAGAGAGGCGTGATAAGGAATACGACCTCACATACCTAGCAGTAGTGATGATGATGATAATGATAACGTATTCCATGGCGCATTCGGCAATGGCAACCGTCTTCTGTATAATAGGGTTATGGGCTACTGGCTGGGTGCATCCTCACATGATACGTAGTAGAATTAGGCCAAGAAGAAAAAAAAATGTTATCAATTGTCGAATGTTCACGCATTATTTCGGAACGGCTGCATCTATTTGTCCAAAATCTTTCTGTTGTTTAATTGTCAAGTCAAGGTTATAAAAATTCGGGAAAATTCAAAGAAAAACTGTACTTTTATGCAAATCTAAGGTAGGTAGCTGGTCCTTATTAAAAGGATCTAATAAATAAATAGACTCCTTCAAAAGTCAAATATAAAACAAAAAGTATTTTTATACTTTTGTTTGTACATTTTATCACATAATACAAGTATAGTTCTGTAATTATTTTGTTATTCTTTTTGATACTCTTTGAAACCACAAACAAAAGGTCAATACCCTATTATGTGATGGGATTATAGTTTACAAAAGAGATTAACTAATTACAATGAAATGATGAGTTTTGGAAAAAAAACTACTATTCTAACCTTATGTGCAAATCCGTTTATGCCACTGCCGTATATTTCCCGTGCTACTTTTATAATTATGTTGAAGTATCAATGAAGTACTTAAGGAAGGTGTCAAACAAATTAAAATCACAAGAGACCTCCTAATTTAATTCTAAAAAATTAAGCACTTTGAACTTTTAACAAATTCTAACTCAAATTATAATATAAAATATGCTGAAATTGGAAGGAAAACGGAATTCTAATTCTCTTAACTCATTCCCATTGCTTTTGAGTTATAAATGGGTTAGCTTTTGGCCGATTTAAAGGGCTTCGTCTTCAAGTCTCGACACTCTTTATTTGTTTAGGCCGATTAATGTTATATACCTAGTTTCTGACTACGTTGAAACGTGAAATTGATAGATTTCCAAGAAATCCCCAAATCACAAGCCGTATTTTCCTACTATTTAACTTAGCTAGCGTAGAATCAATCACAGTTCTTCCAAACGTCTCTTTTTGTAGTCACACTGAACAATAGATGTGTGTTTGGGGAATATTGTTATGCATACACACACATTACTAGATAATGTAGTACATTAGGAAGAACTCTGTGTAGCTCATTAATCAATCATTGAATAGCTTCTCGTTGTCTAAGGAAATACTGACAACGAAACTACGATTAGATGAACACAACACGTTTTCATATAATAAACGAAAAACTAATGAACCTACTTAGATAATGTTTTGTATTATGGTATAAGATAACCAACTAACTAACTCCGAACTAATTTTCAAGCAAGCTTGTAGCTAATATTATATGTATTAACATATACTTAATATCGATAACGTAGTTAACTAGGTTACCAAACAAACTTATAGATGCTTAGAGTCTGAAACTAGATTATCACGTCTGTTGTTACAACACGAAGATTTTGGTCCACCACTAAAACTGTTAACCCCTGTTTTAGGCCTGTTTTGAATCTAGGATTCCTTTAGAAAGAGTGAACCTAACAAAAACCTTTAGTGCATTATAGAAATGGGTTTTGCTGCCCCCGTAGGTCCCGGCAAAGTCCACCCTGTAGAATATATTTGAACAATGGTTAAGCATGTGCATTTGTTGACAGTTCGGCAGGAGAACGAGCGCATGATGCACGACGTCCTCCAGGCGGGAGTCTTAAATCGCACCCAGTCGTCGGGGGCATTGCGCTGACGCCGCGCTACTCGCCGCGGCCGCGCCTCGACAACATCCGGCCGGCGGCCGCGCCGCCTGAGGAGCCGCCCGAGTACGACCCGCCCGCCGGCACGGAGCCTGCCTCCGAGCCGCTGGTCGCCGCGCTCGCCGCCCCGCACCCCTCGACGCCCGCGCCAACGCCCGCACCCCCTAGTGCCAGCGCCGCGCCCGCGCCCGCGGGCCCCACGTGAGCCCTGCAGCCACGCCTGCTCGATAGAATCCGTCGCACGCGCGCGCGCCCAACACGAATTGTGAACACACAAACTCCACGTATATATGTGACAACGCGGACTGTGAACTGAGAGAATCGATGATAAGTAGCTTGGCGCCCGTTCGTGAATCGAAAGTGTCGCGGTGATGGACGTTATAGGTAGCCTATGTGAAATTGTGAATAAATAGTAAAGATTGAAATGTTAATTGTTGAAATGTATCGGTAAGAATGTAAAAGACAGAATTGTCAGTAATGGAGCATAGTTATTGCAAGTCACATTATTAAGACTCCTATTGATAAAATACAGCACTAGAGGAAGAAACAAAGCTGAATTGTATCGAAGTAATATTTATAAATTATTGGGTATGTAGATAAACTAAGTCAACACCCAAAGGAACAAATATACACAAGAAATAAAATACGTATTTAGAGTTAGATCTATGGGTAAAAGCTGCCAATACTATATCCCCAAGAAAATACGCCGTTCTTAAGATAAAATATGGATGTTAGAAGACTAGACCGGCTCAGCATTCAGAATTATTTGCTTCAGGAAAACAGGGAAAGTTTCATGCAGGTATTTCCGATCGCACACGATGTTCTATAACAACCACGGCTCATGTTTCTTCCTTTAGTTAAATTAGTTTTAATGTTGTATTGAGTGAAGTGTGCATATAATAGATGCACTCGATGTATTTGAGACGCCCATTGTTATATTAATATACATTAGTTACCTCCATTATAGTTATCGACCCCAATTACATATTGATATACCCCTGATAAAATAAATTATTGTATAAATGCCTATAAGTAATTATAAGAGCACATTTATTTAATTAATCTATAACACTGAAAGACACAATTATTCTATTATAATATACACGCTAATCACGTGATTCAAATTGATGATATTTATGTATTTACACGATAAAATGAGTCTAACAATATTTATAATTGAGCACAATACATTTTAGTTGTTGTTGATAATACAGAGTCTTAAAAAGAGCTTTTGGAACTGCGCTTAACTGTTACAGTGAGAGCTTTTTGTATAGTAGTTATTATAGATAATAATGTGGTAAATATTGTTCTTATCCAAACTATTGAAGTTGAATGTCATACAAGATTGCTTTAGTAAGTTGTGCATCAAGTTGGTCGATAGTTCGCGTCGTGAACATCGAAATATAATCGAACGTAGATGAAACTTTCAGGGTGAGTGTATTAGAGTCAGTCTGATGGTAAATACAACTATGGCAATTGATTGAATGATCCTACATCAAAATGGACAAGGAAAATCAGTCGCATAATAATAAAAACATGAAAATAATATATATTGATCCAAAACAAAGTCATTGCTGTTACTATTTGTTTATAATGACTATTTTTTATCTTTTGTTTTCTTTAAGTATTCACAACTTTTTATTTTTGTCTGTCTCTTTTTTGTGCTCTGATTGTGTGCTGTACATACCACTAATTGACAAACACTTAAATTAAATCATTTTTGTTAAACAAAACCATTGTATTGGCATCCATTTTGTTAAGTACGTGTCTATATTTTAACAACATTTCTTGTATGATGTCTTATACGGCTTGAAAATGCAATAAGGAGAAGTTTAACTACAAATATAGTGCACACGTATAGCGCAGAATATTTGAGTAAGTATATTCAAAAATGTTTGACACAAACTTTGATAAAAATCTTCATACTAAGCACATGTTACAAGATTTTATCTCTGACATTTTTGCTTTTATTTCCCTTTTTATATTACTTTTTTGTGTTGTTTACAAGCTTTGATCATGATAACTTTGCAAAAACTGATGTATGGTTTCATGTGAATGAGGTTACCATCTGCAATTAGGTACATGAAATAAAAGCAAAGTATTTTGTGTAAGTTTCCATTGTGTAAGTTTCTTTCTGATGATGATGATGAGAAAAGTGAAGAGGAGAAGCTCTGATCACCAATACCCAACACTGGTGATGTCAAACTTGAATCGTGTTTGGTAAATAGCAACAATACTGGAATCGAACCTGAGTCCCCCAGTTTAACTGATACATATGCCACATGATACATATGCCACATGAT
Source organism: Timandra comae (assembly GCA_958496195.1). Taxonomy (NCBI): domain Eukaryota; kingdom Metazoa; phylum Arthropoda; class Insecta; order Lepidoptera; family Geometridae; genus Timandra; species Timandra comae. The sequence goes on from OY292360.1 coordinate 5,568,884, forward strand.
ACATATGCCACATGCTACAGAACGTACACTAAGGGAAAACACTATCTATAGTTTAACATTTATGGCAGTTGAATCAAGTATTATATCATTCAACATTTAAAATGTAGATCCTGTAATGAATATTCACAAAATACAGCAAACAAATATTTGTCAATAATCCTGGTAACCTTTAAACAAGAGAGTTCAAAGGGAAAATCAAAAACATTTACTTACTACTAAGTGCTGCTAAGTTGTTTTGTAATATAGTAAGCCAAGTAATAGCCCTTTGTAAACAATTGACTGTCGAATTATTATGGAAAATAAATACGTAAATAATCCCAGTGAAGATGCCTCTTTAATATCAATTTACAGTCTCATCTTTCATGGAATTTTCGTGATAAATTGACACGTTTTGACTTGATTTTTTCCTGTATCAGCAATACGGTAATAAATGAGTATGTATGAAGTTGATGAATACATGGTAAATTAAACAAAAACTACCTGATTCGAAAATCAAATTATAATTCAAATCGCAAAAAAAAGTTTGCAATCTTATTTTAAATTTAAAATTAGAAATGTCAAAACTAACATTGACCAATTTTTTTTAGTTAATCAAAATAGCAAAGAGGTTTTATTTACCTTTTTGATACATAAATAAGGTTTCAGTCGACACTCACTTTATTAGCTTTTTTAACATAGATAACTGTCTTTCATAAAAAATCCAATTATCCGGAATTTTCCGATAAAGTTTCACCAAATTTTTTCTCTGTTAGATTCTCTTCGTAATATAACAAACATAAAAAGAAATAATAAGGTCCAGTCGTCTAAAAGTATAGTTTTTCCAACGAATATCATTTTATTTTTATATCTTAAATCAGTTTGCACAAATAGAAATGAATATAGCATTTTATAAAGCGCAAATAAATGAAATATTTCCAAGTACTTCGGAATTAACATTTTGTCATTTAACAGCATATGGTAATACTAATAAGGCCTTTACCACAATGATTAATTATTTGAGACGCGACAGTCTTAACTTCTAATTTCATATTACACGTATATAACCGTATCTATTATATACGTAGCGTATATTATCATGTCATGATATTGTCGTTAGAAAAATGTACCAAAATAAAACAACCATTATATTTATAAAAGTAATTTACTTAAAGCTTTTCAAATAAATGTTAAATAGTTTCTCGTTTTCGTCGTACGAGTATAATGGAATGGCGACCAACTTAAAAATAAGACGCGTTCAAATTATGTAAAAGAAATAAGTACATTAAGTAATTAATTTAAGTAAATAGTTAAAATATTAAATATACAATCTAGATTCGTATATACGAATGTTCTGTACCAAGCTAATATATATGTTAATTTTCTTCAAAGCTACTCATCTCCGATCACCTTTCTAAGAAATAATGTTTTTTTCTCAATTAATTCGTGAACTCATTTCACTAAAATATTCGTTTTATTTTAGCTCTAAAATACTACTATTGTTTTTGTTATCTTTCCGAATAAGTTAGTACGTTTACGCTAAAACATCATAGTTAATCACTTATTTCTTAAAATATACACCCCTATTTTGAAATGATGGGACTTATTAAAATCAGAATATGTGTAGCAGTAACTGAATCCATATATCCAATAAAAATTTCAAAAATAATAGTCGATTACTTATCTTTAAAAAATACTAAATAAATGTCGTATTACCAGACGGCACACTAGCTATCAAGTATTCTGTGACGGCTCGGGTCGATGACCGCGCTCAGCTGTGTATCACAGCGTTCGCCTGTTGTTCGGTGTAGAATAACAATAAAATTCAGCGGGATTTTGAAAAACTTTGACTTATCATAACTTTTTAAATAAAAGCAAAAGAAAAAAACTAACTTCACTATTATATTGTCACCCGTCGTTTACATTAGCTGTGTGATTAAGTATCTCGAATTCAAATATCATATATTTTTTCTTTACAATCTAAAGCTGTTAAACTGGTATAAATATAGTAACGGCTTGGAAGACCAAATTGTTTTGCTCTACAAAGGCCTCATTCTCACTGATGATATTTGTACAGTGAGGAGGAATAACATACTCAGCACACACCAAGACTTTACCACCAATTTTACCTTTTAATAAATAACAAAACGCTATCAATATTGCGTCATGGTTTACAATACTACAACTTTTAAATGAAGAACAGTTCTACATAGAGAGATAAACTAAAGCCGTCTTATTTGCATTGGATATTTAGTCAGGTTTAGCACTAAACCAGGTTTAACAATCTCATCTAAGTACAATTTTGAATACTGTCAAAGTGACAGATTTGACTGACAAGGTGTCAAATGCTTACCAGATTTTGTTAAACTAGGTTTAAAATTTAACATAAGTAAGACGATACTTGTTTTGATACTAAACTGCAACACAAACAACCAATACATTATACACCTTTCTAACTACATGTTCTACGGTGTTGATTGTTAATGAGTATCATTACTGTAACACAAACCCTTGTCAGACGATTAAAGGACTCTATCATTGGATTTCGAAGCATCATGATGCGGGTTCCTTTATTTTCCTCGAACAAATAATTGATTTAGTTTCTTTCGCGAGTTGAAATCAGTTTGCTTGTTACGTAGACTGTGTGATGCATTGTAAAAAGCTGCTTTTTAGATAGGTAGATGTGTATCTGTTGAATTTTGCTTGCAAATTAAACTAGGAAGTGTTAGAATAACTTTAATTTTAATCTTACCATGATTACTATTGGTACATGAACTAACCTAAAATTTGGTAAGCTTAGATGGTGATCCAAGCTTGCTACGAGTATTCGTTGATACGATACTTAATGATAAATTCCTTTCATGTACCAATTATTGAAATAGTTTATAAAGTATTGACATTAACGAGTTTAACTATGATCAATTTCACGGTCTCAAGTTTAACGTTTTCAAGCTGTCAACACTTGATATATTCATGGAAAGTTTATGAAAAATATATTTGAAAACTAAATAATTAATGTAATAATTGTTTACAATATTTCAAAGTGTTTAAATCGCAACAAAATATCACTTAATACTGTGTAAGCAAACCTTAATCTGTCAGAAATATTTGCATTTAATTTCGCTATCAATGTGAAAACATAATAAACGTAAACATAAAACATAATAATGAAATATTTATATTATAAAGTGGGTATTAAATGGTAACACTGTAAATTAATTATATCTGTATGTTAGATATATGTATTAGAAATATATGTGTATTGAACAATATGTATAATCTATGCGCAGTGATCGGTGTTTAATTCGAATTGATAAGATGTTGTCGTAAAGCCAAAAGTTGATTTGTTGACGGACAGCAATTGTTGGTGTTGTTTAAATGTCGACTGGTTTCAATTAATGACTGTATCACTAGAGATATCGTTGTAAGTGTGTATCTATAGGCTCTAAATGTATGTTATATTGGAATCGCATCCCCACCCATCCTCGTGTGATACGATACATACCGTGTTCATACATAATGTAATCGTTATCTCTAAGGTCACTCGCCAGCGGCAGCGCCACTGGAAACTGTCACCTCATTCGGCCACTCGTACTAGAGATCAATTCCAAATTAAACAGGACCTATTAACGTAATTAGTGTTAGATTGATGATGACAAAGAATTTTATAGTTGTTTGTTGTAAATGTCAGTTTTAATTAATCTATTTTACAGAAAGAAAAATGTTTAATAAAATATCTTTATAAAATAAGATGTTGTTTTATTTGAAGGGTTATGTGAAGGCGCTCAAAGGATGTACAAGTTTGATAGAGAAAAGGTTGAAATGGATGAAGAGACATTCCACGGGAGGTTCAGTGAAGTATGCGGGTATTCTGATGCGTCATGGAACCCGGCTTGTTACACGACAACAATTTGTGTCAACTTGATACCTACATTCAAACTTTATCAAATTCATAAATTCTTTCATATACCATCGTATGATTTAATTTTAGAAATGCGTAGGTGATGATTACTAGAGTTTATACTCGTACAGATGAAAGAGTACACAGGTCGATAGTATCTATTAAACATTTTAATAACGACCATAACAATAAAAAATGTTCTACAAATCTGTACATTTACTAAGCCATTACTAGATTGAATACCTAGTACATTATACATGATATTCCAACATGAGAAAGAATTTCGTAAAATTCACTTTCATAATTAACCGCAAAGACTCTTCAAACTCCGAGCATTCTTAAGGAAAATTGCCTGCGAATTCGAGAACTTTCGATTTTGGGGATATAATGGAATTATACAGGGATCGTGATTTTATATGCGAACAACTAAAGGTTTTAGGAATAATGATAAGTTTATTACGAACTCTTTTACTTATACTTGAGTTCTACACAAAGCGGGGTAGTTTGTAGTGATCCATTGTTAAGGGTTCGATTCCCTCTTGAGAGAATTTTTTGTGTGCGTGGTTATGTCTGTTTATCTTCATTTGTGGTTTTTAATATAAATGTTTATCCGCTGTCTGTGGCTATAGTAACTATATAATACACAGACAGACAATCGTAGCCGGAGGTGAAGTAGTCGCCATGGCCAAAAACGGCCGGAATCCTATATATAAGTATATGTATAACTATATAATACAACTACTAAGTATAGGATAGGTGTGAAACGATTAAGTACTTACTACCTTATTAACTAGCTTTCCTCCTGCGGCGTCAATGGACTACAGGTAAGTATAACGATTACAAAAGAACACTGTAATATTTTGGATTGAATGGTAAAATATACCTATGAAGTACGTATCCTTATAATCCTACTAATATTATAAAGGCGAAAGTTTGTATGTATGGATGTTTGTTACTCTTTCACGCAAAAACTACTGAATGGATTTTAATGAAACTTTACAATAATCTTGCTTATACATCAGAATAACACATAGGATACTTTTTATCCCAAAATTCCCACGGGAACGGGAACTACGCGGGTGAAGCCGCGGGGCGCTGCTAGTAATACTATAAATGCGTCAGAAACTCTGTCTATCCGTCTGTTACCTTTTCATGGCTAAACTACTGAACCGATTGACTTGAAATTTGGTACAGGGGTAGCTTATGGTCCGAAAAGGACATTGTTTTATCCTGAAATTCCCACGGGATCGGGAACTATGCGGGTAAAGCCGCAAGGCACAGCTTATACAATACAATTATTATCTCCTTAACAAAATTAATATAGGTAGGCTAGGGGATTTTATTATATACATATATACAAAATGTATATAGACAGGATTAAGATAGGGATTATATATATATTATATTAGATCTTTGTATTATGCAAAAACAACAAACAAAGGTCTGTATTTTTGATAATTCATGGATGATATAAAGTAAAGACAGAGAATATTGTGAATTATTAATTTGTGGCCCGCAGTTTTATCCATGTAATTTCCGATCTCGTGGAACTGTTGAAATAAAAATGTATTTTGTATGCTATTGCTATCAAATAGAGAAATAAAATAGGGTATTATTAAGGATTAAGTAAATGCAACAAAATAAATTATAACTTAGTATTCATAAGAGATCTAATAATTTTGATCGTGAATGACCAACGAACGTTCATCCATCTTCATAATCTTTTTTTTTTTTTTTTCATTCACGGGAGTCCCGGTCTTTTGGAAGGCTAGTATGGGGCCAAAGCCAACACACGGAAGCCCTTTGACATATTTAATCTTGTGTAAAGGATGCACAATCCGGCGACTATCCCTGTATAACACTATAAAATGCATCCAAGGACAGTCCCCGGTTCTGCTGGGACTATTGCAAATATATGGAAAACTACGACTGGGATATGGGAATGGGATGTTTAATGGACTGGATATTGGGGAACTATGGGGACTATGACACCCGCCGATACAATGCTATAAACATGTACGAAGTGGCGGATCGAGACTTGCCAGCTCTATAACTGGGCCCCCCAAACAAGTCGCTCGAGTCGCAACAAGGGGGCAACATGAAACGAGCGGCTTTGAGAGTGGAGTAGACGCCCTGGGTTTTAAACCGCGATCCACTGAGCCCGAGGGTCCAGCTTCATGCTAAGCCAACTCACCACTTACGCAACGCCCCTCACTCTCCGAGCACCAAAGTGCTCTCGCGAGCTCCACTCCGGCCGCCCAATGAAGGCAAGCACGGAGGTGGGGGACCTGTTCCTCGTCAGTGCTCACTCCGCCGGCCAGTGAAGGCAAGCGGAGGTGAGGAATGGTGACCTCCCCCGGGAGCGCATCAGGTCCGCGGGGTCGCTACTCCCCGACACCCCGCCTCAAAGGTGCCCTGCGGGCATCTTTTTTTTATTATTACGAGTCGTAGGAGATTATTTGTACAACTTTGTATTTTTTTTTACTCAACTTTATTAACTCACTGTCTTGGAGTATAACAAGGCGTGGTATCTATACTAAACTAATATTATAAACGCAAATCTTTGGATGGATGGATGTTTGTTACTCTTTCAGGCAAAAACTACATAACCAATTTTGATGACTTTTGGTACAGATGTTTCTTAAACTATGTATAAATATTTGGTATATAAAGTTTTGTCCCAATAAATTCAATATTTAATTAAAAATAAATGTTCATTCAATCAAATATATTGACATATTAATAATGATTAACTCTTATTATAATCGCGTGTGACCGTGTCGGCGATAACCAAACAAAGGCTCATTGTAAACAATAGATCAATTTATTTTCACAATACATATGCAATATCTATGTATAGTAATAACTATGTACTGCAATGTTTGTATTGTAATAATGTACATATTAATAACAACTAGCTGTGCCCCGCGGTTTTACCCGCACAAATCTCAAACTCCCAGTAATATAAATATACTTATAACTCAAAGGTGACTGATTGACTGATGACTGACTGAAAATCTTAAAAAAATGCCACCATTTAGTTTCAATTGAAAGTTTACACACTCAATTATAATTTGTATACAATAACTGTATTATGTAAATCTAATATACCAAGTTGAGTGTGTTCGCGTTTTGTTCAAAAAGAACCTTAATTTTCCAGGCTTACCACGTAACAACAATGTAATTCACAAAACAAAAACTTTCTTTGTGCTCCCATTCAAACACGTGGACCTTTCCCCTACACGTACTAATAATATAATTGCGAAAGAAAGTAATTATATAATTATGTCGGCTTATTTGTCACAGAAAAAAACAGCTGCCAATTTTCTTTATTCTATTTTTAAAGCTTCAAATAAGCTCCGCTTGTGGGGTAAGCTTACATTAACAATAAGTACGTCTACTTACATAAAGGCAATGGGTGGATATCGAACTTAGAACCTTGCGATCGCCAGACCTTCTTTTCAGCTATTAGCCGTTTATTATCCTACATCCTGCATCTTCCCTTGCAGAGAAACAGAGAAGAGCCGAAGATCGGGCTTAGATGCGTATATTGGAAGGCCTATGTCCAACAGTGAACTGGTTGATGGATGAAATGATGATTGAATCTTTCCAGTAAGTGTAAAAGTTTGTTGGGTGTTAATCAAATTAACATTTTGTTGTCGTCTAAGCAAACTACTCACTTATAAATACAAAACAATAGATATTTAAAAGCACTTAAAACATTACCATAACAAAACATTGAATATAGTTAACAGATAAAACAATTTACCCAACAGCACTAGTACTTCACACAACTTTAGTTACCAATTTCACGGTATTTCGTGTAGTTATATCGGGACCACTTATGAAGCATTAAATTAGGGAACAAGCAACAACTTCCCGTGTCTGAACTAACATTACACAATTATAAAGTGTTTTAGCCGCAAAACTTCACTCATAATTTAAACTACAAGTTAATCCATCTGTAAAAGTAATTTGGATATGACCTCAGTGACCATCGCCCGTTTTTTAATGTAATAATAAACAAACTTTAATGTAGAAGTTCTTGTTTTATTTTCGTTAATATGTTTACGTCTTTGCCTAGAAATTGTAATTACTGTTTATTAAATTTTTTATACCTGACTAAACCGCGACGTCCTGTGCAGAGTGACAAAAAAGCTTGACGCTAGACAATATTTTTTAAGAGAAAACGTGACTAACTGTCATTCGTTGTACCTGTAATAAATAATCAATATAACCTATGTACGTACCGTACAACTAAATAAGTAGTATAAAATTAAATTACCGAAATAAATAAGTAAAGTAGCTGCTATTTGGCTAATTATTTTTGGAGTTCGTAATTGTCAAAACAAAGTTCACAGAGGGAAAATTTCGGAAAATCCAGAGGAAAATTGCACCGGTGCGAAGCCGAGCGGATAAATAATAAATGAACGAAGAAATCAACAAAAGAAGACTTACGCACACAATTAATTAGAATGGAAATTACAAAAGGATAAACACTACAAATACTTGCTCAACAAAGCCGAACATTATAATTAATAAATTAATTTAAAACGATCAAAAATGTTACGCTTTATAAAATTTCGGAATTTGTACAGTACTAAGGGTTGTTGATAAGTGAATATGTAATAATCCAGCTAAAGGGAAATGGATTAAGTTAATACCTCAAGTTAATTTGCGTGTTTAGAGCGTGTAATTAATAACAATTATATACTCCGTACGACCTTTTTGATGTCGCCTCTGTTGAGAGGTAAATCCGTTTATCTTTTAGGCACAACCGTTCACACGACACTTTTGTACATGACGTTATATGCTTCAACAACCGTACAATATGTATTTCAATGTTTGTTTTACATCAATCTACAAGTCAGGTACCTATATAATGTAGGTTTTTTTTAATCTTAGTAAATTCGTATGGTCTGGATTGGAAAATCCTATGACTGACTATGTTATAATAATATACGAAGCAGGTTTTTGTTTTATTCAATGTGCGTTGCTTTTTAACCCCCGACGCAAAAAGAGGGGTGTTATAAGTTTGACGTGTCTGTGTGTGTGTATCTGTCTGTCTGTGGCATCATAGCTCCCGAACGGATGAAGCGATTTCAATTTAGTTTTTTTTTTATTAAAGGGGACTTACGTGCGAGTGTTTTTAGACATGTTTGATGAAAATCGGTTGACCCGTTTAAAAGTTATGGGGGTTTGAAAGTAATTGTGTTGGGGGTTTTTTAAATTTTTAATTTAATATTTTACTACTCTATCTTTATCACTATCACTAAACAAAAGTATCTCTGAATGCTACGGTTATGCTTTTTAAGATAACATTCAAGGCAGCTGTGCAGCAGAAATAAGGGGATGGAGTGATTAACTGCGTATTTTATCGAAAAATACCCTTTAAAACGTTGTGTTTAGAGTACAATTTTGACTCATCACATCACTTAGAATAAGGTAGTCATAATTAACACACCTCTTATAACAAACACGAATCATACACATAACAAACACACGAGGCCCCAAATAAACATAATCTTTGCGAGTATTATACAACTAGGGATGAAACGAGAGACCTTTTGCACCTAAAGACAGAATCGCTCAGTCCCTATGCTCATTAGTGTTAATATTTATTCTGTAAAAAATAATTTTATGTTTATCTAAAATAAATATGTTCATTTTATTATTTGATTTAAACGGTATTATCACATTTAATTTCTGTTCAAATTAATTATGTTTTGCGCTTTTGAATTTTATTTCAAATTTCAAATTTTATTTCAAAAAACAGAGAAGGGTGGGGGAGGGTGACTACGTTAGCATTTATAACTAAAAAACGGCTGGATCGATTTAAATAACATGATTACACATTCTTTATAATAAGAATCTTTATCCCAATATTAACATTAAAAAAAATCTTGATTTTTTTAATGTTCGTAATTCTTGAATTACGTGAATAAAAATGCAGGTCACTTATGTCAGCCTATAAATTTAGATTAAATATAAAAACTTCGCATTAAATCATCACATCCGACCACATTCCGATTGAGTTGACAAGTCCAATTTCAAAACAGATTCGAATAACGCAGAACCTTCCATAGCGTTCTATTTTCAAACACGTAGACGGAGCTACGCAAGTCTTGGATGGACAGACAATCTGATATGGTCGGAATGCTCTGAATAGACAATAAGAGACCTTCGTACAATCAATAGAGGTAATGGGGAGTACGTTAATGAAGGATTCTATAGATAATGTAGACAATATGGGCCTATATTTTTATTGTGTAAAATGAATTTTGAATACTAAAATGTTGATAATCGCATTTGTGTATTTAATTTATTCCTTTTTAAAAATATCAGAATTTAGTGTTTAGAAGATTTACTTGCTACGATAGTCATTTAATTAAAAATTAATGATAGTATAATGAAGTATATACTTAATCCACTAATCACTAAATTTTCTTCTTGAAGGACAACTCCTTATTTAAGCTCATTATCAGAGTATCAGATATTTGTAGTCACAAACACCGACCGAGGTAATCATTACCTAGCATGAGAATCAAACCCATGTTACTCTATTCTTTACGGATTACGGTAATGTTTTCATGACTATACCACGCATTTTAAAATACGGAATTACCGAGATTTTATGTCCGAACTTTGGAATAAAAAGTACTTTATCTGTTTATCCTCACAACTAAGTATATGTACTAGAACTTTTAATTTTACTTTCGTTCGAGCCTGTTGGAGTAACAAACAAAATCGTAGAAACATTCCTTACAAAAAAATACGTACATATATATCTAGGACATAGGTAGAAGGTAGGTGTAGAAGTTTATTAGATTAAAATAAATTAAAAACAAATGAAAGTAGATCAACTTTATGAAACTAGATGTTGAAATTGTTATATAAACCATTATTTTTTAAGTTGTACTTACCTGTAAGGCTCCGTACGTAGGCGAAACCGCTCGGAGGGTATTCCATAATATCGCAGTTATCTGAAGTAATCATATAATTAAAATACAGGATTTACCCTGAGGGGTTTCTGAACCCTTTATTCCACTGCTTACTTAATTCAACCTACTTAGGTAAAACAAATAAATTTCTATGTATTTTTAAAAAAACTTTGTGTAATCTTTTTATATCTTTGTGCATTTGATATTATAGTTTTTGTAGAAGTTTGTAGAATGTTGATACTATTGGTATGGTAACATCACCATAACTTTTAAAATATACTTTACAAATGGCTAACAATATTTACCTAAATATAATTGTTATAATAAACTATAACTCAACTCAAACAAATATTACAAGAATGAAAATCTTCGAAAATTTAAAAGTATTCAAGTTGTAAGTTCGTCTGGCACCTCGTAGACACTTGATAAAACTCTATTCTTTGAGTACTTTAGACTAGTTCTTCGTAAAATAGAATTAAGGTAGGAAAGTTTCGTTCCCACTAAAGTGTTTCATGTATGAGTAACAAAGTGAGTGTTTATATCGGAAACTTGCTTTGAGTACTAACTGGTACGTAAAGTAGCTAATTAGAATCTAATTCCAAGTGAAGTAAGCATAAAATGTAAGGTAAGTTTCTTGCTAACATTATAGAATAACTTAACTAACAGTATGGAAAAGAACTGAGATATTCGGTAAGTAAAATCTTTACGATACGAAGCTAAGTTCATAAGAATCGGAGCTAGTTTCATGTCGCCCATCCTAATCCTAATCCTAACTTCCTAACTAATATTATAAATGCGAAAGTAACTCTGTCTGTCTGCCTGTCTGTTATCTTTTCACGGCTAAATTACTGAACCGATTGACTTGAAATTTGGTACACGGGTAGCTTATGGTCCGGGAAAGAACATAGGATACTTTTTATCCCGAAATTCCCACGGGAACGAGAACTACGCGGGTAAAACCGCGGGGAGCTGCTAGTTACGAATATAATTTCATAGAAATACGAACCAGTAGTGGCGCGGCGACGTGATGTCTGCTGCTGCTGTCTGCAGTCGGCTACCAACTTATACCTTAATCCTTACTTCTTTAGCTAATTTTAATCCTGTACTTAAAATGAATAACATTTAAAAATATGCGAAAGTAGGATTTTTGAAACGTTTTCACGTCTTAACTATTCAACAAATGTATATAGACATGATTCCAGATTTCAGTGGTAAGTAAAGTAGGTACAGATAAATCTTTCAATCTCCAGCATAACTAATAACAAATACGTAACAAAATGATGTGTCAAATGGAGACAAAATAAAAGTAATTTTCCCGAGTTTCCCATGCCCGTGATGACATGTAGATGACAGTTAATCTTATAGGTGTCAAAACAGTTGATTTGAGTTTTGGTAAACAAGTAAACATTGGCAAAATGTTCTTATCAGTAATTACGTAAACAACGCATATTTTATTTTTATTTTGTTTTTACTTGGGGTTGTTTAATTTTTTTTTAATAATAATGTTTAATATTGCAAACTTTTGTAAAACTTTCAACATAGCAATGTACTTTTTTTTAATAACCTGATTCGTCCCACTTCTGGGCAAAGGTCTGCCCCAAATCCCTCCATCTGTCTCTGTCGTGACCCTGCCTTCTCTCTCTCTCTCTCTCTCTCACTATTTTAATGATTGAAAATAAAACCGTAAGTAAGTAAGCAAACTTTATCGTACTTATACTTAAGTATCTAAAAAATATATGTAACTTTAATTACAGTTAGGCACAGTGGGCTGTAATAGATCAATATTTTTTTAATAAATACAGATTTTGTATTTTTTCTGATTTAATGTTTTACAAGTAAGTTTCTTTGTATATAATTTATGCTAATTGTCTTCCCTGTAAAACTATTACAAAGTCACGTTTACCCAGCAGTATTGGTTACGCTTAGCAATAGTGTGCCCTTGAAAGGGAGAGTTGCCTCACTGCTAACTACATATACGTAACGGTGAATTTAACAATTTTCCGCTCAATTATGCGTTTTGACGACCTACTTTGTCTGATGCATACTAACGTAAGTAATTTGTTTTTAACGTAAGTTTTACTGTGTTTGGTTGTTTGTTTAAATGATTTAAAAGGGTTTTTTTTTTGTAGTTGAAGTATTATTTTCAATAAACAAATCTTAACCTCTTATATACCGTTTTGTAGTAAAAATTATACCGCATCGCGAGTTACTTTTATAATAGTGGCATTAAATATTTAAAATTTATATTTGTTTTGCAAAGTTTAATATGAGAATTTTATAAAATCTTGTAAAGTGAGTTGGCTTTAGCGGACTACAGTAAGTACTCGTATAAAATAACTGTTGTTTTTAGATAAATCTGGAAATACTGTGTGTGTATTCTGTAGATACTGCGCATAATAACTAGGAGCATCATTATGTTTACGAGACTTAATTTATTAACTCCATCCTGTATACACCTTATGACTACACACTTCGCAAACTGGACAGATCTTAAAATCAATCGAAATAGTTATAACTTGTTACACGTAAAATATCGATTTGGTTGTTATTGAGGGTGGTTTACACTCGACTGATAGATAAGTTCCGCTCCGCCGGTTATCCATTGTAGGTCGCCAATGAGCCCGATCACCGACCGTAAGCCACTTTATTACTACACTAGTGGACTCCACTTCGTTACATGTGTTTTGGGACAATATTTGGTAAATACCCTGAGGTATTGAACAGTTACGTTACACCAAAAGAACGTAAGTGACGTGTACTGGTACCAACTCATGAGTTTGTTTGTATGTGTGTAGTGTAACTATCAAGAGTAGATTGCTACGATCTACTTGTTACAATGCTAAGATCTTTACTACGATCTACGCTACGATCTATGCTACAACCTTTGCTTCGACCTAAGGTACGATCTATTCTACGATCTATGCTACGATCTACGCTACGATCTACGCTACGATCTACGCTACGATCTACGCTACGATCTATGCTACGATCTATGCTACAATCTACGCTACGATCTACGATTCGGTCTACGCTACGATCTATGCTACGCTACGGTCTACGACATTTTTAACTAAAAAATGATTTCACTGGAAGTTAATTTTGCTACTTAACAATTTATAAGATGCCTATATTTACAATTTAAAAAGGCTTCACTGTCTATTTGTCCATCTGTCTGTTAGCAGGACTAAATATTTTCAACCGTGATAGGTCAAAATTGACATGTTTCATAATCAGTTTTAAAAATTAAATTAAAAAGAAAATATTCGAAATGTTTTCCGATCTTGTAGATAAATAATTACATAAATCAAGATCGTATCAGGTATGCAAACATATAACTCTTGTTAAGAAATAAGTAAAAGTTGCAAAGACAAAAGGAAAGCGTAGATGACTAATATTTCATTTTTCGTATAATTTACAAAGAAAAGGAAAGAGATATACAATATTGACAAGTTCTTCCTTCATAAATAAATGTTACGAAATGAACTTGTTTATCTTTTTGGTTGAGGAAAATCAAATGAAAAAACTACGTTCTTATATACAAAAACATAAAGTTGATTTTATGATTTATAAGTTTGCTTGAAAATGAAGAAAAATACTATGTTTAATTTGCGTTTCTCGAAAGGTATGTTAATATTAAAGTAATCATTCTTTTAAAGAAAAAATCGAGTTTCTTTTACAATGGACCCTAACTAATAGAAGAAACATATTCTTTAAATTTCGGAATCTGAAATCAATCGTTACGTAAGATATTTCAACAATAGAATTAATCAACGATCTGAGTACCAAAACGGTCATTGTTGGTCTGGCAAACAAAGTGTGCGTTTGATTCCCGGTTAAAGGTAAAAATATGCATTTGTGTAATCACAAATGTTAGCTTAGCTTAAACTGTAAAATAAAACTTGCTTAATATCATCTCATTAATGTCATAATTTTTGTGTATATATGTGTGTGAACGTGTATATGTAAGATGGATTTCAATAGAAATTGGTACTGATAGACTTTGTTACCTGAAATAACTTAAAACATTTTTGGTTAAACCATGTTGACTTATGCTATGCCGATCATTTAACCAAAAACGTGTCGCCGTTACATACTAAAATATGTTTAAACAAAAAGTCGACACTACATAAGACAGGAAAAGAATGATTTATCAGGGGAATTATGATTTAGGTACGGTTTTAAAAGTAATTTGATCAAAGAATCTTCGATATTCTACAAAAATGACGTCACATATTTGAACGACGTTACCAATCTCTATATTGGCATGTTTTATCATTTGCCTCTCCGTGAATGCGTATGAAAATGTCACTTCACTGAAGACATTTTCATTTTAGCATCACTTGAATGCCTCAATACTGGTACTTTATTGCTTTTCAAACATATTTACTTGAATTGTACGCTATAAAGTTTATATGTATTCCGATACAAGCAGTGCTCTACAACTTTCATCACGTTAATGGTAAATAGACTATTTTTCTGCACTTATAGTAGTATACATTTTACAGTTTAACTCTGTTTGCGACGTCGAACGTTTTCAGGATTAAGATTTATGGTCAAGATTTAGTTTGAGTCCCGTCATAGGATACTTTTATCCGTAACTTCGGTAAGGTCGGAATTATGAACACATACCATACACGGTCAATTGGCTAAATTAAAATGAAACTTGATATGGAAATAGCAATATCAAATACCACCCGAAATTTTAAAGAGTTTCAAAGGGATCATAATATTCGTAATATACCTGAACTTGCGCAAACCCGTCGACGGAATTTTGGTAATTAATAAATTCTTTGCATTACACGTCTCGTACTAAATCTGTATCGTAAATAGCTTACGGAGAATCGGGGTTTAAATTCACCAACTTTTGTGCCCAAATGAAGGTAGTAGGTACCGCTTGACCAACAATGCCATCAAACTGAAAGCTAATTAATAAGTTCATTAAGTGTATAAATGAAACAAGGAAAATCATTTACCCGTTGTCTTTTTAAGGTTAACTGGGTTCGTGACGTTCCCATAAATCAATGAACAGCGTAATCCTAGTGTCGTACGTAATATTTTATGTCGTGATCATAAATTGAAGAAACTGAGATAAATTATGTTGCTATGAGATTGTGTTTTTATTGTTTATGCAGTCGTTGGTTGTTTATTGAATTTTTATTTTACTGTTTGCATTGATACTTTGTATTTGGAGTTGTAAACGATGGTTGATTTATTAGAGGACTGTCGAAGATTTATCTATATGAGTATAGTTTTTTTGTGAAAAAATTATAAATACTTTTTCCAATCCAAAATGATAGGGGATCATGCAAAATAAGGTGAGTCAAATCGCAAGGTTACGAATAAACTTTTCTTTTGATTCAGATAGACAAAGCATTTTAAACATCTTACTTTAAGTTTCGAAATTAACTGCTCATTTTCGCGTATCAACTCAACAGAGATTAGCAACTAATTTACATAAGAAATTTTTGCCAACTCATTATAAGTATTCGCGCATCAATTTTCTTGGCTGACTTTTGGAAACGTGAGATGGTTAAATTTGAAACCACTTATCTTCAACCTGCTTATTAATCATTATATAAACGAAAACTAGACTCATGTAATATAATCCTCGTATACATAAAATACTAGGTATATAAAATGTAGTACTAAGTACTCTTACTAGGTATATACTTACTTAATTATGTAATACTAGGTACATAATAGGTAATACTAGGTCTATAATTGCACCGTTTGTCCTAACTGATCTATCAAGGGACAGCCAAAACCACTTTCAAGTTAAGATTTCTATTTGTAAGAGATAGTATTTCATAACGTAATACCAAGTCTCCAATAATATTAAGAACTTAAGTTTATTTAAGATTTTTGAAAGGATTGAATATTAACGAAATATTAAACGTTTATTTTGAAATATTTTTTCATAATATGTTTCGTAAGTTTTATATCTGTGCTGCAAATGTTATCTCTATAATTAAGTTTATATGTTTATATATATGAAACTGGAAAGACTCATGAACATTTAATTTAAAATACGAATAACAAATAGTTTACAATGGAATGCTTTTTGTCTCGAAAGAACAAATATACATACATTTTCAAAAACATTTTATGTTCAAGTTTAAGAGTATAAATAGGCACTATTTTTTACTCTTAGACATCTTCTTCCATCATATCTAGTAAATGGATTATTATCAACACACATGTATTGAATTTTAAATATCAGTTTAAGAGTAAAATCTCGTAACTTTCATAAGTAAGAAAATATTATCTAACATAAAAATAGTTGCACTTACTCATACTTATTTCATTTAACTTAGAAAGTTTAATTGAAATACTGTGACTCTAAGAAAAGCGGAGTAAAAATCGCAGCCACCCAACTCGAGAATAAAACGATTTACCAGTTTTGATGACGCCAATTTAACTTTTACTTCGGCTTTTTATGAAAGTAATATTACAACTTGATAACTCATGAACACTACGAATTTAACCTTAATAATAAAAGTAAGAACATCAGAGATTATTCTTTAAGGGTAAAAACCTCAAGATTATGCTAAATTAAAACATATTTACAAGCACAAGTACTAAAAGAATAATTGAAAAACCTAGATAAACTTCAACATCATGTTTTTAATAATTTTAGTATTATGAATTTATATCATAAAAATATTAATAAAAATAAAGTGAAAGTGTGTCTGTACATTTGCCCTTCATAGACGTTGAAAGTTACGAAAATCTGGATGATGTGTTTTAAACGAAGATAGTCGTGGAGTTAGATCTAAATAAATCGTAGATTTGTCATAAATGGGTAAAAATAAAAACATACCTTAGTGAAACTAGGTCTTCATTACTTCTGTGAATAGAATTGGAGTATCTACGTGAACAAACAATGCTGTACAAGTTAAATGAAATATACGTTTTTAATCATAGAATAAGGATCACGACCAGGATTCTCTCTGGTCTCTTAGCATAGAATAAGGATCACGAACAGGATTCTCTCTGGATAAGGATCACGACCAGGATTCTCTCTGGTCTCTGAGATCCTATAGTTTTTAATACTTCATGACAATTTCAATAGGCGAAACAGTATGGAGTAAATAATTGTCAAGCAACAACAAGTTTGCATTTGGTATCAGAAAACATTTCCTTTTATAAAGATTTCCATTCTCGTCTTATAATTCAAGTTACTTTTCCAATAATATCTCAATATACTTGTTCAATGTACTTTAACTAGACTATAATATCTCAAAGTACTTGTCCAATATAAGCACTATATTTTGTCTGTACTATTTCTAAACCTGATTTATAATCCTCCTATTTTTATACAAACTGATAATAAAGGTCACTGTCGGATCAGAGAATAGCTTTTAGCTACTTTGATACGATTTTCTTCTTTCATCGAAGTTATAGTTTCTTTATGACAAAATATAATAAAGATTAAGAACTTTTAGATGCGAGCAAAGGTTCTAAAGATATGTATAAGAAATGAAGCTAGGATAGAGATTGTAAATTTATATTTTTTCTTGAAGAAAGTGTCAGAGATATCTGTTTATTTTATTACTATTGAAAGTGAAAGTCTATTTAAATGTTATCAAGTTTCAGTGTAATCCAATAACGAAAAATACTGTGGTAGTTTAGCTTAATCTACACTTATATTATAAATAATAATATTTTGTGATTTGGTTTATTAATCAACTCGAAAGCTATAACACCGATTAAAAAAGCTTTCGTTACTTTTATAAGTAGTTCATTATCACTGAATAACATAAGCTATCTTTAATGTTTTAATAGGAATAAGTAATAAAAAACTTCTACACAGCTTCTATTTATAGAAGCGTCTACACGCGAAATAATACTATGAGTATAGTTTTAAAAGTTATCATGGTTATTAGCACTCAAATTATTATAATTAACGGGATATTTACCATGTATACTTATTATTTGTTTCGAGTTTCTGATATTTCGACGCTGTTGCAAGCGCCATGATCACGGATGAACTGTTCATCCGTGAAAACAAATAATATACATGGTAAATATCCATACAAGTTAATTATAATAATTTGAATACTATGAGTGTTACGTCCAAAATCGAACAAGTAGTAAGTACTTATATCTAATAAATATATGTAAGTACTAACTTATGTCTTGATCTCGTGCCATACATTCATACAGCTTGAAGTTCGTGATATCTAAACAATGATATCAAAATAATATAATCGAGTGAAACAATATGCTATCATGTATTAGGATATCGATAAACGGAAAATAAGAACTTACTTGTTGGATGTAATTTTCTCTTGTACATTCTTAGGAATTCAATATAGATTTTTATGACATTAAAAAACGAGCTCATTGGTCAGTTAATGGCAAGTAACCTCCGTTCTTCATGGACACCTGCAGTCTGCATTTCAACAGAGTCATAAGTATGTCACCGGGATATACCTAAGGAAACAGATCAGATTATGAAAAGAGTAAGACGTTGGTCTCCAGACACCTCATTCTTCTAGGGAAAAGTAGCACTTCACAATATTCACTAACAGTGTGACACTCGGTCGAGCAAGCCCATTTATAAACTGAATTAACCACAGTTTTACTCTACCAGTGCAAAATATAGACAAGCTTGTGATACTAAAATTCTTTTAAAAGTTTTTGAAATTAGTAGAAGTTTAGTAAAATTTCGTTCCAAAATTCGATTGTATAGTAAAAAGCAAAGGAAATACAAAAAATAAATTCTCAGACAGTAATTTCTAATAAATCATTCTGACGTCAATCTCAAACAATATTGATGAGGAAAAGGAGAACTTAAAAAGGTAAAAAGAAAACCAAATAATCTGATACATACTTACTTATTCTAACAAATAAAATAACATTCGAAATAATATACACCTACGAATAAAATACTTCAAAAAGACCCAAACAAAAATGTTACTAGAAAAAATATTTCGACTTGGCACAACATTTATTTATTCAAATAAGGAAAGCCGATCAATTTGTCGTCTGTGTAGGACGACAGACTTTTTCAGTTACACGAAGACACGTCAAACTTAAATGATTTGGGTGTTGAATATAAAGAAGACGGTCAAGTGGCAGCAAGCCTTGTACTTGAGAGGGTTCCGTACTCACAATTCATATTTTGAGAACATTGTTTGTATTTTTATACATATAAGTTTGGCTTGAACAACATTATTTATGCTAACGAGCATCTATTGTCATGGAAATGATACCTACGATTCTGTATTTTATTTAGGTTTTTGTTACGTATAATAAGTACTTTTACCTTCCTTGAATCGGTCTGGAAAACACACTGTAGATCAAATGCTTATCTCATACTGATATAAGTAAAGCAGAAGGAATAGGAGGCATCACAACGCTCACCTGCTTCGTCTTGATACGTTGATTCCTAAGTAATTAACTAGTTCATCAATACATAGTATAAATCAAAGTCGCTTTCTGTCTCTATATCCCTATGTCCCTATGTATGCTTAGATCTTTGAAACTACGCAACGGATTTTGATGCGGTTTGTTTTAATGGATAGAGAGATTCAGTAGGAAGGTTTTTAGCATTATTTTATCCCCATATTCCTATGGGAACGGGAACTACGCGGGTGAAACCGCGGGGCGCCGCTAGTAAAATATAATTTAGTATAGTTTTCCTATACCTATATCATAAATGTTTTCAAAATGAGTTCAATACACAACATGCTGTGAAAGAACAGACGACATGAACATGGTTCGATAAACTAATAGAAAAACTATGTTTTTATACAAATGGCATACGTTTATGTAATCCATTTGGTTTAATTAACATTGTTTTAAGTACTTTTAAAATACGAGATGAGTATAGGTTATATAGTTTTATGTTAAGAACAATGGAACAAGCCCGGCATGGTAAAAGCTTTGTTGAACAAGTAGTGAAAATAAAATTTCCGCGCACAACGCTTTAGGCATTGTTGTAAACTAACAAAGATGGAGTTTGTAGTTAAAGTTACATATTTCATTCAAAATATGGAAGGATAAAAATATTACTAAAAGTTATTAAGTTTTTGATTATGATAAAGTAAATGGACATTTGCTTGTTACTTATTAATTGAATTTGATTTTACAATAGATTTGGAAATTTTATTTTCCAATGTTTATTATGTACTGTAGTTTAACTTTATGTACTACTACTAAGTATCTCCTACTTCTTCTTCTTGAAGTTGACTTGAAGTGAAGGATAGCTACCGTTTACGAAACTAAATCCGATCTTTTGGATTCTAAATGCGAAACAACTTTTCTGCTATTTATACTATTCGTACTACTATACTACTAGAACGTAAACGTTCAAAAATAAACGTAGTAAAATTTTAATTAATCATCACAACACAAAACGTACCAAAACGTTTGAACTCCGAGTTAAGTTTTAAAACACATTCCTGATCAGAGGAAAGTATTTCCATCCGAAGTTTCCTTTAAATCAGCCAAAAGGAAACAGTAAACCGTTGTTTTCTAATAAATGTTCGATTGGTGTTTTAGAACAAGTCTGTTTATTCATCATTGGTATATTTGTTTTGACGTGAGAGTAGTAATCTTGGAAACTAGGACAAAATGTTATTATAGTGATCGTAAAGCCGTGATTTCTGTGAATAAGCTTCGGTTTGAGAGATTCGAATTTAACGTATGTATATGATGCACACTAATCTAATAATAACAACTGTTTACCACCAAATTGTATCTGTACGAAGCATTGTTGATACGAACGGTTCAAAATATGTGTTTCAAAGTGTTTGCCAAGATTTGTTAAGATAAACAAATCATAATCAAAATAATATTCGGAAAACACATTCTCTGCAGATAGCCCAGTGATAACCGAAGATTTCCTTCAATCTGTACTGTTAGGCAACGTCTAACATCATCATAATTGTGATGGGTGGCTGATTTGGATGATGATGCTGATTTTTTAATTTTCATGAGCGTTTCCATACTTCTATATGTATAAGGGAACATCATCGATCCTGGTTTTCATATATAATCGACGATCGTTACGCATAGTTGAAGCTCCAAAAAGTGTAACAAATGTATTACCAAAAAATATATCGCAGTATGCATAAAAACCCAAATAGTTCATGTCAGATACCTACTCGAAAGTGCAACAATTGGTTTAACAACGAAATATCGCAGCCCGCATGAAAACCCAAATAGTTCCTGTCACTTTCCAAACTAAAATAAAAACATAAAAATGCGTATGGGAACTTCGATGCTGCAGACCAATACATCGATACATATTATAAAACACTAGTGATAGCGGCGTCTCGCGGCTTCACCCGCGTGGTGCGTGGTTCCCGTTCCCGTGGGAATACGGGGATAAAATGTAGCTTATGTTACTCAGGGTGAAAAGCTTTAAAATGCTGAAAGAATTTTAGGAAATCGGTTCAGTAGTTTCGGACCCTATTCGTTACAAACAAACAAATATTTCCTCTTTATAATATTAGTGTAGAGTTCTCTTTTTCTAAATAACGTTTTAAAATATTACAAAATTAATGAAAAGAATCCAAATCACACCCGAGTTTCACGGAACTCATGATTTTAACCAGATGTGATGATAACATTCAAACGTTTTCCTAATGTCGTTAATTATGCACATTTAAAAAGCAATTTCACAGATGCCTTCTAAAAAAGTTTTTAAGAAAATAATGAGTTTAATAAATATATCTTTGAACTAAACTACTACGAGTAAGTAATGCGAATTGATTTGCATTACATAGTGTTTAGAAAGGCAGAGAGGAGTTTTCTTTTATTAATTTGCGAAACAAACAGTTATTAGTAGATCTTAATAATAAAGTACAAATATTACACGGAAACCAGCAAAGTTTCCACTATTAAAATTAGACAATAACATAGAGTATGTGAGATTATACAAACAATAATACAATCAACTTAAACTAGAGAAAAGTGCTATAAAAATGTATTAAACAAATGTAAGAAAATAAATTAGCAATTAAACAAAAATAATTTTTCAACACACTTGCTCATAAAGGGGCTCTTATTTGTGCAAAAACAGTTGAATAATGACACGTTTTATTCACTAGTGAGTTATAGATTGTTTTTTTAAATTGCTTTTTTTTAAGTTTCGATACAAAAAAAAATTGTATCAAAACCAAAAGAAAACTAGACTAGATTTAACGAGCAAAATCACGTTGCGCAGTTATAAATAAGTATTTGAGTTACTTTATTTACTGTTTAAATTAGTATTTTATTATATATTTATAATTGTACTAAGAGAACACTAAAGTAACCTGAAAATTAGCATAGAGACCTCTTCAAATAAAGTAGGAAACCTCTAAGCGTGTATTTTTGGGAGTTCCCCCGAGATATCTCGAATGTAGTCACGAAGCCAGTAATGGAGATCTATGACAACTTTTTATAGATACGTTCACTTGCAAATTATGGTAGGTGCAGAATATGTAGTAGTTAAGTACCTACATAGTATTAAGTATAGTATTGTTCACAGCAAATACTAATTTGGACCATATGATGCAAATTTTTCGAGACGTACGTACTTTGAGTTTTAAATAACTTAAAAAAGAAATCAGAAATGAAGGAGCGTCGAACGCCACTTAAAAAATTGACTTTTTAAAATCACACACATTTATCTAAGTACATATTATGTTATATTCTTAGATTAATGGAATGTCAAAACAATAGTTTTAAATAATTCAACTAAAATAAGATTGTCACTTACTAGTACTGAAAGTAGACGCATTACATTAACATACAACTTACCTGAGTACTAAAGCTATCTTCATACTTTCGTTTAAATATTATAGCCTCTTCTAACCTATCAAATATATTGGAAACGTGAATATCGTAAACGATACACCTACATGTACAAGAAATTGTATCTACATAAATTTAAAAATAGTGACCATAAAAATATTATATCGGGTAATATTTTAGTCAACGAATGACTGGTATAGGTAGCTTTAGATCTACAAAATGTTTGCGTCACCTCCTCATGGGACTGTATTCAATCGGAGTGGTTTTCAGCTGTATAAATAACGGTATATTGGGCCCAATACTGATTATTTACGAATAACTAAACATAACGTAACATAATAATCAATCTTACCCTTGAATAGGGTTATTACTTGTACCTTGGGAATTCTCAACTATACGTATCTACTTATTCATACATTCTACTAGACCGCGATACTTACCTAATATTGTAACACATAAGTTAACAGTTCGAATTTATATAAGGTAGGGTTCGATTCCCGCGCGGGGTGAATATTTGTGTGAACCACAAATGTTTGTCTCGACCTGGGTGTGTATGTGAATGAGAGTGTGCGTATTTTCTGATACCCTAGATACAAGCTTCAAGCTTATTTAGGGGTCAGTTACTATAATGAGATGATGTAATGAATGATTATGTTATTTTATAGTCTTTCAAAGTCTTTGAAGCGGATTTTCAATTCAATAATCCATTCAGATAAATAGTTCTCCGATAATCTGACGTTTGAAACCCGATCTAACTCACTAGAAAATTTGATTTCCATGAACTATCGTGAGATAAAAGAATGCGAGGAAATCGGAGTATCGAAGTCAAAGTAAAATGAATCTTTTTTACATACATACATAGTATTTATTTGTTCATTCACGATAATTGTATTTTTTAACAATTAAAGTAATCAACTGGGTTACTTACCACGTATTTTGAGACGTTTTCACCAAAATTTTAGGGTGGTGTAAGAAGAAGAACTTGTATAAAACTTTACAGGAAAAGGGAACGCGCGAAAAGTCACGGGTCATCGAAAATTCTATTACGCCGTACTATTAAATAGCTCTCTATGAAATAAAACTAATAAACTTTGATCATATTACGAGTACGTATTTCTCCTCACTATACCAATAGCATCAATGTGAGGGAGGATTGAACTGTAGGTGGGATCATGATTACTTAATTCAACACAAGACGTCATATTCTTAGAAGTTTCTAGAATACACTTCAAATATTTTTATGTAGTTCTAGAACACCACAGTATTTACCTGCGTCGTCTCTTGTTTTTTATAAAAATACAATTTCAATATCAAATGCTGTGGTGTTGATAGAGACCTTCCTTGCCGTCGGTTACGTGGGTAAAGGTATTTCATAAATATATAACGAGTTTTTTAACTGAGTCCCATCCTCGGCCGCTGGATGAACTCCTCTAAAAATTACATAAACAGCCCCTGTGTGTTACTTTTGTATTTTTCTTATTAGTTCACATTTGTTTTGGTAGACGTAGTCGCTTTTATTTGAGAGTCTATTTTTTGTTTGTGTATCATGAAACAACATAAAACAAACGTATCATGAAACTACCGAATTGATTTCGACAAATTAAGTGTCTTCCTTATTTATTTAAGCAACCAAGAACCATGTACTTTTATACCGAAATCCCACGGGACAATAAACGGGACGAAGATACCACGGGGCTTAGCTACAACCTATACCTAGCTAAGCTAATCAGACCTGAGAAATGTAAAATTATTATTAGCACAAGTAACGAGGCTAACTAAACCAATAAACACAGCAAGTAAACAGTTGTAGTTTCATTTTATTGTGGTATTTTTAATAAAAGTTCGCTAACGCATTGCAAAAATAAAAAGGCAACAAATATTTGCCAGTAAAACGTTTCACAAAGTTAGTTTGTATTTTGACTGAATACTTTCAACCTTATACACTCTGTTATAGGATCTTAAATAGTTACAGTTTTCAAAGTAAATTTAAATATTCATACATAGGTAACATAATAACTTTTACAAAAAGCAGTTTATTTGAATGTGATAATATCAGAAACTACTAATCTGATTTGAATTAAATAACTCGTTTATTGAGAAGAAAATCACTTTTTACCGACGTGTGTGAAACTACGGGGCACATAAATACTCAGTAGATATTTTAACTGTGAAAATTGTGCAAATACTAGGTAGGTACTTAGAAATTAGAAAATCGATTGGAAGGATTTGGATTTGGTAAGTACTGCAAATTACTACATCATCTCATTATAGTAACTAACCCCTAACTAAGTTCGAAACTTGTATCTAGGGTATCAGAAACTACGCACACACTCATTCACACACACACCCAGGCCGACATAAACATTTGTGTTTCACACAAATATTCACCCCGCACGGGAATCGAACCCGCAACCTTACGGATGGCAGTCCGGCATGGTGACCACTCTGCCATCGAGGTCGTCAATTGTAGTTATTCTGATTTTGGTAATTTAATTACGTATTAATTTCAGAATACTTAATATTTTTTTGGGCTATTACTTATACGAGTACAAACAAGCATATGACCATATGACCTTCACAATCATGTGTATGATAATATTAGAATGTCCCTTAATCTCTATAACATCACCACAATTACATTATAGTACCTATACCTACTATAGCATATAAAGGGGTCTCAAATCTGCGTAGAGCAGCTACTATTGCAATACCTATAAGTACTTGTAAGGGTAGTTTTCCGCAATAAGGCCTCTCCAGTTAGAGTCCTTTTGTGCCACGACATTCTTGGTCGGCAGTTTTGATTAAACCAACTATTAGAATGAGAGCTCTAACTACCCGTAATGACTGTCGATGATGTTAACGACAATTGAGACCGATAGTTAAAACGTGCCTTGAGAAACCGAGAATGTTTATATAGGTTAATACGCCCTCTGAAGCAAATACTCATGAACAGTTTTTATTTGATAATATTACAAGTCGGTAACGCAGACTAGCCGATCCTTCCACGCACGGCAAATAACTTGCCGTGCGTGTCCCTACACCTGCACACGCGAGGACCTTTACAAGGCCACGGATAGTGCCATATCGGTGGCCGAGTTCTGGTCCTCAAAAATATGAGTTGACACGCAAAGAAGAAGACCGTGATTTTTATACCAAAATTTCCACGGAATCAAAAGTAATTACACAGGACACAGCTTTCTTTTTTAATTTGGAAAACGCCTACCCCCGACTTCTAAAGATGTCTCCATGTGGTTTGTGGTTTGGGGCTCAAAAGAAATCATATAAACGGTGTTTAAAAACGTCGAGTAAGTACACTTCAAATCACTACAGAGTATAACACAAAGTCGCTTTCTCTGTCCCTATGTATGCTTAAATCTTTAAAACTACGCAACGGATTTTGATACGGTTTTTTTAATGAATAGAGTGATTCAAGTGGAAGGTTTTTACATGGCATAATTTTATCCCTGAATTATCAAGGGAGCGGGAACTACGCGGGTGAAACCGCGGGGCACTTCTGGTTTACTTTATAACAAAATTGTTTGGAAATTTCCGTCGCGAACTTTACACCGCACTCACTAACGCGTCTGAGACATACGAACTCGCACCAAACATGTTCTATTAAACGTAACCCTATATGACAAGTTGTTTGTGACAAAGGGAAAGGGACCCGATTCCCATTTGATACCTTGATGTATGATGTGTAACTCGAACTGAATATTCGATATTTTGTAGTAATGAGACTTAAAGGTCGACCTTTAAACTAAGGTAATAGAAGAAGCTGACTGCCTGTTAGTGTTTATTTGTTCGATTTAGGTCTTCGTTTTTATGTACAGTCACCGTCAAATAGAAGGTACCCCTCCTTAGTAATGCTCACTAATGCCAACCAAGGGAGGTAGTATTATCTGATGCTGATCGTACTATGTGCTAAATAGGAATGCTAAGTTTCTGTCTAACTCTCTAAACAGCTATAAAAGTATTTACTTAGTTACGATGTAAACGTAGTAGGTAAGTAATTACCTATTAATGGTAGGTACAGTACAGAGGCATAATTTTTAGTGTTACTTACCTTCATACTTACTATGAAAACAAACTAACTAAGAACTTCCAATTTCCACCTCAAAATGGATTCGAACCTAAGACCATGCCGAACCGTGGCATAATTATTGTGATAATGCTAATGTCCTGTCAAAACGCAATGGGAAATTGAAATAAAATGCTTCAAGTTTTTATTTAACTTTTCCCTTCTGGATGTAACCTGTCATGCCATCTATATTCATTTTAACAAAATACACTATTTCATATTGAAGCCACAATGCCACAAACTGTGAACCCTTGAGATGAACCCTCGCGCCTTCTATTTTTATTAACAACGACATCTATCGGAAAAGCTTCGTACCACGTTCGTTGAAAGTTCTACAGAAAGCTCCCCCTTGTAACAGAATCATAAATACCTATTCCGGGTTTTCATAGTTCTACGAAGAATATCCAGAGTGCGCTAGTTGGTGGTAGATGGATATTATTAAGATTTGAAAATAAAATATGGTCACTTACAATAAGTTCAAATATGTATTATGAAATTGGTTTAAAATGGGTTTAAATTATAATTAATTTAATAATTATAATTAATTAAATTATAATATATTTTCGAAAACCATAAATGCCCAAATCTTTTTACGATTGGGTCTTATCTCAACTTAAGGCTTTGTTACTAAGATAAGTAATGCCTATTTAACTCTTTAAATGCAAGACGCTTATCCAAAGTAAAGTTTAAAAATATGCTAAAAGTGATTTAAAAAACTCGTATTTTTTATAGGTACTTAAGAGAAAAAAAAATGTAGTAATATACCTAATGGACATATCGAATCATATAAATCTGAATTTCCTAGAACCTAATTCAATCATTTATATTTGAACCCAATCCGGTTGAACGACATGGTCACATAACAGAAGTCCTAAAAGTATTGCTATAAAACTAAACAAGCATAAAAACGTCCAGTAAATAAAATCATTAGGCTATCTACAGATTTATAAATAACTCCACCCAATATAATATACTTTATAGAGTAAAACACCCGCAATAAATCACTACAAACCGCGACATTAATCAAACAATAACAGAATGAAATTGGATCTAATGCTCATCATAAGCTTTTAGAGATCCTTTGTGAGCTAAAGAGCTCTGACATAACGTATTATCAAATAAAAAGAAAGGTGTGAATTTTAGCAGGCGGTTGTTAAGCCCCTCCTACTTAAGATGGCGTTATCCCCTCTCTTGAGATAACAGCCAGTAGCATCACAGCATCACACCTCGATCGTACCTACAGCCACTGGAGTAGACCTCATGGAACCACCTATTTTCAGAAGCAATTATCACTTTCCGACAACATCGCTTCATACAGATTCAGAGTTAAATCTTCACCACCCACATATCGTATCGTACGACAAAATGTCAAATGTTGTAGTTTAAATATTTTGTAATAACATTATGGATTCGACAGATGCTATATCAAGCACGTGCGAACACGAATCGAGGAATATAAACGTAGAAAACTTGAGTGAGTCCTGTGAAAAATATTCAAATTACGACTGTGAATCTTCGCACGAATATGAAAGTGAAAACGAAACTATTGATATTTGTGAAAACAGTGATGTACCAGTGAATAAAGTGAACGATAAAAATCAGAAATTTAGTTTTATGAACGCCGAAAAACTGTTTTACTTTGAACAGAATCGCTTAATATTTCCTAACAAATGTTTAGTGAATAATAAAAGTGTCCGTAGTGGTAACACTTCCCAAAATACTAAAAACTCATTAAACGGTAAAAGTAAAACGTTTTTAATAGACAGTATTTTAGGTAATAATAAATTAAGTGATGCTGATGAAGAAGAATCTTCAGCTCCAGACGAAGATGTTTTAGAAGAAACGGCTGATGAACGTAATGGTAAGTCTACTGAATTTATTATTATTGTTATGTCAGTTTTCAACACACAGGACTATAAGGAGTCCCGGTCTTTTTTAAGGCTAGTTTGGGACCAAAGCCAACACACAAGAAGCCCTTTGACATTTTGAATGAGAAAATTCCCAATAATAATGTCCTAAATTCTTAAAATCATTTTTTCTGAACCTATTTTGTCAAAAATTGAAATGATCTTTTATTGTATAGTCAAGATCTAAATATTACATGTATACAAATTACAGTTTTAATAGACGGATAGCTGAGCTACACATTCACTTTGATTTATAACTCTATAATTAAATATAAACAGTAATATGATTATATTAATAAGCTTTGATTTCCAGGAAAGATAAATTAATAAATTGTGAATCCTGTTCCGGGCGCTAAAATTAGAATTCCCGACAATTTAAAAATTGCATTCGGAACTTATGATGGGTTTCACATCCGAAAGATAACGGAAATATCGAATAAATAGATATCATTATGAAAAACGGCAAAATTTATTATTTTACCTACATTATACTTAGTGGATGTCTTTAATAACTATTAAACTATTTATTTTGGAACAGTTTAATAGTTATGCTTCATAACTAAGTACCTAAAAGATTCTAATGCTTTTTACTACAAACAATCTTGATATAAACTTAACTTATAAATAACGAAAACAATGAAACTTGTTCTTTAAATTGCATCTCTTGTCCACCTATAAATTGCTGATCATAGATACAATTTCAATTTTAAATCTGACATTCATAAAGTGGTTCTGTGACAACTAGCGGTTCCTAAGAATACTTAGTCATTAGGGTACCCCCAACAACGTGAGATAAAAAGTATCATATATGTTATTCCTAGATAAAAGGGACTGTATAAATCCCATATAAATCAGCCAGCCGTTAGAAATACACACTCACAAAGACTTCTGCTGAGATGCATCCTTTTGCTACATTTGTTTAGTTTTTAAGTTTAACTGTGTGTTTGTTTTTTTTTATGTAGCAATAAATGATTTTTTCCTTTACTTTACAAACATACTAAACTACACTGTATGAATATTCTATCAACGCGGTCTTCGATACAGTCCAGTCGCAGTTTAGGCTGTTATAGGTGTTAATTAGCAAAGTCAGTTTCTTGTAAGTAATATGTATCTCAATTTTCCGGGTATACTATAATTTTAGTTTAATCAATATTTTTTGTTACAGTATCATCGACGTCCACATGTCCAGACATTGCTACCTTGAACGAAGCCGGTCTCCTAGCGGGACAAGCGTATGCGCACTGGTTAGCTACTCAACAACCGTCCACTACATTTTTTGGTAAGAACATTTTATTTGTTAATATGTACAGGTACCCAAGAAAAACTAAGAAAACCAAATATGATGAATTTATCGGTAACATTATCGGGTTTATTTCGAGTTGCCGATAGATATTCGGACGTCGATCCGTGATCATGGCCCTTGCAACAGCGTCGAAATATCTATCGGAAACTCGAAATAAATAATATACATGGTAAATATCCCGTTAATCATAATAATTTGAGTTCTGTAAATATAAAAACTATATACAGTAACGTTAACATATGTAAGTAGTTACAAAAGATTAATAAAATAATCATCTTAACAAAAAAAAAAGGAAAGTAAGCAGAATGAAATGGGAATCTCGCGAGTGAAACCTTCGGGTAGAACAAATCTTTGGTAAACTGTGAATATTTATCAATATTTAAAACATTCTCATCTTATCACATTACCAGTTAATTACCGTGACACCCCATTATTACAATTCATACATTATCCCGGTCCATGCGTGATGCATTTGCGTGTGCTCAAACCGGGTGGCTAATTTCACACGCCCGGGCACGCAATCGTAGAGGTGTTGAAATAGATTTTATTTCTACTAATGTTTGCGTTTTTTCATTAAATCAGTATAACATAGTAGGTACAAATGTACGCTTAGTAATAAAATCAAATTAAAATAAGTAATTTCAGTATTGAAAAAGATGGTCATAGATTTCTTACCAATTCATTTACTCTATTACTTATTTGTCGATAAAAACACGGTCTTTAACCCAATTAATGTATTCACCATCGGTATTCGGACACCCTATATATAAGACGATTATGATGATTTATTATTTTACATTAGGTATGAAGAATTGAAGATGCAACCGACGGCTGCGATTCTAAATTCTGGTTTTAAATTGCGGGTTTTTAATTGGTGAGAGAGCCCTCCAGTAGCATCGTATAGGCCAATACTGTTTTTTCTAAAGTATTAAATTTACTTACTATTCATTGTATCTTGGACAACGGTAATTAATAAACTTTAGTCCCTAACAGAGTTCTTACTTTGGAGCCATTAGTTTCTCTACATGAACTAAAGAAAATAATAAAACTGTACTCTTGCATTCAAAATTAGGTAAGTGGATACCTAGATTATACAAGAATATTAACACCCTTAACATTTCATATCAAATCAAAGTATTCTAAGAAAACCTATGAGAAATTAGCATTGAACGTGGAAAATATCCAACGTCCTGACTAATTGTAAATACTAACATGGTAGGTACAGAAACTCGGTGAGGTTCTGTGTGTGTATACAATTGTTAATGCCGTGAACACATTCGTCGAAATGTCGCAGCCGTCGGTCGGTGGTCGCGACTTCGCACCAAAGTGTCGGCAAACAGCTGCCGCAACGATAATTACTAACAAAGCTCACGTGTTTGTACACTGCCTTAGCGGACCCTGTTATATTGGCCTCGTCCAGAAAACAAATTAACACTGTTTCATTTGAATACATCGGTATTTTAAATCACTAACATGTGAGTACACGATATGTTTAAAGAATTCCGAAGAAATTTGTTATGATTTGTTTGAAGTTTATATACTTTATGCAGGTTTATTTACTTCCTTATATTCTACGTAAAAATTATGTACATGTATTTAAAGAGCTGCTTATAAAAATACAACTTAGCTTTTCCAACTTAGTTTCGGAATTTGATTATAAAAATAAGAATAGCCTATGATCTATTTTGTGAATTACACAATTTACATTCCAAACATCAAAATCAGTTTAGTAATTAGTTTAGCAAACGAGTACTAAAACTAAAGATAATCAGATTCATATGAACTTAAGATAAAGTTCAATCACAAAATTCTTATAACTTAAAAATTGTGACGAAACATAATATTCAATTAAGATGAAACCGACTATTTCCCGTTTCCTTGTCATTATAAAGTGTGTAATAAATATGTACTTATTATAATTTCAAATGATTAACATAGATGCGATCGTAAACCGCTTACGCAAATTGTTAGCGTTGGGTTAGCACGACGATCACACAGAACACTTACAATAGGGCGTGTTTGCATTGGAGATGTCAAACTGCGCAGTGTAGAGCAAACATAGTGATTGTGTTTATAGCCACTTAACAACAGCTTGCGATAATTCCGATTAGTATTCGAAAAAAACTTTACCGTGTGTTTGTTTTTAGCAAGAGCGTGGCTACTTTGTAAATGGAGCGAGATCTAATGTAAATTTTGTTTAAAGTAATTTGGTGGTATAATGTTTAACGGTTTGTTTTAAGACAAGTATACTCGTATCTCTCGTCTTTATTATTTTATAACAAATATTTTTGTTAGAATTATTTTATTGTATTTTTTACTTCTTAAACTGAAACAACTCTTCGAACCATCATTTCTGTATTAAAAAAGGCACTTAAAACTTTTCCTGTCTGTTTCAATGCATTGATATCGATTATTTTCTTCATTCTTTAAATAATTTCCACTATTCATAGGACACTTTTTAATATATTATCCACTAATAAAATTATGATATTATCATTTATTTCGGGTTTACATTAGAAAGTGACGTACCTAAGTACGCGTGTACGTAATTCATGATGG
The DNA here is from genome assembly GCA_958496195.1 of Timandra comae. NCBI lineage: Eukaryota > Metazoa > Arthropoda > Insecta > Lepidoptera > Geometridae > Timandra > Timandra comae. The sequence goes on from OY292360.1 coordinate 5,602,302, forward strand.
ATTGCCGATAAGGACTACTCCATGTTTTTACGTTGATAATCAATTTAACTGTTAATTCATGAAGTTCCATTACTCGGCGATTTCATCGAACTATCATTACCTTGACTTTTTTATCTTGATCACCATCAATGGTTTAGGTTATGCCTAGAAAAAACATTGAAATGGAGTGTTTAGTTGATAAACACAACATGCAACTGGTAGTTTTAAAAATATGTACTTACCTACTTGTGGAAAACTAAATTTAGAAACTTTATGATGGTGCTAAAATACTTTATTCATTAATCGAATCATACCTAAAGATAAACTTCTCCATTATCTACATGTCTCATTATAAAATTTCTAATGCCCTAATATTTCTTCTAATAGATGACAAAAACAGAAGACCCCGGCGAGCTGGGCCCGAAAGGAAACCACGACAAGCATACAGCGCAAAACAATTGGAAAGACTTGAAGCAGAATTCAAGTTGGACAAATATCTCAGCGTGTCTAAGAGAATGGAACTTTCCAAAGCACTTGGACTAACTGAGGTACAGATAAAAACCTGGTTTCAAAACAGACGAACGAAGTGGAAGAAGCAGTTGACGTCACGATTGAAGATAGCTCAGAGACAAGGCTTGTTCCCCGGTCAAATATTTGGACATGGACATCAAAGTTATTCGCTGTTGAACCCGTATGCGTACGCGCCTTTAAACTGTATGTTCACTCCTGTTACTTTGCCTTCATCGCCTCCGTAGAAGCAAAATAGACAGATATGTACTTGAACATTGGTTTACTGAAACTATTTAGTTGTTACTGAATGAATATGATAGAGTGAATAATAATTATGTAAGGTAATGATAAAAAGCTTCATAGATATTTACGTATTAATGAGTGTGTGCGTAGTTTCTGATACCCTAGATACAAGTTTCGAACTAAGTTAGGGATCAGTTACTATAATGAGATGATGCAGTGAATGATTTATGTTATGTTATGTTAATGTTCAAATGTGATAGTATTGTATTTGTTTATTCTTCTCTCAATTCTAATCGTAATGTCAGATTCACCAATTAGAAAAAAAAAACCAACAACTGCCCTTATAGCAAGATCTAGAGATGTCGATGTGGCATATAGGCGGATTAATGATTTAATTAATTTGTAAAATGTATCATGAAATGTATATAAATAAGTAGATTCTTCTAAAGTAGATGCATCTAATGAATAACATTACATTGAGCTAGTGAAAAAAACAAAAGTCTCTAGGTAAATGTTATTAATATTTTAAGTATTATTTCCAATAACCATGTTCCATAACTTCAAATAATCAAGTCAAGCATAAAACTTCTTGTAAAAACCTAAATAATACTTATAAATAATACATATCAATGAATAGACTAAGATGTTAACTTAATACATAATCATATATTACTGTTTAATAAAACAATTTAGTTTGAAGTAGTAAAACTTCTAGTGCATTTAATTACAGTGTGAATTGTCAATAATGGATGTCGCTTTGTCACCTTTGTTATTACTTATTAGTAAATACAATAGAATAAATCATCGAAGTATATAATGAAATAAATGGAGGTGTATAAGATTTTGTCTGGTTAGACAAAAATCTAATCACAAATAAAAGCACGATTTCATTGCATATTATATTTCTATGAGTTGGTAACATCAAATCGAAACCATGTTTGAAATTTGATGCGAATCCAAAGGCAGGCTTAAAATACATATAACCTTACCATTAAAATATAGTATATAAAATATATAGTACTTATTTTAAAGTGTAGTAATTTTTCACGTGACTATTTTACCATTTTAGGATTATAAAAACCGAAGTGTCTAGTCGTCCAGTAATTCGGACGAATAAATTATATTAGTCGTCCGAATTACTGGAAGACTAGACAGTCTAATGTTATTCATCCGACTAGCGAACGAATGACATTATATTAAACGTCCATTCTAGCGGACGCCTAGCAACAGCCTATAAAAATACCTTTAAGCCGATTAAACAAAAATATGTCATTACTTACTTTAAGAATAATTCATAAAATTGTTTACATATCTTTAACTGTAAAGTACTAAGATAACGTAAGAATTCCTTGTACATATCTACTATTACTTATAGAACTCGTACTTATATACTTATATCGAAATTTTACATGAGTTATGCGATTCTCACCCACTATCCATGGTGTGTATTTATTTAAACTTGATGATAAAATATGTATGTACTTACCTAATTCTAGATATAATTAACTTATTACTTACCAATAAAAAGTTAATCGATGGAACATAATACTTAGTTTTTTTTCTAGAAATACCCAGTGAATTCGTTATAAGTGAACACGCAAAGTATGTATACTATACCATTCTTATTGATAAACATTTGTCATTAATTCACGTTTCTATATTTTATTCTTATGGAATAAATACACATATATATAATTATGAAATAGAGAAAACATCTGTTCCGAAATTACCTACTTTGTTAATAAAAGACTAGAGATCTAAAATATTTATTGATTCATAAGGAAGTTAAAAATAAATAAATAGGTAATTAACTTATTTAAAAAATATATTTCAATGTTTTATAGTAGAAATCTAAAGACCATGATCTGTATTGATTCATAAGGAAGTTAAAACTTAAATAATAAACTTATTTAAACAATACATTTTAATATATTTTAATTGTGTACAGTTTAAGATTGACAGTGAGCAATAGGATAAGCAGCGTCGCAGTCAGCGCCGCCCAAGCCCAGGGCGGCTGCCCGCACCGCGCCGAGCGCACCACCTCGCGCCCAGGCAATGCCAGCACTGGAAAAAATAATAATAATTTGTAATTTTTTTAATGTAATGTTAATGCCCTAAACTTCAAGGACAATAATTAATGTCAAAATGAAACGTTTAGAATGCTCTTTGGCCTTTGAATTATTGTTGGTATTTACGATAATTTATTGTTATTTTAAAATGAAAATCTGTACCAATAAAAGAAAAATGAAAATCTGTACCAATGGAAGACAGTTTGAAGACATTTCAAGTATTAATATTTACATTTAATATTTGAAACAGAAATGAAGTAGCTTAATTGGTTTTAATCAGTACCACACGGTTCAGCCTGGGTTCAAAACCCAGTTGATGTGATAATATTCAATAGATTTATTTTATTAAATAAGTATTTCCATAGTTACTTACTGCCAAACAGGTAACCAAAATCTGTTAGGATCCTTCAGATTCCTCACTCGTTTATTACCCACACATAAAGCTCTGTACAAGCAAGGCGTAGAAGTCGGTCTTAACGTCAAAAGGGCGTATTTAGCCAAAGTATTGACAGTTCTCAAAGACGGTGAAGGAGTAGCTTCTCTCTTGAAACGAAATGGTTCGTCAATGTTGACTGTATCCCCGCTATTGTCAACCATTTGCATTATTTGGGGTTGATGATTCTGAAAAAAGAGAAGTTTAACTTGAGGATAATAATTGTGTGATACTAGGCAATATTTGACTAACTAACTTTGTCTGACAGCGGCTCTTTATAAGTGCCGTGTAGCTTCGAGTCTAGTTTTTGCTAGGCTAATTGTATATAAATAAGAGATGCTCTAACAGTGCGTTCAAGGCGTGACTTCGCGGCACTAATGTAGGGCTATCTTTGTTGGTATATAACCATCTTAATACCATATTTCGTTACCATTAAAACCGATTGGGATCTCATAAAATGTTATTGCTCAAATAGTTTTTGGTATCTAAGTACTTATATTAAAAAAATAACCTCTATAGATACAAACTGTTTTTGTGTTAAACATTGAAGTGTAGAGAATAACGGCCTTTTGTATTGACTCATTCATAGCCATATTATAATGTAGTGACTTAATTTTATATACTTACCTACAGTATTTATAACTCACCGTAGTAATACACATAAGTACTTGAAGTACAAACATTCCGAATGATAAGAAAGCGATGCCAGTGAGTGATATATCGAACAAATCAGCTAGACCTAAGCCATGGCTCTCTCTTTCAACTGTATACTCTTCGACAACGTGAGCTGACGGGTGATGAAATAGCGGCGGCGGAGGAGGCGGCATTGAATATTCGTAACCACCACCTGTGAGAGAGATTTTATTTAAGACGGTATGTATTTTTAAAAACCTGCAATTTACCTCAAAAATGGAAGGAAGAGATGAAAAGCAGTATTATAGGGCAATAAATGATTAACACAATATAACAGTGAGCTAATATTTTACTCTACTTCTATGCCCCTAATACATATTTTAATTGAACGATAGCTGCCTTTTCTTTTTTTTATCAGAAGATTAGTGTGCTACGTCTACTACGATCAGTATGCTAGAATCAGTAACTGCAACGACTGAAGCTACGATCAGTAACTGCAACGATCATTAACTGATGCTACGATCATTGACTGATGCTACGATCAGAGATGGATGCTACGATCAGTAACTGCCACGATCAGTAACTACAACGATCAGTAACTGCTACGATCAGTAACTGCTACGATAAGTAACTGCTACGATCAGTAACTGCTACGATCAGAAACTGCTACGATCAGTAACTGCTACGATCAGTGACTGACGCTACGATCAGCGACTGGTGCTACGATCAGTAAATGCTACGATCAGTAGCTGCTCAGTTGAGTGACTGAAGCTACAATCAGAGTCTGGTGCTACGATCAGACATTGGTGCTACGATCAGTAACTGCTACGATCAGTAACTGCTACGATCAGTAACTGCAACGATCAGTAACTGCTACGATCAGTAACTGCTACGACCAGTAACTGCTACGACCAGTAACTGCTACGACAGTAACGGCTACGATCAGTAAAGGCTACAATCAGTGACTGACGCTACGATCAGAGACTGGGGCTACGATCAGTGACTGCTACGAACCGTAACTACTACGATTAGTAACTGCTACGATCAGTGACTGCTACGAACAGTAACTGCTACGAACAGTAACTGCTACGATCAATAACTGCTACGAACAGTACTGCTACGATCAATAACTGCTACGATCAGTAACTGCTACGATAAGTAACTACTACGATCAGTAACTGCTACGATCAGGAACTGCTACGAACCGTAACTACTACGATCAGTAACTGCTACGATCAGTGACTGCTACGAACAGTAACTGCTACGAACAGTAAAGGCTACGATCAGTGACTGACGCTACGATCAGAGACTGGGGCTACGATCAGTGACTGCTACGAACCGTAACTACTACGATTAGTAACTGCTACGATCAGTGACTGCTACGATCAGGAACTGCTACGATCAGTGACTGCTACGATCAGTGACTGACGCTACGATCAGAACCTGGTGCTACGATCAGTGACTGACGCTACGATCAGTAACTGCTACGATCAGGAACTGCTACGATCAGTAACTGCTACGATCAGTCACTGCAACGATCAGTAACTGCTACGATCAGAACCTGGTGCTACGATTAGTGACTGACGCTACGATCAGAGACTGGTGTTACAATCAGTGACTGATACGAACAGTAACTACTACGATCAGCAACTGCTACGATCAGTAACTGCTACGACAGTAACTGCTACGATCAGTAACTGCTACGATCAGTAAATGCTACGATCAGTAACTGCTACGACTGAAGCTACGATCAGTAACTGCTACGATCAGTAACTGCTACGATCAGTAAATGCTACGATCAGTAACTGCTACGACTGAAGCTACGATCAGTAACTGCTACGATCAGTAACTGCTACGATCAGTAACTGCTACGATCAGTAACTGCTACGATCAGTAACTGCTACGATCAGTGACTGACGCTACGATCAGAACCTGGTGCTACGATCAGTGACTGACGCTACGATCAGTGACTGGTGCTACGACCAGTAACTGCTACGACAGTAACTGCTACGATCAGTAAATTGCTACGAACAGTAACTACTACGATCAGTATCTGCTACGATCAGTAACTGCTACGATCAGTAACTGCTACGATCAGTGACTGCTACGATCAGTGACTGCTACGATCAGTGACTGCTACGATCAGTGACTGCTACGATCAGTGACTGCTACGATCAGTAACTGCTACGATCAGTAAATGCTACGATCAGTAACTACTACGATCAATAAATGCTACGACCAGTAACTGCTACGATCAGTAACTGCTACGATCAGTAACTGCTACGATCAGTATTTGCTACGACCAGTGACTGCTACGAACAGTAACTACTACGATCAGTACCTGCTACGATCAGTAACTGCTACGATCAGTAACTGCTACGATCAGTAAATGCTACGTTCAGTAACTGGTGCTACGACCAGTAACTGCTACGACAGTAACTGCTACGATCAGTAAATGCTACGAACAGTAACTACTACGATCAGTAAATGCTACGATCAGTAACTGCTACGATCAGTGACTGCTACGAACAGTAACTACTACGATCAGTAACTGCTACGATCAGTAACTGCTACGATCAGTAACTGCTACGATCAGTGACTGCTACGATCAGTAACTGCTACGATCAGTAAATGCTACGTTCAGTAACTGGTGCTACGACCAGTAACTGCTACGACAGTAACTGCTACGATCAGTAAATGCTACGAACAGTAACTACTACGATCAGTATCTGCTACGATCAGTAACTGCTACGATCAGTAAATGCTACGATCAGTAACTACTACGATCAGTAAATGCTACGATCAGTAACTACTACGATCAGTAACTGCTACGATCAATAACTGCTACGATCAGTAACTGCTACGATCGGTAACTGCTACGATCAGTAACTGCTACGATCAGCAACTGATGTTACGATTAGTGACTGATGTTACGATTAGTGACTGATCCTACGATCAGTGACTGATGGTACGATCAGAAACTGCCACGATCAGAGACTGACGCCACCATCAGTGACTGACGCAATGATCCGTGACTGATTCTACGATTAGTGACTGTTACGATCAGTAACTGCTACGATCAGTAACTGCTACGATCAGTAAATGCTACGATCAGTAACTGCTACGATCAGTAACTGCTACGATCAGTAACTGCTATGATCAGTGACTGACGCTACGATCAGAGACTGGTGCTACGATCAGTAACTGCTACGATCAGTAACTGCTACGATCAGTAACTGCTACGATCAGTAACTGCTACGATCAGTAACTGACGCTACGACCAGTAACTGCTACGATCAGTAACTGCTACGATCAGTATTTGCTACGATCAGTGACTGCTACGAACAGTAACTACTACGATCAGTACCTGCTACGATCAGTAACTGCTACGACCAGTAACTGCTACGATCAGTAACTGCTACGATCAGTAACTGACGCTACGACCATAACTGCTACGATCAGTACCTGCTACGATCAGTAACTGCTATGATCAGTAACTGCTACGATCAGTAACTGCTACGATCAGTAACTGCTACGATCAGTAACTGCTACGATCAGTGACTGACGCCCCGATCAGAGACTGGTGCTACGATCAGTTAATGCTACGATCAGTAACTGCTACGATCAGTGACTGCTACGATCAGAGACTGGTGCTACGATCAGTAAATGCTACGATCATTAACTGGGGCACGATCAGTAACTGCTACGATCAGTAACTGCTACGATCAGTAACTACTACGAACAGTAATTGCTATGATCATTAACTACTACGATCAGTAACTACTACGATCAGTAACTGCTACGATCAATAACTGCTACGATCAGTAACTGCTACGATCGGTAACTGCTACGATCAGTAACTGCTACGATCAGCAACTGATGTTACGATTAGTGACTGATGTTACGATTAGTGACTGATCCTACGATCAGTGACTGATGGTACGATCAGAAACTGCCACGATCAGAGACTGACGCCACCATCAGTGACTGACGCAATGATCCGTGACTGATTCTACGATCAGTGACTGCTACGATCCGTGACTGATTCTACGATTAGTGACTGTTACGATCAGTAACTGCTACAATCAGCAGTTACGATCAGTAACTGCTACGATCAGTGACTCATGCTACGATCGGTAACTGCTACGATCCGTCACTGCTACGATCAGGAAATGATGCTACGATCATAGACTGTTGCTACAATCAGTGACTGATGCTATGACCAGAGACTCATACCACAATCAGTGACTGGCGTTACGATGAGTGACTGATGCTATGATCCGTGACTGATTTTGTTAATTATCCTTTATATAAAATAAATAATACTAATACTTACTGTACTTCGAAATAGCGTGTATTCCTTCTGGAGTCGTAACTATCCCGGCTGAATCATCGTACACTTCATATCCATCCCTTGTTTGAACGGTTGGTGGTGGATGGGAGAGTGGAGACGTGGTATTGTCTATTCCTGGAGAACTCATCACTATGTTGTGATGACGGTAAATGTCATTCAAGGCTGCCACCCTTAAAAATATGATGTCAGTAAGTATTTATTATCTAATCCTTACTAACAAAAAAAAATTACAGCACACATTGTGTAAAAATGGAGATTGTAATACTTTTACTCCCGAAATTCCTTATGTACTACTTATTAGCTTATAATTAGTATTCGTTAATAGAGAGTTAATATATAATTTTGTAAACAAATGCATAAAAAACTTTCTACTTTCATTATTTTACGCCGGAATTCGCGTAGTCACTGTCAACATTAAACAAGTAAATAAATATGATAAAAGTTCATATAGGTATGTACTGTATTTATAAATCTAATTTTAACTAGCACTAAATGCTAATGAGTATGACCGTATAGTGTTGTTTTAGTGGTTTCATTGTTTCCTACTTTTTTAGAGAAGGGACTTAGTGTCAACATGCCTAATATGTATGTAAACCAGGTAGGTTAGGTTAACATTTTATATTCATACCACATGCGTATAAAAACATAACATAGTCATTCACTACATCATCTCATTATAGTAACTGACCCATAACTAAGGTCGAAGCTTGTATCTAAAGTATCAGAAACTACGCACACACTCATTCACACACACCCAGACCGAGATAAACATGTATGGATCACACAAATATTCACCCCGCACGGAAATCGAACCCGCAAACTTACGGATGGAAGTCCGGCATGGTGACCACTCTGCCATCGAGGTCGTCAAACAATTTTTAAAGCTCGTGTTTTTGTTTATATTCATTTTAATAAGCCTTGAAGTGGAAAAAGCCGTAGAAACATAGGTGAATGGGCAACCTACTGAGTACTTTAGTATATTTGCATAATCATTTAATTTTCTTACTTAGTCAACCATTCCTGATAATTAGCAGAGCCGACGTCGTACATGAAATTAGTCCTCAGATCTTGTGATCGTCGCATCAAAGTGTCTGTTGAAGCAATAAAAGGTTTTCCCAAGCGATTTTGTAACATATTCTTTCCCATTTCCTCCAAAATCTGTTCAGCTACGTAGTTACGGCAGTGATATTCGTTCATCATTTTCCTGCAACCATTAGATAAGTATGAGAATCTTCTATAAGTACTTACCTAAGTATTTTGGAGTATTTACCTATAAAGATATTAAGTAAGTTAAGTAAGTATGCAAATTTGGTTTTAAATAACAATCAAGAAAACATTTACCTACATAGAAGCATATTGATAACAACTTCAAAACGACTTACCGATGATAATCCAAAGTAGAAAGCGCAGCATCATGGTTCTATTGATGCTGCGCTTTCTACTTTCACGGACTCTTTGTTACTATTAAATGTTTGATCAACACTTTTTTCCTCCTCTATAAAATATGTCGGCATTAAATCAGTACGTAGGATATCGTTCACATTCAAATCACCATCAAACATTTGTGTACTTTCAACATTTGTAATAAATAATATAGAGAAATATAAAGGAAAATACATTATTGCTGGTGACATGTTGAAGAATCAAGAAATGAATGTCGCAATGTAAGCAAGTTGAACACAGTTTACACGCGTTATGCACCGGAAAATGCTTTCAAACAACTGCTATAAGATTATATCCAGAGTCTAACAACTTCACTAATGTATCTTTGTTTTTATTTAAGTAAATTTACTTACTTACGTGAGTATATTGTTTCATTCAAAATATTCAACTACAATAATTAAAAAAAAATGCAATGACCTCTCATACACTGATAATTATCAGGTCTAATAATTATTCATGAAGGAATAAGTAGGCGTACCTAACACCACGCTTCTCTAGTGTGTTAGTGATTTTGAACGAGAGCTCCAGGTACTTAGGTAAATGGAAAGCTACATAAGGTACCTACTCAGTTATCTAATCCTTATCCTAAGAAAGTCGTGTTTTCTCCGATTTTTCAGTTCAGGCTACATAACTACACACGTAAATCGGGATTCAACCAGTATAATTAAATCAGAGAACACCCATAAACAAAACTCCGGGAGTTCGTGTATTAAAGATTGAACCCTGCTGCGTCGCTGATGGTCCTATTATAAAACCCGCCTCGACCGCCCTTTAGTAGCCCACTTAGGGAGGTAAAAGGATCCATTGTTGTATTACAAATGTTCGGTTGTCATCGCGGCGACGTCTGACGTGAGAACAAACCATATTGCACTCGAGACTCGATCCATTAGGACGGGGTTAAAACGTTTTATGGTGGTATAATTTTAATAATGTTTTGTAAAACTGTCTCTATATTAGATCGCCAACTAAGTGGCAGAGTGGTCATGCCGATTTATTAAAGCTAAGGGGAGCGGTGTGGTGCGGGTTCGATTCCCGTACGAGGTAAATATTTGTGACTTATAATTTTTCAAGTCTGGTGTTTATGAATGTGTGTGCGTACTTTTAGAACTAGATAGTATTTTACTAAAATTAGCTGACTTAAATAACTATTTATAGGTAAGTAAAGTAAGTATAAATCTAAAGGATAAATGAAATCCAGAAATACAATAATCACAACTTTAATAAAACATAATTATGAGATAAAGATACATACATTCACCTAAAATGAGTATGTTTTAATGTTTAAATATAATATACAAAAAGTTTCAATCAGAATTTATTGCAATTTCATAAGTAAGTAGTACTACAATTTATAAGTTAATGTAGTTTCAAAAAGTACTATATTTATTAATGATTCCTATTTTTTAACTTGCATTGTATATTTATTAATTAATTGGGTACGTCATATTTGCCATTTTTTTACAATTACTACCTTCATAAGAATAAATAACTATTATATAGCTACCTACATGAAATCTCATGCAGGTCTATGAATATTGGCAGTAAAATCTTCAGAACATAGGAATCACTAAAGCAGCGATTATATTGTACTAAAATATAATTAGGACCCTACAAATTGGTACCCTAAACTGGAGTCAGGGCACTGTTTACATTACCCAAAATAAGCTGACAATTTTAAGAATTTAGGGCAGTCAAGACCCGTCAATCTTTGATAAGTAGGGCACTAACTTCCTAACTGAGATTACTATTGAGCTGACTAAATTGTTAGAATCCTAATTTTATTATTGTATAGTATAATCGCTGCTTAACAAGTTATAATTTTGTACACAGTACAAGTTACATAAGTGCCTACTTAAATTCCTAATTTCGTTTATCTGATTTGTTGATAATGTTTCAATGAAAAAATCACATAACATGATTAAATTATAAGTATAAAACACAATTATTATTTTGATATTAGCCAAAGTCTCAGAGACATCATGTAGGATAGTTATGTTAATGAAAAAAGATAAAAATACCGTTAAAAATAACTTTAAACGTTTTATTCAAGACATATTTTTAGCCTTTTAAAACTCCTAGCAATTTTAATTTCGAAACTAGCAATCACTAATGAGAGCTTCTATCGTATTATTAAGTTATCAATATATTGACAGTTCATAAGTAATCTTTCCCAAAATCTTTTTAAGAAAATGATCACTATAAATGCTCAAAATTGCTAATACAATATTTCCAACTAGTTTCTCTAAATCTACATACAAATATATTGCGTGTACATTATTGTTAATAAGTTATAGATATTATCAAAGCATGCACTATAATTTTTGAAAATATTTGTGTCATTAAAAAAAAAGACAATTTATGTGCAACTTAATTGTACTATAAATATATAAATTTTAAAATGAGATGACTATCTAAAAAAAATATCTATAGCTAACTTACACAACAAACATTAAAAACACATCAAATAAAAGATTTAAGGATGAAAACAATACATAATCATACATAAATACATAGAAAAGTGATTCACAGTATATAGGTTGAGTTTGTATTGTTAGGATGTCAATAGCACGTCCCAGTTTATTTCATTGTTGTATACCTCTTGTTCCAGCCACAGTTCGTAGTTATCTTTGAATTCTTCATCGAGTTCAATGGTTGTTTCAAGGACACAGTTTATATCTGTTTCTAGTGGAGTGAGATCTATTTCATGATCACTCCTCGCACCATATCTCCTTGTGTTAAACCGGTCGACACTCACTCTCAGCGAACATTCCTCATCTTGAAAGTCCCAAGGCCTCGCATCCACATCATTCCCAAACGCCCAGTCGTCGTTCAATCTGTGCCTTACTTTAGAATATATTGCACTAATAGTCTTCATATTTGTCTTCCTCCACTGTCTACCCAAATATTTACTCTGCATTTTAAGTAATTTTAACACATAAAATTGCATTAATGCATGCCTCACTTTTAAAGTGCGTTTGAGGATAGGAGCACTCTTAAATACAACAAGCATCATTATTCTTGCATTTTTCCATTTTGTTAATTTGTTTAATATTCTGAGAAGGTTTATACATGAGTACACATTCCTCCATGAGTACCAAACTGATGTGTCTCCAATTTCAAGGCATTCCTTTGTCAATTCCGGTTGTTCTCCGATCACACATGCAGGGAAATCAAATATAGGTATTGTGTTCTTAGCTCCAACATAAGACAGTATGTTTTGATTGAAAAACTTCAGTACAAGAGGCATACAGTTTGCATACACAAGGTGCTGTGACATAAATTCAAATTGATAAACATGATTTAACTTGAAGTGCTTCAAGAGCAATAACAATATTGATGTAACTGCTTTAACAATAATTTCTTTGTGTCTGTTTACATCAATTCCAAGTTTAAGTGATTGTAGTACTGTCATGGGCATCTCTTCGGGTAATAAGTCAGCCATTATATTGATTGAATAGGTTTTCACTGTAGAGGTTGGTGCGGCAGCTAATAATATTTTGAGAAGCGATATCATGTACTGTGGTAGGTTTGGAACCATTCCCCGGTAAAGAATTTCTGTCTCCGTATCTTCTACATCCTTTTCTCCTTTAGTGAGGGGGCTCCGTGCAATTTCAAGTTCTCTTTCAATTTGCAATTCAGAAATGCTTGTGTACATATGTTTTTTTAATATGTCTAGTCCTTCGTGAATTGGTTGTGGGAGACCTGCTATAGTTTGCCGGTCCCCTGGGAGAGAATAACCCACAAATTTTATCCTCACATTATCTAAAAACATGTCAATGTCTTTCTGTCTCACTTTAGACAACCAGGGGAGACTCCTAGGCAATGGAGGTGGGGGAGGAGGACTATCAAACTGTTTGAAATACATATAATACGGGCAGTTTTGATTATTGTCAGACTGTGAACCATCATTAGGTATAGACTGGAACTCCATTGAATAATCTTCTGAACCATTACCCGTTTCTTCTTTGTCCACAAATATCTGTTCATCTGATTCGTCCAAGGAGGTCTGTTTCATAAACTGTTGCCTTCTCAGAGCTCTTTCATTTTCCTTAAGATTCCTTTTGCCAGGGTTCTGATTTTCAAGCATGTCTGCAGCACTGGGAGGGGGCGAACTGGCTCTCATGGTTTTAGTAATTTCAATAGTATCTTCAGTTGATGGGGCTAATCCATATTTCTCTCTTAGTTTTGCCTTTCTTTCTTTCAACTCTTTAGAACCACCCAAATAGACCAATAAGACTTTCCAAAGTAGCAGTAAAACTTTTTTCATTGGAAAATGAGGAGTTGTGCCCACACACAGGTGAGAGACCATGCTTAGAAGTTTGACAGGCAATAACTCATCACCAAATGGAGTACCAAGCTCTTCTTTAAAGTTTTTAACTAAATGACTATACTCAGATTCTGGGTTATCTTTTTCAGTTCTCATGTGTTCCGTTATTAAGTATAATACTGATAGGATTACCCGTAAGTTTGTGGAGTCAGCCAGTGATTCAGCTAACTTCCTAGACGCAATAGCTGTATTACTTCGTACAATTTCGAGGTTTAGTAGTTCTACAAATGCTGAAAATGTTCCCATATCATACAAAGTCATTATATTTATACGAGCCCAATGAGCTTGCTCAGCGTCAGACTGCATTTCTGCCCAGCAACCCTGCGCTAGGTACAATATACACCGAGTGGCACGCATACGAATCTCAGTCACAGCAACATCGAGATGCTCCAATAATTTCATTATGACGGTGCGTTGTTGTTTTGAAGTCAATCTCTGCCAACTAGGCCGGTAATTAAACTCTTCCATAATATCTTCAAATGCCTTTACATTCAGTTGAAATTCTGGGTGTTCTGTGTAACTATACAATTCAGCAATTTCGTTAGCCTGGGTATCGCAGTCATCGTAGACAAAGTCGAGTTCAGGGCTCTCCATATCGTTAACACAATCGCCTTCTTCCAAGGGGCGGCGGACGTCGGTCATTTTTGCGCCTCCACGACGCCCGTTACCGTTAGTTCCCATCATATAGAAAGAAATGATTTTAGATATTACATTGCAGAATCAAACAATGAAAATTGTATTAAATTCATTAGATAGAACAGAATTTATATTGTCAGTCAGGCAAAATTACTAATTCAATTTTTTTACATTCCATTTGCATTCACTCATATACTCACTCATACTAACCTACAGATTAAAAATTCTTCAGTCTGTCAAATTAGAATCCACAGATAAAAACTCGATTTCGAAAATTGACTTATAAAAAAAAATATAGGGTGAGCGAAGCGACACGCTCAATTTAAAGTTTTGTAGTACATTTTACGAAAAATTTTCAAATCCTTCAGATTTAATATTAAATTTAATTAATGTCTATATGTGCACATTATGCACATCTTCCGCTTTTTTGTCTGCAGATAATAGTTAAAATATTAGGTGTGTTTCGCTTTTTTTGCCATCGGCCCAACAGAAAAAAGTAGTTTTGTGTGCAACATCATAGCCGAATTATTGCATGAAGTTTGAAATTGCTTTTAGAACTTGTCCAAGTCCATCATTAAAATAGCGCTCATTAAAAGAGAAGGAAAAACACTGTTTGACATAATTCTCTCTCTCTCTCTCTCTCTCTCTCTCTCTCCTGACTAACTCTCTCGTGACATTTTAGTGCACTATCTTATTTGTATAGGGTCTTTGGTGCATATATTCATTCAATTTATGTTAATGATGGGCATGTGGGCGATTTTATATGACTACGAATGATTAAGATAATCGATTTTCGATTAAATATCAAATAATATAATGTTGAGAATCGATTACAATCGAATGACGTTAAAAATTTAATTTGTACTACATAATTAATCAGCCATTCTGTAGTAATGTACTATTACATTATCATCAGCTTAAATATACACGAGCCCACAGGAGAGGAGCCTATCCTTATTGGGGTTGTTGACCATTTTTACACGCTTTTTATTAGCTTCACCTGTATGTTTGTATGTTAGTATGTTTGTATGTTTGTTTGTAACCGACTTCTTTGGGCGCTATTTTGACCCACTTTAAACGGTCAGATTTCGTTCAAACTTTGTAGATTTATTGAGGACCGATGACAATACACTAATTTGATAAAATTATTCCATTTTTCAATTTGCAAATTAAAAAAACAAGCTATTATAAATAATCCAAACTAAAAAGTAGAAAATAAATTATAGTTTAAAAAAACTAAAAAACACGCTTTTTATAGAAAACCGAACTAAAAAATAGAAAATAAAAAAAAGCGTGGGGTGCTTTTTAAAATATTGACACCATGCACCCCACGCTTTTTTTTTATTTTCTATTTTTTAGTTCGGTTTTCTATAAAAAGCGTGTTTTTTAGTTTTTTTAAACTATAATTTATTTGTAATTAATTTTATTTTTGAGCACATAAGGACAACACTAAACAGTAGGTAACACAATATTTTGTTTATATTGTTGAATACGCGATACGCCCCACCGGAGATACCCGTTGGGACCGAACCGTAATCGATCTTTAATTCTTTAACTCGGTTGATATCTTGAGATAGGATATTTGTTATCGAATCGTAATCATCGTAGTCAATCACTCACTAGTCAGTAGTCACCACACACACCACTAGATTTCGTAATTTTGTAAACCGCGAAAGCAAAGCAAAGCCGCGAATGTAAATAAATTCAACAGTTTTACCTCTTTTTAGTTTCTCTTCACGTAAATTGAGTGAATTAACTTAGCATTATATAATTGATAACATAAAATGTGTGCTGATCACATTATCTCACGTTTTTCTAAAGAATCTCCTCGGAACACTGTGTGCATTCATACATTTTCATCCCCTGTTGGAAAAATAATTTGCGCAGCAGATACAGATTTTTTATACATACTAACGTTCGAAGATTCTAAAGCACTTGAAAAATCTTTCCAAGTACTGTCCAATAAGTTTTCTTGTAAATATATTGAAATGAAAAATGATATACTTGAGGAAACAGAAAACGAAATAAATGAATATTTTGATGGAAATTTGCATAGTTTCTCTGTGCCCATCAAAACTTTTAGCACACCTTTCCAAAAGGTATGTAAGTATGGTATTGCTAAGGATTTTTAATTAAATTGTCTTATATTAAGTGAATATTTGTATAATTTATTATGATATTCATTTATTACATAATTTCTTGAGACCAGACTATAGCATACATAACCTATTTAGTGGTAGTAGATTATTTTAGCAATTGAAATATAAATTATATTATATTATTGTTACATATAATCCAGTCTCTAATTTACATATTAAAAAGCAATATTTTTCAGCAACTTTGGGAAAAAATTAGACTGATACCTTATGGCTCAACACAAACATTTACCGAGCTTGCTGTAAGTATAGGAAGACCACCAAATCATGCAACGGCAATTGCTTCCTCTTGCCATAACAATCCAGTCCAAATTATGATTCCATGTCACAGAATGATTGCCAGTTTTCCAAATGGAGCTTTTCGAAAAGGTATTGATAGAAAATGTCGGTTAATAAATCATGAAAAGAATCACAGTTGTCATAGTGATATTTGATTTAAATTAAGTATGTTACTGTTGTCAGGAGATACCTAATATTATAATGTATTTAATAAATGTATTATTACTTTTGTGATTTGATATAAAAAGCATAAGTATTAAGTAAGGTCAGTCAGAGTCAGAGTCATTAGTTGTAGTACATTTGTATTTTTTTTGCAGTGCATGTTTAACTGAGAATGTTTATTTAATGATTTAGAAAATAAAAACTATTTTTTAAATTAAATATAAATATGAAGCTTTTCTTGACATTATTATTTATTAAACTAACTACTTTGCAACAAAATAATGGTATAAGTTACAACCACTGATAATATTGAAAGCAACAAAGAATTATTAAGCTGTATGAAATTTGCCATATTAAAAGTTATTGGTCTTGATAGTATGAGATCGTGCAATTCTTTCATAGCATTGATTAATTTCTCATCTGAAAAGAAAATAAAACTAATTAGTAATAATTTATTCACTGAGCGAGCGTCAATATTTCGACAAGAGCCGAAATTGCTTTTTTCTTTAGGGACTACGCTACGTATAAAAAAAACAAAATCGTTAGATCCGGGTTTTTTTTACACTGTGAAAATGCATAGAATTGCATACCACCGTGAGCCGAGATTAGGAGGACCCCCGGCGTCACATTGGGGTGCCGTGGGATCCCGAGGGGGATTTCTACCACGGTGTTCCGGGCTGGGCTAGAAGATTGCTAGAGGCAACATTTTTTTAACCATTTGTGCTGAAAAATAGGCACACGTTCGTTGATTAAAAAAAATTGTCGAGAGCTTTTAATATATAAGGGTGTAACAGTAGTGATTATTATGGCCCGCAATTTTTAGTAAACAGCGAGCAGGGAACGTGTTCTATTTTTGAACTTATAAATAACACTACAATTAACGTAATCAAAATAGAAACTAACCTTGATATCAAATCACTCTAAAGACGCGCAAACATTTTGATCACGCAGACAAAAGTAGTGTGTGGAACGGACGCAGAGAAATTGTAAAAACGTGTGATAGATGGACGGAGATCAGCTCGATCGGGCTGCTACATCTAGTAGTACCTAGCTATAAGTATTTCTAGCGATCTAGATCTAGCGATTTTACTCGTAAGAGCCACCATACATTTAATCTTGCACTAATTTAAAAGGTTAATAATCTCACCTGGATTTTTATTAATTAGTAGATGATCAATAGTGTTTAGGATCCGAATTTTTTCACGGTATACATTTTCGCAATGTTTCACCAAACTAATGAGGACCATAGCGCAAGTCAAAAATCTAAAAACATTGCACACTACTGGAAGATATCCCGTGTCATTTGATGTTTGCTGTAATTTGTAAAGTAATATTTACAATACAATAAGTAACATTATAGCACCTACAGTGACGGATTAAGACTACATGATGCCCTAAGCAATCCAAGCCTTTAGGCCCCCCAGGATTGTAGCTACAGTGGAATTTGACGGCGGAAAAAGAAACAACTAACACTGACCTCAAGCATAGCTCATAGCTACGGCCCTGGGGCCCCCCTATCCTTATGTCAACTAAGAAGTTTTCTGGTGCCTCCCCAGACGTGATGCCCTAGGCAATTGCTTAATTTGATTAATAAGAGTTAATCCGTGACTGAGCACCTAGGTACATAATCTTCTATTAATAATAGATTGAATACACCAGACAAACACATACATTCATGCCCACAAATATTTGACCGCTACCAACTACGCTACTTGGCCGTCTATAGTCGAGGAAGCCAAGAGGAGATTTCGAGCTTTACTCGAGCGCGGCAGAATGAGTCATGGAGCGAAAACTTGTATTCTCATAAACCTGAGATATAGGTTCGCAAGTTAGAAAATCCCTTTTCAGTCTCTTGGCTGCTCCTACTACTATATTCGTATATTCACTAGAATTTTGAAAATGGAATTTTAGAAATTTGAAAAAGGACTTCAAACATACTTACTTGATTCCCAATTGCAATCCTTACACCAATATTCGTAAATCTTATCATATCTATTAACAAACTCAAACTGTTTAATATGATCTGAAAATGTCACAATGTCTATTAATTTAAATACTAACTTTTTAAATATAATAACACTATTTTCATTTACAAAATAACTTACTCTTAATCCAAATATATTGTTTATAAAATCTACTTGGTCAGTAAGCAATAAATAACATCGGCTCATCAATTTTAAATCGTAACAATCTTCTCTTGATAAGAGTACTCTTGGTGGTGTATTCGATTTTACCTGATTGTAAAAACTATCATTTCTATATAAAGTTCCCATCATTCCTGGCAAAATTTCCGTCGTGTTATAGAATTGTTGAATTAAATCTGCCATATTTTCCAAACGAATTTCAATATGCATTACATGTGAAGTCATATCTAGAGTAGTCGATATTTTAATCAATAGATAAAAGTATGATATTACAAACATAGACGAAAGTATCCATCCATAAGTCAACCCCCACGTTATATAGTCGCAACTTGAAGTTATGAGCCAAATACTTATAAAGATGGTTACAAGTCTCACCAATTTCCATTTTATTTTAACGATGTTTGTAATACCTAAAATTCTATCAATAACTTCGTACTGTTTGAAATATTTCAAGTTGATGTCCTTTTCGTGTTTAAATACACACCACAAATCAACCGTGTATTGAATATAGTCGTAAATCATTTGGGCAGCATCTGTGATCTTAATCGAAGGGATTATTATATAATACACTTCAGTGATTTTGAAATATAAACAACACGCACTGACTGATCCCAATAAGAGTATCGCGAAAAACCGTTTGATCACATAAAATGAACGTGGGTGAGAAAATCGTTCAACATTACAGTTTATTAGGAATATTTTCAGGAGCCACGTCAATGGGCTTAAACTGTCGTATGTGTTACGTGAAGTCATTTTCATGTATCACTTGATAACACAAAAACCGACCATTAAGTATGTAGATTTGTTTTCCAGTAGGTAATTATGTAGCTTCACTAATTAGGGGTATGATTGCAGCTATCATTATATTGCTACAAATAGTATGTGCTTGTACCATGTCAATATAAGATAGTTTTACATCGTAAAATGTAATGGTTTCTTTGTACAAAAAAACGCGTCAAATACAGACCGTGTTCTGGTTAGAACTGAACAGACCACTTTATAAAATTACAATATTGTTAATGAAATATCAAGCATTTTTAATAACAACATAGTTGGTAGGTACATCATAGCTATATTTAATTTACATAGGTACATAATAATAATAATCAATCACACATGAAACTGTTAATTTCTAACATTTTTCACTACCTACTTTTTCTATTTTAGATAATTAAGTTTAGGCAATTAAACAATTATACTAACTAAAATAATAAATAAACCCAAGCATGCATTTTTCGTGTCAACACCATTTCTACATGAATAAGCTTTGTTCGTAAGTAATTAGATACATGCCTTTCAATAAACATAATTGAAATGATTATAGCCTTTAGTGAATCCATTCAAACTAATTTGTAAATGGAAAGGCTTTCAATGAGTAAAAATAAAATAAACATATTTTATTTTCAGTCATTTAGTTGTGTTCGTTACTAGAGAGTAAGTAACGAAGTAGGGTAGAGACCCTACATACTCTGGTGTCACGTCCACTTAAAAATAATTTATACTTATGGGAATATTATTACTCTAATTTTATTATAATTCGTTCGATTCGTGTCCAGGTTTCACAGGAACTCTGTCTGTTACCTTTTCACGGCTAAACTACTGAACCGATTGACTTTTATATATTGAATTTGGTACAGGGAGGGGTAGCTTATGGTCCGGAGAAGGACAGGCTATGTTTTATCCCGAAATTCTCACGACATCAGGGAACCATGTTGGCAAAACGGCGATGCACAGCTAGTATTTCTATATAGCTTCACTACATAGTATAAAACAAAGTCGCTTTCTCTGTCCCCATGTATGCTTAGATCTTAAAACTACGCAACGGATTTGATGCGGTTTGTTTTAATAGATAGATTGATTCAGTGGGAAGGATTTTAGCATAATTTTATCCCCATATTCCTACTGGAACGGGAACTACGTGGGTGAAACCGCGGGGCGCCGCTAGTAGACTTTATGATAATGAGCGGTCTGCTTTAGGCATACCGATGCCGTAGCGTTTGTGTTGTGTCCCTTGCTTTTCAGTCATTGTAAATGCCGCTGAAGTGACTTGCCGATTTCTGTCTTCGGAACGGCTGGAAGTACAGATTTAGAATGCTACGAAGTGCGAATTCTGTGACATGCTACGAATGCTACGACTTCTGTAACTGATGCTACAACTGCAACTGATATACTTAATGGAGAACATAAAATATACGAGTTTGTCGACAAAGCATTTACTTAATGGAAAGCGGCGCATTTACTTTACTACTTCTAGAGTATAAATTAAGGAGGATGGTACTCATACTCAATTACAGATCTGTATCCGTTTGCTGAAAATTGAGTTTTCTTTTTTTACTGAAAACCAAGGATCATAAGTCTTGAGGCCGGAGTAGCCACTGCCAAATTAAATGATACAAGATAAAAGGCGCATAACACGCTAACATCCGGGTCCTATTCTAATATTAATTAAAGTCGACAAACTTGACACGAAATACGATGCGAGCGAGAATCTATAAGGAAGATTTAGTGATAGACAAGGACACACACTATTTTAAATATTTCTCTATCGTACCTCTTGACTGTCGAACATTTTATGAGGTACATACATCTTGTTTGTATACTCAAGTTCTTTGATGTATATTATATTTCATTCAATCAATTGAATTGAATAACCGCGAAGTCTGCGAAAATCTCTTGTTTTGTTTATTATTTTTGTTTTGTTACTTTTGCTCAGCCAATAGAAGACAGTTAAAATGTGTGCCGAACACATTATATCAAAATTTTCTAAAGAATCTCCTCAGAACACTGTGTGCATTCATACATTTTCATCGCCGGTTGGTAAGATAATAAGCGCAGCAGACTCAGATTTTTTATACTAACGTTCGAGGATTCCAAAGTATTTGAAAAATCTTTTCAAATGCTATCCAATGAGTTATCTTGTAAATTTACTGAAAAGAAAAATGAAATACTTGAAAAGACAGAAAACGAGTTAAATGAATATTTTGATGGAAAGTTGCAAAGTTTCACTGTGCCTATTAAAACTTTTGGCACACCTTTCCAAAAGGTATGTAGAATAGAACCTACCTGATTATAATTACATATATTATACTTTCATAGAATTCTCATAAAAAGTTAGAATTTTAAGTATTAATTTATTATTAAGTCAGCTGGTCTAAAATATTTGTACATACCTACATAGGCACATTTAATAAGTTTAAGCAATTGTTTTTCAGCAAGTTTGGGAAAAACTAAGACAAATGCCCTATGGTTCGACACAATCGTATGGAGACTTGGCTGTAGCCCTAGGAAGATCATCAAGTCATGCAAGAGCCGTTGGTGCTGCTTGCGGAATAAATTCACTTCTTATTGTGGTCCCATGTCATAGACTAATTGCCAGCAATACAAAAGGAGGTTTTAACAGTGGTGTTGATAGAAAATCCTGGTTATTAGATCTTGAAAAGAAACACAGTGATATTAATATGTAATTTAAATTATGTTAGCGTTAACACAAGACTCCATTAAATTTTAATTAAATTTTATACTTAGTTGTTTATTTCTCACTATAATTGTAGAGATATACTATTAAAATAATAAATACACATAGTTACAATTTAAATAATCATAATATTATGGATGTCAGACAGAAGTTGTAGGATGCATTTGTAAGTTTATTAAACCTCAGTTTTCTCTTTTAATAAAATCTCCCTCCCTCATTAGTGTAGTGCCCATGGTCTCATGGTCTGTCTGGTCTGGCCTGGCTGGCCCGGCCAACTTCTGACAAAAAAAGTAGTATAAAAATATGTATGTTATCTTTGGTCCACTAATGAATTGAATGAATGAATAACGATGACAATAACAACATGAAGTTGTAGGTAAAAAATGGAGCCCACACTTGGAACGACAGCTTTAGTCAAATACCTACGTCTGTGGGCCGATCTCTCTTTTTAGTCAGACCTTCTCTTTCTAGAGGTTTCCTTAGTTAGAAAGAGAGAGGAGAGCCTGCCCACAGAGACGTGATAGTGATGCATATAGGTATGCTTCAAGTAAGTATTCGAAGTTTGGACTCCATTTTTACCTTTAACTTCATGAATAACAACCACTTGATTTTTTTATCTATAGGTAGAGATGTCGTTTCATTTAACAAAAAAAAAAAAATAGCGCAAGCAAGCAAGCAGCGGATTTTCGTGATTGACCCTGATAAAATACAAAATAATTGTATTGTTTTATCGCTGGAAAGGATAACATTGTGTTATTGAATTAACAATAATTAAGTAAGTAGCTTTTTATAAACGTTTATCATAACATTTTTGTGTAGATTTCGTTAGTTACTTAATATTTTATAATTTGATATTGTTACTCGGACATCCATCGGATGGACACACCTTTTCCCATGCATTTGTAAATGATTTGTTGTCCTCAATTTCAGAAACATAATCATGGCTGAGCTAGCAGCATTGTTACAAACTGATATCCCGGAAGGGCGGAATAATTTAACAGACAGTCACACGAATTTGGAGCGTGTTGCTGATTATTGTGAAGCTAACTATTTTCAATCTGAAAACAAAAGGTTGGCTCTTGAAAGCACTAAAAATTACACTACACAGTCCCTTGCTAGTGTGGCTTATCAGATAAATACGTTAGCCTATAACTTCCTACAATTACTTGAGTTGCAAACCATGCAACTTTCGGAAATGGAAGGACAAATGAATCACATTGCACAAACTGTGGCTATACACAAGGAGAAAGTGGCCCGGAGGGAGATTGGAGTCCTGACTGCTAACAAAGTGACCAATCGAAACTACAAAATAATTGCACCAGCTAATCCTGAAAAACCAATCAAATATGTGAGGAAAAGCATTGATTATACGGGTTAGTTTGAATTAAATATTTTAGGTTTGTTTTCAATTATTAAATGCTAATGATTAATGATATTTAACTAATTTCTGTCATATTCAATGTACCTATGTTCACAGAAGGCTAACTATAAGTCACTAAAACTCTAGCCTGACCTTGTTTCATATTTGATTAACAGTACAATAACTGTAACAATTATTCTGTAAAAAAGCTTCAAGTGAACAATGTTTCACCACCTTACAGTTATAGCTTTAACATTATTTCTTAAACTATTGTACCTATAAAGTATTCAAATAAAAATCTTCGCCCAGCTGTGAGAGAAAATAAGTTGATAAAAAAGTAAAATTCAACTCAAACTTGTTGTAGCTCTCGATGACATTGGTCACGGTGCCCGTTGGAACAGTGGTAGTAGCGGCACACCTCGTGGGAGACGCTCAGGCTCTACCCCAAGTGCCGCACCGCTCCCTGCTCCCACTACCAAGCCACCAACACCCCCGGCTGCCGTGAGATCGGCATCGGCTGCCAACACAGGCACTTTGGGACGAGGAACCCTTGGTAACATTGATTGTAAATTGTTTGTTCATTATCATTTTATTTTATTTCTGAATTTATGTTTTGTTTAGTTCATTTTATAATTTAATTACTTCCAGTTGTTTCAGCAAAATTTATGTTCAGTTGGCAGGCCTGGCAAATATAGACCTTGGACCAAACATCTGGAAAAATGTTGTTAAATTCTTTACTATATGGATGAGCCACATCCTATGTAATTGCCATAGGCCTCTAACAGCCTGTCTTACCAAATTCCATTATTTTTATTTATGGTATCCCATCAATTTAACCCTTTATTTATGTTTATGTTGTGACTGAGCAGTTCACTACTTCATTGTACAGGTAAATCATCTCGCGAGTACCGCACGCCGCCAGCCGTGGCTCCCCCTCAAGTACCATCTCATTACGCGCCGAATTACCCACGCCGGCCCCCCGGTTATTCCACTTTACCTGTAGCCCAACCACAGGTAGTATTTTGTTATACAAATAACAAAATATTTTTTATTATTATGTACAGTCAGCATCATAAAAGGTTGGCAATCCCAAAGAAAGTATTACCAAAGGGGGTACCTTTTATCTGATGCTGATTGTACCTCAACTTTTATTATTTTTTTGAAGTGAATTTCGATTGAAATAATGTAATGCTTCTATATTTTGTTCAGGTTAGCATGGTACATCCCAATCAACATCAGCCATCAAACTATTCACAACAAGATCTACATTCCAGTATGCCTCGTAAGTATCTTACGTACCCATACTTTATTAAGTTTTAGATATAAAAGTCCGTAGTAATAATTTATTTATTAAATATTTTCTTTGCAGCTCCACCTTCCCCGTTGATTGGATCAGATGGCGAACATAGCCAACATTCCATGAGCTTGCCTGGACAGGTAATAATTGTGTTTCATCTAAATTGAATAAAAAAGTACTAGCTTTAATTTTATTAGCATTATTGTTTAAACTTTCCTCATTGGAAGTACCTACTTCAGTATTTAGAAATTAGCTTAACTCTGCACAGTATTGTTTTGAAAACATGTTTTGAGGTGGCAGGGCAGAGGTAGAGCTACCTTCATCACTGAGTTTTATAAAAATAGTTTACGATCTATTCTCAGACCTCCCATACACAAACAATTTCATCATCATCAGTCATGCCGTTTCAAAGGAGTTTGGTTACATAGCCTGATACGAAAATAGATACTAATAACACTTTATAATTTATAGAGAGCATCATCGTCGTCAGCCGGTGGTGGTTCCATCCGCGGAGGTTCCGTGTCCCCGCCGTTGCCTCCGCCTCCAATGGACGATGAACTGTCTCAAGATGGATTCGGTCGTCCGCACCATAACATGAATGTAAGACTTACCTATCTATTTATTTCTTTTTTGGCGACGATCAATAAATGTGGGTTCGAATTATTGAACCTGCATTAAAATGTGTAAAGGATAAAGGAGTCAAAGCTCACACAAAATGGACTCAAAAACGTCATCAAATTACGAAGAAGTCTGCCTACTGTTGGTAAAATCACTAAATAAGTAATCAACTTATGAAAATATTGTGTGCATGCTGAAATTTGGATTTATCCATTTTATATTTACATTTTGGCGTTATTGCAGTATTGAAGTACTGCGAATCATGATAATAACTATAGAGAATTATCCTTTACAGAATATATTTTTACAGTACGCAAGCGCCGTGCCTGCTATTGTGCCTGATGAAGAAGATCTGCCTGGATGGGTACCCAAGAATTACATTGAGAAAGGTATTTCTTGTTTTATCAAAATTAGATATAGCTCGGTCGTAATTCACAGAGAATTTTGTACGTTGACCTGTAGCTATCTATCTCTGTCGCACCTGCGTAAATTAAACCGCTCGAGCGCTCGCCATTGCATCCGTGCGAGCGAGACGCATTATAATCTCTGTGAAACGGGCTTTAGAATAGAACCACTTTATTGGTCATAGTTGAAACAATAAATCATAAACATTAATATTATAATGAGAAATACATAATCATAATGAATCATCAAAAGCTAGGTTTGTGATGAGATGTCTGTATTCTGATTAACCTAAATAAACTCAGCTTTTCCATAACAAATACTTGATTCACCATAACTTATTTGTTTACAGTGGTGGCAATCTACGATTACTACGCAGATAAAGATGACGAACTGTCGTTTCAAGAGAGTTCGGTGATTTATGTATTGAAGAAAAATGATGATGGCTGGTGGGAAGGCGTTATGGATGGAGTGACTGGACTATTCCCAGGAAACTATGTTGAACCATGCGTTTAAAAGTTATTATGATGAATATCAAGTTATAATGTAGCACAGAAATCATGATTATTAGCATGTAAGATTATTTACAAGCATCGTAAGAGAATTGCCTATCAAACAAATATTGTAAGCTAATATTATGATGTAATTAGGTTATTAATAATAGCTGAATCCAAAAGAAACATCTCTAACTCATAACATCCATTCAATATGTTTTTGAAGTACAGTTGTGAATAATTTAACTAAAATCTTGGCTTATGCGTTTCCATTTGCTTTGTCTTCATATATCAGAAGAATCAGAAGTTCAAAATATGCCAATTTTGTTCAATTTGTGAATAAAATTACCGTTTTTTGCCCCCTCGTAATTATAGTTTGAACTTATTTTTTTTTCAATAAATATTTCTATTTATGTTAGGTTAATTTATTTTAAGAACAAATTAAATGCAAAAATATTTTATATTCTGTTTATTTTAAAGACACTAGATTTTAGAATAGGAATACGAATTAATCTTAAGTTTAGTGTAAAGAATATAACTGTCATTTATAGTTATTTAAATACAATAATATTATCGATATTTTGTTTTATTTAGCATTACAAAACTTCAATAGATTATTGCTGCCATCAACAAATTTTAAGGCAGATGTAGTTAATTTTCACACCACATTATCTCTTTCAAAGCAAAATTACACCTGAATGGAAGAGAACACATTTAGGCTGCTCGCCTGAATAAATTCGGTGACAGACTTTTTGTAAGAAAAAAATAGAACATTTATTGCTATGATGCAACGCACACATCCTACAAAAAGTCTGTCACCAAGTGGAGGGGCAGCCTCAGTATATATATCGAATAAAATGCCAATAGGCGTGTTTAGCCCAAGATTCAAGTAACCTTAGTTACACAAGGTAGACAGAACTAGATTACTCCAAATGGCTACTTTGCTTAGAGATTGTGACCTTCTTACTAAAATCTTAGTTGGATCGAAAACTTCTTCAATTTTGCATTCCATCCATTCACTAAAAATTAAGTATCCCAAGATATAAACTATTTGTCATACATAAATAAAAACTTACTATCAAATGGTGAAACATTATCTTTAATTGCTTCATGAAATCTAAGTACAGCTTATTCCTTACTTATATATTGACCGGTAGTTAATATAATCTTAAAAGTTAACCTTATTCTTTATCATCTAAATCCATATTCTCAGTGGATATGATATCACTGTTTTCTTTAACTTCAGGCTCTTCCGTTTCATCAGTTTGTTTTTCATCTTTGACATCATCAGTACTAGTCTCTGGTTTCTTTTCCTGGACCTCCTTCTTCGCATCCTTTTCGGTCTTCCTGTAATATAAAAAATACGGTTATGGAGTTCCTAGTTTCGAAAATTTTATTTGTGTCTAGCTTAAAGTTAAAGTACATAACTAAAGTTTAACTATGTTCACAATATAATCTGCTAACCATTCGAACGATGACAATTTACCCGTGGATTTTTCGAAATTACATTTACATTAACAATGGCTGACAATTACGAATACAATACAAAAAAATAGCCAAATGGTGCAGCCATTTTGAAAAGATGTGCTTACAAATCAATAATAGATTTTTATTTATATAGATTAGGACATCTTTTTACTCACGTTGACCCATTAACAATTTCTACCACGTCGTCATCTTCATATTTTATATTGACAACAGCTTCAACTTTAGATTGAATGCTCTTCAAAGCGGAATGGAATATTTTGGAACTCGCCTGTAACAAAATGTATTACTTAGTATCATTAGTTACGGATTTGGTGTAGTTGTCAATATTATTGAGTAAATTAGCAAATAACATACATTTTCAGAATATTTAAATGTTTTTACCAGCAAAACCTGGACGAGTTTAGAATTGAAGCAGATGGCTAAAAATAATTTTAGTCATAAATGCATTCCATTATTAGTTATAATACAAATTTTTAGTAATACAATCTCATTTGTAATAGTAATAATTAATTTAGATTTAGAGCATGTGAAGACGACCGCGTTTCCCCGGCATACGCACAGTGAGCGAGGTGATCCTGGCGCGCGCGGCGGCGAGGCTGGCGCTGACGTCCTCGAGCTGGTGCGTGGCGCCGCGCTGCGCCTGCTGCACGGCGGCGGCGGTGTGGCGCGCCTGGCGCAGCGCGGCGCGCGCCGCCTCCAGCGCCGCTTCCAGCCGCGCGCGCGCCGCCGCGCCGCGCGCCTCCGCCGCCACCAGCGCGCCCACGTCCACCACGCGCGACTTGTACACCACCACGCCTGCGGACACACACATACAACATTACAACTGCCATCAAGACACTGAGCTGGCCGACTACACAGGACTAGTAGTTGTTTTGAGACCGATACAATACAGGCAAAGATGGTAAACACAAATTGAAATGTATCTTTTATGGATAATTACATCATCATCAGCATATGTTTGTCTTCTGTAAAACATGGGTCATTTACACATAGCCAAAGTTTGGGACAATCCACTTAGCCGTGTAAAAGACACCCTACTCCATTGGATTGTATTCAATGCTGATTAGCTACTTAAAATGGAGACAGATTATAAACATCTTGCTTCACTTACCAGTATCGCTGACATCTTTCGTCTCTCCGGACCCTGCCGTGTCTCCTTCACTGGGTCTGTTGAATACAGGTAATAGCTCCCTGTTTCCAGCTGCTATTGTCTCCTCTAATTCTGTTATCTAAACATTCAATATTATCAGTATGTATAACATTATTGATACTTATTTAGCATTTATTTTTATCCATTTTATATTTACATTTTGGCGTTATTGCAGTATTGAAGTACTGCGAATCATGATAATAACTATAGAGAATTATCCTTTACAGAATATATTTTTACAGTACGCAAGCGCCGTGCCTGCTATTGTGCCTGATGAAGAAGATCTGCCTGGATGGGTACCCAAGAATTACATTGAGAAAGGTATTTCTTGTTTTATCAAAATTAGATATAGCTCGGTCGTAATTCACAGAGAATTTTGTACGTTGACCTGTAGCTATCTATCTCTGTCGCACCTGCGTAAATTAAACCGCTCGAGCGCTCGCCATTGCATCCGTGCGAGCGAGACGCATTATAATCTCTGTGAAACGGGCTTTAGAATAGAACCACTTTATTGGTCATAGTTGAAACAATAAATCATAAACATTAATATTATAATGAGAAATACATAATCATAATGAATCATCAAAAGCTAGGTTTGTGATGAGATGTCTGTATTCTGATTAACCTAAATAAACTCAGCTTTTCCATAACAAATACTTGATTCACCATAACTTATTTGTTTACAGTGGTGGCAATCTACGATTACTACGCAGATAAAGATGACGAACTGTCGTTTCAAGAGAGTTCGGTGATTTATGTATTGAAGAAAAATGATGATGGCTGGTGGGAAGGCGTTATGGATGGAGTGACTGGACTATTCCCAGGAAACTATGTTGAACCATGCGTTTAAAAGTTATTATGATGAATATCAAGTTATAATGTAGCACAGAAATCATGATTATTAGCATGTAAGATTATTTACAAGCATCGTAAGAGAATTGCCTATCAAACAAATATTGTAAGCTAATATTATGATGTAATTAGGTTATTAATAATAGCTGAATCCAAAAGAAACATCTCTAACTCATAACATCCATTCAATATGTTTTTGAAGTACAGTTGTGAATAATTTAACTAAAATCTTGGCTTATGCGTTTCCATTTGCTTTGTCTTCATATATCAGAAGAATCAGAAGTTCAAAATATGCCAATTTTGTTCAATTTGTGAATAAAATTACCGTTTTTTGCCCCCTCGTAATTATAGTTTGAACTTATTTTTTTTTCAATAAATATTTCTATTTATGTTAGGTTAATTTATTTTAAGAACAAATTAAATGCAAAAATATTTTATATTCTGTTTATTTTAAAGACACTAGATTTTAGAATAGGAATACGAATTAATCTTAAGTTTAGTGTAAAGAATATAACTGTCATTTATAGTTATTTAAATACAATAATATTATCGATATTTTGTTTTATTTAGCATTACAAAACTTCAATAGATTATTGCTGCCATCAACAAATTTTAAGGCAGATGTAGTTAATTTTCACACCACATTATCTCTTTCAAAGCAAAATTACACCTGAATGGAAGAGAACACATTTAGGCTGCTCGCCTGAATAAATTCGGTGACAGACTTTTTGTAAGAAAAAAATAGAACATTTATTGCTATGATGCAACGCACACATCCTACAAAAAGTCTGTCACCAAGTGGAGGGGCAGCCTCAGTATATATATCGAATAAAATGCCAATAGGCGTGTTTAGCCCAAGATTCAAGTAACCTTAGTTACACAAGGTAGACAGAACTAGATTACTCCAAATGGCTACTTTGCTTAGAGATTGTGACCTTCTTACTAAAATCTTAGTTGGATCGAAAACTTCTTCAATTTTGCATTCCATCCATTCACTAAAAATTAAGTATCCCAAGATATAAACTATTTGTCATACATAAATAAAAACTTACTATCAAATGGTGAAACATTATCTTTAATTGCTTCATGAAATCTAAGTACAGCTTATTCCTTACTTATATATTGACCGGTAGTTAATATAATCTTAAAAGTTAACCTTATTCTTTATCATCTAAATCCATATTCTCAGTGGATATGATATCACTGTTTTCTTTAACTTCAGGCTCTTCCGTTTCATCAGTTTGTTTTTCATCTTTGACATCATCAGTACTAGTCTCTGGTTTCTTTTCCTGGACCTCCTTCTTCGCATCCTTTTCGGTCTTCCTGTAATATAAAAAATACGGTTATGGAGTTCCTAGTTTCGAAAATTTTATTTGTGTCTAGCTTAAAGTTAAAGTACATAACTAAAGTTTAACTATGTTCACAATATAATCTGCTAACCATTCGAACGATGACAATTTACCCGTGGATTTTTCGAAATTACATTTACATTAACAATGGCTGACAATTACGAATACAATACAAAAAAATAGCCAAATGGTGCAGCCATTTTGAAAAGATGTGCTTACAAATCAATAATAGATTTTTATTTATATAGATTAGGACATCTTTTTACTCACGTTGACCCATTAACAATTTCTACCACGTCGTCATCTTCATATTTTATATTGACAACAGCTTCAACTTTAGATTGAATGCTCTTCAAAGCGGAATGGAATATTTTGGAACTCGCCTGTAACAAAATGTATTACTTAGTATCATTAGTTACGGATTTGGTGTAGTTGTCAATATTATTGAGTAAATTAGCAAATAACATAAATTTTCAGAATATTTAAATGTTTTTACCAGCAAAACCTGGACGAGTTTAGAATTGAAGCAGATGGCTAAAAATAATTTTAGTCATAAATGCATTCCATTATTAGTTATAATACAAATTTTTAGTAATACAATCTCATTTGTAATAGTAATAATTAATTTAGATTTAGAGCATGTGAAGACGACCGCGTTTCCCCGGCATACGCACAGTGAGCGAGGTGATCCTGGCGCGCGCGGCGGCGAGGCTGGCGCTGACGTCCTCGAGCTGGTGCGTGGCGCCGCGCTGCGCCTGCTGCACGGCGGCGGCGGTGTGGCGCGCCTGGCGCAGCGCGGCGCGCGCCGCCTCCAGCGCCGCTTCCAGCCGCGCGCGCGCCGCCGCGCCGCGCGCCTCCGCCGCCACCAGCGCGCCCACGTCCACCACGCGCGACTTGTACACCACCACGCCTGCGGACACACACATACAACATTACAACTGCCATCAAGACACTGAGCTGGCCGACTACACAGGACTAGTAGTTGTTTTGAGACCGATACAATACAGGCAAAGATGGTAAACACAAATTGAAATGTATCTTTTATGGATAATTACATCATCATCAGCATATGTTTGTCTTCTGTAAAACATGGGTCATTTACACATAGCCAAAGTTTGGGACAATCCACTTAGCCGTGTAAAAGACACCCTACTCCATTGGATTGTATTCAATGCTGATTAGCTACTTAAAATGGAGACAGATTATAAACATCTTGCTTCACTTACCAGTATCGCTGACATCTTTCGTCTCTCCGGACCCTGCCGTGTCTCCTTCACTGGGTCTGTTGAATACAGGTAATAGCTCCCTGTTTCCAGCTGCTATTGTCTCCTCTAATTCTGTTATCTAAACATTCAATATTATCAGTATGTATAACATTATTGATACTTATTTAGCATTTATTACTTAATAGCAGCACCCCGCGGTTTCACCCGCGTAGTTCCAATCCCGTGGGAATTTCGGGATAAAACATAGCCTATGTCCGTTCCCAGACCATAAGCTACCCCAGAACCAAATTTCAAGTCATCGGTTCAGTAGTTTAGCCGTGAAAAGGTAACAGACAGACAGAGTTACTTTCGCATTTATAATATTAGTAAGGATAAATAATATCTTACATGAGGTGGAACTTCATTATTTGAGACAGTGGAATCGAGAGGCAAGTCTTGTATTGCTTCAGGTGTGCCTGAAGCCAGATCTTTGATGTTTTGCATTAGTACCCTGTGAAAATCATTTTAGGAATTTATTACGACAATACAGTAGAATTATTGCTCTCTAAAATTTTGCTCTAGTGCTTTCTATGCATCTCAACAAAATGTTGTATTTTGATGGTGTATTTACATATTACATTGTATAGATGACATTCATCAATATTTAATAAGTAAACATGATAAAAACTTACTTATAATTAAACAAATCCTTAACACACACTTTATCGAGTATCGTGCGTATTTGTGACCTTGACAGTTGGAGACCTAAACTCATGAATAGATTTTGGAGGTCTTTCTTGTTCATGTTCCCACAGCGCGAAGTGTCGAAGTACACTAATGAGAGTAGTAGGTATGGGTCGGGAGGCAATTCGACGCCGCGACCGCGTCTTTTAGGCGAACTGCTGCGCTCATCGTCACTGTGTGATTCCTAAAAAGTAAGTTTGATTAGTAATGCATAAAGAGCGCAAAACGAAATAGGGTCTAATTGAGGGAATAAAATGTAGTAAGAACAAGTTGATATGAGTCGGTATAAGTTTTGTAGTATTCATAAGGGATAATTGTTATAGTTTGTAAAATCTAGGATGATCTCTGTGACATATGTCAAACTTTCCTTCATAGGGTTGGCAGGATCTAAATCTATGTCGATAGAAATTATCGATGTTTCTGACTATTAAAGATGATAATGTTAAATTATATTGAGATTAAACGCTAGGTACTAAATTAAACGATAATTTTAATTACAAAAAACAATTATTCTCTTAAAAGGGTACACCCAATCCATATCTGAATCAGTTTCTGATGAAATATTACATGAGTAAGTTAGAAATTGGATGTAATTTACTTAGTATTATTTTATATCAAATGTAAATTATGTTTATGATATTAAAATATACGATAAAATTTAAATACACTTTCATTTAAAATAGAGTATTATATAAAATATCGATAATTTATAGTCCGTGGTCACGATGATACATCGCCCATCACTACAGGTCGACGTGCCCATAAAGTACGACATTAACATGTACTGACTTTAATACTAAGAAATTCAGAACTTTAGAGGCGGGATTTCACTGACAGCTGTCACAGAGATCATCCTAAATTTTACAAACTATAATATAACTGTTCTGTAACTTTAAATAATATGTAGGTTACGAACGTCTCGCCAAAAGCCTTTATCAAAATAGCGGCGATTGCGCGAGAGCACGTCATGTTTTGTCATACTAGACCATCGATACATCGATTTCTCATAGATTCTTATGAAACAATGTGAACAAAGAGTTCAATTAAATTTAATAACAATAGTTTTGAAAATAAATTCATCTATGTATCAAGTCAATGACTCACTCTTCTATCCTTCTTCCGTACATCTTTCTTTTCGTCCTTCTTTTCTTTATCATCTTTCTTCTCTTCTTTCTTTTCTTCTTTTTTCTCTTCTTTCTTTTCCTCTGGTTTCTCCTTTACTTCCTCAATTTTCTCTGGTAATGTGTAAAGTGTCTTGTAAATGTAGAAACCGAAGTCACGCATCAACATTTCGTTGAACAGCTCAGCAAAGACGAAAAGCTGTAAATGAAAGTGTGTTTATTGGATAGTTTATGGTATTATTACGAGATTATCGCCGCATGCACAAGACTCGAAGAAGAGAGATCTAATTGCACAAAACTGCCCACAAATTCCCTAGTCCCCTTGATGTTACGGCGATTTTAATGGATAAAAAAACAACTAAATCACTACGATAACGCTCAGATTTTTTTTAAGAAATCGTCACGTAAATAAATTTATAAAAATCAAGTAATATATGCTACCACTTTCTTTGTTAAAGTTTCTTTTGACTTACCTCAAAACTATGTTCCTTATTATCAGTAACTCTGTAATCGAGCAACAGTGACAGAGTAGCGACACTGCAGTTGAATTTACCGCCTTTAGCTGTGCTGTTGGGATGTACGATTATGTGAGGCGACGACGGGACTTCATATCGGGACTTAGTCAATTGTTTTTCTTTCTCCAACTGTAACAAAATAATGTATAAATTTTCTAATAAATTCTAGGAAATTTATAGTTTCGTAGAACTCTGACCCCACATATAAATTGATGAATTTACGGAAATGTGGGCGTAAATGTTAGTATAAACTTATAAACTTCTAACTGTGTCACAAGTTTTTAAGTAACCCCTTTTCACTATCACTACATAGTATAAAACAAAGCCACTTCCCATTGTGTGTCCCTGTGTATGCTTAGATCTTTAAAACTATAAAAGTTACCTTTCTCTTTTCCTCCTCAATTTCCTTCTCAGTCTTCTTTGGTTCTTCTTTTTTCTCATCTTTCTTTTCTTCATCTTTCACAGGTTTACTTTCTTCATGTTTTTGTCGATCATCTTGGTCATCTTTAATCTCGATTTGTTCTGCCTTCTCTTCCTTGTCCCCTTGTTCATTCTCGTCATCTTCAACCTCCATAACGTCGTCGCTCTTACCTTCATTTTCTTCCTCAACTTTGAGTAACTTCGACAGTCTTGATAGGAGTTGTGCTCGAAGACCTGTTGTGAAATAGATATTGAGTTATGCAGTAAATACCTAGGTACTATTTTTTTAAGCACAGAACGCGAGCGGATTTTTTGTTATGATTTTATACGAGTTTAGTATACATATAAATGCTTGCCATATATGTAGAGATAGGCCGCGGTAGCAAATATTATTTTTTGGAAGAGAGATTTTAAGATACAAACCTTTACAGCTAACATTACGGGCCCGTAATTCCTGTCGCAATTGATCCACCTTCAAGGACTTAAGATCAAGCTTCGAATAATGTGTTGCTTCCGGCTTGTCCTCATCATCGTCATTCTCATCAATGGTTATTGTACTATCGTTAAGGTTTTCCTGAAAATTAATAACAATTTGTAATTGTTTAGCTTAATGCTCGTTTTAAAGTGTGTTGCGGCGCTAAAGTTTACCATTTACTTTAGATATCTTTGCAAAATTTGTAGTATAAAAATAATGATATGAATTGAATAATACTTTTTCTATAAAAAGCTAAGCTAAGTGGGTGGATAGAAAAGTAAAAAGTCATCGATGATTCTTTAGTGTAATGTTTTGTTGGTCAAAAAGACCGTCGACCAAGGTATGGCAAGAAGTCGTCACCGCAGCCACGGGAATCTTCAAGTTAAAGAAGCACACGTAGTCGGGAACAAAACCAAACAAAACTGGGAACAAACAATTTGTGACTGGTCCGCGTCAGTGGTCGCCGACTCGGTAGCGGCCGCCTGCTTGTCGTCGCCGGACACCGTCTCTCCGTCGAGTTTCTTTAGAGCTGCCTCGCACGCCGCCTTATATTGGTCCTGAATGTTGGTCCACTCGATACGGGACGGCTGAGCCGACCACACGTCGGGCAGGAACAACACGACGGTCTCGAGCCGCGATTTGCCGCCGCTGCCCTCGCGCCAGTAGTAAAACTCCACCATTCGGTACCTGCGCGGGTAATACAATTATAGTCGATACTCACAAGCGCGCGTCGCCCGCTCTCCACGCATGGCCACGACACAAGTGCGAGAGTACGGTTGCCGTTAGGCAGGTGGTACATCGGCTCTGCGACTACTCCGGCGAGCTACTATCGACCAATCTCTCACTTATGTGTACTGTACCATGACTAACATGTGGAATGATCGGAAGGAGCCTCTTCTGTCTTTATACAATACTTAATACATAGACTAGAAGAAACTCCTCATCCAGAGTAAATAAGACATTACAATCCAGTAGTTATCAGGTCAGTACACTGAGGAAAAACTAGTGATACTTACCACTGAGTGCAGGCCGAGAGGTCGATTCCTGTCAGGGCTTTACAGGTGCGGATTGCAGTTTTGACTAAAACTTTAGGGTCAGTTTGAGGATTTTCACCATCGAGTGATGGGCTCCATGGTCCACCAATGGCAAAGTTTTCCCCATTTTTTCCTTTTTGCCCTACAAGGAACTTTATTAACCTTGTTGGGTGCAATGGGTTTTTGGAACTGGAACGCTTGTCTTTGTCATCACATTTGGTCAATCCACATTTTTGGTACAAGGACTCTAGTGTTGGCATACTCATTAACATCACCTAAAATAGGAAGGAGGGAAGGTCATATTAGATGTTAATTTAATAAACAATTTTTGTAACTTGTTTCATAACAATAAAGACCATGTCCATACCTTAGCGGAGAATCTATAATCTGAATCTGGAGGCTCCAAAACAGCGTCATTAGATGTAGGAGATACTACTTCCTTCGCCATGATGTGGTAAGCACATGGGTTGTTTAGTGCGAAAGGAGTTTGAGGTGGGAATGTCTCACCCCACTTCACATGGGCACTGAAGAAGTCAGAAGGGATGTACAAGTTTGTGTATCTCTGACTTATTGATGGGACATCCATTTTTTGGCTGAAAATAACATACATTTGAATTTTCTTTGACTTATCTATAATGAAGCTACAATATTATACATAGCATGTTCATTGAGTAGGCATTATGTCATCATGTTATTGCCTAAGAGAGCAGAGCAGTAATTAATAATGTTAGCAAACCATACTGCTTGTTTAAATATTTTTGGACGAATAATACAGTTAAAGTTACATCTTAAGTATCACAAACTTACATATCAAGAGGCATTCGAGGTACTCGCACCATATACTTCACAGGAGAAGGTTGATGGACCACCGGGCGCTTGCGCGGCGGCGAGTCTCGGCGCACACGGTTGTCACGCCTTCCTTCCCTTGAACGGGAGCGACTTCTTGTACGGGACCGCTTCTGTGGAACAAATGTTATTAGTTCAGTAAGACTTTACATGAACTAAAATATGTATTTTCAATTTTAATTACATAATGAATATATTTACATCACATACAAATATAGCCCCAAGTAGTGCCCAAATAGTATTTGAATAATATTTAAAACGCAAATATGTCTTACCCTGTCATCCCTACGAGAAGCAGATCTGTCATCACGACGCATGGGCATTGCTTTGTCTCTGTTCGACGGAGGTGGCACAGCATTATATGAATTACTTTTAGGAGCATTCTTCTGGTTAGGGCCAGTTGACTTGGGCAGAACTTGAACTCGAGTCGCATTCCACTTGAATGGCATATTAGGGTTATATGTAGCCTCCACCAAAACTCTATCATTAACTTTAGGAATGATGCCCTTAGCGCATACGGATGTTTGGTAAAATACATCATGATCGACAAAACCGAAGTCATTGTGCGTCTTAGTAACTGAACCAGTGAACACCCGTTGTTCTGTTGAACCCGAATTTTGATTGGAGTTGGTGTTTTGATACAAACTAGGATTCAAGGCACGCGGCGTCGGGTAAGCTACTACGTTTCCTGGGTACATTTGACCTTGAGCCATTTGGTTCATTGGCATTTGTCCCGACATTGGCATAGGCATTCCTCCTTGAGATTGCATCATATTCGGGTTGAAAACGGCTTGGGTTTGTTGAAATGGCATCATACCTTGTTGGCCCAACATAGCGTTCGGATCCATGATTTGAGGATTCATGCCGGTCATGTTTGTATTGACATTAGATCGTGCCCAAGGCGGATTTTTTGCACCACTACCAGACTGCATTTTGTAATGATTCACCTTTTTATACTTCTAACATCAATAATCTAAACAAATAACATTGAATTGCACACAATTACACAATAATCTCAATAATAAACCACGCTTTCTGCGGAAAAATTGAATGAATGAATGAAATAAATAATGCAAAAATTAATGAATGAATGTGAGTGAATGAATACATAGACCATGGACAATATTTAAGACCCAATGTGATCCATAGACGGTGAACTGTGAGATGATAATGAAATCTGGGTTTATCCAAAGGTTCTCAAATAGGGGCCTGAAAATGCGGCGAAAGGGTTCCTGTAAAGGATGGTACGGCAGTGTTTGCTTCGCGCTCGACTTGGCGCGGGCCCTGCCGTGCCCCCAGATATTTTGCAGTAAAAATACTAATAAAAAACAATCAGGATAATACTGTGATCCCTAGATTTTTTTATAATAACTTTGATCTATGACGATGTTGTATGTTAATTTTTAATTTATACGCGCACATAATGCTGGTCCACACCACAAACTGTGGCTCAAACTTATACCCACTCGGACTCACTCGGTATGGGTGAAAGTCTGCTCTAATTTGTATTTTATATCAAAAAGTCCCATTTGCTATAACATTAGCTGCCCACAATTAAATGTAGTTTGACTAGTTTATATCGTGTGGACGATCTCGATCGCAGAAACATTTGTTTGCGCAACGGTCTGTGTCTGTGCCTATTAAAGTTGATGTCGTGTGGACCCGCTTTAATAAAGAATTAAATATATGAAACGGAAGTATTTAAAAAGGAAATGGTATTTAAAAAGGAATGGAATGGTTATCTTTCTACGAGTACTGAGTGTAAGTACCTGTAGTACTACATTTTAAAAAAAGATTTTGATATTTAATTAGGTAAAATGGTTAATATTTGCAATGAATTTCTGGTGGTCTTTAACAAATTCGAAACCGGAAGTTTACAAACGTTTACGAACCGGAAGTTACGAAATTTTTGGGCGCTTAAATTAAATAGTTTTTCAACACACTTGCTCATAAAGGGGCTCTTATTTGTGCAAAAACAGTTGAATAATGACACGCTTGATTCACTAGTGAGTTATAGTTTTTTTTTTTAAATTTCTTTGGTTTTAAAAAGTTTCGATACCAAAAAAGTTGTGTCCATACATTTTAAAAACAAACTTCAACTATGTTGCCTTACTTTTGGTAGGTCTATGGTCGATTCTATTCATTCATTCATTCGTTTTTTTTTTAATAAGTATATTTTTTAGTCTTTGGTTGATCACCATTGTTGTGTTGAATGCGCGCGAATAGAAAAACTGTTTATTTAGTTCAGTTTTCAGTTTCAGTTTTCAGTAAAATGATATTTTATTATTAATTTCTTCGCAAGTGTGTTGAAAAACGTTGTATGGTACGCGCGTGTATTGATGATTACTACCTCGGCTATCTTCTGACCCTCGCCTGACGGCTCGGGCCTCAATAGCGCCTCGTAAGTAATCACCAACTTACCTCGCTTGTACCATAAATAACTATTGTATGGATAACTTTTCATTGTTGTATAAAACACTGATTAAAATGATGTAAGTACTTAAGTAAATACTTACTGAAATAGTTCTATCAAGTACCTAAGGAAACATGTTCCTTGTTTAATTGGTTTCCAACAT
The DNA here is from genome assembly GCA_958496195.1 of Timandra comae. Lineage (NCBI taxonomy): Eukaryota > Metazoa > Arthropoda > Insecta > Lepidoptera > Geometridae > Timandra > Timandra comae. The sequence goes on from OY292360.1 coordinate 5,643,091, forward strand.
TTCTTTATGTAGGTTATAATTTACTATTATAACTTAGCGTTTCTGCAAGTAGGGATTTATATAAATTGAACCATAAGGTATTTAACTACGCCAATTTATTAAATATAACAAACATAATCAAATGATTATCTCGAAAATACTAAACAAAATGACCTACTTGTAAGCACATAATACATACAAACCCTTTATAGGACATAGATCTGACTAAGCTTAGAATGGACGAATTAATAACTAGAATAGTTATTAAATCGTAAATAGGTACTTGTAACATCATATTTATAAAATAACTATAGAAATTCGTAGATAGTAATTTAGTTTATTTTAATATTCGTAGAGGGAAACCAGCGCATAATGAAAAGTATACATAAATAAATAGGTACTTAGTAGGTACGTGAAATATGTCTCTACCTACACAAATACATATACCTACCTACCTTCCTACTTCTATGCATGAAGACTACTTTAGAAAATAGTTCAATGAATAAATACTTGCATAACAGTACTCATATACCTATGTAAAAACTATTTTGTATCGAGTTTTATTCCCATACGTAGAAATACGTAGATGGTTGACATTTCATCACGCTACTCTCGCAGTTTCCAATTCCATTCCATTCAGTTTTCTTCAAACATTCGTAGAGCGAAGACGCGTTCGGTTCCCGCACGAAACGGTTTACGAAGCGGAAAACTACAAAATAAAAGTCTTTCCATAACGTGTTTAAGTTAGCATTACCAATTTCTTTAAACAATATCGTATTTGAAAAATATAATTGAACCTCGTATAGTTTAATTAGTGTCAATTAATATTGATTTAGAGAAATAGAACGTAATATTCAAGGTGTGATATTTTGGTAACCGGGCACATCGCCAGAATGGAATGATCTGATATCTGGATGCACGCAGTGTGATTATTTGTAAAATGTAAACAACTAGGAAAAAACATTAACATTTTTATAAATGAGGATGACTTAGTTAAAACTGTAAACAATTTATTAAACTCAGTGCCATAAGTGTGTAAATAAACGTGTAAAAAATTATTATGTGTTTGATGAAGTGATTAACCGGTTAAATTATGAGTGCGGAACTTTCGAAGTCAGACTCTGAGTCTGGCACACAATGTACTGTATCTAGGGTTGTGAGACGGCAGGTGGGACCCCCAAAGAAATCGGTTGCGTCCAGATTATGGGATCTTTTGCAGCCATTGGCCAGGTTATGGGGTCTCATTACGTCTGTGGGTGAGATAACTAACATTTTTAGTATGCTTTATTCATAGATTTTATTACTTAAACTTACCACACTCACTGCAAAGCGCATTTCTTACAACATCGTATAGGTACATATTATTCATCTCATTAAAACATAGATACTTAAATATGTATTAAATATTCGAATAATATTTGATCGTAGCGACCTAACTTGCATCTCTCTTGTAACAAAGGCAGCCTTATTAGAAAACAATGAACTATTTGTTGGTTAAATGTAAATATGATTTGTTAAGATATATTTGTTAGTGTTATAAAATATCAAAACATTTAGAAAATATTAAATAAAAACACCTGAAAAGAATGTAAATACATAATTTATACGCACAGATAGATATTTGTTATGAGCGGGAATCGACCTCGTAATCAAAAATCTGAATAGGTACCACAAATACAGATGTTCCTTGTACACCTAGGGTATTTTACAGCGAGAAAGGGTTTACGCAAGTAACCAGGATACATGGCTAGTACAATATGATCGTTTTTCCTACTATTTAGGTACACAAATATATATTTTTAATGCATAAGTCGCCAAATACTTAATCGGTAGTTAGTAGACAATATTCAGATACCATCTTGTTAAAATAACTAGAAATACCAAGATAATCTTCTTGATAATCATGATAAGAAAGCACTTATCAAGTAGACGCAGTAGACGTAACGTGTAACTTGGACTCAATTTTAAAACTATTTGAGTGGGATAACAATCTAGTTTGAATTGGTTCATAATATTGTTGCAGTTGTAATTGTTGTTGTTCAGTAATGAAACGATTTGTAAATTAAGGTCAACGCTTAATTAAATAGTTTACAAAAAAGTTTTGTTTACCGTTAGTCATAATTTTGTCATAGGCCATGGCCAATCTTCTCCCATTCTTCTCCTAATTTCCTATTCCTTCAAGACTAGCAACGAATTTTCGAATAAACGAGATCTACCTAGTTATAATACTAGTAGCGCTCCGCGGTTTCACCTGCGTAGTTCCCGTTCCCGTGGGAATATGGAGATAAAATATAGCCTATGGCACGCACTGCTTTCCATTAGTGAAAAAATGTTTGAAATCGGACCAGTAGTTTCGGAGCCTATTCGTTACAAACAAACAACAACAAAAAACTTTCCTCTTTATTATAATATTAATTTAGATTCAAGTTGATATAAATTGTATTGTTAACGCACAGGGCGCTCTTCGAAGCGCCGATGACATGTGCCAAGCCGGAAGTCCTGGTTTCGATGCCTTGGTCGAGCAATGTTTGCTGTTCTCAAATATGGCTCGTGTTTGTGATCACCAACGTATAACGCAAACGTATATATACCTATGTAGGTACTAATACTAATTATAATATCTACCATTATTTATTTTAATACGAGTGAGAGAAACCTTCGCACTGCGTAGGAACTTCACTGTAGTGATATCTTACAGGCTGATTAATTTTTTTATATAAGTATTTTACAAAATCCTATGTTTTAAGGATTTTGTCAAAAAATATATTCACATTTATTTATTAAGTTATTCAAAGCGCGTAATTATGTGTCCACTCAAAATACTTCAATGTTTACTTTCACGGGGTTTGCGAGGACGTCTCTTTAACATTTTCCTCGAGTTTTCCTTCTTTGCACGAAAAAGCAGACGAGATTTTAGCGGAGTAGATTTATGTAAATTAAATATTCTCCAGCTGGCTTGTATAAATATTTCATTTGGTATGTTTTTTTATAGTATTGTGGTATTGTATTTTAGTTTTGACGTAACAATGTAGAAATATCTTCAAAATGTACTTGCTTAGGTACTAATTTAAAATTTGACGTGAGTATAATATTGTTTTAACAATTCATGTTTTTTTAGATTATTAATTTATTTAAATAAATTAAGTACTTACTAACTTACATGGGTACTTGTTAATAAAAACATGATAGGTACTCGTACATACGTATATAATTAATTGTTTTGCAACTTACAATATTTATTTACTTATCTTTATAGAACTTGTCCTGTCCAAATGTCAAAAACCCTAAACTTCTTCTAAGTTTTTCGAAATTAAACTCAAAGGTGGTGAAAATAGGATGAAAGTTTTTTGTATAAAATAAAAACTTTTATAAAAGTGCGATTTGTGTGTTTCATATAGTTTCGCTTTTCCAAACATTATCGAATTTGAAATTATATCTTACTCTATTAAAATTACTTCAATGAAAACTTCAAAAACGTACTGGCCACTAAAATGTATAAATGTTGGAAGAGGAGGTTCAAAAAATTCTAAATTAAAAAAAAATTACAATAGACAAACCTGTCTTAATCTAGGACAAATTAAAAATAGACAGTAAAATACCCTTGTCCCTAGGCAATTATAGCTTTTTGGTTTGTTTCAGTAATGAGCGGAGCAGGAGCAGAGCTATGGGTGCTTGGATACGAAATAGCAATCGGCCTACTGTGAGTACGTCAACATTTTTTTTGTCCACTTATTTTACCCATTATAGTTATTTGTATTCTCTATTTGAATGTGACAATTTGTGAACTCAAATTGTTAATTTAAAGATAATGTGACGTCGGTTGTGCGTCATAATGACGTAGGAAATACATTAAAGTGGTGTGATTGTAGTGATTTAAGTAACGAGTGGGGATATAAAATACCTTTTTAGGGTTCCGTAACCAAAGGGCAAAAATGGTACCCTTTTACCTAGATTCCGCTGTCTATCTGTCCGTCGGTTTGTCTGTCACCGGGTTGTATCTCTTGATTGGAATTTCCAAGGATGATATATTTCTCTGATGTCGCTCATATAAAATCAGATAAAAACAAATAAAATCAGAATAAAATAAGTATTTAAGGGGTCCTCCCATACAACCAACGTGCTTTTGTGTCTTGTTTGGGTACGGAATAGGGTATCGAGAACCGGTATAAATATCAGAACCGGGATTTTCGGTACCAGTACTAATCAGAACCGGGATTTCCCGGGATTTTCGGTACTTTCGGGATTTTTTTCTTCTTTTCAGTTTTGGGAGGTAAATATAGTCTAAAAAATATTATTTATATTAAATAACACATATTGCGCATTCTGGCATAACAAGATAAGCATTGATTGCTTTAACGCATTAAAATAGCATCACGACTGAGCCTCTTAAAGCAGGAGACAGGCCAGGGCTGCGGAATCTGCAAAAGCTGTTTTACGATGTCATCTCTCCGGGAGAACTCCAAAAGCATAGAACAGAAGCGTGATGGTGCTCTACTTAAAAAAAAAGGGATAAAACCCTGCTGAAGAACTATAGACCCATCTCACTTTTGGGCCATGTTTACAAGCTGTTCTCGAGGGTTGTCTCAATTCGTCTATCAAGAAGACTCGACGAATTTCAGCCCCTCGAACAGGCCGGGTTTCGAATTTGTTTTCTCATCTCATATTTCACAGTGCCTAAAAACAATAGTTTTCAATGAGTGCGTCCTACCAATGATGACCTACGGTGCCGAGACGTGGACACTCACGTGGCTGGACCTTCAATTTAAATTCACTCAAAGAGTTCTGAAGAGGGTTATGCTCGGAGTTTCTCTGAAATATTGCATTCGCAATGAAGTGATCGGACAGAGAACTAAAGTCACCGACATAGCTCAAGGAATTAGCTCTCTGAAGTGGCAGTGGGCTGACCATATCTGTAGGAGAACCGATGGTTGTTGGAGCAGAAGAGTTCTCGAGTGGACACCGCGACTCGGCAAAAGTAGTGTTGGACGTCCTGTGGCTAGATGGAGCGATGATCTGCGCAGGGTAGCCGGGAGAGAGTGGATGCGAATTGCAACGTGCCGCCGACGGGCACATTGGCGCGAGTTGGGAGAGGCCTAAGTCCAGTAGTCGACGTAAACAGGCTGTTGATGATTAAAATACAGTTATAAATTCACTTTTGATAAAGTTGTACACATAAGACCTTATAATTAAACTTTCTTGTTCTCTTGGTAATGTGTCTTCAAAAAGATCAATGCATCTATCGTTGCATCACCTAATCGAGACCTAATTCTGTTACAAAAAAGCCAGCTGAGGAGTTTTTTTTTTGTGCAATTGTGAGAAGGTGTTCGTAAGCTTTTTAAGTACCACATTTTGTCTTATGATGGAATAATGATCTACCACGTACGTACAGATACAACTTTTTAATGAGAATATGGTTTTAGCTTGAATATTTTGTATTAAAAGAATAAATGCTGTTATTAGAAGATTAAAATCAAACAAATGATTATATAGTTAACACGATTCGTTATTTCCCGAAAATACCGAAAATCCCGGTTCTTATTCATTGAGAACCGGTTCTTTGACTACTATTAAAGAACCGGGAAATCCCGGGATTTTCGGTTCCGGGATTTCCCGGTTCTGAACCCTAGTACGGAACCCTTCATGACCGACTCGCACTTGGTCGGTTTTGTTATATTGCGGTTTCGGAAAATACCATATATTTTTTACCCAATGTTTACGAAAAGGTGTATCTACCTAAAAAATAAGAAACTCAATCCTAAAGGTGCTTAATATGTTTTATATTATTTATCCTTCATTGACGCAAACATTTATTTTAAGTTCCAAATAAAAAACTGCATTGTACACTAAGCAATTAAATATTGCGGTTCATTTATGCTACACGAACAGTAATTACGAAAAACATTTTTTTAATCGGTTTATTGTACGTCATCTGAACAAGTATAACTTTTATATTAAAATTACCTATTTGGTAGCTATAATCTAAATAATAAATAAAATATAGGTACATACATACCTATACAGATACTAGGTGACAAGAACAACTATAGTAGCATAAAAATACTTATTTTTCCACCAGTCTAAGGCCCTATAGTACAACTACTTAGTAGGTCTATATTCTGGCGATTTCATTCATAGTTTTACTTACACGTTGTTGACGTCACATATTTACAAAAAACTATATCTAAGTATACTAAAAGTTACAGTATAATATTGCTAAGTTTTTGAAATTTCTATCTAGTATGAATAAATTTATCGAAGCACAACGCTGTGTACTTATGTAAATAAATATGTGGTAATTATGTAAATAAGTACAATAACAATTTAAATTAAACAATTCTTAAAATAGCTGTCATTATTTCCTAGCGTTACGCTTACCTTCTTACTTTTATTTATGTATTAAAGTATAATTAGAGAAATTTTCCTTACCCAAGACCAAGTTAATACAATAATTAACTACGACATCTTAGGGGAAGCTTTAGGAATTAACTTTTTCCCGTAATAAATATCTATTGTCCAACCGAATAAGTTCCAATGAGTTTGGTATCCAAATACTGGATTCCCAGGAGAAAAAAATTAAATTTAGATTTGATTCTTTGTTAACGTATTAGCATAAGATAATTAAATGAATATTTATTAGTAATTATAATATTTTGACAGCCTGTGATATTTGAAGAATAATTATAATGTAAATTATTGATACCTATACCACTATAATAATGAGTACCTTATTATTTATTTCGAGATTCAACATTTCGACGCTATAGCAAGCGCCATGATCACGGGTGGATGAAACTCGTAATACGTGGTACCGTTAAATTAGGATAATTCTATGTACTTATATTGCATAATTTACAGGTCTGTATTTAAAACATAATTATTATTTACCTCGACGACCGGGTTACACCGATCGTGGTCACGAGAAGACTGAACGTCGGAAACGTCGAGGTAAATAATAATTATGTTTTACGCGATTTAGACCTGTAAATTATGCAACAATGAATTCCGATCGCGAAAGTTTAAAAAGTGTATTAGGATAATTCTAGTTTTAATAACCATGAAAACTATACTTTTTACTAGTCCTGACTGAAAAACATCTCTAAGTTCAAGATTTGTCCTTCAAAATGGCGATATAACGATCGCCATCTGTTTCCCGACGCTCGCTTCTGATGGATCGGTTAACATTTTTCTTAAAAACAGAAACACGCTGTGGAAGATTGAATTTCGGTTTGATTAAAAAATGTATCAACTTAACTAAGCTTTGCTCCGGAGGCTTTTTTGGTTATCCCTAACTACTCAATACTCTGCTAAAATCAGAAAATTGAGTACTTAGTTAGGGATAACCAATTTTCCGATTTTAACAGAATATTGAGTAGCTAGGGATAACTAAAAAAGCCTCCATCCATATTTGGTTGGAAGAAAAATCGTAAAATTGAGTACAACTTACTCATATTTGGTTATCCCTAATGAAAAATCCGGATGTTGAGTGCATTTCGTTATCCTTGAAGAAAAATCAAGGATCAAATAATACATACAAAACTTCATTATGACTAGGAATAGTCACTAGAACTTTTCCATTGCAAAATTCCTACAGGGTCGTGTCTTACGTGGATAAAATCGAGAGTCGCTGCTAACAAGTATTTAAAGGGAGTAAAGTTAATAGTTGGTATGCAGGAATCTCTGAAACTATTGAACTGTGTCTGAAAGTTCTTCAATGAATAGGATTTTACATTACCGCCAAAGGCGCGTGCCTTTTATAAGGAAGTTTTGTACCAATTTCCACCTGGATCGGTCTAGAAGTTTTTGCGTCCAAGAGTAATATACCCCTCAGAAACTTTTACATACGTAATATTAATATGAATCCAATAAAAAAGGTTAAACTAGAATATGTAGCAAAGTTAATTTCCATTCTTAACTACTTCAATAGTAGTCTAGTCTATCTACCTACCCTTAGCTGTCTCAAGTTGTACGAAGCACGCATTATATAACAGCTTTGTGCCTTGGCGTATAAAGGGCTTCTAAAGAGGCAATTTAGCTAGTTTTTCAGGAAACACTTTTCATATTTGCCGACATTCAAATCGCGTTAGCATCATTTTCGATGTAACGAATACAGGGCTCTAAATTTTATCGTGTGTAAGCATGAGATGAGAATGTCATGATCAATAGAGCGTATCTAATGTTTACAGTTTGTCTTATCTTTTTTAATGTCATAAGTAGCCTAGGTGTGTGCTTATTAAATAAAAATAAGTCAACAATTAAAACCTTATGTACATACAAAATTTCACAGTGCTTATAATCATAATATTTGACTGGATGCGACTGAACGAATTTGGTTCAATCATACTTACATATCTTGTGACCAGTTAGCATGTTGATGCAGAATACTGCATTATTCCGCGACTTCAAGACGAAGAAGGTAAAACCTCGAAAGAGGCTAAACGAACATCGCAATAATAAAATTTAAGATAAATATCATCGTTTATTATTAAGATAAGGTATATAAGTATTTATATTTATTAATTATCTGATAATATTTGTTTGTCCAGGGTAGGAGCAGCGTCAGTATTCGTGCTGGAGACGATGTGGGTAGCCGCACTATTCATTGACCTGCTGTGCCGCCGCGGGGAGTATACCCTCGCCCTTCGTTGCTGGGACTTCATGAGGTGGTCCTGTGGCAGAGCCAGGGCTCCGTTCTATGCCTGCGTCGCTACAGCACTGCTCTTCGCAAACCTTACTATTATGACTACTGTTGCAGGTATGTTGTGTTGTTTTTGTTTTTATAGTACGTACTTATAATAGACTAGCAGCGCGTAGTTCCCATCCCCGTGGGAATATATGAATAAAATATAGCCCATTTCACTCGCGGATAATATAGCTTTCTATTGGTGAAAGAATTTTTGAAATCGGTTCAGTAGTTTCGGAGCATATTTGTTACAAACAAACAAGAGCAAATCTTTCCTCTTTATAATATTAGTAAAGATTTATGGTTACATACGCTCGCCAAAAAACTATAACATTTCTGGATAACATGTAGTAATGAACGCCGGCATACATTCTTTCTCCTATAGTTCTTTAGCTGTGAAAAGGTAACTAACAAACTGATGAATTAATAGAAAAATATGAGAGAGACAAACAATTTTAAGCAGTCCTTAGATGGTTAAGCAGATAATTCTGACTCTACTTAATCGACTAGTTCAAATGAATGACCCTGTCAGGATTTTTCAACATGAAATTAACATAACATAACATAAGCATTCACTACATCATCTCATTATAGTAACTGACCCCTAACTAAGCTTGGAGCTTGTATCTAGGGTATCAGAAACTACGCACACACTCATTCACACACACACCCAGACCGAGACAAACAATTGCTCTACAAAACGCACCTACTCTATTCTCTTCCACAAAACACTGTTCCTATTTCTATTTTTTCCTTTGACTTTCCTGGTACATAAAACACACACACATTTATACACACCATTTATATTACACTGCCTTATGTTTTGTCTGTCACTACTGGAATAATACATTATGTATGACGGAAGTAACACAGGCAATAAACAACATTACTATAAAAAGGTCTCTATTAGATATCATCTTTGAATACCCAGCTAAATTCGGTAGAAAATGTTTTCCCAGTAAAAAAGTTTCCTACTCAGTACTCAGCGCTTTTCAAACTCTTCCGTTACAATAAAAAGACTTTGGGAGTTTTCATTTTGTGAGTATGATGGCGGGCAAACGGTAAGGATGTGAGATAGAAGTATCAAACTTAATTCAAGTCACGAACTCAACTCAGAGCGTGTCTAAACGTTATGTCCGGAAATGTGTTTGTGTCCAAATATTTATCGCATTTCATTTCAGCTTCAGAATCAGAAAGTAAACATTGATATTTGATATTGAATTTGTTCTATTGACATCATCGTGTTATTGTTTCATTGCCATTTTAATTTAGTGTGATGTTTCGGTTTGCAAATACTCGTACATGTTTTTGTTTTCGACTACTTTATTCTCATTAGTAGACTGACAAGCGATCGTTTAAATTCTTTCAAGCAATACGGATAAATATAATAATAAAAAGAACACTTCTTATATTGTAATTTAATTACGTAGTATAGTACATAGATTAACATTATTGGTTATACATACGCCATTAACATAGCCAATTAATTGATAAAATTTCCACGGGATAAACGTTCAACGTTGCTAAGACTACAAGCCGCAGTTTGATAAATGGTCAATCAGTTCTTCAATGAGAATCGATTGGAGTTGATTGTTTAATAAAACTGAATATAATGCGGGCATTACCACGATAAATTATAAAAGATTGTTATTACAACCAGTTGTTATTGTTACAAGCAATTTGAACTTTAAAATTAGAATATTATTGCAAATAAAAGATTCATCTAACCGCAGCCAGCTGCCTTCATTATTTTATGAACAAAACTAAGTTAATTAACTGAAAAATTTTCGTGTTATGAAGGGCTATTAGTTAGGTAGCTTAGCTTGTCCGGAATGAAGTTATTTAATTAAACTCTGGTATGTACAAAAGGGATTCAAATGCGGTCAAGTTATGTCATATTGTAATTGTTTTTTTTTAGTATTTTGACATAGTCATCTAAGTATATTCTAGAACTCATTGTGCTCGGAACTTGGAAAGGTGTAAGGGATTTTTTTAATTAAGGCTTTCTGACTGTTTTAAAAGGGAAATTGTTTATTTAATGCGAAGTAATTTTATCGGACCTAGCGATTACTGTTTCCAAAAACATGTTCTTGTTTAACAACAAGCCGAGAATTATGGCAAAAATATAGAGACCGTGAAATTCGGGTAGCTTTTTCCCTGGAACATTACGAGTATGCCTAGAAAATACTAATTAGACATTTTGTTTTCAGGTGGAATGCTATTAATTCTTGCTGCGTTGCGAGCGGCGGTACCATTTTCTCCTTACGCTACACACGGTCCACACTCGCCCAGAGCAGGGAGTTCGTTACTCAGTCAACACGATTCTCCATTACCAGACGTCTTCTATAACGCTGGGAATACAACCGAAGACAGGTTTGTACTATAACTCCCCTAAGTAATATAGCCAATAGTTAAAGTCCGATCCGAGTAGCGCATTCCTTTAAGATGAAATGGCCAACCTGTTGAAGATTAATCTGCCTTAATTTGGAAGGTCTAACGGCCTACGATTTAACTAAACATTCAGCTAAGTTTGAGATTATTAATTTGTTTGGGCGTTTCAGTTTATTTCGAGTAATATTTACTTCCAAAAGTTGTTTTAATGTATGAGGGGTTCAGTAATATTTCCAAGTTTCAACATATTGAATAAGTAAGTATTACTTAAACGAAATTGGTGCAGTCATTCAGAAGAAATGCGCGCACATTATCTATACTAATAATAAAACAGTAGAACCACCGTGTCTGTACATTAAATAAATTTACCTAAAACTGATAGGGGGGGATAAAAGAAGGTCAAAGGAACACAAAAAAAACAATTTTCCTGTCTGTCTGTCTGTTCGCGATAATCTCAGAAAGTACTGAACGGATTTTCATGGCGTTTCCACATATGGATTAAACTTAATTTGGCGCAATATAAGGGCTTTGTTTCATCTCATTTGGATAACGAGAAGAAAAGTTATCAATAAAAATCTATTTTGTTGTTTTGAATTTAATAAACAATACTCCGCCCACGACATCGCTTGGGTAATATCCGTTTATATCGCGCAACTTACCACCTTAGTTAGTTCTAAGTTATTGAGATGTTCTTTAAAATTTAGGAGGAATCGTAGTCTTTGTTGTTCTTCGGTCCTCTGATTTCAATCAAAAAATATATTTATCAACACTTCGCTTCCTTTTGACGAAAAAACATTGCTGACAAAAATACTTACTACATTTTGGATTTTGTATAAAAATATTTCATAGATATCAAATCTGACAGAATATAGAATACTTCAAAATCGAATGCTTAAAGGGCATATGCACATAGCGGATTTTCAGGCGTAAAAAAAATAGTATAGACGTAATATTAAAGTGCTGTGTACGTGCGTACTATGTTAAAGAAACATCAACTGAGTGTCTTTCCCTTAATAAAAAAACAATAAGAAAACTGCTGATGGATACATTATTAACATAAATATTTTATTAAATAGTTTAAGTTTAATTAAAATAACTTATTAGCCTTTTAGAAAAATGCATTCAAAATTTTCGCCTCAGCCAGAACTTGAACCCGGAACCATGCTGAACCGTAGCACTGCTCTATCCAATTGAGCTACCGAGGAGATTAGATTGTAATATACTAAAGTTCTCAAAATGGTGCATCAGACATCAAAAAAATATCTACAGCACCGTCAAGGTATTAATTCAATAAACAAAATAGTTTTTCGCTACTGCTGCCATAACTACGCAATTCTGCTAATGTCAAAGTAGGTAATCGTAAAACAACACGATGGAGATTGGTCATTAATTTTTTTTATCGAGTATAATCCGTCACGGTATCTACGTGAGAGTGAAAAATAGGCAGTGTGCAAAGGTCCTAAAATTTATGATATTCTTTACACAAAGTTTGGCAGTATTGAGTTTTAAATATATAGGTGCATTCAACCTTCTTTTTGTTAAATCAAGCAAAAATTGTGATATCCATCTATAAATACTTTAGGACAAAAAATAAATGCTTTTAAATTATTGTTCACTGTATTTGTGTGCTTGCATCATGTACAAAACTTTGTTAGGTATATGATAGTTCATATTCAAAGAATTTCTCTATAAACTATGTACATTGATGGTTTTACCTTCTGGGGCTAACATAAATCTATACTAATAATAAAACAGTAAAACCACCGTGTCTGTACATTAAATAAATTTACCTAAAACTGATAGGGGGGATAAAAGAAAGTCAAAGGAACACAAAAAAACAATTTTCGACTTTCTTTCCTGTCTGTCTGTCTTTCTGTCTGTCTGTCTGTCTGTTCGCGATAATCTCAGAAAGTACTGAACGGATTTTTATGGCGTTTCCACATATGGATTAAGCTTAATTTGGCGCAATATATAGGCTTTGTTTCATCTCATTTGGATAACGAAAAGAAAAGTTATCAATAAAAATCTATTTTGTTGTTTTGAATATAATAAACAATACTCCGCCCACGACATCGCTTGGGTAATATCCGTTTATATCGCGCAACTTACCACCTTAGTTAGTTCTAAGTTATTGAGATATTCTTTAAAATTTAGGAGGAATCGTAGTCTTTGTTGTTCTTCGGTCCTCTGATTTCAATCAAAAAATATATTTATCAACACTTCGCTTCCTTTTGACGAGAAAACATTGCTGACAAAAATACTACATTTTGGATTTTGTATAATAATATTTCATAGATATCAAATTTGACAGAATGTAGAATACTTCAATATCGAATGCTTAAAGGGCATATGCACATAGTGGATTTTCAGGCGTAAAAAAAATAGTATAGACGTAATATTAAAGTGCTGTGTACGTGCGTACTATGTTAAAGAAACATCAACCGAGTGTCTTTCCCATAATAAAATACAATAAGAAAACTGCTGATGGATACATTATTAACATAAATATTTTATTAAATAGTTCTTTTTTTTTCCTAAAGTTTAATTAAAATAACTTATTAGCCTTTTAGAAAAATGCATTCAAAATTTTCGCCTCAGCCAGAACTTGAACCCGGAACCAGGCTGAACCGTAGCACTGCTCTATCCAATTGAGCTACCAAGGAGATTAGATCGTAATATACTAAAGTTCTCAAAATGGTGCATCAGACATCAAAAAAATATCTACAGCACCGTCAAGGTATTAATTCAATAAACAAAATAGTTTTTCGCTACTGCTGCCGTAACTACGCAATTCTGCTAATGTCAAAGTAGGTAATCGTAAAACAACACGATAGAGATTGGTCATTAATTTTTTTTATCGAGTATAATCCGTCACGGTATCTACGTGAGAGTGAAAAATAGGCAGTGTGCAAAGGTCCTAAAATTTATGATATTCTTTACATAAAGGTTGGCAGTATTGAGTTTTAAATATATAGGTGCATTCAACCTTCTTTTTGTTTTAAATCAAGCAAAAATTGTGATATCCATCTATAAATACTTTAGGACAAAAAATAAATGCTTTTAAATTATTGTTCACTGTCTTTGTGTGCTTGCATCATGTACAAAACTTTGTTATATGATAGTTCATATTCAAAGAATTTCTTTATAAACTACATTGATGGTTTTGCCTTCTGGGGCTAACATAAATACTTAAATAAATTACTGACCCGTGGGCAGGCCACATATAGTTGGCCATGCTAAAAACAATTAGACCTTAGGTCGACACCAGCGGCCTTTAGTGTCTGAACCTGGGATTTATTTATCGTCATAGCAAAGCACGCCACGACTGGGAATTGGGTGCGCTTGAATTGGAATGGAAAATTGTTAGGGATGAGTGGTATTCTTGGTATCAAGACGGTTTCTTCGACACCTCAACCTCAACCTTTAATCGAGAACCATTGCACAGTTTAGGACTTAAATTACGAATAAGAATTATAGAAACACCTTGCCTTGAAATGGAGAAATGAGTCTGCTGGATTTTGTTGTTCTGGTGGAAAAGTGAACTTATCCCTATTTGAAGATCCACCGGAACCTTTAAAATCATCACTATTAGGAGAATATACACTTTCTAATCATTTTTAGATAATATTCGCGCTTTTAACAGTGCATTTCAAATGACTTCTTTTGGGGCTCAACAAATACCCGAAGGCCCGTTTATGCCTACATTTAAAATTCAAGGCCAAGTATCACTTAATAGGATCATTGTTGCCAGAACGCGAACGAAGTCGCGGGCACAGCTAGTACTTAAATAAATTACTGACCCGTGGGCAGGCCACATATAGTTGGCCATGCTAAAAACAATTAGACCTTAGGTCGACACCAGCGGCCTTTAGTGTCTGACCCTGGGATTTATTTATCGTCATAGCAAAACACGCCACGACTGAGAATTGGGTGCGCTTGAATTGGAATGGAAAATTGTTAGGGATGAGGTTCTTGGTATCAAGACGGTTTCTTCGACACCACAACCGGTTAAAATTTCTGCTTCAATTATGTTACGTTGTAGATTTATGACCTTTAATCGAGAACCATTGCACAGTTTAGGACTTAAATTACGAATAAGAATTATAGAAACACCTTGCCTTGAAATGGAGAAATGAGTCTGCTGGATTTTGTTGTTCTGGTGGAAAAGTGAACTTATCCCTATTTGAGGCTCCACCGGAACCTTTCAAATCATTACTATTAGGAGAATATACACTTTCTAATCATTTTTAGATAATATTCGCGCTTTTAACAGTGCATTTCAAATGACTTCTTTTGGGGCTCAACAAATACCCGAAGGCCCGTTTATGCCTACATTTAAAATTCAAGGCCAAGTATCACTTAACAGGATCATTGTTGCCAGAACGCGAACGAAGTCGCGGGCACAGCTAGTTGACAATAATTTGGCAAATATTAGCAATTGATTTTTATATATTTAGAGTGTATTACACATGTCTATTTGTCTATATAGACATAACATAACCAAATATTAAATACTTACGAGTATTTACTAGACTTATATAAACATTGAACTTACATAATGTGTATTTACTATTTCTGTATTAAGAAAAGTTAAGATCACTACAACATAAAGATAAAAATCTGCAGACACATTTAAATGGCAATAAGGTTTTAAAATAAACAAAAAAAAAATACAAAGAACAAGAGTCCATTATAAAAATCATGCTGTGTTTTGAAGAGGAACTAGATTATACCCACAAAACAGCTAAAATAAAATTATGTGGAAATAGGTACTGTACTATATTTTATTTTTGATATTAAAATATAAAAATCAAACATTAAACAGGCGGGCTGTTTAAATAAAACTAAAAAAACCAATTCGCTAGTTACCTACTTCAATATTTTAACGCTACTAATAGCGTTAAAATATTGAAGTAGGTACTTAAACATACTTAATTAACGTTATTACGGTTGAAACACAGAGTTTACGGATCAGCAATTGTAACAGTTTTGAAATATTGCATACTTACTATTACTAGGTAAATAAACCTTTATAAGTATCTACCTTTATGATATAAGTATTCATAATTACATGATAGAATAAACATTAATGTATAGGAATTATCCATATCGAGTCATGATACATTTTTCAATGAAAATCTTCCCACTTTAGAAATAAGAGCCAGTTTTCCGTAAACAAAAATATAAGTCTATGTAATATGTAAGTATCTATCTATTTACAGTTTGGGTCCCTTGTGTTGTGCGTGCTGCAATAACTTATTGTTATTTGACACTAGCGGTCCGCCCCGGCTTCGCACGGGTCCAATTTTCCCGTTGATTTTCCAGATTTTTTTTACATAAGAACCTTCTCCTGACAATAACAAACACAACAAAAAAAGAATTGGCCAAATTTATCCAGGCGTTGTTGAGTTATGCGCTTACCAACACATTTTGCGATTCATTTTTATATTATAGATTACTTGGTATGCAGCGTAGTTACGAAGCATATTCTAGTTCATAATGTAGAACGAAAAATATTGCAAATATTTGATATCGTGTATCCAATATGCATAGGTTTGGTTGAAATTTGAAAATTTCTAATTAATTAAATCATGCGAATATTAGGTATAAGAAGTCTCAATAATATATGAAAATGTCAGACATAAAACAACAGTATGTCTGTTGTGTTTTATCTGTATGGAGACTAGAGGCTAGAGAGAGACTCACTTCAAGATCTAGAACACTATCAAGGAACAAGCGCATTGATTGATATTACGGCCTATCATTAACCTTTCTCTTGAATTACTCTATCTATTGATGAATCCATTACGCAGTTTAAAAGATAGGAACAGATAGCAAAAAGCGACTTTATTTTATATTATTCAAAGGCTCGGACCATCAAATTCATTCCAAGGGCCAACTAGAATAAAACACAGCTAATAGTTGATATAATAATGGTTTTTAATTTAATTATTATTCTTTTTCAGATGCGAAGAAATGAAAGTCCTTGATATAAAATCAACAGAGAGGTCTCGGCCCGTGACACCAAATCCATTACTGGAACTATGATTCAATATAACACTACACAACACAAGACAATGGTGCAAAAGTGTAGATTACCCACTAAGTAATATTTAATTAGTTAATAATTTATTGAAAACACATTGTTTTATTAATTTTTGTACGGAAAAACTGTGATAGATTAGATTGTAGAGAATTGCACAACGAACTACTTAAGTATCTACTTATTGTAATAGTAAATATTGATGAAGTTTCGTAATAAATGATTGATTACAAACACGTGGCGTAATTAGTTCAAACTTGTTTCTGACTTAGTACTGCGTAGTATGAATACGCGGCCTTCATGATCTGAAAACAATGAAAAAATAAATTTATAGTTAAAACTATGTAAGTATAATTATTTTAAATTGTCGTTTTTATTGAGACTAATAATATTTAATTTATTGTTAGCGTCATGAATTACAATTTGTGCAAAAAATACGTATTTTTTGGCTCGTTTTTGGAGAGACACAAAGAGCGGAGGCGACGAATGTTGTTTCTACGCAGAATTATGAGACCATCCTGTTTAAAACTTTAATGAGAACCATATTTTATGGCGTTCCACAAGGATCCCATTTAGGACCCATATTGTTCTCCATTTTTATAAATGACATAACTCTAGTGATTGGTAACTGTAAAGCTCTACTGTTTGCCGATGACTTAAAGTTTTATAAGACCATAAACTCATCAAGTGACATCGACTCAATCCAGTGTGATCTAGACAAAGTGAGAGATTGGTGTGACCGAAATATGATGGAGCTAAATTTAAAAAAATGTTACCACATGAGATTTTCTAGGAAAAAAAGACCCTTGCATGCTAGATACTGCATTAATGGCTCACAATTAGAGGTTGTCGATACCATGAAAGATCTTGGTATTACTATGGATAAGGAGCTGAGATTTAATGTACATATTGATTTAACAGTTACAAAAGCTGCTAAATTGCTCGGCTTTATAAAAAGAAATACAATAGGCTTTCACGACCCGCTCCACAGTGTTTCGCTTAGTATAAGCCAGCGGGACAAAATCAAAGTCCTAATTTCCAGGAACTTGTGTTAACAACTTGTAAACAACCCCCCCCAGGTACCGAAAACACACAATAGATTACGCTAATCACCTAATTAAGGTACTTAATTAGGGGTTGAAGGTAAGTGAAAAGGAAAGTTGTTTTGCATTTGCAATTCAGTTGCATTTTACGCATACTTGTGATTACATCTCTCAAAATTATTTACGAAGTGAATCTAGTTTTTTAATATGGAACATTCTGTAGAAGGTGTGTACTCTTATTTTACGTATTTTTTTTATTATAAAAAACCTTAAATTATTTGTATAATATGAGGTTCAATGTATGCAGAGAAATTTTGTAGATTTCTTTATATTTTTGAAATTTAAAAGGATGTAACTTTTTTTATCCCTGTGTATCCAGCTTAATTTTGAAGTATGTTGTAAATACAACATTTGTGTATAGTTTCATGCATATTTTAGATCCCGAAAAGGCCCGTGAGTAATTTTATTGTCTTTTTCCAGACCAAGTCGTCACTATGACGAAACTTGAATTTTTCGAAGAATGGGTGAAACACGAAAAGAACGAGAGAAATACTCGTATTTTTGACGCCTTATGCCAAAAACATTGTTTGCAAGATGTTCCTGATGAAATTTTAAGAAAACTGAAGATGAAAATTGCCAGCCTTTCATCAAAATTACAAGAAAAATGGATTTCATCAAAATCTAATAAAGAAATGTTTTTGATTAAACATAAAGACTGGTTGGAGGGATGTGGAATAGAAGTTACGGTGTCTATAAGCCAGCCATCAACTTCGTCAGGAACTTCAACTGCAGGACGTCCCAAGAAGTCCTTTGGTGATTCGTCTTTAAAGACAAAGAGACGAAGAGTTGAAGATCTCTTGGCAACTAGAAGTGCGAATGAGCTAATTGTAGCTGCAGAATTAGCCACTCGGAAGGAAGGGCATCGCAGTATGGCTAAACAAATAAAAGTAGTGGGTGATTCTCCAAAAACGAAGAAGTGTTGTGGTCAAGGTAGGCAGTTAACTCCGGACGAAGCGTTAGCTTATTATGTAGACTCTAAGTTAACTACGCACGCATACAAACAAACAAGAAAGTGGTCATTGAAGGCAGGACATCCAGTGTATCCATCATTCTACAGTTTAGGTAAGTCAAAAGCTTCTTGTTGCCCTTCCGATGAACACATTTCTGTGACTGAAACTCGAGCTGAAATTAAACTTCAGGCGATTTTAAATAAAACGACTGAACGATTAATTGAAGCTCAGTCTGAGGTTATCAGAAGTGTGTTACCTCGTTCATCTTATACTTTGATAAGTAAATGGGGTTGTGATGGGAGTTCAGGGCACAGTACATATAAACAGAGATTTGAAGACAAAACCGCTAATGACGAATTTCTTTTCGTTTACTCATTTGTCCCTTTGAGATTGATGGAAAACGACATAGTTATTTGGCAGAATCCGCGTCCATCCTCTCCCATTTATTGTCGTCCTATCAAGTTCATCTTTGCTAAGGAGACAACTGAGCTTACAAAAGAAGAAACTAATAAAATTTTAGAGCAAATAAATGCTTGCTCCAACTATTTGTAGCGTAGATGGAACTCAAATCTCTGTAAAACACGATTTATTGTTGACGATGACCGACGGAAAAGTATGTAACGCATTAACGAACACGCGGTCAACACAAAAGTGTTATATTTGCGGTGCCACTCCGTCTACGATGAACGAGGAGTCAGGGAGGTATACTAGCAACGAAGAACTTTATGGATTTGGTTTATCTACTTTGCATGCCTGGATCCGGACTTTTGAGTGTATGCTTCACATTAGTTATCGTTTAGATATAAAAAAGTGGCAAGTCAGAGGTGACAACGATAAAGCTGCTATGAAGCAACGCTCACAGGAGATCCAAAAATCTTTTAAAGATCGTATGGGTCTCATAGTAGATAAACCAAAACCTGGCTATGGCAATACGAATGATGGAAACACTGCGCGAAGATTTTTTTCCAATGCTGAACTGAGCAGCGAAATTACAGGGTTGGATGTAACTCTTATTCGGAGATTTCATATAGTTTTAAGGACTCTGTCATCGGGATATGACATAAATTTTGTGGAATTCGAAAAGTTTTGCGCTGATACGAGAAAATTATATCTTGATCTTTACTCGTGGTATTCCATGCCCGTTACAGTGCATAAGATACTTGTGCACAGTGCGGAAGTGATAAAATCTTGTCTTCTTCCAATTGGGCAGCTTTCTGAAGAAGCCCAAGAGGCAAGGAATAAAGATTGTCGTCGATTCCGTGAGCGAAACACGAGAAAACGGTCTCGAGTTGCCACGAATAAAGATCTTTTGAGAATGCTTTTGATTACATCTGATCCTGTAATTAACACTTATAGAGAGTTGCCGCGTAAAAAGATCACTGCTTTGCCAGCGGAGGTTCTGCAGTTGATTGTCCCACCTTCATTACCATCTCAATCATCATCAGTTCGCGAAATTGAGGAGGACGATTACTTGTTGTCAGACTCTTCTGCTTGGGAGAGTGATGACGACGAATCATCTGGTGATGAAAATTAATTTTAATGTTTTTGTTTGTCTATTTTTCTCATATATTGTACCTCGTATTTATAGTTATTATTAATTTATTTAATGTTAGAATACATTGTAAATAATTGTATTAATTTAGTTTATTTATTTGTATTGTTGATTGATTTCATTGTATATACACTTTTAGAAATAGAAATTGTTTATAAATGAATGTCATTTGCGAATATATATTTCATTTCACGTATAGTATGTTTTCTTTAAAAAAATCTGGGGCCCATAGCTACCATTTATACGTGGTAGCTACCCTTTATACCTGTAAAGGGAAGCTTCCAGGTATAAATAGTATCTTTCATTTGTAACTGTTAAAACTTGGATTTAGGTACGATTACTTGGACAGTTACCTAGGCAAACGTAGATCATTCATTACAGTAACAAAGGTAGATATACAGGTATCTTTTTATGCCCTATAAAGGATACTTATATCTAACTAAGCTACGGGTTTTATACCTACAGGTAGGGAGAAAGGATTTTTTCTTTACATAATATACCTAGTAAACATAAAAAAACTATGCATGTCACAATTTTTCTTATTGTACAGGATATTATACTTAGAAAAGACCTATACAACTATTATAAGTCATAAAATAATTTTGTCCCGCCAGCTTGTACTAGGCGGAATACTGTGCGCTCACTAGAATTGTGTTATTCAACTGTCTTGTGCGTAGTCAGCTAGAATATGGATCTGTAATATGGAACCCTCATTACTCTTCACATTCTCAACGCATTGAAGGCATTCAGCGTGCATTTACACGGCACCTAGCATTTGTATCCCCTTGCATTTCACATAGAATAAGCTACAATCAACGCCTAGCATATTTTAATATAATGAACCTGCGTGATCGTCGTAAAGTCCATGATATTATGCACCTTTATAAACTTGTAAACAACCACACTACATCTAACGGCTTCGACTGTGTTTTGGCTATTAATGTTCCCCGCACTTTTCCTCGTAAACCCCTAACCAAGATCTTCCACACTCCCACAGTACGTACTAACATCGGCTTGAACTCTCCAATGATCAGAATATGCAATGAATATAACGCAATTAATGGCGAACCTAACTGCAACGCGGACATATTTTCTGATTCTCTACCCAAATTTAAGCATAAAATAATCAACTATTTAAAAACAAAAAATAACTAAGTATAGCACTTTGTAATAATAATAATCCTTTTTTAATTATGTTATAATTTTTAATTTTTACTAAATTCTTTTTATTGTATCCAAATTTTTGTGAATGTTGTACTCGTCTATAATTGGTATGCATATCAGAACAAATTTTGTAATATTTTTATGTTAATGTGTAATATGTAATACTGTTGACGTGTCATTTGTATAAATAAAAAAATAAATAAATAAAATATTACGGCTACCCCCCACTTAAAACGGCGCCAGACGTTACTTAGCAATAGAAATAGTAAGCAATCTCCGCGCTTTACTTAAACATAATGTAATACATAATGTATTTCAAATTCCTACATAATGACATCGAGTCAGCGTGTAAGAACAAGCCTTATTACCCTCCGAGTGCAAGTGAAGAGAAGGGTGGTGCTACAATGGCGGGATTGTGTAGCTAGCTACGATATAAATAAATGTTTAACTGAAATAAATCCCTAGTTGATCTGAGATAAACTTATGTTTGAAAGATAAGTTACATTTGTATATATGGATGAATGTTTGTAACTCTTACGTAAAACCTACTCCACTGAACCCATGTGTTTTTAATTTGGTCAAAATGTTATGTTTCTTAAAATATCCATATTACAAAGGATACCTTTTATCCAAAAAATACTACGAGATTTGGATGTACACGGGTTAACGAATTATATGTAGGTGTGTATGTATGTATGTGACAAGATAAATTTTATGTAAGTAAGTGAGATTCGAAGCCATCTTGTACCAAAGCGATTTTTATGCAAAGAACCAACCCAATTGAATTATGTGAGTTAGACATCCTTCCGAACATTTTGTAAGTTAAAACATTTCCCAAATGTTTTGAATGAATGATAGATTTCCATGTTTTATCTATGCAGTAAAAGTCGGAACATTGGATTTTCTGGAAAATTATTTCGCAAAATGGGAGTCTCGGAAAGTGAACAGCGTCCTTTTTCTACTACTTATCTGGACCGTATTGTACTACTTTACATGTGGTGAGGTAAATAAAGAGATGTATCTTTGATGGGGCCTATAAATAATAAGGTTGTAAGTTATATTATTATGTTTAAGTACTAACAGGAATCTCACACAATTACATAAGCTTACCCACGGTTTATTCAAGTCCTATAAAAGTTACTAGCGTACAAGCCTACGTAATTTATAAAAGTAAGTACATGTAAATCACCCTTTCAACTCGTTTTAAACCCAAAACAAACGTATACAAATAAAACCATATGAAGACGTATAAGATAATTCCAAATGTAAATAAACCTCGGTAAATCCTCAACATTATCATTGCTATTCAGATGTGTTGAGACACGTCCCGTCCCGAAGCAATTTCGATAAGTAAGCACACTTTGTAATGAAAAAGTACCTTCAACAATGTTGGCAGACTGACAAAATGCATTTAATTATCATATTAGCTAACAAGTGAACACTTAGCGAGATTAATTACTAAGTATCTAGATGATTTCAATTTTGAGTTGAAGTTGAAATGGTATTGTAATCTGGTCTTTGGAGAAGCATGGGAAAAGCTTCTTTAAGTGTTAGGTATCTTTAGGCTGAATTTTCCATCGTCAGATAACTTTTCATTAAAATTGCTCAAATAAAGTTATCTGGCGATGGAAAAAACACCCTTTAGTATATTTTGTAGAACTTAAAATAGATATTAGGAAAGCGTATGCAGGGTCAGCTGCAGAAACGTTGGTGCGTCAATTACTGCGGGTTTGATGATGATGGTGGAATACAGAATAAAGGAACAAACGAAGACAAAAATGAAAAACATTGAATTTAGAAATGTTGTAAAATGTTCGTTTTCGTAAGCAATATTAACAATAATATCCCTTCAACATGTTACATTTAAAGGTAAGTTAAGACGCGTATACCTTCTCATATTACCAATTTGTTTTTCTTTGCGAGAACATTTTAATATTTCAAGGAAATTACACGAGTTTGTAAGGAGATTTACTGAACATACGCACACGGATACTACCTATTCAGAACCATCCATCTTGCAGAAGAGAATCTTTGTATAAATATTAAATGAATTGAAATCGTAATCCCTATTGGCGATAAACGCGTGTATTTTCACAATATATTTTAAATCTGAACATTATAAAGCGGTAGAATTGAACACGCCAATACCAGGAAATATTTACTAAACCGATTAATATATACAGACTTTCCTATGTATAACATTATTTGCATGGATCCCAATCCCATGGGAATTTAGAGATAAAAGTTATCCTATGTGTTATTCCTAGTAATAAAAAACATCTGTACCAAATTTAATCTTAATCGATACAGTAGTTTTTGCATGAAAGAGTAACAAACATCCGAACTCACAAACATACAAACTTTCGCATTGATAATATTAGTAGGATTTTATCTACAAAAACTACCCAAACGAATTTTCTTCATGTAAACTTACTCTCAGAAAGCAGTCATTATCCATATGAGCGAATCCCGCCGCTGTGAGCCTCAGAGGCCGTTGGGCTCTCATCATGGTCATCATCAGCATGGGACGGAGACGCGCCGGCATGCGTTCCCATTTGCATTGCATTACCGCTTCCGATATACGGGCGGCCTGGAAAGGCATTAAAAAGTAAGGAGATATTTGATCATACACTATTGTTTTCAGGAGTAAAAAAGGAAAAGTAGGTAAGTATAAGAATAGTTTATAATTAAGAGATATTTCTTCATTTACAATGATTTTCAGCAGTGAAAATAATCACTTAAACCTAATTATTATGATTAAGTATATCAAAATTATATGATTTAAGCTCATTAAAATCTAAATAAAATGTTATAGTTATTCTCATAAAAAAGGTTCAAAATTATAATATTGTAATTTTGAGTTAGGAATACTAATTTGGGATGAGTAAAGAATTAGGATGGGACGTCGTAGGATGAATAAGGAATAACTATTATGTTAAAATTTTTAAAGTACTAGGATCGTTCGTTCTTCACATAAAGTATTGTTAAAAAGACGTTTATACCATTTATAAGATAACTAGCGGCGCCCCGCGGTTTCACCCGCGTAGTTCCCGTTCGCGTAGGAATATGGGGATAAAATTATGCTAAAAACCCTTCCCACTGAATCATTCTATCTATTAAAACAAACCGCATCAAAATCCGTTGCGTAGTTTTAATGATCTAAGCATACAAAGGGATATATGGACAGAGAAGGCGACTTTGTTTTATACTATGTAGTGATTGACAGGTCAGAAGAGTTTCCCTTATTCATCACACATGTGAAACCCTTAACGTCAATACTTCGTAAGTGGACACGCTTCAGCGGAAACTTAAAACACGAGTCATGATGGTCCCATGTTAAGTTCTCGAAAAAATAAATTGGGTCACGGTAATGAGATCCTCAATGACATAGCTACGTGGCATCACTAAAAGGGTGTCTGATCAATCGTTATCATCACAGCTTATTCATGGTTTCAATACTTGTAATGAATCAATGTTTTACGTATGTAGGGACATACTGCTATTTATTCTATGACTAAAATGTAGTGAATAAAAACCGGTACCAATTGTAAGTTTTTGTGATTATATAAATCGTTTTTGTCATAAAAATACTGTTTTGAATAACAGAATAATATATTGCGTAGATTTTTTCTATAATGGTTCATTGTTTTGGTAATCTTGAACTTAATTAGTAAAATTTTTTTGTTAAGTATCAAGATGTTACTTCAAAACATACTGTTTTGAAGTAGAGATGTGAGTAGAAATTAACGAAGTTGCTGAAACGTGAAGTTTCTGCGGGATACTATAATACCTACCATGGATTCACAACAACTAGGTGCCTTGCCTATTTATATAAGTACATACTATCATTTGTTATGTCCCTAACACGGCTCGGATTGGAGATCACCAGCATGCAATGGGCAAGCGTGGTAATAACGCCAACAGTTGACTAAAAAAAAAATTATTTGCCCGTCTTATAGATTTCCAAAAAATATTGGACACGTATTTTTTTAATTTTCATGTAAACAAATAATTAAGACGATACAGTGCGTCGAAAACTCTTGCAACGTCACAGATTGCTGCGATTTAAAGCAACAGTTGACGTCACAAGCCCCCACTTTATAACTAAGTCAGTTTCATTAATTTGATGAAACAAAAAAATACGTGTCTAATATTTATTCGAAATCTATCTGACGGACTAATTGTAATTTCTTTTTGTTTACCCAGGAAACTACCCTATTCCTCCACATTACCCTTATCAGTAAGAGTCAGTAAGAGAGAGGCCTTTTTCATACAAAGGAATCTTCCAGGCTGATATTTATTTACGTCACACTTACATAAGGTTTCTAACCAAATTAATGAATCGGCACCACGATGGCTTCAAGAGTAAGCTTGTTGATTACCTAATATAGGCTTTACCTAACTAAATATGTCTACCTGTTTGTTATTCTGAGAACTAAACATCATTTACATTCCACGAATATTTTAGTAGTCTTGTGACTGTCAAATGTTTTTAGAGTTGATATTCTTCAGAGAATCATCTCGAGAGTTCAAAATATAAATATGTAAGTATCTAGGAAATTTAGTCTTTATAAAGAAATTAAAATTAACTTTAGATAGGTACTTTATAAATTGATTCTGGTAAGTAGTAATAAAACAAAGCTTTCGAATACCGCCTCGATTCGATAGTCTAATATGGCATTGCCATTTTTTAAACATATCGCAGGTTCGAATTTACTATCACACATTAGATACCTACGTTTATTCCTCCTCATTGTCCGTGTCCATGTACATGTTGATATTATCAGCAGTGACAAAAAGAGCGCCCTGTCTGAAGAGGATTCTTATAAACAGTTTCGTTGCACGTTAAAATTAAGTTTAAATAACTTTTAGGATATATGTAGTAAGCAATCGTAATGTGTAACGCTGATAAAAATGAAGGAGGAAAACTTGCAACGTCACCCCCATGGATTTAGAAATAAAAGTACGACAATTTTACATGACAAGAATTGGGATTACCTACGAAATGCAAAGTTACTACGTGCTTGGATCTTTGACTATTATATAAAAGTGAAAATAGTACAAAACTTACTTGCAAGGTAAGTTCGTTTCCTGTGAAACACTGAATAGCGAGTTGTGTTATCATGGCAAAGAAGAATGCCAATGACGTTATCAAACGAACAGATTTCAAGCTTGATGCGTCTTGCTGGAAGAAAAATAGGATTAAGATTCAAATTCAATTCAAATTCTTTATTGCATTCACATATTATGTAGTAAAACAAAATAACATGGACCATGTGAATAGGGCGCAGCAATTAAGGGAGAGGAGGAGGTTCAATAGTAAGTCTTAACTAAGTAGGTATAATACTGTAACTTAAAATTATAATAAAATCTGAATTTGAACAAAACAGAAATAAATGCAACAAAATTTTGATGATAAGAAAAGAAAAACCTAATACGAGAATGTTTATCTTGTTCAACTATTGCGGTGATTTCGAGAGATTAGCAGGGATTCAGTGCCGTGTGTTAATTGCCCTACAAAATAATTCACTACTATTTGTACAAAATCGAATTATCTTTTGTTCGCCTCAAATAGGACTTAATCAATTTGAATAATGTATCTTGTTTTCTTTCATTCCTACGCAGGAGTAGTTTATACGGTGATGAATTTTAAAGGTACTTTGCGATACAGTGAGTTCTTATAGACTGATGTTTTACTTTCACAAAACTAAATTAATAAAGGAAATCTATTTCTACGTGTCCAAAAAAATAAATAAGATTTGACCATTTAAATAATTTACGCAAGAACTACGTTTATTATACGAATAAACATGAAAGACATGGTAAGACTAAGGAGGAATTTTATGTTTGGCAAACGAGCGTGGTTTTTATATATGCATATTATAAGTCTTCAGCTTTCAAACGGCATTACTGCCCATCTCATGAAATGACTTCTTAGCGGGATGAATGGGGTGGCATCATTTACATGCGAGTTGAATATATGCCTTTTTTATCATACCATATTCTTCATACAGCCTACCCAGCCTACATAATGTTTTTAAAAGTAGGACATTTTGTTTTCTTGGCTTAGCGCTCGCCGTTTCATGTGCCAATATTGATATTGAAACAAGAAAACTATAGTTCATTCATTTGGCGGTGAGACAAAATGTAAACAAACCATGAAAAAGGTTATTTTGTATGTCATGTTTTATCAATAATACATAGACTACTCCCTACTGACTACTTGATATTTAATTAATCTTTGAATTATAGAATATATAACATACTAGCTTTAGCCCTCAACTTCGTTCGCGTGTAATAGTTATTTTAACACGCGACTTCATTTATGTAGAAGGTGAAAAAATAGTTATTCTGTGCCGCCGTGCACTAGCCAGGTCGCCTTGTGGTAGTAACTATTTAGTAATCTGTGGCCTTGATCATAATTTTGCTGTAATGTTATTTTAAAACTAAGATATCTTCTAAGATACTTATTGAAATCAAATCATGTAAAGGCAAATGTCTTTTAGATTAAATACTTTTGCAATGTAAGCGCAAAAAATGTGTTTTTTACCACATCACATTAGAAACCCCTAGATTTATCGGTGTTTCTCTACAATATCATGCATGTATTATACATATAAACTTTCCTCTGGTATCACTCTATTAAAAAAACCGCTTCAAAATCCGTTGCGTAGTTTTAAAGATTTAAGCATACATAGGGACGGACAGACAGCGACAGCGACTTTGTTTTATAAGTACTATTTAGTAACCATAGATGAAAGATTGGTTAGATACCGCGATACCTGATGAGATACATATATTATTAATAGTTACTCGCATGTTCACACTGCCAGCGAGTAACTATTATGATCACGGATGAACAGTTCAGTTCATCCGTGATCATGGCGCTTGCAACAGCGTAGAAATATTGGAAACTCGAAATCACTACCTTTGAGCAATTGGTAGGGAATAAGACACTCTGGCCATAAAATACCTGGAAATTTAATGAAATACCTATAATGCGTCTCGGAGATTTTTTGTCGAAGCATATATAACAGCCTGAATCAAATGATTGACATACGTTACGCGCGTTTTTTAAAATATGCAAAATTAAATGTATTTTTTATAATCTAACTGAGATATTTTTTAAATTTTTTTGCTTAAGAACATTCTACAGAGTCTTAGAAAACTACAAAAGAAAAAGCCAAATCGGTCTAGCCGTTCGCAAGTTATGACATGATAACGGCAAACGGGTTTCATTTTTATATATATAGACTAGCGGCGCCCTGCGGTTTCACCCGCGTAGTTCTCGTTCCCGTAAGAATATGGGGATAAAATATGCTAACGACCTTCCCACTGAATCACTCTATCTATTAAAATAAACCGCATCAAAATCCGTTGCGTAGTTATAAAGATCTAAGCATACATAGGGACATCAGGACATAGGGACATAGAAAGCGACTTTGTTGTATACTGTTTTTGATGATTACACGAAATTTGTTTCTTGAAGTATTATTTTTACACAGTTTCACCACGCAAACTGACATTTTATTACGTATTATGTTCAAAATTCAATAAAACATTAGGAACATACGCCTCACAGACAGCTTGCAGTGTGACTGGCTAGGATACGCCGGGTAAGTATGTACGTGTAGTATTTGTTGCCGCATTTGACTACGTCAGCGATACCTACCGAACACAGCGAAAAAAATTCTTCATCTAAGGTAGTAATAGTAATGACGATGATAGTTGACATTACTAAAACCTAAAAATGCTGTGAATCTCAAACTATGGATACATTTTAATACTACTAAATGAAGGTGAACAGTCATTTTATGTAATGAAAGTAAAATTAATAGTTTTCGTATTTAGCCGGATTGTACCCGTAATTTTTACTCTTGATCAACTCGTTGACGTGAGTGTTTTTTTCCCGATTATATAGTAATGTATATAGTAAATTTTTGATAATTCTTTGTTTAAAGTAATTATTGTATTATGTTTTATATTCAGTTATCGTTAGATTTCTGTTATCTGAACGTTGATTTTGATGAAAATAAGTGAACCTGGTTCAAACAGCGCTTGCACTTTTACTTCGCCGAAGATCCAAACATACACCAAGGCGTTCTACGGAAAAGGAGACTGTTTAATGTTATTAATATATTTAAATACGTAGAAGAGACTTGGCCAAAGATTCGTATCCCTACAAAAATTATATTGTATATAACGACTTCACGAGCCGTTTACCAATTTGTAAGAGAAAAAAAGGAAAATCCATGTTGGAGCTCTTCTTCTTCTGAGGATCACCAATAAATAGTAGTTTATTTATTTTGTAGTAAAACAATTCAGGTGCTTACATGATTTTTTTTTACTTGTACTCAACTCATCCTGTTTATTACATTTTTATTGATTTTTACACTAAACTAAATTACTTATAGACGACTTATCAAAGATGCCTACTTAGTCTTATTTTACTTTCATGTTTATAACTCTAAAAAAACAATATATTTTTCGCCTAAAAGAGCTAAAAGTTTGACAACCAGTATTTCTTTGTTTACATTTTGTCTCACCGCCAAATGAATGCACTATAGCAGTTAACCTTTTTGCTATGTCAGACTGAATTTAATTTTAGATTTCAAGTTTGTACTTGGATTAGTTACAACAATTCTTTATAAAAATTGGGTATGAAAATATTTC
Source organism: Timandra comae (assembly GCA_958496195.1). Classification (NCBI taxonomy): domain Eukaryota; kingdom Metazoa; phylum Arthropoda; class Insecta; order Lepidoptera; family Geometridae; genus Timandra; species Timandra comae. Next base: position 5,673,626 of record OY292360.1, read on the forward strand.
CAAAGCTGGTTATCGGATGCAAAACTAATACGTATATTTTAATCGGTTTAGTAGTTCCTGAGATTAGCCCGTTCAAACAAATGAACTCTACATCTTTATAATTCTAGTGTACGAGTAGATACCTGAGTGAGTAAGCTTCTCCGATGTTGTTTAGGTACAATATACACTAATTTACATAAATAAATATTCCAGAACGGCTCGTTTATAGTTATTAAATTTATTAATTAGTAAAACCAAATTAATAGTAATAGGTAGCAGTGTAGTACTTACAGAAACTTGGACCATTACTACGCATATCGCGGCCATACTTGATAGAAGTTGCGTCATGAAACCGTACGAATAAGTTGTAGCAAATTTCTCCACACACCTGCCGACGATAAATATTAATGTGTAACACGTAAACCATTATAATAAAAAGTTTATTGTAATAAGGAAAGTAGTCAAACAATTGTAAAGCTAAATTCAAATTCAGTATAAACCTAAATTCAACTGTTGGACGTATTGAAAAGAATAAAATTACGTGTGAGTGAGGCTTTCGATCAATTACGTTTCAAATATTTGAAGTTAAAAGCGTAAAAATCTTTATATATTTTTTATAAAACATTAGGTACTACCAACTTACTTACTTAGTTCTTCTTAATTTTTAAATGTTAATGATATTTTACAATCACTACGAATCGAAATTCATACCTTATTTCGTACCAAGAGTACTTTATTTGTAATTCACACTTACTACATTAGATACTACCGAGAAATGTTATCTTAAACCATTTGATACAATTTTACGATAATATTTCCAAAGTATCTAAATATACAGTGAATGGTTCATATCTGTGAATATGAGACCCAGATTATGTTTATCCTAGTGTTGAAAAAAAATCCACCGGGTGACAATATTGGCTCGTAATCCCGGAATATTGCAGTTTGTCTGAATGACAAACTCTCTCTGAACCCCCTTATTGCTTTCGTATCAACACCAAAGCCTTATTTTTGTACGAAATTACCATTTTTACTTGGTATTTAATAAAGATAACGTTAAAGAGTAGTCTTTTTAGGAGATAACTAAATAAATGTCTACATTTTAATAAAGTATTATGTACCTACTTTGGTTGGTTAAGTTTTGTTGAAGTTTTAGCAAAATACGAGGCAATTATTTCACAATTGCGGTCACTTAACATGAACCTAGTTCCCAGAACTATGGGTGTTCAAGCTGGTGCAGTACCAAGTTAATTCACAAAACACTTTATGGTTGTTAAACCGGCGGAACCAACTTGACCGTTTGCCAAAATTACGGCACTTACAAAGAAATATTGTAAAAATATTAAAAGAGAAAATCAGAGTGTCTATAAGCATAAAAAGCTTGTCTTTAATGTCAAAAATAGAAGAAAATTATGTGCTTTTTATGGATTAGTATAAATTATTATTTTCAATCAATTATTTTTATTAGTTTAGGGAATTAATTGTATAAAGCATCTTGTAATAATGGAATATTAAGTTATGTTACATAAAGATTAAATTGTATCCCTACCAGCCAAGTACAGGATTTTTAATAAGACTTTTGTTCTCGGCCTTAAAATATTTTTACGTGCACATTTAATAAACTCCAGTTTTGTTGTATAAGACAAAATACAGTCGGAATATCAGCCATAAAATGTCTACAAAAGTTTGTGTAAGTAGACTCTAGGAGAATTACAAACTTCCATTTGATGCGCTACTTGGTAAGCCGAACTGAAAAAGTGGCCCGTCTAACTACACGCTTACTAAAAGGTTTAGTGGTGTATCTATAAATAAACTTTTTTCTTGCATCAACGTTTACGAATGAGAAAAAGATAAAATAACTTGAGACTTATCGCTAAAAATGTTCAAAACTTCTTATTTTAATAACCATTGGAATGCAATTCCGAGTAGCAAAACAACAGTGATTTAAAACCTGTCTCCTGAATGTTTTTCTCATATATCTACAGGATTGAACAGTATGCACTAACCCGATCAAAAGCTGGTGTTGACGAAAACAATTCACCAAAGTTGTTTGCAATGCTGATTCAATTTGTTTTTCAGTGTAAAGTGTACGTACAATCCTCTCGTTTCTATCTTCGATGTCTGTTATATAACCCCCTACTTCTGAACAACTCTCTTCAGGTTCATGACTTGTACTCTCCCGTAACTGTGCCATAGTACGATCGTATGCAGTGATTATGGCTTCCCGTAAAATAGCGAACTGCGAACTCATATGCAGGATCACTGAACCGATAAAGGTGTCTATCGTCATAACAATGTGCCCCGTCCACAGCAGACCTATGACTTCTAGAGCAAATGTTGGTATGAATATTTTCTCTTCCTGATAGTTCCATGGAATATAAATAGGTTGAGGTAATGTACGAACGGGTATCGGTGTAGTGTCGTTTAGAGTTTTCACTAAAGATTTCCAATGTATATCTTGTATAATTCCGTATAAATTAGAATTACCAATCGTTAGCCATCCCAGAAATACAAATGCGCCTGTAAAAGTTCTCGTAATTTTTACGGTAGTTCGATTTTTTGCATTATTCTGATAATATGCGTATAAGTCGATTTCGAGTATGCGAACAATTTCCTGTATTTCGTTATTTCTGAAGAAGAATAAGTAGAGTTTAATTAGAGTGAGATTGTGAGTTATGACGAATGAAAGGCTGAACATGAATCGGTCCATTTCTTTTTCTCCGACGAAGGGATCTATTGTTTCTAGGCCAACGAATCCTGCAACCCACACGACTTGGGTTAGGATGGAGTAATAGAGATACCATCCGGGAAAGTTTTTCGTGTTCCCTTCATCCGGATGGTGCCACCAGCCCAAGCCGAGAAACCTTAAAAGAACATAATGTAAAGCAAAATATCGTCTCGGACGAGAACTAATTATTTCACGGGTCATTCTGCTTTACATAAAGAACCACTAATGCAGTATACAATTTTAAAACTGTCTAAGTATATATACAATCGTTTATAAACTAATTTATGTAAGTCATTAATATAATTATTATGTACTAAGAGGTGGCCTAAAGTTGATATTAAAGACAATTTAATTAAGGATGTTCTTTAGGTTTCAATACAGGATGTTGTAAAAACAACCCATCAAATATTGATTATTGTCACTCGCATATTTCTTTTTTTTTTCAATTTCTGTCCTGTGCTCTACCAATATGTAAAATAATGATATAAATAGTGACACATACATCGTTTACTTTGCGATGTTTAGGGATCAGTACTCCACACAAAGGAATATTAAAAACTCGAATGTAGGTTGTTTAAACTACCGTATGTAAATCACGAAAATCAGGGAAGCACTCTCTAAAATTGTACCTTCTGTGCCAACGACAAGATCAAAAGAAACGCGGAACTGTCACAAACACGAGGTAGGTACATCTTTTCATTTCCCAGGTAAAGAACCATCGGTGTGTAAATAATGGCTTTTTTATGTTTGACCAATGTTTTTTATCTTCGTATCCACATGGGTGTTATGGCACAATAATTATATTTGTCGTTCCCCACAACGCAAATAAAAAGGTTTACATACAGTCGTTTTTGCTTACCAAGTTATAAAATGCAGACATAACTCCAAATAATGCAAATAAAAAGCTCACCTTTTTATTGATTATGTGCTTCAACAATATTGTTGAAGTAAAATTATTATAAAGGCAATGTTAAGTAGAAATGAAGTAAGTAATAAAATTTAACTGTTTTCTTTTCGTGAATCGTATCTACTTAAGTAAGTACATATTTGTTTCTTTTTGTGAAAAATAATTCCAATTGTTCTACGAGAGATTTATTTTAGATTTATTCACATTCTGAGTTAGTTCTGTTACTCTATCTAGACATAAACATCCTGTATATAAGGAGTCATGTCAAAGAAGCTTTTATTTATTCAATCATGAAAGCACTTATAGTTAGATATGTAAATTAAACCTTTGGTACGTGGATATTGGGTTAATTATTAATTGGCTTTAATGTCACGTTGGAGGTATTAATTTGTAGTTGAGTTTGAACATATAATTGTAGGGTGTCCACCCTAAGCTATATGCTGTCTACGAAGAAATGTAATTAAGATCATTATGTAATAAGGGAGGAGAGGCCTTTGCCCAACTGTGGGACAGCTATGGCTAATATAATAATACAGCAGAACCGGGGACTGTCCTTGGATGCATTTTATAGTGTTATACTTACAGGGATAGTCGCCGGATTGTGCATGCTTTACAAAACATTAAATATGTCAAAGGGTTTCCGTATGTTGGCTTTGGCCCCATACTAGCCTTTCAAAAGACCGGGACTCCTTAATAGTCCGGTGAAAGGAAAAGACATTACAATAATAATGTAATAACATAGGCATAAGTAAGAACATTGTGTTAAACATCTGGATTTTTTAACTAAGTATGAAAATTCATACTTAATTACGAACACAAATAAGTATGTAGATATCACAAATTATTTTCAAATTCAAAACGCGAGTTTACCATGTTCCAAAGGTGACCCTGTTTTCATAAAACGAAATCATATTTTGATAACTCGGTAAGTAGTGACGTAATTAATATAATATTTTTTTCAACACATTTGCTCATAAAGGGGCTCTTATTTGTGCAAAAACAGTTGAATAATGACACGTTTTATTCACTAGTGAGTTATAGATTGTTTTTTTAAATTGCTTTCATTTTTAAAAAGTTTCGATTCCAAAAAAATTGTGTCCATACATTTTAAAAACTAACTTCAACTATGTTTCCTTACTTTTGGTTGGTCTATGGTCGATTCCATTCATTCATTTATTCGATTGTTTTTTAATAAGTATTTTTTTTAAATCTTTGGCTGATCACCATTCTTGTGTTGGATGCGCGCGAATAGAAAAACTGTTTATTTATTAGCGAAAAATGGTAATTTCTTCGCAAATGTGTTGAAAAACGTTGTATGGTACACGCGTGTATTGATGATTACTATCCTCGGCTATCTTCAGACCCTTGCCTGACGGCTTGGGCCTCAATAGCGCCTCGGAAGTAATCACCAACTTACCTCGCTTGTACCATAAATAACTATTAAATAATTAGGTTATCTCATTGCATGCATCTTCATGAGACATCTTATCTATAGAATTTCAATGCAAGGTCTGTAAGTGACATTGCTTGTTAGGTAAGCTCTATACCAATCTGTGTTCAACAAATATTGACGGTAGAATTAAAACTTTTTACATGTCTTACACCTTACACACGTCTTCTGTGATCATGTCAGAAATGTAAAACAAAATTAAAACCGCAGCAATAATCCTTTAATAGTTATTTATGGTACAAGCGAGGTAAGTCGGTGATTACTTCCGAGGCACTATTGAGGCCCGAGCCGTCAGGCGAGGGTCTGAAGATAGCCGAGGATAGTAATCATCAATACACCGCGTGTACCATACAACGTTTTTCAACACATTTGCGAAGAAATTATCATTTTTCGCTAATAAATAAACAGTTTTTCTATTCGCGCGTATCCAACACAACAATGGTGATCGGCCAAAGACTAAAAGAATATACTTATTAAAAAAAATAACGAATGAATGAATGAATGGAATCGACCATGGACCTACCAAAAGTAAGGAAACATAGTTGAAGTTTGTTTTTAAAATGTATGGACACATTTTTTTGGTATCGAAACTTTTTAAAAATGAAAGCAATTTAAAAAACAATCTATAACTCACTAGTGAATAAAACGTGTCATTATTCAACTGTTTTTGCACAAATAAGAGCCCCTTTATGAAAAAGTGTGTTGAAAAGTAGTTTTATTTCGATCTCTATCCATTCCTTTCATTTCAGTCTGTTTAGGGTTTAGGTTAGTTCAGTAGTTTTGAACAGACGCCATATTGTATAATCCGCCATTTTATCCATCCAAAAAGTTCGTTGATTTACGAGTTGATTGCATGCACAATATGTTCTTTGATTTGTTCATACTTCACACGCCAATAACGTATATTTGTAATTTTTTGTTTAAATAATATTGAATAGGAGCAAACAGCTAAAAAATTTACCCATAGGAAAATTGCGTGGATTAACAAACATCAACTCCAGTAAAACCGTGGGAAAAGCTAGTAAGTATATAAGTAGTATATGTATTTGTAACTAGCCTGATTATCATTAGGATTTAAAGAATCCTAGTTCCTAACGAAAGATATTACTAAGTATGAACCATTACCTAATCAAGATGAAGTCCTAGTAATCTGTATTAGGTAAAGAAAAGACAAACACTAAAATTCAGATTCAGTCTTTAATTAGTAACCACTAAGGAAACTAGATGGCGCTGGCATGAAAGAAAATAATATTTTAATAGTTGAAGTAATAGATTTTAGATTATTTAACGTATTTTAATAAATATTATCTATCATAAATTATTTAAAGATCTTACATTTACCTAAAATCTTGGCCATTGCAAATATTATAACCTACATGTCATTGTTGCGTGCGCAAGCCGCAACATGGTGTGCGTGGAAAAATGTAGCCGCTACAGCGCTTTTTTAGCCAAATAGATTTCTTTTAATGTTATGACCAAGTCCGACTCGGTTTGTTAATTTTGTAAGTTAATTTATTGGCGTTTTGTAGTTGTATTTTGATAATAGTAGTGTTCAAATATGGTAATGAAAGGAATGAAATGGTAATAAAATTAGTAGAAAATAGATGAGAATCGACTCCTATCTGCTCTACCAACCTAAATGCATTAATTTAGGATGTAGACAAAGATGTTAATAAAATTTAGTATTTTAAAATACTACATTTAATTGACATCTTTATCCGTGATAAATGTTAAACTTTTACGACATCGGCATCGAGCTTGTTTAAGAAAAGCTAACTTATGAAAAAACTTCGAAATTGTCTTTGTAATATGACAGAGGGTTTAAATAAACGTTTTTCAATGTAAGAACTTACTTAACATTAGTGTTTAAACAAAATATTTTGTAAATAAAATAAATAATATTTTGACAGCAAGTCACACTATTTAAAGCGCTGTATAGCTGTATTTACAAATCACAAACGTATCGTACGATCGCATGACACATAACCTCCTAAATGTTATGCCAACAAAAACGCCGGTGAAACGGTATTTCTTAGACTTTGAACTGCTATTGAAGACGAAACACGTTTCGGCGTTGCACATCGACCGCATTAAATAAGTATTTATTATATAAAATGTAATAATTCAAGAAGTTCATTATATTTGGTTGTGTAATATCAAGTGTAAGTGTTACCAAGGTCAAAACTATTTTGCGGAACAGCGAAGCATAGCAACACTGATTTTAAATTATATTTGAATTGTTCTTCCTTGGTTTTAATTGAATCAGTATCAGCAGTTGGACTAAATCGGTGAGTTGTGAAATTTTTTAATTACTTAATTATTTAACACGTAAGTACTTACACACAACTTTCATATTTGGCAAGTTTAAGAACATTTTTTGGTGGCGTTTAGTTGCTGACGATTGACGACAAACATCTTCTCCTGTGTTCAGCACACATGAGTGAGGTGAGGACCCTGTATGAAATAGGGACTTACTAAGTGTATGTAATTTCTTTTTAATAAGTATAACAGCAAGCGCAAAAGGATATACTTAAGCATCATTTCCTTAAACTCTTTTTTATTTATTTATTTTTTATTATCTCTTATTAATATAGTTATTATGTTTCAGAATACCAAAATGGTTCAAGAAGTATTTGGTGTATGGGATTATCTAATAATGGGAGCTACAATGATAGCGTCAACAGCCATCGGACTCTACTTCCGATTTAGTGGAGGAAAACAAAAAACAAATGAGGTACTGTTGTTGGTACTACTACAAAACTATACGTTTTACTTTTTCCTTTAGTAAAATCAGGGTCATAAAAAGTAAGGGTTCATGAAGTCTGGTCGAGGACATGATGTAATCGAATGTTTGTACCGCCCGCGACGTTTACTCCTGGCACCGCGTTTCGGTGCGCTTGAAATAAGTCCAGTATTTTCAAAATTTCTTACCAGCCGAAATAAAAATCTTTATTCTTCTTTTATGAATCTATAAGGTTAAAAATAATTGTTATTATCAGTTATTCAACTTCTGTTTCAGGAATATCTTCTTGCGGACAAAAACCAATCAGTATTACCGGTTGCAGTATCGCTGATGGCTTCATTCATGTCAGCCATATCTCTATTAGGTGTCACTGCGGAGAACTATTACTACGGAATGCAATTCATAGTCATAAATATATCGTACGGTATCGCAACACCTATTGCTAGCCGATATTATTTACCAGTATTCTTTGGACTGCAGAAAACTAGTACTTACGAGTATTTGGAGTTAAGATTTGGACCCAGAATTCGGATGATAGCATCCTTAACGTACACTTTGCAAATGGTGCTCTACAATGGTGTAGTGTTGTATGCACCAGCTATAGTTTTAGAAGCAGTAACAGGACTCGATAGATTGATCTCAATACTGCTAGTAGGAATAGTATGTACGTTTTATTCGACTTTGGGGGGGATGAAAGCAATTCTCTTTACGGATCTTTTACAGTCGCTGTTAATGTTTGTAGCAGTTTTAAGTGTTGTGATATTTTCAAGTATACAAGTTGGAGGGTTTAGGAAAATATTTGAAATAGCACATAAAGGAGGGCGACTGGATTTTAGTCAGTAAGTTCAATTTCCTGTTTCATCTTCGACGTCATACAAATCTTGAACATTTTTAGAGTGCAATGAATATTTTGTTTTTCAGTTACGGTTTTAATTTAACAGAAAGAAATACGTGGTGGTCTCTTAATATTGGCAGTTTGATTACATACTTATCGTTATATGCCGTCAATCATACTCAGGTAATCTAAGCATTTGCTCATATTGGCAACCTTATTCTGTAACAGTTAAGGTCTACTTTAAAACTTTGGTTTCGTTTGGCAGGTCCAAAGACTACTAACAGTTAAGACCCTAGAGAAATCTCAACAGTGTTTATGGTGGAGCTGGCCAGTACTTTCAGCTTTAAGTATTATTACATGCATCAGCGGTCTTGGACTATACGCTGTATATCATGACTGTGACCCTTACGCTAGTAAAGAGATAGAAGCGGTAAGAAAGTAAAATCTCTAAGATGTTCTTGAACGATGTCGTAATAATTTGATACATTTTGTATCTTCCTTAGATAGACCAACTGATGCCGTACTACGTAGTTTCCGCAATAAAGTCGGTGCCAGGATTGGCTGGTCTCTTCGTGGCGGGTATATTCAGTGCATCTCTCTCCACTATATCAGCATCTTGTAACGCTCTTGCTGCTGTCACACTCTCGGACTATATTAGCAGGTCAGTTAGACACTGAATATTTCTAAGAGGTTAGAATCAATCTTCTAAGCAAGTCCTAACTATGCTCTATAAACTGTTTCAAAATACTCACCATTGATATCCTTCAAGGCGATTGCCATAAAATCTGTTCGCAAATGCTTTTAGCTGACAGGGCATGACAGGCAAATTGCAAACCTAATGCACCCGCGATGTGTAGAGTTAAAAGTAACGTAGGAGACCTTAGACCACGTTGCAGTCTTAAGACTAAAATGAAGAGTAGCTAAACGCGTATTTACTGGCCACCTATTTAAGATTTTACCTTTCACGTTTCAGATGGATTTCAGTAAAACCAGCATACACAACAATGTTCACAAAACTATTAGCGTGTGGTTTCGGCGTATTGTTTGTGTTGCTCGCGTTTCTGGCTGAACACTTGGGGGGTGTCCTACAAGCTGCATTCACTATTTTCGCTGCAGTAGGAGGACCTCTGTTTGCTGTGTTCACTTTGGGAATGTTCACCACTTTTGCTAATGAAATGGTAATTATTAAACTACCCTCACGTATATAACAGTAACAAAATATGATACCATTATTTACTTATTTAGGTACACTTCTTTTTACCGGTCTCTTTTAGTGCATAAAAGTATGTATTGCGAAGAATAGTATTATCGTCAAATATTTCATCCTTGAATCAGTATTGCTCACTCCATTAGACATTTGGGTAGTATCTAAACTATATTTTAAAACGTTTATTTATATTTTCCAGGGAGTCTGCATAGGTCTAGTGACAGGAATAGCGATGTGTATGTGGAAGAATTTCGGTGGACCGCGACCACCTCCATCTTACTTACCTCTGAACGTGGCAGGCTGTGGAACCAATGTCACATACACTCCACCAAGTATCAACCCTGAAGACTACTTCTATTTCTACAGGATCTCTTATCTGTGGACTAGTCCGGTAGGAAAAAGGAACTTATTTATTGTCTATCAGTAGTCAAAAACGGTAGTTAGCAAATGCTAGTAGTGTGCACAAACAATGAATGATGTTATATTTAGAAAGTTAAATTTTAAAGAATGTGGAGAAATTTAAAATGTATGTATTTAGTGTCTAGGTCAAAGACCTATTTTTAGACACATGCCAATCTAAACTAACTTGGCTTTGCTCGCGGTCTGTTACGGCATCTCTCTAGTTTGGAAATCTATCCTAGTGCAGACACGATTGTCAAATTATCCATCTAACTCTAGACTATTTCATTAAACATTTCTTCCTCCTTATCCCTTTTCCAGTTGGGGTTCCTATGGGTCCTGTGCGTGGGTAGCGCGGTGTCCCTGTTGTGGAGCCAGCCCCAGCCGTGGGAGCGCGACGGGCGCCAACATCCCGACCCGCAGCTCTTCACGCCGCCACTCGCTAATAGACTCAGGAGGAAATATGCGAAACCACCCGTACAGGTTAATAAAATCATGTATTTTTGCGACTTTAAAGATTTTAGATGAAGAAATACAGAGGTAGAGCCTGTAGCAAAAGTTTTATCATCAGTCCATACAATCTTCCAAACGCGAGACTCGGGCCTAGCCTGAATTAGGGCAATCAGGCTTTAGTCAACTATAGTTCATTCATTTGGCGGTGAGACAAAATGTAAACAAACCATGAAAAAGGTTATTTTGTATGTCATGTTTTATCAATAATACATAGACTACTCCCTACTGACTACTTGATATTTAATTAATCTTTGAATTATAGAATATATAACATACTAGCTTTAGCCCTCAACTTCGTTCGCGTGTAATAGTTATTTTAACACGCGACTTCATTTATGTAGAAGGTGAAAAAATAGTTATTCTGTGCCGCCGTGCACTAGCCAGGTCGCCTTGTGGTAGTAACTATTTAGTAATCTGTGGCCTTGATCATAATTTTGCTGTAATGTTATTTTAAAACTAAGATATCTTCTAAGATACTTATTGAAATCAAATCATGTAAAGGCAAATGTCTTTTAGATTAAATACTTTTGCAATGTAAGCGCAAAAAATGTGTTTTTTACCACATCACATTAGAAACCCCTAGATTTATCGGTGTTTCTCTACAATATCATGCATGTATTATACATATAAACTTTCCTCTGGTATCACTCTATTAAAAAAACCGCTTCAAAATCCGTTGCGTAGTTTTAAAGATTTAAGCATACATAGGGACGGACAGACAGCGACAGCGACTTTGTTTTATAAGTACTATTTAGTAACCATAGATGAAAGATTGGTTAGATACCGCGATACCTGATGAGATACATATATTATTAATAGTTACTCGCATGTTCACACTGCCAGCGAGTAACTATTATGATCACGGATGAACAGTTCAGTTCATCCGTGATCATGGCGCTTGCAACAGCGTAGAAATATTGGAAACTCGAAATCACTACCTTTGAGCAATTGGTAGGGAATAAGACACTCTGGCCATAAAATACCTGGAAATTTAATGAAATACCTATAATGCGTCTCGGAGATTTTTTGTCGAAGCATATATAACAGCCTGAATCAAATGATTGACATACGTTACGCGCGTTTTTTAAAATATGCAAAATTAAATGTATTTTTTATAATCTAACTGAGATATTTTTTAAATTTTTTTGCTTAAGAACATTCTACAGAGTCTTAGAAAACTACAAAAGAAAAAGCCAAATCGGTCTAGCCGTTCGCAAGTTATGACATGATAACGGCAAACGGGTTTCATTTTTATATATATAGACTAGCGGCGCCCTGCGGTTTCACCCGCGTAGTTCTCGTTCCCGTAAGAATATGGGGATAAAATATGCTAACGACCTTCCCACTGAATCACTCTATCTATTAAAATAAACCGCATCAAAATCCGTTGCGTAGTTATAAAGATCTAAGCATACATAGGGACATCAGGACATAGGGACATAGAAAGCGACTTTGTTGTATACTGTTTTTGATGATTACACGAAATTTGTTTCTTGAAGTATTATTTTTACACAGTTTCACCACGCAAACTGACATTTTATTACGTATTATGTTCAAAATTCAATAAAACATTAGGAACATACGCCTCACAGACAGCTTGCAGTGTGACTGGCTAGGATACGCCGGGTAAGTATGTACGTGTAGTATTTGTTGCCGCATTTGACTACGTCAGCGATACCTACCGAACACAGCGAAAAAAATTCTTCATCTAAGGTAGTAATAGTAATGACGATGATAGTTGACATTACTAAAACCTAAAAATGCTGTGAATCTCAAACTATGGATACATTTTAATACTACTAAATGAAGGTGAACAGTCATTTTATGTAATGAAAGTAAAATTAATAGTTTTCGTATTTAGCCGGATTGTACCCGTAATTTTTACTCTTGATCAACTCGTTGACGTGAGTGTTTTTTTCCCGATTATATAGTAATGTATATAGTAAATTTTTGATAATTCTTTGTTTAAAGTAATTATTGTATTATGTTTTATATTCAGTTATCGTTAGATTTCTGTTATCTGAACGTTGATTTTGATGAAAATAAGTGAACCTGGTTCAAACAGCGCTTGCACTTTTACTTCGCCGAAGATCCAAACATACACCAAGGCGTTCTACGGAAAAGGAGACTGTTTAATGTTATTAATATATTTAAATACGTAGAAGAGACTTGGCCAAAGATTCGTATCCCTACAAAAATTATATTGTATATAACGACTTCACGAGCCGTTTACCAATTTGTAAGAGAAAAAAAGGAAAATCCATGTTGGAGCTCTTCTTCTTCTGAGGATCACCAATAAATAGTAGTTTATTTATTTTGTAGTAAAACAATTCAGGTGCTTACATGATTTTTTTTTACTTGTACTCAACTCATCCTGTTTATTACATTTTTATTGATTTTTACACTAAACTAAATTACTTATAGACGACTTATCAAAGATGCCTACTTAGTCTTATTTTACTTTCATGTTTATAACTCTAAAAAAACAATATATTTTTCGCCTAAAAGAGCTAAAAGTTTGACAACCAGTATTTCTTTGTTTACATTTTGTCTCACCGCCAAATGAATGCACTATAAGTATATTGACCAAGTGCGGGTTGCTCGACATACGTGCGTCGATGTTGACATGACACCCTATATTTCTAGATAGGTAATTAGTTATTTATTATACTACTTGATGGATTTTACTATAAAGATGATTAGTTTTAATTAAAATATAAGTATTTAAATAAGATATCTCTATCTTTTTTCAGTGCGAGTTGCTCTCTACAATTGGCGAAGAAGTTCGGTAACCTCAAACAGTGACTAATTTCCATAATTTGTATATTTTATTAATTACTAACCCGTGACTTAATACTTAGATATTATTAATTATAAAATTGTTGTAGTTTAAATATTTATATAGAACACAGATCTCTTAAATATTATGCTTCTGAGTACTTATGAATACTTAATTATATTAAACTTAATAAGTTTAATAGACAATACATAAGTACTTGATTGAAATGTATTTTTTATAATAAACTCTAAATGACGTGACTATGTTCAGATACTTTGCATTTCTCTCTATTAAAAAACACATTGGCACGCACATTAGGTAATAATTTAAGGTCTGAATGTTTGTAAATTATTATAATGTACTTACTTAGGTTCAATTCCTGCGTCGAGCGATACATTTTTGCTATTTACTGGATAGGATAGTGAAACTAAAGCGTAGTTTATTGTTTTATAAGTAGTGTTTGTTAATATTAAATTAAGCATCTAAGAAAACTCTACCTCTCTTTAAATAAGTAGTACTTAATTGGGAGCAATTTGAATAAATCTAGATGAGGCAAATTTGAAATAGTTATGATGAAATAGATAGATATGAATAGCTTTTATATTTAATTATTTAACAGAACGGGATGTTTGTACGTACTTATTAAAGTCGAAATCCTCGACAAGTTTCAGCCACATCCGGTGGCCTTCATCAGGAGGAGTGCGATATTTCGAGGATTTCGACTTTAATAAGTACGTACAAACATCCCGTTCTGTTAAATAATTATATACGATGACGTACGTTTCGTTTAATAATAAAAAAAATCTTTTATATTTTGTAAGATTGGTAAAAGGAGTATTTTATTGTGACTCTACATTTTTTTATTGCAATAAAAAAATAAAATAAATTGATTTTTCTATTTTGTTTCTTTTAATAATACCCTATTATTTGGTAGTTTACCTATATTCTTAGATGGGTGAATAAACTTAGAAATTATAATTAATTTAAGCACGATTTAAAACATGCAAAAACAGATCTTGATATCGATCTGAATGAAATTTAGTAATATTAGTAAGGATATTGTATAGCTCTAACGTCTATGGGCCGTCTATGGGCTTTCAACATTTCGCTACGGGTTACAAATATTTCCTTAGGGTCGCTACAATCAATAGAGTTCACTATCATTAAGGCTGTGATATATGTGAATTGGCCTTTTTGAAAACCTTTTTACTCCGGAATCTTTATCTAAAGAAATTAAAAAAATATATATGTTAATCTACATCATATGGACCATCATACCTTGTTCTTCAAATTATTGAAAAGTAATTTGAAGTATCTGAAATAAATACGCAAAGTTCCCTCTGTTTTCATTTTAAAAACCTTTTTTCTTCCAAACTACAGCCACTGATTTTTTATTTTTCCACCAGCTAATTAAAAAATACAATACCTATCACTCTCTGTTCTTAGTTTTGCTAATTACTACCCTATTATTTTTTAACGATTTTACTTATACTTTCGTATAATAAAGTGCCTACACAGTTTACTGATTAGTTAACAATACGTTACAAATAATTAGTACAAAAAATAAGCAGGTACCTAATAATGGGTTAGTTAAATTATTATGTACTTATTAAAACGTACCTATTGACCAAGTACTTTAGCTAATTAAAATTAGCCTCGTAAAATATGCTACCTACATAAGTTGGTATACTTTAATAATGAAAACAATAATGATGGATAAATTACTCTACAAAACCTTATAACGCTTAGGGCCGATTTTTCAATCGTCAGATAAAAGGCCGAATAACTATTCGAGGAATAAAGTTATTAGACTGTTTATCAGAGGAATAATTATTTTGAATTTTTCATTTAAAAATTATCTAGCGAATAGTTATCTATGATTATTTTGTTGCTGACTTCACACTAGCTAGTGCGAGCGAGATACATATATGCAATCTTATGTGCGTTAGACAAAGACAGAATTTAGTTTGATATTTTGACAATCTCAAAACTTTGACTTTGACAATCTCAAAATTCTTTCAATTGATTAAATTGAATTTTTCGTTTATTTGTTTTATTTTATCAATGAAAGTAAATAATCTACGGTTTCCTTTTTTAATCGAAATCTCCTCCAAAATTCACTTTCATCCCATTTGCTAAAGTGATCGGGCCTCTCTTGTAAAACGCGGGTTTTCCGCTCAAGGTTTAAATAATAAAGAATTTCTCGTTCCTCTTCGATAGCCAAGCCGTCAATGGTTTCAAACACACCATCATGAAAAATCACTACCTAAACTTAAAATAAGTCGTCTTGCGTACGTTTCAGTTCAAAACTAATGAAAACTATGAATGAAAATCCTAGTATTCGTAGTGTTCGCCGTCGATAACTGACAGATAAACCTCTATCTGGCCCACAAAGTAGCAGATAAGTTTATTCCTCAGATAGAGGCTTTATTCGTCAGTTAACTACTATCTGACTATTGAAAAATCAAGAATCCTGTTATCCATCGAATAAACGCTATCTGGTTGTTTATCTGACGATTGAAAAACCGGCCCTTAGTTAAATAAAAAACTCCTTTGTATGAAAGAGCTAAAAACCGCTTTATTTACCGCAGAATAATAAAGTTATTAACCCTAAAACAAAACATCTGCAAAACGTGTTCCACTTAACCCTAATTTGACTTTACTGCAAAAATATTGGCCTAACCGAAACAACTTCACTGCGAATACGTTTGACATTGGTCCTACTTTAACTCAGACGAGGTTCAGACCTTTAGAACACATAACACAGTGAAGACGTATTGATTATACACGTTTACACAATTTACTCCACAAATCCGTAAAAATATTGAACGAAAATGTTTTAAAAGCAAGAAAGATTGAATTTTAAGTGATCAAAGGTTATTTTTTATTCATAAATGTAATGTTTTATCGATTGTTTATTCAGGGTTACCAAGGTTAAGTTCGGATCTGTTGAATAATAGCAACACTGTTATCATTATCAAAGTGATGTAAAGTTATGTTTTGAAAAGTGAATGAAGATTTGAACTTGGAATATTGTTTGTAAGTAAAATTATAATTACTTATTGATTATTTTGTAATTAAATGGGTAAGTAAGTATTGAGTCAATTAGTTTCGTTCGGTTGTTTTTTTTTTGTTAGGGTTCAAGTCCCAAAATCCTACTAATATTATAAAGGCGAAAGTTTGTATGTATGGATGTTTGTTACTCTTTCACGCAAAAACTACTGAATGGATTTTAATGAAACTTTACAATAATCTTGCTTATACATCAGAATAACACATAGGATACTTTTTATCCCAAAATTCCCACGGGAACGGGAACTACGCGGGTGACGCCGCGGGGCGCTGCTAGTTATAATATAAAGTAAATAATAGTTAAATGTTTGTTTGTGTATTATTAAAGTAGTTATAAAGTACAAGTTATTTCCATATTAAATTAGTTTATATGTACTTACACTCATTGTTATGGTTTGTACTAATAAGCAATAATTATAACAATTACTTATCCGTCATTCATTTAATACAAACGATTATAGAAAATTATTTAATTACATATTATGAAGAATAGCATTTATAAAGATACTAATTGTGCCCCGCTCTTTTACTCGCATAATTCTCGTTCCCTTTGGGTTTTTACCACTACCGTATTTTTTATATTTTACTAGCTGTGCCCCGCGGTTTCACACGCGTAGTTCCCGTGGGAATTTCGGGATGAAAAATAGATGTTGGCCGATTCTCAGACCTACTGAATATGGTCACAAAATTTCATGAGAATCGGTCAAGCCGTTTCGGAGGAGTATGGCAACGAAAACTGTGACATGAGAATTTTATATATTAGATTTACTTAATTAAGTACTTATATCATTTAATTGAAAACCGAGAAAAACATTATTTTTATTTCACGCTTCAAAATTGAAAACATTTTCATGAATAATTTTTACGAAATTATTATTATAAATAATTTCGTAAAAATTATTCATGAAAATGTTTTCAATTTTGTTAACTTCTGTAAACAATAACGAGGCATTTAACTCTAACTTCACGCTTTGCCACGCATAACATGACTGAAATTGACCAGGTTGTAATATTTTTGGCAATTTTCTTCATGACGTCATGAAATATTAAATGAAACTGATTGTTATTATTTCACGAAAAACTGTAAGACCGATCAGGATGACTGCTTCAGTCCCATATGTCTTGTGGTATGCGATTTTACGCATTTTCCTAATGAAAAAAGGATCGCTTTGATACAGATATTGATGTTATTAATGCTAAGATAATTATTAATGTAAGGGACGATTTTTCCATCGCCAGATAACTTTATTCGACAAATAACTTTGAAATTTTGACAGTTATTACATACAAAATCTGTCAAACGTCAATTTTATTCGTCGAATAAAAGTTATCTGGTGGTGGAAAAATCGGCCCTAAGAAGGATAATTCTTGTCCACAATTTCTAACGTAACTGGCAACAGAATCACGGTAAAACCCAAGTGAAAAGTAAAACTAAGTACCTATGGGAAATAACTTGTACCAGACCAATGACTATTTATCCTTACTAATATTATAAATGCGAAAGTAACTCTGTCTGTCTGTCTGTTACCTTTTCACGGCTAAGCGACTGAACCGATTAACTTAAAATTTGGTACAGGTAGCTTATGGTCCGGGAAAGGACATAGGCTACGTTTTATCTCGAAATTCCCACGGGATTGAAAACTTCGCGGGTGAAACCGCGGGGCACAGCGTGTAATACCTAAATGTATCTTACCTTAGTCTGTTTTTTACGTTTGTTGTGAAACTTTTGTCAGTCCATGCTTTCACAATACTCCGACGAAATATGAACCTTTATACATTTTGATAATTACGAATATTTTGTAAATATCAGCGTTTCTGGTTGTCGGTTTACTATTCTAATTTTTAAAATATAAACCTATTTTGTTCTGAATTAAGTTAATGAATACTGTGATTAAAATTATAATTGCCTATTCTTTGTTAACTACGCATTGTTTTGTTGATTATTGTATGACTGTTTCATTTAGAAAGTATTTTGATAACTTTTTACAGCTGCTTTATTCATATAGGTAGGTACTTACTATTTTTACCTACGGGCTATGGTGCTAATAGGGACATTGATTTTATAAAGAGGTAGAGTTATTTACATGTGCTAATCTTAGAAACCAGTTCACTGGTAGTTCTGAAATTAAGTGCGCGTAAAAAACTGATTTCAAAAAGTTACAGGCTAAAGTTACTCGTGGGTAAGTAAATAGGCTTATATAGCTTAGAATTTGTCCATTAATCCAAAGGTTCTACAAACAACCCCCTACTTCTCACTTCTTTATAATAATAGTACCAATTCATAACATTAATACATAACAATAATTACGTAAGACTTAGTATTTCTATAGAGAAATTGACAAAACAATTAAAATTATTTCGTCGTCTTAACTGTAGACACGTGTGATCTAGTTTTTTTAATTAATACAAATTATTGTTAGTCAAGGCGTTTTTGATTATTATGATGATGATGGATGGATGATTCAACAATTTAAGATTTGTAAACTTTTCCATATGATGTTTTTGATGTCCCATATATAAACTTTACTATGGCACCAATCGAATCGTAAACAAACATTAAAAACAAAGTCAGTTAAAAAAACGCAGCAATTCATATTCAAGTAATATTTTATTCCTTCCATAATTGTAGATGAAAAAGGGTGTTAAAATTTGACTGATCGCATTATAACATAATTATTATTACATTTAAATTTTGCTGTGACCTCTACTGAACGAAATGAAAGACGTTTCACGTTGAAAACCGTAGGTATAAATCATATTAATTACTCGAATATCATTAAACAGAATAAGATATTATGCTCAGCTCAAGTAATTACATATTACGTAGCTCTTTTATGGTTCAATATTATTATAAAACTAGATACCTATTTAAACAGAAAAGCTATAAACAAATATATTAAGAATAATATCTTTACCTGTATTTACTCAGTATTTATGTTTATCCTTGCTCCAAATTGGTCATAGAAATTGGTAGAGCGTACTCGTTCCATTGGGAAGTCTTACTGCATGTCAAACTTCTTTTTACAATTACTTAGATTTAGAAAGCCAAAGCCTTGATCTGTATTATGATCGTAAGGAAATATCAAACATCATTTTTAGTATCATTCTAATGAATTTCATGGGGGAGAGTAGTAATTAATTAATATAAAAACGTCAACAAAAGTTCCCTTGAAACCCGAAAAACAAATTATTAATTTGATTGCATAGTACTTAAATGAAGTTAAATGTATGTATCTAATTTAGATCTACATGATGGTGATTTAGTCACAAAGACTTTACATTTTGTTACACAAGGTCAAGGTCTGAGTTTCTATTTTTAGAAGAAATCGTTATCTGTAACGACAATAGACATCATTTGAATATATCTAATGTTTTCAGAATCATCAACAATGGTTCAGTCAGTATTCGGAATATGGGACTACGTCATAATGGGTGCGACGATGGTCGCTTCTGTGGCCATTGGATTATATTTCAGATTTAGTGGCGGAAAACAAAAGACTAATGAGGTTAGTATCCACTCTATGAGTACTACTATAATAACGTTGACCAACGGGATGACCTTAACATGTGAAATGTCGTACAGATTAATGAAATTTCTAAAAAAAAAATTAAATAACGATTCCACTACGCTCCTTCATGGACGGGTCAAACGATAGGAGAGATCATCTTGCCGTTTGCCGTCATGACATATTGTTTCCAAGTTCCAAGGTACACCATATCCACATCATAAAAGAAAACTCCTTATTGAGAATACACAAATCTGTATCAAATGCTAATTATTGACTTATTATTTTCTATTTCAGGAATACCTTCTTGCAGACAGAAATATGTCCACATTACCAGTAGCAGTGTCCTTAATGGCGTCATTCATGTCAGCTATTACACTATTAGGCGTTTCTGCTGAAAATTACTATTACGGAATGCAATTTATAGTCATCAACATATCATATTGCATTGCCACTCCTATTGCCAGCCGGCTTTACTTGCCCGTGTTCTTTGGACTCCAAAAGACTAGTACTTATGAATATTTGGAGTTGAGATTTGGACCACGTTTACGAATGCTAGCGTCTTTGACATATACATTACAAATGGTGCTATACAACGGTATAGTGTTGTATGCACCAGCTATTGTTTTAGAAGCAGTAACAGGACTCGATAGACTGATATCTATACTAGTTGTAGGACTAGCTTGTACATTCTACTCAAGTTTAGGCGGTATGAAAGCTGTATTGTTTACTGATCTGCTTCAATCATTGTTGATGTTTGTAGCTGTTTTTAGTGTTGTTATATTTGCCTCAGTACAATTAGGAGGATTTGATAAAATATTTGTAATTGCAAATGAGCGTGGAAGATTAAATTTTTGGAAGTAAGTTTCTTTTCAAATTCATGATTACGTTAATATTTGTATCGACTACTAATATTAATACCGGATTGTTTTGTTGTTTAGTTTCAGTGTTGATCCAACCGAAAGAAATACTTGGTGGTCACTAATCATTGGAGGTCTGATTACGTATCTATCTTTGTATGCCGTCAATCATACGCAGGTAATAAGATCATCAATCTATTCTTACGTTTAGTAAAACGTTTCCTTTGTTTTATAAACATATATTGCTTCTTTATTTCAACAGGTTCAAAGATTACTAACAGTGAAAACATTAGAACAATCACAGCGATGTTTATGGTGGAGCTGGCCTGTGCTATCTTTACTAAGTTTTGTTACCTGCACTAGTGGAATAGCGATGTATGCTGTTTATAAGGACTGTGATCCTTTGACAGCTCATAAGATATCTGCTGTATGTATTTGTATATAATTATAACCGTTTGCGGTACTTGGTTGTTAATTTTAAAATAGTAAAAAAAAGAAGTCAGTAAAAATTAAGCAACGATTTTTTGCATACTTATATTGTGATCGCGTATTTTATATGATGTTAATGATGATGTGCCTATCCTTTTCAATCTAGATAGACCAACTCATGCCTTACTACGTGGTTGACGCGATGAAATCAGTCCCCGGATTGGCTGGACTATTCGTGGCGGGTATATTCAGTGCGTCTCTCTCCACTATATCAGCATCATGCAATGCTCTCGCTGCGGTTACACTATCGGATTATATTAGCAGGTCAGCTGATTCATTAGCAGTAGGAATATTTAAATAAACTTTCGTTACTAATGATTCTCATTGTACTTGCAGATGGTGCACAATAAGTCCATCCTACATTCCATGGTTGACAAAATTAGCAGCGTGTGGTTATGGCCTAGTATTTTTAGCCTTAGCATTTCTTGCTGAACATCTTGGTGGCATATTGCAAGCAGCTTTGACAATATTTGGAGCCGTTGGAGGTCCATTGTTTGGTATTTTTACATTGGGAATGTTTACCACTTACGCCAATGAAATGGTATGTACTGTTAGTTCTTTTTTGCAGTCTTCATTCAATTTATCATAACTAAAATTCTCTTCAATATTTCAGGGTACCTCAATAGGTCTTCTAAGTGGTATGACGTTAACTCTTTGGATGAGTTTCGGAGGTCCTAGACCTGTTCCTGCTAAATTACCTCTGAGCGTCGAAGGTTGTGGATTTAACATGACCTTAACTCCAGCGGCAGTCTCTAATCCTAGCGACTACTTCTATGCATATAGAATATCGTATTTATGGACAAGTCCAGTAAGTAACGTTACTTTTGATTGTACGTTTATTGTATTGTTTTGTAGAGAATTATACTTAAAGATAGATCAATTTGTTCTGTCGAAACTCTTTTAGGCGTTGTTTTAACAATTGACTAACTTTACGGTTGATTACAACCTGACTAACTTTAAGCGCTGATGTGAAACCATTTTATTCCAAACTTTAAGAGTCTCAGATTGTTCCTGCAACCCAACCTTTACTAAAATGGATTTTTCTATAATTTCAGATTGGATTCCTATGGGTGTTATGTGTGGGTAGCGTGATATCACTAGTATACCGACACCAGCAGCCGTGGCAGCGTGAGGGTCGCTCTCACCCAGACCCTGCGCTCTTCACACCACCACTTGCCAAAAGACTTAGAGCCAAATATATTGACAAACCTTCCGTTCAGGTAGAACTTCAATAATTTTGGTATTTTGTGTTGCATGGGTAATTTGTAGAGGGTATTTGCATGAGCAATAATTATAGTAGATTTTTTGATAACTCGTAAAATTATATATGCAGTAATGTGTTTTTTTAATATAAGTAAGTAATAATGTACGAGTATCTGTTAGATAGAACTAAACAATTTTTGTTATAATTATTATGGTGTTATATTAATTAAAGGTTATAACGACTGTGTTTTAAATAAGAGCGATAACAGTAATAATTACCAAAGTAGCTTATATACTTTTTCATTTATGTTATTTTAGTCAGATTGCATGAGGTATTTTCAATGTAATTCATATAATCTGTAAGCTTAATTGGTATTGATTTTAGATTAGCATTTGACTGGCATGTTATAAGAATGTTTTGAGGCATGTTGGTTGCTTCTTAAACTAAATCTTTGATGGGTGCTCAAAGGTTGGTGTAGTTTGGTTGGTAAGTATATAGTTACATATTTATTTTGGTTAACTGTGCATTTGTTATTCTTAATACTAATAATAATGAAGGAAGATTCTACTCAGTAAGTGTCTATTTTTTATTATTATTTATATTTTGAATACTTATACCTACTTATTGTTGTTTGCCAACCTGTATTTAGATGGATGCTGGAACCGAATAATATCTTTTCAGATCCGTTTATTAATATGTCCTATTATTTATTTACAGTGTAAACTACTGAAAGATACCGACGTACAAAGTTCTTTATAAAACTTCGGCTAAAGCAAATATTTTTATTGGTTAGTTTAATGATTTGATAGACTTATTATTATTGAACTGTTTACATTATTCAAAGTGCAAAGACAATATGTAGTTTTATTTAGAAATAGTAGTTTCTACGTGATCGGAAAAATAAATAATTTTAGTTATTATTGTGAAAATATTATTACGAAATCAGTATGTATAATATTGTTTTGTCATTTCTTCAGAAAATATCGTTGGTTTTATAATATTGCATAAAATATTAAGTTTGTAATATTCGGCAAACCTAACTTAACTTATCACCCGAAGTTTGTTTACTCATGAAGTTAAAAAAGAATTTCGATAATTGAATTTCTTGGATTCAAACTTGAAAAAATGCCCTGATCGCCATTTCTCACAAACTTCTCTAGATCTCAAAAATTGGTACGAATATTTTATGTGATCCATAATTGTGTATCTCGGTTTGTATGTGTGTATCAATGTGTGTAGTTTCTTTGATAATTAAGTGTGATGATTAAGATGTTGGATGCTATTATTTATTAGATAAGGAAAAAATATAAAAGATATTTATTATTGTTGGTTAGTAAGTATGTGTATTGGTATATCGAATTATACATATTACATAGTTCTTATAAGTATTTGCATATAAACATGTTTGCATAGGTACTTAGGTTATTGTTACATGTGACGAAAAATTCTATTTGTATGCATATTATTTTGAAAACACAGCACGAAACTTTTTTATTTATTTACATTTGATATCAAGTAGTAGGTTACGTACTTATTTTAAGTAGGTTTTAGGTTTTTGTTAACATATCTTGTTTTAGTATTATGAATTACTGCCGATTTTTGTAATAATATATTTGTACTATTAAGTATCATAATTTGAATACCGATTATTATTTATTGTGTGTGGGAAAGGAGACAGAAATGTTATTGTATTGTACTTATCTACTTGTATATGTGGCTAGTTTTCCGAAACGTTCCCAGTTTGTGTACCTACTACAGTTTGTGTGTGTTGCGATATATTTTGTTAAACCTACTGTTAGACTTTGTAAAGTTTGTAAGACAACTGATAGTGCTTAGACGGTGGTGTCCACAGAATAAAAACAATTTTATTGTTAGTTTTAAATAAAAAACCAATAATATGTCTTCCAGCTTTACCAGTGTCTGTGTAAGTGTTTATATCGAATTATGCAAAAATGTAATAAATGTCTATGAATATGTGTCTGTGAATGTTGAAGACAATAATAATAAAATTATAATATACAAAACCTATCTAACAAGTTTTATTTACCTAAGTAAGTACAACATTCCCATTCATATACTATTTATAAGGCTCTGTTGAAAACAAAAAAAAACATTGAAAAGAAAATAAATGTGACCCAAAGGTGAGTAAATATTAAGCTAAGATCTGAGAAAAACTTACATTTAATTAATATACTTATTTCATCAAATAAGGTTATGTATAGGTACTTGACAAACTGTATTACAATCATTTTAATATCACTCAAATTGCGATTCGCGAACTTGCATTTGCAATTTTCCATTCATTGCAAAGCATTCGATATTTCCACACGTGAAGTTGGTTTAGTTTACTTACCTACGTATTTAATATATTCTTTAGATAATAATCACAATAGTGTTTCCTCTTTACGCGGTTCATTTGTTACAAAATTAAGTGAAACTATGTAGTGTTTTAGAGTATTTTAAATTACCATCTCGTGTTTAAAAAAGATATTAAATATTCCGAAAATGTTATTAAGGTAAGATATATACATTATTTTACACGTCATAAAGACATTAAGATTTTATTATTTAATTTCATTTTCTTTACAATCAAGTTTTCTTAACTCACGATATCTAAACGGTGACGCAATCTGTGTCGCGTCGATATTACTACTTAGGTATACACTTTCTTCATTTTATATGATGAGTTTGTGAGTACTAGTTTTATAGATACTTGTACTACCTATTTATACAAGCAAAGGTATGTTTTATAGTCCTTCTCATTATATCTTACAAAGCAAAGGATAAACATCCTTTGGTAGGATAGTTAATAAAAGAATCATCATCAATTAAAAGACTATTAAACATTAATAATAGCAAACAAAAAATAGTAACGTGAAAACCCTTATAATTTAGGAATATGTTTACAACTTATTCTCATTTCAAACCTATGGAATATTTACCAAAATATTATAAAAATCGATTAAGCCGTTTCGAAAAATTTCTGTTACTTGTTACTTGTTGACAGGCTCTTCTCCGCAATTAGACGGCTCAGTTGCGTCCATTTTGCGTGAGGTGGGCGTCTAGTACCAGTTCAATTCTTCCAGGAAGCTGATCAGTCCCCTCAGGTTTCTGGTGACTTCCTGGATTGTGCTGGGCGACCCGAGGTGCAGCCGTCTGTATGTTGCTAGCTGCTCACACTCAAGTAGCATGTGCCTAGCTGTTTCATCCACTTCGAGGCAGGCTCTGCACAGTGGACTATCTGTAATACCTAGGGTATACAGATGTTTATTAAAATGACCATGACCCGTGATTGCCGCCGTTAGCGTACGCAACGTGGGTCTGGACAGTTTTAGTACTTTCCTAGTTAGTTTTGGATTTAGAGTGGGTAATGCTAACTTACTCTGTTTGCAGTCTGGGTTGACATACCACTCTTGTTCATGCATGTCCCGGGTGCGTTTACGCAGCAGGGTTTTGCCGTAGTCCCTAGGGAGAGGAAGTATGGGTTCAGGTCCAAAGACACACATTCCCGATCCCTCCCTGGCCAGCTGGTCCGCTGCGTCGTTGCCCCGTGAGTTGCTGTGACCCTTTATCCACTGTAGGGTGACTGAATTATTTACACTTACCGAATTTAGTCGTGTATGGCATTCCAGGATCAGTCCCGATCCATAGGTGGTGCTGTTCAGGGCTTGTAAGACAGACATACTGTCTGTATATATACGTATACCTGTGTTTGTGATCTGCCTGGCAGAAATGGCCAGCGATGCTAGGATGATGCCGACACATTCCACCTGGAAGATAGTGCTGAGTTTACAAAGGGGGGCAGAGATATGTATGTTAAGATCCTCGGAGAAAACACCTGCTCCTGACCCTTGGTTTGTTTTGGAACCGTCCGTGTAAATGCTCTAAAAAATTTCTGTTGCAAACACTATGTGATACGAGAATATGGCAAATCTATAACATAAATATTTTTTTATGTATATTAATAAATTGCTGTGCCCCGCGGTTTTACCGGAGTTGAACCTTACCCCGTGGGAATTTTGGGATAAAAAGTCCTGTGATAGGAATAACCCTAGGTATGAGGAACATCTGTACCAAATTTCATTAAAATCCATACAGTAATTTTTGCGTGAAAGAGGAACAAACATCCACACCATACATCTTAACATCCACATTTACAAACATTCGGCTATACAATATTAGTAGGATAAATCAGGCGTGGAGTAGCTGTTACAGTAAAAATGATGCAAAATAATTATTGTCGGTTGACATTAATTGATACCCTTGAACTACTGTAGTCGTTTTGTAATAGGTCAATGTTCTGTAGATTACTTACTGCTGATGTAATTTTTTTATTGTAAACATTTTAGCGTTGATTTTAGAACAGATATTTTATTTTGACACAATATCAGATTTTACACTTCTGGTTTTTGGCTGAGGTCTGTACAGTCCAAACTTGGTTCTTATGCAAAAAATGATGGAAAATTCACCAGGAATGTTGGAAAGATATATGATGCCGTAATTTTATAGGATTCCCTAAAAGTACAAAAAACCTGTCTGTCAGTTTTCCGCTACCTCGTTAATATACTAGTAATACTTTATCTTCATATTTAACCTTAGTAGTAAATATGTAGTAAATGTTTCTCATGGGATAGGATTACTGATAAACGAGATAAAACGCGTCATTTTGATAAAATAATTGTAGACAATTGTGTCTGTTTCATGTTGTTTTAGTTATTTCAAATATTTTGTGTTTCTTATTAGTTTGTTTTTAATTTTAGTAACCAGTGAAATTACAAATTGCATAAAGTAATTCCGAAAATGTTCAAATCAAAGATGGCTACCCCAGTGTTTCAAATATGGGACTACGTTATAATGGGAGCGACAATGATAGCTTCTGTAGCTATTGGACTCTACTTTCGATTTAGTGGAGGGAAACAGAAAACTAATGAGGTGAGTAAACTACACTAATAAAAAAAAATGTATGATAGCTTGATGTAGATGATTTATAGAAAGAGAGATAATCGGAAAACTTTGGGTCCTATGTGTGTACTGCGATATTTTTAATTATTTGCGTTTTTTAAACAAATTGTACAAAGATATTTGAAAAATAAGAATGATTCTTTTTATTTCAGGAATATCTTCTCGCCGATCGTAACCAAGCGACTCTACCAGTAGCAGTATCGCTGATGGCATCATTCATGTCAGCCATTACACTTCTTGGTGTCTCGGCAGAAAATTATTACTACGGAATGATTTTCTTCATAATCAACTTCGGATATCTTATTGGCACGCCAATTGCTTGTAGCTTCTATTTACCAGTATTCTTTGGTCTACAAAAGATGAGTGCTTATGAGTATTTAGAACTGAGGTTTGGTCCTCGTATAAGAATTTTAGCATCACTGACTTACAGTGTTCAAATGGTGCTATACAACAGTGTAGTGCTGTATGCTCCTGCAATAGTTCTGGAAGCAATAACTGGGCTTGACAGACTGATATCGATACTTCTAGTGGGAATTGTCTGCACGTTTTATTCGACGCTTGGTGGAATGAAAGCTGTTTTGTACACAGATCTTCTACAGTCCTTATTAATGTTTGTAGCAGTATTAAGTGTCGTGGTATTCACATCTATGGATCTTGGAGGATTTGATAAAATTTTCGCTATTGCTAAAGAAGGAGGACGCTTGGATTTTTCAAAGTAAGTCAGGAGTCAGGATGTTATTGTCGTCATCACCTTAATAATCAATCTCTATCATCTTATTATAATGAAACCCTATCTGCTTAAGTTTTCTAGGTTTACTGGTAATACATAATAGTTGAATATTTAACTTTTTCTTGCTGTAGTTTCAGTATAGATCCAACAGAAAGGCACACATGGATAGCTCTTCTAATATCGGGTACAACTACATTTTTATCATTGTATGCTGTTAATCAAACTCAGGTTAATTCTCCTTAATTAATTCCTTTAAAGAAATCTATGTAGATTGTTAATTTTATATATATTTTTCCAGGTGCAAAGACTGTTAACAGTGAAAACATTAGAACAGTCAAAAAGCTGCTTATGGTGGAGTTGGCCGGTGTTATGTGCGTTGAGTCTCATCACATGTATCAGCGGTTTGGGCATGTACGCTGTTTACAAGGATTGTGATCCGTTCGCGAGCCATGCTATTTCGGCGGTAATTTTAACTTTTGTTTCAAATAGAACTCATTTCTATACAACACTTGCAAGTTATGAATTGATTAATGGCTGTAATCTGTAGCAAATCTTGCATTCCGTATAACATTGACAGAGTAGTTGGTTAGAGCAAACCCAGGACACGGTACGGTATTCCGGGTTATTATAAACGTTATGAATGTATACGCAAATATTTCTTTATTTAGTGTGTGGGACACTTTAAAATTTAATGCTAATAATAATTGTTCGTTAGATAGACCAACTGATGCCGTACTACGTAGTTTCTGCGATGAAATCAGTCCCTGGATTGGCTGGTCTCTTCGTGGCGGGTATATTCAGTGCGTCTCTCTCCACTATATCAGCATCTTGTAACGCTCTGGCTGCTGTCACACTATCAGACTATGTCAGTAGGTTAGTTTAATACTTGTTTTAATTATTATTTACTCTTTGGCAGCCATGTGCATCTGACTGTTAAGCCAGAGCCAGAGGCCTAACTCTTGAGGCAAAGCTATTTGAAAAAGCTATAAAATATTCATTTCCTTCTAATTCTCACCCACACAAAAACACACCTAAGTAATATAAATATTTATCTTTATAGGTGGTGTACGATAAAGGAAAGCTACATACCGTTGTTTACAAAAGTTATGGCGTGCGTGTTCGGATTACTGTTCCTGGCAATGGCATTTTTAGCTGAACATATGGGTGGAGTTTTGCAGTCAGCATTGACAATCTTCGGAGCTGTAGGAGGACCTTTACTAGGAGTCTTTACTCTTGGAATGTTTTCGACTTTTGCAACTGAATTGGTAATAATCTGACCATATTTTATACCATATTTATAAGATGCCCTTATCGATCCGTCCTTTACAGAAATTTCTTTTGACCCTTTATGGACAAATACGCAGATACTTCACATTTACATTGAATTTATTTTTGTATAGATTGCTTACGTAACGTTTTTTTTATTTCCAGGGTGTTTCATGCGGCCTTATATCGGGATTGTGTCTAACTTTATGGATGAACTTCGGATCACCTCGACCATTACCAACTAAGTTACCGCTAAGCGTGACAGGATGTTCGCTCAACGTAACTACTGCAACACAATTGATAGAACCTCAAGAATACTTCTATTTGTACAGAATTTCTTATTTATGGACTTCGCCTGTAAGTATTGGCTTTTTTTTTATATTTTGGAGTAGGCGAAACCAGGGAAGGTCTAAAGGCTAATTCCTCTACAATGTAACTCAGATTTTACCCTAGCAAGAGTGGTTAAGGGATTCCCACTTCTAAATATCTTATTTTCATCACGTGGTTGCTTTGCTTACTACTCAAAGGTTTGACACCTTTGAGTAGTAAGCAAAGCAACCACGTGATCCGTGCACCTTCTTAACAAAAGTTTTTAAGTACCTACTTAAAGCATTTTCTTATATTAAAATTATATTCCAGCTGGGGTTCCTGTGGGTGGTGTGCGTGGGCAGCGCGGTGTCCCTGTTGTGGGCCCAGCCCCAGCCGTGGGATCGCGACGGGCGCACACATCCGGACCCTCAGCTCTTCACGCCGCCACTCGCTAATAGACTCAGGAGGAAATATGGAAATGTTGATAAGATACAAGTATAGACGATCTAACTTGAATTTTTAAACAAATTCTTTCAACCATTCTTATGTCAACGTCTTAAAGAAATTGAACCCTGATTAGGTTTATTACCTGTATCCAGCAAGATATAATAAAACATAAGAAATTCGTTCACACTCATTCATACACACACCGAGATAACCATTTTTGAATTCTAATTCACACTTGTACCAGCAACAGTTTTTAAGAAACGTATTAATGTGTGTCATCTATTTCAGATAAAAACAGTAAGTGACGATGTAATAAACAATGAAAACAGTCACTCTCCTACAAATGAAGAAAAATACACTTCGAATCAAATTTGGTAAAAGTGATACAATAATAAACATATTGACAATCAATCATAGTCTTTTATTGTTAAGTGTACTTATTTATAATCAAAAATATCTTAGTACTAAGCAGACGAGTAAAGCTTATAGCGAATTCAAACTACATAAGATAAATTATGTCTCTCACACAGTAAAAGATCATCTTCATTACGTCATTTTTCATTACGCTGATAAAAATCCTTCTTTTGGTCTGGTCAACTCACTGATTTGTCGACGTAGGAAAGCATTCTGAAAAAGAACATTGTTCTGAGACATTTATACTATACTTTCTATTTCAAGAAGGTTAAAGAAGAAAGTTTAGTAAGTATTTGTAGTCACTAATTCTAAAAATATTGTCTGTAATAAGATAAGCGCAGTACGAACCTCTCTCAGTAACTCGTCCTCTCTCTCCGCGGCTATTTTGAGCATTTCTTTGGACCTCTCCAGTAAGTTATCTTTATCTTGCAGAGTGCGTTTCAGGTTAGCTATCTCAATGCGAAGTGTGTCTTGTTGGCTACGACTCTATATAAGAAAATAAGTACCTATTATATCATCAGTAAAATACTTTCAGGTAAGTCTTTTTTGTATCTACTTAAAGAAAAAGGAAAATGTTATGGTTTTCCCTAACAAACATGTAAAAAGAATAGCAACAATTTCTATACCTTTTCACTGACGCTACGACCACTGTTTGGCCGTGAATCTATCTTCCTATGTCCGCCCATAGACACACCTGATTTTTGCTCAGCTTGCAGTTTGCTTACTAAACCTAAGAAAGAGCGTATAAGTAATTGAATTTTGTCTGTGTGTATATTACGAAGTTATTCATTCTTCTTCTTTCCCTTTGTTCTATGATCTTACAAATGAATAAGTACCTAAGTAATAAATATTTCCTTTATTTCTTCTATATCTTACCTCTAAGCATTAGCACCGTTTGTTCAAGATCATTGACTCTGTGTTGGTGAGCCGTCGTCGGAATCGTCTCAGCGGTATTCACGCGGAGGGTCAACTGGACATTCTCTTCTTTCAGCATTTCGCAGTAACTATGTATATAAGAGAATACCAATACTTATTATTGAATTATTAAAGAAAATACCAATAACTTTGGAAGAGGACAGAATTTGTTTGCGCGAGGTTTGGATTTTAAGCGTACACTTCGCCCTTCAGGCTATTCGAGGCTCACATAACCTCTAGACGGGATTCAAGGGAACAAAAAGCATTACTTTTAGTAACTTGACTTTCCTTACTTTTTCCAATAATCAATTTCCGGTTGTGTGTCATTATCAGTTTTGATCGGCATCCGTATTTGAGCTTCCAATAAGGTCGACTCTAACTTCAGGACCTGACCCTTGAGTGACGTGATCTCAGCTAGAGCCCTCTCATATTCAGACACTAACAGTTCATTGCCCTGTAATATTGATAAATACACATAATATAAATAATACTTATTTAGATTTATAATGTGACATTTGACAAAATATTCTGTGTTAAAGTAAAAATTGAATACTTAGCAAACAACTTGGCAAGCAACCAAATTCAATTCAAAAATCCACGACAAGAATTTCCTAAGTTAGTGTTATTGTTGTGTTTTACCTTTTCAGCAAACTCCAGAGCCACGATCCGTCTCTGCTGCGCTTGCACTCGCTCTAATAGAGCGTGGTTCGAGAGTGACGAGGCGTTCATACAAGTGACACATTCGTTGGTAGACCGCTGTGACTTCTCAGGGGACTCACTCTCTTGTTTCTCTATAGATAACTGGTTGTTATCGCCTAAGCCAATTTAATCAAAATGTAAATAAATAAAACCGCTGCTGGTATCTAGGTCGTAGGAGTGGACACTTTAAACTTTTACAAAAAACAAATAGACGAAATGAAGGGCAATTAAAGTATTTATGTAAAAAGCAAAAGTAAGTGCTTTGTCTAAAGCATGCGATAGTGCTAGTTGACTTTAGATTTTGTCTATGTTTTAGATTGAAACCAAAGAGAACTACTTTTAAGTAGGATAAAACTAAGTATAATTTCTAATTACTTACATTTGAGTTCCGATAATCTAGACATCAATACACGTTTCTCTCTATCCAATCTGGATAGCGCTGATTTGGTCAAATTGAGACTACCCTCAAGTTTCTTGACTTCTTGACATTTATCCTCATAGCGCGCCTGCCAACGATCACTTGCTTGCTGTGCTCTATATCATAAAATATAATTTAACTTCAAGCGTAAGAATAACAATAATATATATTCAAATAAAAAAACTTATTTTTATCAAATATCACGTGTTTTTCTTTATTAATTTACTAGCTGAACCTCGTGATTTCCAAACCCATGATATTTTGGGCTGAAAATAACTCTATTTTCTTAATCAGAAGTAAAGTCTGTACCAAGTGCTCTACACAGCCTAGCTTTGTGCGTTCGAAAAATCTAATCAAAATACTTAATTAACTATTTTGTGGTAAAATTATTAAAATATAATTACTTTTAATGTGGAGTAAGTTTTAGGTAGTTTTCTTTACCTTTTCCACTTATCCCAAAGTGCGATACTAGAGTGTGTGTCGCGCCTAGCGCTTGTGAGCTGGGCTTGAAGGATCGCTATTTTGTTGTGAAGAGCCGCAGTTTCTGCTGTCGTCACTTTACTTCCAGAAGTACTTCTAAATTAAAGACTACGTTTTATGGCCAGTCACAACAAAACGTGAAGGACAAAAGTGTCTCTTCCACTGATGATATTATCAAAGTGAGGAGGCGCAATCATGATACATGTTGGTGATCTCAAACATGATAAAAGTTTAGGAAGTAGTAAACATGCATCGTTTTGGATCGGATCTCCTGGAATTGAGGCTGGGATTTAAAGTACAGGCTGGCAGGCAATTACACATGCCATTAGACTCGTTGCTAAGCTAAGAGACTAGAGGCGATACTAAGTATTTGAAATAAAAGTTTATGGATTTTACTAAGGTTCTAATTGTTTGTCTACTTACATTCTAAACACTTGATTCTTAAGATTCTGTGCGTCTAATCTAGACCTCCTTTCTCGAGCAGCCAGCGCTTTGATCTGCCTACGAAGTATGGCGTTCTGTTTACTAGCTAATTGTTTGTCTCGACGTAATCTTTCTATGACTGGCTCATTCCTGAAATACGAAGAATCTTTGAAGTTTTTACTAATAGAATATATCTTACTACACTTCTTTGTAAACGTGCTTAGACAATTGTGATAATAATTCTGAAGTAAAACTTTGTCTGCAGTATTGATCAAAGTCTTTAATTGGTCATCTTCAGTTGAAAACATCTCTATAAACAAAACAAGAAATAGGAAATATCTTTCCAATCGTAACAATATTTGTTAATACCAACCATATAGCAGTAGAACTACTCTGTATTCTGCCGAAATCGTCAGTAATGTCATTCAATTCGCCGCTCGAATCAAACTTTATCTCCAGTCTGTCAGAGCCGTGATGAGATAATGCATCGCTCGTCTCTTCCACCTCTACGATGGCTGATAGATCGAAACTTGGATCGTGGACAGATATCATTGTTTGCATGCTCATTATTTGAGTCTGGAAAATGGATGTTTTATGAAAATGTTTTATGATATGAAGAGAAGTAATTTATAATAATAAAAAATTAGAACATCGTTTTCGCACGTTTTTATATTCAGGACATTAGAACATTGAAATTCAATTTTGGCAATTTTAATAGATAAGTACTTTTTGTACCAAGATTGTAACTCAGGATAAGCCGTGCTAATTAGGTTTTCTAAATTGTAACTTTATTATACACTACTCCACAATTTTCTTAATAGCGTCTTATTGTTACTAAACGAATTTTACCTAAATTTACAATTGGTTTACGACTTACTTTCAAATTATTGATAACAGACCGCATCTGTTCTATTTGGGAGTCCTTTTCCGAGAGTTGTTTCACGTAGATTGCTTTCTGTTCAGTGAGTCGCGACCGTAGTTCCATGTGCTCCCGCTGGGTTTCATTCAGCTGTGATAACCAATGTTGGTTCTCTGCCTTGTACGAATCCACCTACAGCATAAACATCAATGATTAGAGGTCCTTCATAGTTATTATAAGGTGAACACAATTTTTTTAGAGTACAATAAGTATTAACCGAATTTTGGAAAAAAAAACATCTGAAAATTCGCAACTGGACGTAGTTCAATTCAGTTTAGGTACTTTGTGAGTGCTTTAATATATTAGAGATAGCATTATATTGGTAAACCTACCTCATGACAATGTCTTTCTTCAAGTTGTATATTTAATTGTTCCATTTTCGCTAATCTTTCTATGGCTAATTCTTTCCAACGGTCAGCTTCAGTTTTGTATGTCAATCTGATGAAAGATGTTTATTTAGTCCAAAATCACTTTTATTTATGAAATTAACATTTAAAACTTATACTTACAACTCTGCTTTACATTCATCCAGATCACTTTGTAGTTTAAAACATTGGTCCTCCAATTTAACTATCTTCATTGTGTATTTTTCTACGATTTCTTTACTATTTTCCGTGTTAGAATCGCTCTCATCGTTTGTGTTTCTGCAATAATAACATGATGTTACGTAAATGATTTATCTTTTTATAGGAAGGTTTTGTTTACAAGCTGCTGAATTTGATGGATTGCTCGTTACGAGGAAATTCGCATTAAAATACCAAATACCCGCCTCTTTGACGTAATTGGTTATCTTATAACTTACCTGTTATCTAACTTTGACTGCAGATCCATAATTTTATTATTCATATCTTTTATCGTTTTAGCAAATGATTCTCTTTCGTTTTTCAAAACCTCTTTGTATTCCGCCGTTATAATCGACTTTTCTTCTTCCATTTGTTTAAGAGCTAGTAAAAAAGACTTGTTTTCATCTCTAGCAGTCTCTTTGTTTTGTTTGAAATCGTTTATTTGCTGAATTCTAACACTGTCTATTTCATATTTCAAGTTTTCGACATCTCTTTTTAGTGTTTCAATGAGCTTATCTTTATGATTTATGTTTGTCTTCAGAGTTTGAATATTAGTTTCTAAGGTTAGTTTTTCAGTACTTAGTTGAAGATTTTCGTTAGTACGTTGTTGTATTAAGTACACAGCTTCTTTGAGTTCTTTGCTTTGTTTATCATTATTGGTTTTTAAATTATTAATATTTTGTTTTAATTCATTTATGTTTTGATCTTGAATAGTTTGAACAAGCGCGTGTTTTTTATCACGCTCTATAGCCACAGTTTGAATTTGCGCATTGACTAAATCAGCTTTGCTTGTCACTTTTTGAGTTTTGGTTGGAGAAGTTGCTGTTGTTTTTACATTAGGTTGAATATTTTTTGGTCCACCACCATTGCCACCATCGTTTACTTTGTTAACTTTGCCGTTACTTTCTTTTAATGGTTTTAACACTTGCGGTTTTGGTAATGTTACAGTTTTACTTCCTGTAAAGAAAATTATATTTAGAATTCTACTGTTGTCACTTATTTAAAACAAAACGTTATTACTTACTCTTGCTTAACATTATTACTTACTTCTAGAAGAACTTTCATCTTCATCCGATGGAATATCTTCTAGCTCCAACTTAGCAACACTTATTTCGCCATCAGATTTTTTTCTTATTACATCACTCAAATTTGACTTATCAAATCCTTGATTAACTAGTACTAATGTTTTTTCTAACTGATTGTATTGTCTAGTTAGGTCTTCTCTAGATTGTTCTGATGTACGAAGTTTTTTATTTACATGATCCAATTCTCTTTGATGAACTGATTCCTAGAATTATACATTAATTTGATAGTAAAGTATATATTATATAGTAAAGTATTTGGACATACAACGTGTTTAGTCATTAGTATTTACCATCATAATAGTTTTAATTTTATGTGGGCAACTATCTTCTTCGACAAAACATTTGTTTCGTGAAACATCTAATATTTGATCAAATACACTGTGTTTAGCCATTAAATTAGAACGCAGATCTTCAATCTCTTGCATTTTTTCATTTAAAACTTTATTTTCACGCGAGAGATCTTCAATTTTATTTAAATAATTTTCAACTGATATGAGCGGAATACTTCCTTGGTATTGTTGTCTTAAAACTTGCATTACTTCGTACATGTATCTGTAAAATTATCATATTAATAGGAAACTTCAATCAAAGATCCAATATAAACGCACCCAACAGTTTTTGCTTTTGCAAGTGTTTCACTAACCTATATTTCGATTCATATCTAAACGAATAAACATCAAAAATCTTTAGACGTGCTTTGAGCATTTCTTCCGTTTCAGCCCTCAATTCTTTTTCTTTGTTCAGTGCCGAATTCAGTCTTTCAATCTTTTTGTAACTTTCAGAGGCTTGAAGATGAGCAACTAAAACTTCACTGCTGAGTCTAAAATGTAAATTTTTGATGAGTTAATGTAATAAAAGAACTTTAGAATGAGGAACATTTGCCGTGTAGTATGTATGTTCAATTTATAGATGTTGGTGGTATAGACAACATTACCTCGAAAGAATAGCTTTATTATCACCTGTAGATTGCAAATCTAATATTTGATGTCTAAGTAAATTGACTTCCATATCATTACTTAGTTGTCTTTGTTGACATTCTTGAAGCTGAAATAAAGTTTTTCAGTACAGACATACTAAATTTCATCAAACAAGAATTTTCAATGTATTGACAATACCTGCAGTAATGCTATTTCCAGTTGACTGTTAACGTGCTTACACTGTTCTTTTAACAACTTATTTTCTTCAGATGTACTAAATTGTTGACTTTTAAGCAATTCTATTTCTTTTTGGGTTAAAGAAGATAATGAATTGTCACTAAAAGAAATTGAGAATCATTGTAGTATTATACAAATAACTTGTTTTTTTAGTACTACTTTAGAAAGTATGACTTACATTATTTTAGTTTGCGCCTCGTGTAAATCCCTAATATTGTTTTCCAATACTTCAATTCGTTTATTTTTTGTTTCTAGTTCAGAGCATAGCTCTTGTAGTTGTTTTTTAAGAACTGTTTCTTCTATATTCGATAGCATTTCTTTTGTAATTGTTGCTTTACCTGAAATGTAAAGTACAGAGTAAACGTCCTAGTATAATAATTAAATTTTCTAATTAATATTATTTTATGAATTACCATCATCACATCTGAATTTGTTTATTATCTCAAATCTGAAACCATCCAAACGGTTTAACAAGTCTTTGGAAACGGTTTTTGCGTCATCAACATTGGTTTCCAATAGTTTACGGTACTTTCCTAAAGTCTCATTTAAAGTAAAATTTTGCTTCCAAAACAATTCAACTGATATTGAATTGCGAAGCTTATCTGTAAGATTTGCAACGGCAAGTATTAGTTTGTGGATTTCAGTCTCATATTCCGAGGCCATTGTCATTATTTCTTTTTTAGCTTCCATATTCTCATTTTTAAGATTTTCATTCAACGTTCGAATATATTTGTAAGAATCCTCTAAATATGTACATTTTCTTTGTAAAGTAATTGGATTTGGGATTGAAATAATACCAGGAGATTTATCACTTATTTCATCTTCCTCCTGTTCCTGTATCTGTGACTTCAAATTTTCAATTTGTGCTTTATATTGTTCTTCTAGTATTGACCATTTATTTTGATCGTCTGCTGCCTGAACTGTTAAACTTGCAATTTTATCGTACA
This sequence comes from Timandra comae, assembly GCA_958496195.1. Taxonomy (NCBI): domain Eukaryota; kingdom Metazoa; phylum Arthropoda; class Insecta; order Lepidoptera; family Geometridae; genus Timandra; species Timandra comae. The sequence goes on from OY292360.1 coordinate 5,712,028, forward strand.
AAGATTTGAATTTAGTACAAAAATACTCCAATCCTTTTTTGAGTTGACCTTCATATATGATATTACCCTTATTTATTATATCATCAACTTGCGTTCTATTATTATAATCAATTTCGTTACTTTCTTTGTCGGCTATCCAAGTACCAAATTCAACTTGATTAGATACATTAATTATTGGTTCTTGTTTTTTATTTTCCTCTTGTTTAGATTGCATTTCTTTTAGTTTACGTTCAAGTTCTGAAGATTTTTGGGATTCTTTGTTTAATTGTGACATTACTTCGTAAGTTTCTTTTCTGCAAATAGTCGTTTATGTTATTTTAATTTCTTTATACTCAATCAAGTATAGGTTTTGAAATATGTAATTCTTACCTAGCTTCGTGTAACGCAACTAGTAATGCATCTTTGCCTCCAATAGCAGCTCTTAGTTCCATTATTGTGGCCATATGTGGGGCAAACCATCCGGCTGAGTGTCGAGCCTCCATTGATCGTAACAAGACTTCCAAACTAGGACATTCTAATGATAAAATGCCAGAAGAGGTCGTGCCTAAAATATTTGAAGCATATATTTAAATTAATAGCGAATTTATTTACGTATGAATTTGTAATGTAAGTATGAATGTAAAGTAGTATAAGAAGAATACACACTGTTATCTTTCAAAAAATCTAAAATCTCTTGAAGTCCTTTTCTTAAACCTTCATTTTCTTCTATGAGAGCTTTCATATCTTCATTCTCGGCTTCAATATTTTGGGTGTCTTCCTTCTGGGCTTTTCTAGAATTATTAAAATAACATTAAAAAATTAAATAAGAGAATGTAATATCAAATGAAAAACTTATGATACTAACTTTGAATGAGTTTGAGAATCATCCTTAACATTTTCATCTTCACTAGATTCATTTAAAATTTCATCGATTTTAGATTTGTTATACCCTATAGAATGTAAAGTAATTATAAGTTTATTATGATTACTATTTAATTTACGATTATCTAGCTCAACCTCCACTAATTTATTTTCCATATTTCTAAGTTTTTTATGCAAATCTGTATTCGTTTTCTCTAGATCATTATATTTTCTCAAAATTCCCTCTTTGGGTATAGTTTCATCAGGTGGTATATTGAATTTTTGTCTGAAATAAGAAAAGTAGTTAACATTTTTCTTTCCACTTTTAATAAAACTTAGTTAATTTATTTGTACCTCATCGTTTCATTTTCCAATTGTAAGTCAGTGACTTGTTGACTCAAACTATTTATATCTTTCACAAGTGATTTGATTCCCTCATCTCTTACTTTTAATTCTCGTGTTTTGTGTTTCAATGATTCAAATAATGTTTTAGTACCACTTTCCGATTGTAGTAGTTGTAATTCTGCTGATATTTCTGCTAGCTAAAGTAAATAATTAAGACGTTGATTAAGTTTAGTTATAAGTTGTTGTTATTTCGCACTCGTATCATACTTTACCTCTCTTTCACGCTCAGAAATAATTTCTTCTGCACTTTGTAAGTTAACAGTTAAATGTTTATTCTTTTTCTTTAATTTATTAATCAAAATTCTTTCTTTTCCATCATCACTTTGATTTCTGATTTCTAAAGTTGAATTATCTGGGGTCTCTTCGATTAGTCTTTTCAAATGTCTGTTTTCAGCCTTCAATAAACTTATCAGACTTGCTGTTCTTTCAATTTCAGACGCCGCTTCTGTTAATTTATCTTGTAGTTCTTTAATTTTTTCTTCATTGATATTGCTTTTCTAAAATTTATGTTTAGGAATGTTGAGAAAGATATCATTAAAATGGATAAATATTGCTCTACGAAGGGAAACCTTATATACTCACAGTTATTTGCACTGCCGGGGTTTCAGTCGTGTTACTAATAGCTTGATTTAGTTCTTCTTTTAGATTGAGATTTTCTAAAGATAATGCTTCTAACTCCGATTTTTTCACTTTTGCTATATTCTACAAAACGATGAAACAAGTTTATTGTTAAACACAAAACATTCTAATATCAACAATTTCATTAAATTTCATCATTTTTTATTACCTTCCAATGTTGAACTTTCGCTTTAATTTCTTCTAAAATATTCTCTCTACTAGATTCTTTTTCAAATAGTTCTTTGCGTAACGATTCTAATTCATTAGATTGTTGAGCTTTCAAACGTTCTGATTTGCCCAATATTTCTAAAAAGTAATAATAATGAATGGAAAAGACATAACAATAATAATTGGCCGGCCGGAGTGGAGCCCGCGAGAGCACTTTGGTGCTCGGAGAGTGAGAGGCGTTACGTAAGTGGTGAGCTGGCTTAGCATGAAGCTGGACCCTCGGGCTCAGTGGATCGCGGTTTAAAACCCAGGGCGTCTGCTCCACTCTCAAAGCCGCTCGTTTCATGTTGCCCCCTTGTTGCGATTCGAGCGACTTGTTTGGGGGGCCCAGTTATAGAGCTGGCAAGTCTCCATCCGCCACTTCGTACATGTTTATAGCATTGTATCGGCGGGTGTCATAGTCCCCATAGTTCCCCAATATCCAGTCCATTAAACATCCCATTCCCATAACCCAGTCGTAGTTTTCCATATATTTGCAATAGTCCCAGCAGAACCGGGGACTGTCCTTGGATGCATTTTATAGTGTTATACAGGGATAGTCGCCGGATTGTGCATCCTTTACACAAGATTAAATATGTCAAAGGGCTTCCGTGTGTTGGCTTCGGCCCCATACTAGCCTTCCAAAAGACCGGGACTCTTTAATAGTCCCGTGAATGGAAAAGACATGACAAATAATAATAAAAATCTAACACCTCTTTCATTGGCAACCGAGAACTGGCGTAAACCTCTGGTGAGGATCGCACGAACGTGTGGAAGAGCAAGGAGCTACACGGGCGGTTCTACAAAGCCCTCACTGGGCCTGATGTAGACCTGCTGGCGTCGGTGAACTGGTTACGTTTTGGTGACCTTTTTGGGGAAACCGAGGGTTTTGCCTGTGCAATTGCGGACGAAGTTATCAAGACGAACAACTACCGGAAGTACATCCTAAAGGACGGTACGGTCGACATCTGTCGGGCATGCCGCCGTCCTGGCGAGTCACTTAGGCATGTTATTTCTGGTTGTTCTCATCTTGCTAACGGAGAGTATTTGCATAGACATAACCTAGTAGCCAGAATCATCCATCAGCAACTTGCTCTTCGACATGGTCTTGTAGATTCTGAGGTTCCGTACTATAAGTATGTACCGGCGTCGGTTCTTGAAAACGGTCATTCCATTCTCTATTGGGACCGGTCTATCATCACAGATAGGACTATTGTTGCCAATAAGCCTGACATTGTGCTGGTAGACCGGGTAGCAAGACGAGCAATACTTGTTGACATCACTGTTCCACATGACGAGAATCTCGTGAAAGCTGAAAAGGATAAGCTAAGTAAATACTTAGACTTATCTCACGAGATTACCGCCATGTGGGACGTTGATTCAACAATTATTGTACCGATAGTTGTGAGTGCGAATGGTCTGATAGCAAAAAGCCTCGACCAACATCTTAAGAGGCTTTCGCTCGACGGTTGGATCAAGGGGCAGATACAGAAGGCAGTGATTTTGGACACGGCACGTATCGTGAGGAGGTTCCTGTCTCTGCAGCCCTAACCACCGGTAGTTTGGGCCCTGCCCCGCTACTGGCGGCCTTCTATTTTCTAAGTTTTTATTGTATATTTTGTTTTTATTTTTTATAAATGTATATTGTAAAAACTTAAAAAATAAGATGATAAATGTATATATGAATAATAATAATAATCATTCACTACATCATCTTATTATAGTAACTGACCCCTAACTAAGCCCGAAGCTTGTATCTAGGGTATCAGAAACTACGCACACACTCAAGTATTTTAAAATGTTTCGTTAGCATGTGAATAATTTAAGTATTCACTGAATTAATTAGCTAACTAACATTAGCAACGGTAATTTAAGCGGTATATTTGGCGCAGTAATTTGAAACGTAAATACGCCTAGATACTTAAAAGTCTTAGAATTTTAATTAATTACCTTTGAGGTGAATGCACTCGTTATTAATACCCACCAACTGTTCTGTTAAATTGTCAATTATTTGCGTGGCTTCATTGAGTTTATCCTTTAGAACTGCTATTTTTTTCTTTAATGTTGTATTTTCTTCTTCTATTCCCTATGAATCAACAAAAACGATTGTGTAGAAACCACAAAAAGCATTCCATACCTACCTATGTATAGTGTCACTTGACTTGTAACTCTCTATGGTACTCTTTAGTAAAAGTTGTTTTAATATTAAACTTGACATGCACCTATATTCGGCTTAAATCACCTTCATCTTACTTTCTTTTTAACTTACTTCTAAGCAACTTACTTTGATATCACCCAGAAGTTTTCTAATATGTCTATTCTTCTTAGCAATTTCATTCTCCAGCTGTACAACTGCATCCATTTCTGATAAAACATCTCTACTTGTATCACTGTCTTCTAAATTTGTATTGTCTACCAACAGTTTGGACTTCCGTCCTTCTAATTCAGCTATATCTGCATATAGCTGCTCTAGTATATCTTTGTTTGCTTTAATTTCTTCTTCTTGATGAGCTATTGTTTCTATAGCACTGTCAGTGCTAACTGGAGACTCTGTAATATTACTATTATATACTTACTGAAACTTTATGAAGGAAAGACAAAGCAAAACTCCGAGGAGTTCGAGACGTGGTAGTCCTTTATTCAGTTACACCATTTAGTTTGTTAATTGAGCTTTAGAATTAAATATTGTAACATGGTTCCTACATTATTTCATATAGTATGCCCGCTTTCGTAGTAAGTACTTGCAATTAAGAATTAACATACCTGTTTGAATATTTCTTCCTTTCTTCTTCCCAGATTTTCTATTCACAGATTCTATCTGTCCTTTTAGATTGTTTACCTTTAAAATATTATAGTCAAGAAGTTTAGACATTGTTTATATAAAATTTAGTTAAAGTTTGAGTAGGTAAGTAAGTACTTAAATAATTCAATGTTTTACATACCTGTTCACTTTTAAATTTGAGAATATCTTGCGAAAGTCTGAACAACGATTTTAAATCACTGAAATTTAATTCAATATCATCAGCTTCCATCCACGACAAACTCTCACATAATATTTCTTTGTCTTTCTCATTGAGTTCTCTTTGTGAGAAACTCAGTATTTCACGCCAATCTGTTTCAACCATTTTAATTAACTAGTTTTATTTTATATTGTTACTTGTAAGTATTCATTATATTTATTATTTTAACGAATAAAGCACAAACTCTAATCAAGCGTGCCTATGTTTTGAAATATTGCGTGCGCGTTGCTTAGCAACCAATGTCATGCATGACAGATATTAAAAGGAGGGTTGAATATTAAGGTTGAATATCCTAAAATTAGATATAGCGGAAAACGATCATATATTCCAATATATTTTAGACCTCAACTGACCAATGATATCCCCGTTTTTTTTTACATTAAATAGGTAGCAATTGACTGTAATTAAGATGAAGAATCTAAAATAGGACAAGTTATAAAGGTATTATAGAGAAGGGAATCTTGACCCGCGGACAGAATCCTGACCCGCGCGAGTCAAACATCCCTGATACTTATATACACTAATAATCTGATATCTTCATTACACTGATAATTATTAGGTAAGATAAATAAAACTAGACAACATTTTAAAGATTACTTTATTATGTGTGATGATTTTGAACATTATAAAGTACAAGTTAATGTTACATTGCATGTCGAGGTGTCAACAACAAAATGATAAAAACATTATTTTGTGCTGCCTAAAAATAAATTAACAAAATTAAAATACAACAATTAATATTAATATTAGGTTATAAGTAAAAAGCGGACGCTTCGGTTGAAGCAATTACATAGGGCGAGGATTACATAACTTGGGATTGTATATAAAACATATGATATTTCAAGTACATAGGTATTGAGTATATTTATTTATTTATTTTTCCAAAAATATATGGATAACGTTAAAATGTACTCGTAAACAATACTATTAAAAGTAAAAAGAGGTTATCAAATAACATATTACATCTGAGGGCTGATGTAACCATTGCCAGATAACTTTTATTCGTGGAATGAAATTGACGTTTGACAGTTTTTGTATGTCAAATAACTGTCAAAATTTACAAAATTATTACATGAATTAGCCCTAAAGATGATAATGATGAATGATATTGGTATATCTGTCACTTTCCTGCTTGATATCTAAGATTATTTTGTCGTTTTACTTCCACATGTAATATAAGTCTGCCATTTTTGAAAATCTAATGTTTACTAGTCACCTGACTACCTCTTTTTACTTAAAATTGTTCATAAATATAAAAGTACAAGTCTAATTCTTATTATAAATACATTTTTATGATGTAATTAAAAAAATACACAGTAAAAATATTGAATAACAATGTCAAAATATGATTGAGTCCGATTCTATGACTAGAAAATACATTTTTTAAATACTTCAAATGTTTAACGCAAATAAATATTTGAAAGAAAATTTAGGCTTCTATTTTCGATAACAGATTATAAATTTAATATATTACTTTATTATATATCACTTGTTTCGTAATTTATATATGTATATTAATATTTATTTTATATGTATGTAAGCATATATTTATGTATTGTCAACGGTTACCGAAACTCTCGCCCTATTTACACTAGACATTGATACATTACTGAGTATTGAAAAACGATTACATTGTACGGTAACTCACTTGTTTAATTTGTAATTTATTTATTAACGTGAATATAGTGATCGGGAAATGCCCAGTTAATCATTTAACGGTTATTTGTGTAACTGTATCTAAAATTTGTTAACAAAACATCCAAACTTTGACATGCTCCTGTCAATGTCACCCTTAATTAACATCAAAGTTTGACTTTTGCAGATATGTAAGTCCGTCAATGTGATAATGTTAGTTCATGTATTAGTAATCCACGTGCCCGGCTTCTATCTTTTAAAATATCAATTTTAAAAGAAGAGCTCAAAAACCCTAAGTTACAAATAAATTACTACTCTAAGCGACTTTACACGTAGTATATAAGTATTTTTATTCTTTTTTTTACACAATTATACAACATATTATTCAGATAACATACTCTTTGGGACGCGTAAAACAACTTTGGATAGATTACAGTGATACGATAGATCGATACGGGAAGCCGAAATGGATACATCGAGGTCATAATATCTACAGATATACGTCCGAGCGCGACTTGACAAGTTGACACTGACAGCACTCACCCGGACGAGTTCGTACAAAACGTTATAAAAAGTCACGTTGTCATGTTTGTTAAATCGCGTGTTCGCGATACTGTGCCGTATTTGGGCGTGATAAGGTCGCAATCGGCGCGTCAGCGGCGACGCCGCGTGCAGAGCGTGGCGCGCCGCAGTCGCCGCAGGAGCGACGACTCGCGCTATCAGATGCGCTCCACGTAGTTACCTGGGGAACAAACATTATTGATATGAATACGTTTAAAGATTTTTTGACAGGTCACCTCTTTGACTAAAAGTTAGTATAGGCTTGTTAAGGACGAAGGCCTCTCACTCTTTGATGATATTAATACAGTGATCACCATGCGTGCTTTAACGCGTGTTCTTCTATTTTCAATGTGTTATACGTACAGTGTCTTGTCTATGGCCTATGGACTTACCATAGATAAAATAATATTTCTAGAGGGATTCTCAATTTTAATTATTTTGTATAAGACGTACTTAATGACTCCACACAATTGACGCAAAGTATCAGCTAGAACAATAGATATTTTACTCAAAAATATCTTTAAAGAAATACTAGGTAGTATGTGTGTGTTACCGGGGAAGGTGCCGAAGCGGCCGGTGCGCTGGCTGGAGCCGACGTACCAGCCGTCGTCGCACTGCTCCAGCACGTACACCGTGTCGCCCTCCGCCAGCTCCAGCTCGTCCGGGTTCTGCGGCCGGTACTTGTACATCGCGCGGTAACTACCCACATAACAAGGAGAAAGGTGTTAATAACTGAATTATCAGAATCTAGCTGTGCCCAACAGTTTTGAGCCGATAATTATGAAGTTAGTGCCCTGTACTCGTAACTAGGTAGTTTCGTAATTAGGTCTCTCTATTTTGGGCCCTTTTTGTGTACTGCGATTGTTTTTGGTTACATTTTTGAGGGCGGCTTTGACTGATAGCTTGATGTTCCCTCCAAAGCATACAAAGTTCCTGTTTTGAGGATGCATCTCAATACTCCTGTACCCTGTGTTGAACTATTAAGTGTAGGTTAAAGATGTGTACTCACGGCACGGCCTCGGCGTTGGTGTCGACGTAGAGCGGCTGCGTGTTGTTGAGGTCGAGGCCGGGCGCGGCCGGCGGCCCGTAGCCGCGCTCCGCCGCCGACATGCCGCTACCGCTCGACTTTGATACGTAACCTGCCAGATAATATTTGTAATTGTAATTGACGAATACCTCCGTTATAGAATACAGTCAAGAGAACTGAGTTCGTAACTCCACAGTAAAATCACAGGGCAAAGCTGCTCACAGTTGAGTGCTACTATGACGCGTTAACATTTAAAGATGTGGAGGAAATACCGCTGGCTGGCCCGGAGTATATTCAATGCATTTGCCAAGCGAAAAGCTAAAGTGACAGAAGGCGAATCACGTCAGTTTCGGATGAAAATGAAAGTTTGGAGATGGATTGGTACAACAACTGTAGTAGAATAAAGGAAAGTTTTGTAGGCAGATGGATGAGACCTTTGTCCAGCTGCAGAGAAAAATGAAGACCTTATCTGCATTTACCCTCATCTCTCTTTAACAAACAGATATGCACCACTTCCTCCATAACCCTCCTACTACTATAGTCCGTTACCAGGCAGCGGCTGCGTCTGCGGCGGCGCGTTGGCGAGCGCGGGGCTGTTCTGCTGCGGCGTGAAGGTGTGCGCCGACATCGAGCGCGCCGCGCTGCCGTTCATTAGCACGTGCGACGCCGGAGACGCTACTGGCTTCTCACTCGAACTTAGCGGTTGGAGCTCTGTAATTAGGATATTAGAGATGTTAGTTAATCTATATTAAGAAAATGATTAAAGTCTAGTTTTCACGTCATTTGGGATTTGAATCCAGGACCATGCTGAACCGTAGCATTGCTCTAACTAAAAACCAACTGAGCTACAGAGATCACATTTAAGCTGTTGAAAATGTTGACTGCTAGAATTGACTTTACGGCAGCCACTAGTGACATCTATGGAGTTAGATTAGCGAGTTGCTTGGTCCGAATTGAAAAAAAGAATTCAGTGTTGGATAAGTAAACATGATTTGTTGTTATTCATGACACTTTTTTACTGCGAAATACGACTAAGTATTAAAAAAATCCTTGTTGTGCATATTACAACATACCGACAAATCTGGTTAAACTAAAAAACCGGTCCAATTACAAATGGCATAAAAATTCGGGAAAAGAATAAGAAGTTATACTTAATTGTTTTCTTATTTCATTACCTGGTTTATTCTGACTAGGTTCCTGCAGTATGGTGACGTAGCTGTCCGGGAATATTCCCGTCTTCCCGCCGTTCCTGCCTTCCCACCAGTTCTGGTCTATACGCCTCGTTAATACCACTACTTCGCCTTTCTTTAGGGGTAATTCGAGGTTCGTTTGCGCGGTAAAGTCGAACTTAGCGCGCGCTCTGCCCTCTATAACGACTGGCTTCTTTGGTGGTGCATTGTCCGTTTTTTGGATCTGGAAATTGAAATTTAAAATTATGTTTTAGTAGTAATAACATGTTGTTTTTATAATAATTGTGTGTAGGATAATAATATCTAAAAATAACTCGTGACGAATGACCACTTTTTGAACTTAGACATTTTTTTCGAATGCGCATAAAACCTCCCAAAGACTTTACTAATCCTTACTGTGTTTTCTAGATCCTCTAGGATTTGCTTCGTTAATCTAGGACCTACATGATGTAATAATCAACAACATATAGGTACCTATTCTTACGCTTTAAATCACGTTTTCTATATTAGTATGTTAAGCATACCCTACTAACACCTATGTAATCTACTATGGTACTATCCGAAGTAGATTAATTGCTTGTAACGGTACAACCAATTCTTCAAAACTGCAATGTCAATGTTATTTTATAAAGCTTTTGATATTTTAGAAAGTATGTCATCTACATCGATCTCGCGAAGTGTAGGCGAGTTTAACAAAAGGACGTACGTACTTACATGCCTTCTATATTGATATACATATCTTGAAAATATAACAATTATATTAAAAATGCTAAGCCGTTCTAATTCATGTAAAAGCAAAACTAGTTACGTATTTATAAATAAATTAAATCCTATAAAAAAGTAATGTTCTGAAAACGTTTAACCAAAACCGTAACGAAGAAAGTACTCACTTCAACATAATTATAGGGGAACAGTCCTATTCTTCCGTGTATTTCGCCTTCGTACCAATTGGAGTCGATCTGCCTTCTCACGTGTATTATCTCTCCTTTTCTGAAGCTCAGTTCCCTTGAAGTCTGCCCGTTGAACGTGTAGAGAGCCTTCGCGATTATTCTCTCCGCTTCGTCGTACCGGTTTAGAGGCAAAATATTCTTCTGTGACGGCGTAAAGTTGTCCTGATGACGCCTATTCTGCATGTCTTGCAATTCCTGTAACATAAACATGATTTAATCAGATAAAATATACAATATTTCAACCATTGTTGTCGTGAAAACCATGCTAAGCCAAAATTTATACATTTTTTAATGTTATACGCAAATCTCATCACTGAAAGTAAACCAAACAATACGTTTTTTAAACGATTTAGTCGTGAACGTTATTGTATGGTGTTTTGGTGAACGAATGAATGATATAATTATATCGATGGGCGTTCAACACCGGTTAGAGCACTCCAGTCACGCAATCTTTCAATCATCACCTTAATTGAAGCATCAAACGCCTCTATGTCCGATGAACGTATCTCATTTTCCTGTAAATGCAAATAACATTACCAATAAAGCAAAAAACCATAAATAAACATTTTGCTTCCGTAAAAAGCGAAATGAAATAAACTAACTGATATCACGATTTTGTCCAACATTTTCACGATGTTTTTCAACACAAATTACTATTATTATTTCCAGTTATTACGACTTCCATTGAACTTCATGTAATTATACGCGAATTAATTACACACGAGTAGAGTGCACGAACATTGTCCATTCACTGGCGCGGTGCGATCGCACTGGAGCAACAAAACTGATACACCGGAGTTCGTTTATCCCAGCTACACTAATAAAAGTATCATATCTCCGAAATATTTGCATTAAACGCTATGTGCACTTTAAACCCTCACACGTAAAGTCTTTTATCGATTGGCAAACGTTAATCTTCGCTTCTACTTTCTGCTCGGACTTATGGTAATTTGGTCAACGGATTTTTAGTCGGAAGGTGTCCTATTCGAGGCCCAAGGTCGTTCACTACTGGTTTTTTTAATGTTATCCAATAAACATGCATATATTTATGTGACCATCAAATATAGGACAGTATAAATTAACATAAATATCGACAAATATGTTTGTGTTATTGTTAATATTTGCGAGGAATTTGGCCAAATTACGTAAGTATTTACGTAATTAAAAGTAAACAAAACAATCTGAATTTTCACAAGAATAGTAAGTTAGTAACAGTATAATATAACAGTTTACTTAAATGATGTAAAAAGAGTTTCTAATCTCAATTAAATAATGAAAGTGTATAATTTTATTAAACATTAAATGCACTAGAAAATGAAATGTTTAGTAAAAGTAGCGAGTCTAGTATGCAAAGTGACTTGCCTAGAGAGAGCAACAGTTTCCACGAGACGCCCAGAGTGTTGTGGAGTTTATACTATTGATAATTATTAACGGACATTTCACCATCATTAGACGAGTGAAATTGTAGAGAAAATTTTCCCATTGACAATCACAGACGTAGAAAATGTTTACTCAATATGGTATGTTATTGCGCGTTCTCGACTAGAAATTCATATTAAATTGTTATTTTACTGCGAGAAGTTACAAAGCCACATAATAACATGTTTATTGCAATTTAAATTACTAACTTAACTTAAAACTAGAAACTAAGTATGTTTCAAGTAAACTTTTTATTTTATGTGTTGCCATAATGCGCCAAATTTAATGCAAAATTATAACTTGGAAATAACAATTTTGTGAGCAAACTGATTACAACGTAAGTATTCACTTTAACAACAAACTAAAATATTCATTACTTTTCAAAACCAATAAATATCATCCCAACAAGTAAGTATCAACTTAAAAGAGCTAAAACAAGTTAAAATAACATTCAAAACAAGTAAAAATAACGAGATTTCTAATGTAAAAGCGTGTAGCTGATTGTAACAACGTATTGTAATAAATCTGTGTGCAGTGAAATTGATTCTATCTCTGTATATTCAACTAGAAGTACGTATATATGCGTATACGCACATCCGGCGTGCGTTCACGCTCTTGTCAAATAGGTTTATTTGGAAAATATTCAGTGCCAGTCCACCTGTGACCAACATTTTTAGTTTACATAGAGTTCTTGAACATATTTGTAGTAGATCGTATCTAATTTCGATATTATTGACCTACCCTCATTACAAAATACGTGCGTAGAGTTAAGGACTTATTGCTTGATGATGAAATGTTTAATACCTTTGTTTATTAATAGTCTGTTTTTTGGTAGTTTATACGTACTAGTTTATGGGTGAAGAAATAGTCAGTAAAAAATAATTTGATCAACATTTATCAATTAAAGGCCTCTTCTTTCTTTAATAAAGGAATAGAGTCGGCTTAGTATTCCTCTGTGATATAGGTAAACGTAATATTTTAGTAAACAAAAACAACCACTTCCTCTATCACCTAAATTCTCTTTTTTATCCAACCAACTAAGTACATAAGTTTAAGATTTGCTTTCGCATCTCAACTGGGAACTAAATGAATCAAGCATCAACTTGGCAACCGTTCTGGAATAACTTCATAATCCGACTTGCAATCACGATTAATGACATCCTGTTGCACGCGTTAGTAATACTTATTCATTTGGTACTAAATTTAACGAAATAATTAATACTTCACAACACTAACTCTGCTAGCTTGGTCGGTTCATATTCGTGAATCTAAAAATGAACATTTGTTTATCTTTTATGCGTTTATACTGTTTATGATGTTGGGTAGAGAATGAGAAAGGGACTGAACTATTTTCTGTCCCAGTTTTGAAATAAACAGAGCAATATTAACTTACATTATAAAGGCAATTCACTTAACTCAACAGATTTTGATATCTAGCACACATTTCTTATGAGAACAAAATAGGATATAATCTAATCTACTAAACTTCTGTTATGCCAAAATTCACACGTGATTAGTAGAAACGGGAATAATAATGCGAAACTAAAACCTTAGGCATGTATCTATCTAAATACATACACAAAACACACAATGAAATTGTTTACATACCTAATGGAACTCGTAAAACAAAATACTATAACGCTATTGAAAACACATATCGTGAACTATGCGGACGCAAAATAGATGAGTTACTATAACAAAAACTACAATAGAAATGAGAACGTCACATTTGTCGAGTGGACACTGTAACCGCAAGCAGTTTACGTTACGTCGAACAATAGATGTTGGCTATCATATTCGTTTTGAACTTAGAAAATACCATTTAGAGTTCACATGTCACGGAAATAAGGTGTATTTTCCAACAAAACTTTAAGATTCTGTTGCAGGAAATATGTCTAGATCTTAATAGATATGTTAATAAAATCTTTGTTTATTCAATAACTTAATTGAATCTCGAACGTAATCAATGAGGAAGAGGTTTTGAGGTTATCGATTATTTTCAATCTAGTGCTTAGACTATAAAAACATCTTACGTAGTCGATCTAGTTAGGTCGAAGTTGACTCCAATCTTGCACTCACTTACAAATCAATGTGATATCGATCAAACACGGTAGCGTGCTTCATCGGAGTTAACCGGATTAAGAATATCGTCTACGAAGCATTCACTGACACGATAATAGCATTTAGAAAATTACTATCGAGTTTTTATCGAGTCAAGGTAGTATCGATTCAGTACGACTACGTACTCATTATACTTATTGTGGATCAAACTGCCAAATAGGGCTTTAATAGATTGTCTGGAAAAATCGCTTTAACAGATAAGAAGGCCAATATTTTATACTGTCTTTATTATTTAATGTACGATGTTATAAGAACATTACGTATCATACAGTAACATTAAAATGCAGTTATGATATTGTGATTGCATATAAAATGGAAATGTTATCGATACTAAAATATTGCATAATCAATAAAATATGCCTACATTTATCTATCTGATAAGTATCACATACTTAGACAATTCCTTCGTTCAAAATAACTATACGATGAAGTCACGTCTCAATATTAAAGATGATAGATAACAACATAAAGAATGAATACTATTGTCCAAAGAAATAACAATTGTACATAACAAAATATTATCAAAAAATAAAAAACAAGAATTTTATATTTTTTCACCGAAAACAAAAGAATGTCGCTATCATAATCGCAAACCAGTTTGTATTGTTCTTGGTACGATTATATTTTACTCAATTGTGTTGATGTTATTTAATTTAAGAAAATGGAAGTTTAGTTATAATTTCATAATATATTCGTATTTGTACTCCAAATGGGCTAGTTTCGCCAATTAGACCTATCGTCCGTTCGTTATGCGTGTCACGATATTTCGGGACCCAAACCTACTGGTAGACTTTTGACGGCTACTTGCTATGCTATCTAAAAAAATGCGTACACCTCTACCTACGACACAATCTAGTCTAGTAACATGAGCATACTGCACAATGCACATGCCTTCCAAGATTAATTTATTTTCAGTTTAATTCATTTTTTTAAACGAATCACTCAATTGTAGCGATGACGCTTAATCTTTATTACCAATATCACCAGAAGTGCTTATAGACCGTGGATCTAGAAGTAACTAATAGGTATAGTTTTTTTTTCAATCCATATCGTCCCACTGCTGGGCAAAGGTCTTCCCCAGACATTTCCAACTCCCCCTATCCTTTGCAGCCTCCCACCAACTACACTTTTTGAAGGCGCGAGGTCACAGGTATGCGTATGGTTTTATAAAACGTAATAATAGTTACCTGTAAATATTTGTTCCTGCGTTGTTCCCTGTATAGCCTCTTCATGTGCTCCGCCTGCTGCCTGGCGAGTTCCCGCTCGGGAACGAGGGGCAGGGGGTCATGGCGCACTGGACACCGGTAGTGGATGTTCACGTCACTCTCCACGTATCGACGGGGGGATTCTATGTAGAAAATAAATATATGATTAATTATGATTTCTCTTGGGACCTTCACTTGGAGTTGCCGTTCTACCGCTTGTAGGATGATATTCTAAATGCTCGCTAGTTCACCCTACATACATAACCATGGGTATTAATAGAGTAAGAGAGAGCTCATGTTCAGCCGTAGATGGATATCTATAGGCTGAGATGGTGATAATGATAAGGACTTAGAAGTCTATCAAAGTGACAGATTTTACGTAGTGAATCTGCTAGCTTTATTTTTGTCAGATAAGCACAACAACAAGATTCTGTCAATATGAAGATAAATTTAATAATCAAGTATCAAAACCATGAAACTATATTAACGATACTCATCTCTACTCAACTCTACATCGGTAGTGTAACGTAACGAATCTGTAAAATTTAGAAAAGCGATGGAATTCCATAGTACAAATAATGGTGTTTGTGGGTACTGTAAAAGTGAAAGTGTTTACCATGGTCTCGTGTCATTAATGCGGTAACAGAGCCGTGATATCCGACCGATTATGCGATGACACAGTACGTAACGCGAGAACAGGCCGCACCGCGACCGGTTTACAAAGTATTAACGCATTATGTCACCGGAAGTATCGATCAAAATATTATATTTACGAATTGGTTACATTAAAATCAATAAATGTTTTAAGTTAATTTCGCTTTCATAAGATTGGATTGGCTAATTATGAGGGTATTATGTAAGGGATGTTTGCAGAAATTAATGTAGAGTTCACAGATCTGGAACATGTAGAGACAGTCTCTATAGACTGTGCCATCTTTAACTATATCTCCCCTCCCATGGCATTCATTTATACTTTTAGAAATCTTTTCAGTTTAACCTTTTGTTCAAATTCAACCAATTTTGATACAAAACTTACAACTCATGTGATGGAAAAACAATCGATCACTCGTTTGCTTATCGGTGATTAATTTATCTGTATGCACTGCTATCTATTACCATGTAATTTTGGTCTAAAACACGATATTTTAAGTAAAAAGTAATCCTATTTATAATTTATTTTGTGAGATAACAAATTATAAGTATATTTAAAGATAATACATTTATTTCGGGATGTTTATACATGGAATGGTGGAATGGAATGAACCCGTGAACACAATAACTAGAAATTAGTGTTAAATAACTGAAATATCAGCGAATAATTTATAGCTTGCCCTTTCGGTAGAGCGATAGACAAAAGATTTAAGATACCTATAACAAACTATTACTTCCATTAAAACATAATTAGTTTAATTAAAAGAGATAGGATCTTATCAAGATTTTCGTCTTTTATCGTCAGAGATTCTTTTATCTTTTCTTATCTATAAATTAATCATAGAAAATCTATCTCTCCATTACGAAATAGTTTTATAGAGGCCGATATTATTATCAGGCAATATTGAAGATTGTAGTATGTAGTTTGATATGTAGTAGAATTTATTTTTATATTGATACACACAATTCTTTATTTTGAAAAATGCATTTAAAATTTTCGCCTCTGCTGGATCTTTATCAAAATCCTTAAAGTTATGTAGTAGTTTTAAAAACACACCTAAATATTTGACGAATGCAAACGGATGCCCTACAGAATACTCAATCGGTATTGTTTCCAACTTTCTCAACAAAGTGATTCCACGCACGTTCTTACTTACAACTGAGAATGTTAACATCTTCATTATATGGTGTTTTACGCTAAGGTGTTTAAATGTATTGTAACCTACTAGGCGTAGAGAAATCTATTGATATAATCGAAGTATTTATACTTTTATTTAGATTTTATCATTCTTAAATTGTGTTATAATAACTAGAGCAATTACTTTTTTGCCCAGAGGTTGGAAAGACAAATCTAAAATTGTTTTCTATTAAATTACAAAAATAACAATTAAAAGTAATAAGGAATCAATAAAAGATGATGGCAATTATGCAACAAAATACTTATTAAATTAAATGCAAGTATTATAAAATAACTTTCACTTAAACTTTTAACAACATCAACAACCTGATTTTACTTTTACGACGATTCAAACTTCGATTAACAATTAAGAAAAATCCTTCATGTTTTTCTTTTGGAAAGAAATATTTCTCTGAGAACGAAAACAAGAAAGTTTAAAAAATAGAGAAACGAGTTTTTAGTTTCTCTATAGCCTTTGATATGCTCCAAATTTATATCAAAGTTATTTTTGGGCTATATTTTAGGGGGAGCTATAGCAAAAGCTAGAAGTTGCAAGAACAAAGAACCTCTAAATATTAAAGACGTGTGATGTAAAGGATCTATAATGAATAAACCCACACTTAGTACTATAGTTGTGTTGCATAGAAATTGTATAATTTCATCGTAATAAATTAAACACAGTAAAACATCTAACAGAGGAAGAAATAGCACAAATAACAGTGCAAGTGAACAGGTAACCATCCGTGGACAAATAGTCTGCTATTAATATTTATGTAACGATGATTGATTGCCGTTTGATAGTTCAATATAGGAAATAAAATTGAATAAAAGGAAACGTATTCAAATGCCAGAATTAATTGATAAATATTTACGAATTACCTATCTTTATTGAAATAATAGTAATCTTGTAATTACATAAAATATTTTGAAGTAACAAATATCTAATCTATCTAAGCAATAAATTAAGCAATTCCAATATTAGTTACAGATCGACCTCTCAACAGTTTCTTAATACCAATGAAGCATAACATTGCAAAATTATATAAATTACTTAACTTCGTAGACTTTTTAGGTAATAATTTTCAAATGGAAACACTAAATCTTTCATTAAATCTACAAAGATCACTAAAACGTTTACAAACACTAACTACAAAATAAACAATTATCTGAACAATAAAAATTCAGATTAACAAGAGATTTTATACATAACGTTCATCAATGAACACATTAGTTTAACGAGCGTTTAGATTAATGGGAGCAAAAAGTGTTTAATAAAATTAACGAACCGTGAACGACGGCCTTCCTGATTTGTTTCAATATTCCCATTTCGGTACACAACACACAACACAACACGGGCAATCTTTCGGTGAGTCGGCACGAGCGGTTGTCGTCGACCGACGGTCACGATAGATCACTCGTACACTTTCCACTCAACACCAACTAGGTACAACGTGCTACAACTTTATCTCCCGCCAAAACCGCATTTGGACACTTTCCCTGCGCCCGCGCACGTGCTATCGTTTTCATTAATTTTATGTTTTGTTGTTGAATGTAAATTATTTGATTAGATAATTTTTGTTATTTACATTTGTCTATGATCAAATTATTTCTATAAGCCGGAAATTGGTATCAAGGTTTTTCTATAGGTAGGTATCAATTTTTGTAATGTAGAATTAGACAAAAAAAAATGTTGCTTAACCAGATATATTTGTAGTTTAAGATATTAAATACAAACTTACTGTATGGTAGAGGAGCGTAGACATCGGGATATTGATCTGTTCTATTGACCCACTCGGAAAAATCATGTATCGTGTGTCGATTTTCTGCTCCATTGTTATAAGGCGACGTTTTTTCTCTAACTTCAATGTTCGATGTGCGTTCTTCGTTATCGTCTTCATCATCGATTGCAGTTCCAGAATCTTCATTAAAGTTTAAGTTTGTTACCGATAAAGATTTTTGTTGGATTGGTTTAATCGTTTCATCACGACTCTCACTGTATTGTATTCTCGCTACTGATTTTATAACAACACTATTTCGATTGTGATGTAACTCTTCGTACGTGTTGTTGTTGTTAATGTTACTTTGTTGAAAATCATTTGCAGTAACTATTGGTTCGTTGACAGGTGTTTTTAGTTCGTTAACAGGTGTTAATAAGTTGGAATTCGGTTCATTATTTGCTTCTGTCACTACAACAGATTTAACTTTTAGTTTTTCGAAAGAATCATTACTTTTTGTCTCGTCCGAATCGTATTTTGTTACAAATTCGTTCGGTGTGCTTTCTTTTGAAAAATATGCACGATCGTCCTCTTCTTCGCAAAGCAAATTCTTTTTCACAAATTTGTTTAATGCAAGCATCGATCTTGACAATGATCCGCTAGGCACATCACTGAAAAAGCCGTCATCTTCAAAAGATAAATCACTGTTACCATTTTTTTCCGCAAGATTTGTTTGATTTACACTCATTTTGGCACAATGCAATATTTATTTCACCATGTTACACTTCACTCGATAGTTATGCGGACGGAGTCAAACTAAATAATGATAACATAGATAAACTTGTTTATCGCTGAATAATACGAGATAGCACTTGATATTATACCGTTAATAGAAAATGTGGTATTCGATGTTTAAAAACAATATTTTAATGTTCTTATTCATGTAGCGTAGTGTATTTGAGCGCGAGCTTGGAGGTACTATTTACGATCTAAAAAACTGTACCGACAGGTTTCGGCGGTCCTATCAAAACGAATGACGTAAATCGAAACGAGCAGACACACGTAATCTTTAGTTATGAATGAATTGATAGAATTGTTCAGATCATTGTTGGATCTAAACTATTTCACGCACAATAACATTAATTATGTCTTTTTAATAAGAATTAGATATTAAATTGAGACAAAAGGAAAAATTAACACCGCGTATGCTGCCGACGGCAGTCCGACGAATAACTTAGTGGAGAATTGTTTGGAACAAAAGCTATTGTTTCTTTTTTTATTCGCACAGATAATTTATATAGATATAATAATTGCGTTTGACTTACGTGAAGTAGTCGAGTAAGTTGCGAGGAAGTAGAATAAAGATGTTGCTCTTCATTACAATAGAATTTTGTAGTTTAATGTTTTCGATAACTTTATTGATACTTAAGAAAAAAACACACAATACTTGCCTGTATCTGAATAACTCCCGTGAGATGTTCGCCGTGGAGGGTCTGGGGCCGAGTCGTTCTCTACCAGTGCACAACAAAATGATACGATGAGGCATTAACACAAAAACATAATTAAAATTAACTAAAACAAATGAAACTAATAACATACACATATTTATTGATTTTCGTTAAAATTCTAAACATTTTTTATCATTACATAATAAACGTGTATAATAGCATTTTCTAGTAATCACATCAAATTAAACTGTTTCAATATCTCTATACAAGATTAGCTGTTTAAAAGAATCAGACACATAGAGAACACGCAACACATATCACGCACGATAAAGTTCAACCGATGCATTCTAATAGGTTGTGAGAAACATTGAGTAAGTAAACATAACGAGAATCAATAAATATTTCAAATGGATGCAAACTATACAATTAACTCCAAAATTAAATTCTAATAAAAGATCATGAATTAACCTTGGAAGGTAACCGTGTGACGTGACGGCGTGACATGGGGCGCCAGCCTGTAGGGACACGAAGCGGGCGGAGGGCGAGGCGGAGCGCGCGGCGGTTCGTAGCGCTCCACAGGGCGGTGTAAACTCGGATCAAATTCTTGTTTATCGAACGAATCACTTTTTAAGATAGAATTCAATTTAACGCCATCTTTTGAGGTAACTCGTTTAGATTCTTTTCGTACCGGTGAAGTCCTTCCTCGAACAAAAGTAAAAGGATCTTTAATAGATCTGTTATTATCGCTTCGTTTTGGAAATCGATGTGCTACCCATGTCCCTGCGAGGTATGGAGCTATATCTTGAAGCTCACTAACATCTGGCGCAGATGCGTATATTTGGCCGAGTAGAGACATAGTCTCAAAACGCCGACGAATACGATCTACTTCGCCTGGACGACATTCTGAAGCCTCTTCAGCCGATCTAGAACGTGGGATAGTACGCCTTCTTAAAGCTGCCAGTTTCGATATAATATCTATATGAGGCATGTAGCGATTTGCGGATCGAAGCGGAACGCGGGCCACAGGTAGCATAGCTCTACATTTATCGCGACGTGACGACAATCTTTCAAATGTGGACCAATTTTTAGTGAGGACATTGCGTGCGATTTCTGGGTCGCTACGATGTCGACGCAGTATGGCACCGGCTGCGGTGGGCGAGTCGAACCGGCGAGCTATACGACGTACTTCTCCAGCTCGCGCCAGGTTGAGGTAGGCACGCCAATAACGCTCCGGCTCAGGCGACGGGCTCCGACTACGCCAGATCGTCTCGTCGCTTGAACGTAGCGTGTCAGGCGTCCGCCGATCCGGATTGTTTATTTCCGATTGAGGCGAACCTGATCTAGAGCGTTGCTCGGGCTTACATGGAAGCGACAAAAATTTATTCTTTTCGGTTTCCCCGAATAATTCCCGAAAATTTGCACAAGATTGTGACTGAACGATTTGCGGTTGTTTGGGTGTATCCAACTTTTTAGTTTGTGTATTATTTAAATCACTTTTCACGGTAGACGTCTTGTCCAGCTTTTCTATTTCACCTGAATTTTCTCGAGCACAGTAAACAATTTTAGCTTGATCCGTACGATTTTTTACGGATTCAAAATATTCTACTTTTTTCTGCACTTCTTTGCTTGCTCCTCTGTATATAACAGTTTTGTTTGAATGATCTGAGCTAGCTGTTTCCGTTTCACTTGCAGACGATTGGCATTGAATTTCAGATTTATCATTCAAAGAAACTTGTTTCTGTGAATCGTCTATATCCGATTCTACTATGGTAACTTTGGTATTGTTATTATTATCTTGCTGATATGATGTTGTTTCTAAAAAAGAGTCATCGTTAGGTTGTTCTAAATTATTTTTATCGATCGCTTCACTCAATTCTAATTCTTGTTTTAATGTTAATGGCATTGGATTATCGAATTTGTTTATTCTGTCTAATATTTCTTTACTTAAGGTTTGTGACATTTTTCGTTTTTCATTTTCACTGAGGCTCATTTGTATTTTATTGACATTATTTTTTAGATCTTTTACAGACGTTATCGGGCAAGGTATTGCAGCAATAGAATCAGATTTACTTAATTTAACAAAATTTTCTTTTTCTGAGGTATAGTTAGAGGTGATTAAAGAGTTACATCTTACTTGTAACTTAGGTGTTTCAGTACAGTCTGATTGTTTCACATCAATAGTATATTTTTCGGTATCCTTATTAGACTTTTCCAATTCTTTGCTATAAATGGCGTTGAGTTGATTTTTTAAAGCATTTACTTGTTCCATAGATAGGCTACTCCATAAACGACTTCCCAATCCTATTTTTTTGCGAAGCTCAGTCATCGAAGTGTCTTTTTGCAACATAATAGTTGGTTTGGCTATCACTGAATGATCACTTTCGTCGTGTTTATTTTTTCTGTTTATATAAAAAGCAGTTTCTGCGACGCTAGTACCACGCCACAATGGTTTATATGTATCTTTGGATATAGGTTGTTCTAATTCTAAAGAATCGTACTGTTTTTGTTGAAAATGGTCTTTAAGATCTTCTACAGATTTTTCTTTAATACGAAGACCTCTATCAGAGTCATAGTTCCACCGAAAATCCTTAACGTCTCTAGGATAAAATAATACGTCCTTTTCAGTTTGGGCTACTTTCAATTTTCGATATAACGTATTTAACTCTTCTTCTGCCCGTTCTATTGCACGAATTTTCTTCCAACGTTCGAAATCTATTATCTCTTCATCTTTTCGCCTATGACGTAAATCACATGTAGAAGTTGCTTTTTCTAGTTCTCCTACTCTTTCCAAGTAAGAATAGTACCTGTTTAACTCCCGAAATCTCTCTGATCTAGTTTTACTGTCTTGCATGTCTTGAACGTATTCGTCATACTCTGGATCATTGACGAGCAAATTAGTTTCACTTTGAGTTTTTGTATGAACTTTGTGTTGATCCATATTCTTGTCGGCGTCACCCGCGCTCCGAGTTCGCATTGTATATTTGTCAGTTTTACCATTTTGAATGCGTACATTATGTATACGTCTATAAGAAGGCGACCTTATAGATACAGGAGAAGTTGATTGACTTCTACTTAAATTTGCCGTTGATAGAGATTTTTTTGAAACTTTGGGAGACACAGGTCTTGAAGTTTGTGAAAAAAATAAAGTAGAGGGCACTTGTTCTTCCCTGAACTTTATTTCAGTTTTTTTTTCAGGTTGCATTCTTCTCCTTTCAACTGTTGGGGAAATTGGTCGGACAGTCTCTGTAAAAATTATCTTAGTCGGGGAAAGTGAGTGTCTTTTATTTAAATTAGCTGTGCTTTTTAAAGTTTTATGAACAACTTTTGGGGAGACAGGTCTTGAAGTTTGAGAAAATATCAGCCGCGATGGTGATGTACTATGAGGTGCAGGTGACTTTGACTTTTCCCTTCCGCAAAATATAATAGTAGGAGATTTAGGTCGAGTTGTCTGTGAAAAATACATTTTGTTTACCGGTGGTTCACTTTTACTTCGCACTGTTGCCAAAGAGGAAGTGGATCCGAATTCATCGCACTTTGATAAGCTATCAAACTTACGAATTTCACTTTGCATTCGACCAGGCCATGATATCGAACGTGAGCTCTGAATGGAAACAGGACTTGGATATCTATCCCAAATCTTAAATCGTGACGAAGATACTGGTTTTCTATGAATCAAGTAAGAGTTTAACGATTTTGGGGCGCTTAAGTCCTGGGGTAGTGATTGAAACATTCTCGCTTTTTGTAAAACGGTTGTGTTCTGTTCCTGCACTGGGTAGGTTAAAATAGGAGTATGTAATTTTCCTAAAAACAAATGCTGGAAGAATGAATCGGTGACTACAGCATCATGAGATCGTTTAATGTCTTTTGAACTTATTCTTTTGCCATCCAAATTTTCAAATGAGCCAAAATTTGATAAGTCATTAGAAGATTCACCAAATTGACTTCCCGATTCCGAACCATTGCTCGATTTTGAAGATGACTTCTTACCAGATTTTGCTTTTGATGATTTTTTAATTCCGTTTTTATCTTTGGCTTTTTTGCTGCAAGCTTCATGACAAGGAACACTGCGGGGTCTTATTGTTACACTATCTAAAGATTTCTTTTTTTTTAAATTGGTAACAGTTGCTGTTTTAATTTGATTTTGCTTTTTATTTATTGATGAAGACAAATTCGTAGAAGATTTCGATATGGTAGATGTGGATTGAATTGAATTTGATTTCTCAATTTTTTGATTATTTTTATTTATTAAACATGGGCTAGATTTATGTAAACTTGCCACTTTTAGTTTTTGCACCTTTTCCGCAGTGCGAACCATATCTCTACTTCTATGTGTAATAGATGACGAAGATGTTCTGCTATTAGAGCTATCGGGGGATTTCAATGAACTCGATTTTGATAAATTATGTGCACTTTTGCTTATAGATTTAGCTTTCGATAAATCAATGCGTTCATTTCTTTTCTCTGCGCTCCATAGTTTATCCAATGCAGTAACTTTATCCAATATACTAGTAATAGGTGTTCTTCGGCCTGCCCCTCCTTCAATTGGCACAGATGTAGTTTGTTCGCTATGTTTACTGTGGGACGAATTTGAGTATTCTACTGGCAAAAGAGTTCTTCGGGGCGATCCAAAGCTACTGGTACCTGCAAATACCTTATTGACACTTTGACTTATTTTAGGAGATGATATTTTTGGACTGGGGCTTATAATATTTTTCCTATTAATTGCCGGTGGAGCTGATGTCGACATTATTCTGCTCTTTTTTAGATTGTCACCTAAAGAACTCGGTTTCGATATTATGTGAGTATTTTGTCTTTGTAATTTATGACTTATTTTGTCTTTTAAGAAATCGACATTAGACTGCGATATTTTTGCTGTCCTTTTTGGGGACATAGACACCGGTCTAGTAGTTGTGACTAGTTTAAGAGTTCGACTATTTTTCGACGATATTCTCCTCGGTGGAGCTGGGGGATTTTCGATAGTTTTATCTAAAGCAGGATTAAGAAATGATGGTGCTTGTTTCCTAAACTTCACAGCGTCTCTTTCTATTCTTGTCACCGGGTAGCAAATCACTTCATGTAGCTGTGGCGTTTTCTTGTGAACTCTTATCTTCGTGAGTGTTGGAGAAATCGGAATATATTCGATTTCTGTTTCGTCTGTGGAGTTTCAACCACATTACAATAAGGGTCGACGTTGATATCATTAGATGTTATACAAACGTGTCGTGCTCCTTATGTATCGTGGTATTGTGTAGCGTTGTTGCTTCTAATGTGGATACTACACGTGTGCCCAAAATAAAACAGTGTTTGCAAGTGCTAATTTAATTTTGGAGTAATTGATGCTCATGCGTTACCTGTTTATCTGCTAACCGAAGACCCAGCACCGTGTTATGATATGATAGTGACATGCGAAGGACGTATTAAATATATTTATAGGGACTTACCTCACGCGTGCTGACTGTGTATATCAGTGAACTAGTGTGCACTCGATTGAAAAGCGTAGCCACTGTGGTCAGTGTCATTACTCGCGGCCTTGAGGTGACACATCCGACCGAGTAATATAACGCACGAATGGCAACTCATATCGTTCATACAATGCACGGACCTTGATAATTTTACGAGATAAATACTTATTTGCTATTGTATGAAAGGGTCGTGTTACTATTATTTTCAATCGAAGCCGCTGTTTTATTAAAAGCTTGTAAGTCACCGACACCGAAACGTTAACACCGAAAGACATTTTCCAATTCATGCAGTTATTTAACATAATTATACATATTTCTTCCATTTCAATTTTTTTTTAACATAGTTTTTCTTTATTTCAATTTCAATTTTGAACTTTATTCACCATAATTAAAGTTGTATTTACCTTGTCTGGGTGGTGCTGGCGATCTGAACCCTCTCAGTGGTGGTTCCCCACCAGCCTGGAGGTCTCTGTACGCTGCTCTTCGTTCAGCGGGAGATAAGGGACCGTCTGTCTCTTCACGACGACGGAATACCAGCGTAGAATCAGATTCGTAGCCTGATTCTTTTAATGCCCTACAAACATGGTAGGAATTAACATCTTGAGGCTTAATTCTACGTGAATATTTATTTTTCCAAATAAATGTGTATTTTAAGCAGGATTCGGACCCAAAAAGACAAACATAGGACGAAGGATCACTAACAATCATTGGCTTTAACCATTGACAAGAACCTTTAATAGGTCGATGGTCGATGAATAAAACAAAAGTACTCGTATTTCAAAACTTATTTGTTTAACCATACCTAGCCATATTAGATTTAGATAAGATTGTGGAAGTGAGGTCTTTCTTCTCCTTAGGCGACGCTTGAGGAAGTGACGTAGTGCTTGATATATTTTGCTGTAAAAACAAAACAATTTTTAATGCGAACTTCAAAAAGGTTTACTCTCACCGATATATGTGAGTTTACGGTATATTATTTACAATTATTAATCGTAAGACATGCTAAAAGCGTTATTTTGTCAAAATATTTTTGGCTACATTTATCTAACAGTTTTGGGTCCAAGACCCACGGCAGTGCTCACTCTGTATACGTTAATGACGTCACAAGCCACCTGTGTTGGGGTACAAATACGACATAAATATGGCCGATGACGTCATTCACACATACAAACATGGGCACAGCATAAGTCTAAGGCCTCACCTCAATAGCAAGAAGATTGGAAGATTGACTAAAAACTCAACTAGTACGACACCACACCACAAATTTTAGGAGCGAAAATTCCTAATTTCTTAGAAAAAATAACTAATCTGTAAAAGATAGTAGCATCGTGCATTACTTTTGAAGTATTTGAAGAAGTACTGTCTCAAATATACACTTATTTTATAAGACATTTTATCTAATAAACACTTTCATACCAATTTCTAACACAAGAAAATGTTTCAAAATCATATAAGTTTTCGGCTTCAAAAGCCCCTTAAAAATAAAATATGTAGTAAGCAAAACTGTACGCGCTTTGAGAATTATTTCAGTCTTGATCCTGGGAACATATATATAAAGCGATCCATATTCATTTTTAATGAAAAAACCTGGACAATGGGGATGAATAGTTTACAACGATGAGACGCCACTAGCGGGGTTCAAAATATGAATCTAAACATTTGGATATAGTAATCACCGGGAATTCCAATCACAGTTGATCCCTTTGCAAAGACCAAGGACGCTACAATACATTTTAAAAAACATTTAACTTGTTTTTGTGAGGCTCTAGTGTCTTAAACAAATAATCCTCTAAGCGCATGCAGTGACAATCGAAAGCGTATATCACACAGCACATAGAACACACAGGCATACGATGCGGAGATGTTAAGGGTCTTACACTCTTTTGAATGGCGCGAGCGAGCAATGTGGTATAGGGAGGCAGGGGGGAGTTGTCGTCTAACCACTGTTAGCCGTCACCACGCCACCAATGTGAACATACGCGTTAGTTGAACACCATTATGCAACCATAGTCAGATATATGCAACCATAGTTCAATATATGCAACCATAGTCTGATATATGCAACCATAGTTAAATATATGCGACCATAGTGAAATATATGCAACCATAGTCAAATAAATGCAACCATAGTCAAATATATGCAACCATAGTCAAATATATGCAACCATAGTCAAATATATGCAACCATAGTTAAATATTATGACAGGATTTCTCAGTTCGTTTCGTATTTATCAAAAAACTTCAAATAATAAATCGAGAATAAGTACTTTAAGACATACGTACAAGATACATTATTATATTAAAATTGATAAAGGGAAAACAAACTGTTGATTTATACATACATATCCCAAATATAATACATAATTATTCAATTTATATAATTTGTTTTTTTTATTGTTATAGTTATTCAAAAATACGGATATTTTTATATTTAGTACATTAAAAAAATATTAAGTCGGGTATATGTAATTTACAATGTTACTGGTTAACACAAGAACACAATAAATTAGTAAAAAGTATTCGTACCCCATCAAATATGTCCATGACCTCGTCCCACCACTAGAAAAGAAAAAAACAATTCTCGTTGCTTTGTGTTTATGAACAGTTAGTTGTTTGACTAAAGAATCCATTTTAATCTAATGATAATGAAATGAAATTAAATAAATGAGGTGATGAAATAATTGTTTACCCGAATGTGTAAAATGATGTATAACTATTGTGTTCATGTTTGACATATTGAGTCACAATCTTTTCTGTGCCGGTGACAGCGTCGCTGTAATCGCACCTTTTGGTTGTCAGTTTATTGAAAATGAAACCAAATGACATTACATATAGTCAAAATGACAACAGTAGCTTCCAATTTTGGCCGCCGGCACAGAAAAGATTGTGACTCAATAATATTGAATGAATGAATGAAAAGCTTAAATATTTAGATTTGATTGTTTTATCTGACCTGTTTAGCTTCTTTATCGACGACAGAAGATTTACCGGGAACGTAATCTTCTATTCTGCCGGGTTGGTCCTTGTACATTTCGCGACTCGCTCGACCTGATGCTAATGTGCTAAATCTGAAAAGAAATAATATATTATTTATTAAAATATTCAATTTCAGTTTACATGTATAGTTCAGTCGTCGGCTTCAGAGTAATATACCGATATATTTTTAAAAGTAAAGTCTTTTTCTCTGACGCTGACTGTACCATCGCGACATAGTACATACTTCTTTATGGTATCGTAGACAAATCTTTGATTTATTTTTGTTCATTTTTTATTACCAGTAATCTAATTATAAGAAACATCTGCACCAAATTAATCTTGATCGGTTTTATAGTTTTTGCGTGAAAGAGTAACAAACACACATCCATTCTTACATACTTTCGCGTACGTATATAATATTAATTATATTCCTCACTTGTTATTAGACATATAAGACGAGGCGCCGTCCCCCCGCGTGTCCTCCTGCACGGAGGCCGTCCGGCGGCGGGCGCTGACGTCACCGTGGGCGGCGCGTGACGTCACGCGCGCGCGCCCGCCCTCCGGCTCGCTGAGGTACCCGGAGCGCGGGTCGAAGTACGCGTACTGCGACTTGTCGCCCGCGCGCAAGGGGGGCTCACCTACGGGGTATTTATAAAGGGGTTATTTATCGATGGAAGGCATATTCTAACCTATTAGCTTTGCTTTGATGGATTCCGTGTTTTATTTGTGGTTGCCTACGTCGTAATAATTGTCTTGTGCCTTCAATCCGTTCAGTCATTTGAGCTGTGTGTTGATTTATAGATTAGTCAGTCAGTAGGGGTTGCCTTTGATACAAAGGTTTGCAGTAAAAATAACTATTTTGTTTTTTTGTGTCTGACGCCAATAAAATCAAAAAATATTCAATACTCTTATTAATATCGGAACAAATTGCATTTTTTTTTTCATTTTGGGAGAAGGGAGCAAGAAAATCACAGCACAATAAACACTGATGCTTGCAGGCATATCAAGGATCGGTTATGAGTCTTATGATTGTTCACATTCTGGTAACAACACTGCACACGCTTCACACACAACAATGATAAGACGTTACACTTTTGCTGAATAGAGCTGCAGCAGGACAGCACAGTTTTTTTCTAATATAATAAATGAGGCATGACTTTTAAAGAATAAGTTTATGAATGGTCGATATCGGTTTTTAGCTTTAACTAAATAGTAGTTGCTACTTTTAAGATAGCTTTAATAATTTCATTGGATACGATGCCTTTTTAATTAAGATCGTTGTTTTAATTAAATGCTATTTTAATTATTTTTGGTGGTATTATACAGTTATTATTTAGTGATCATTATATTTGTTTACGATGACGAATATGGCATGAAAGTCTACTTTATACAGACAAATGATTACGAAAATCGATATAATACATATTATACTTCAGTTTTTAAAGAAACTTGTTAACTCAATTTAAAAGAAAATAAATGGTGAGTCGGATATTGGTAATATTATGATTTAAAAAAAAAAATGTTATTGAGTTACGGATTATTTCTATATTATTAAGTTTAATGTTTAATTAAGCACATCACTAAGAAAACTATTTTAGAATGTTAATCTATTATTTGTTATTTTTTGTTTAGTATTTTACTACGTAACTATGATTCTAGTTTAAGCACCAGAAAAAATCATTCTATTAATTTTAAAATGTTATATGGATAGTTGAATTTGTATACAACATGACATCACAAAACCAAAGCTTAGTGTATGTATAAAATGGAGTATCATGAATAAAAGCGAATATTCGTTATAAGAAAATGCGTTTATGATTTCACAGCCACCGGTTTTGATAAAAATTTGGAATAAAAACAAAAATAATCACCTCGGCGATTTTTGTACCGTATAGTCACATAATCGTCTGAAAAAGAAAATTTATCATTGGGAATGTTGTAGGAGAAAAATGTTTCCATCCATATCGAATTTGTTTCGAAAAATATTCAAGTAAAAGTAGATATTAACTTTTCTTCTGGGTAAAATAGTTATTTATGGTACAAGCGAGGTAAGTTGGTGATTACTTCCGAGGCGCTATTGAGGCCCGAGCCGTCAGGCGAGGGTCTGAAGATAGCCGAGGATAGTAATCATCAATACTCGCGTGTACCATACAACGTTTTTCAACACACTTGCGAATAAATTAATAATAAAATATCATTTTTCGCTAATAAATAAACAGTTTTTCTATTCGCGCGCATCCAACACAACAATGGTGATCGGCCAAAGACTATAAAAATATACTTATTAAAAAAAAATCGAATGAATGAATGAATGGAATCGACCATAGACCTACCAAAAGTAAGGCAACATAGTTGAAGTTTGTTTTTAAAATGTACGGACACAATTTTTTGGTATCAAAACTTTTTTAAAAACAAAGCAATTTAAAAAAACAATCTATAACTCACTAGTGAATAAAACGTGTCATTATTCAACTGTTTTTGTACAAATAAGAGCCCCTTTATGAGCGAGTGTGTTGAAAAAACTATTTTTTTCTTATTTCTTTCCTATTTTCATTTGTTTCCAAAAGCAACTTTATCAGATTATCAGAAATAGAATTTCTTTTATATTTAAGATTCCATATTTAAAAAATAAAAGGATAAAAAAAACTTCGCTCACCGTCGTATTTATTTTTATGAATAGTGTCGTACATTTTCTTGTACCATCTTGACGGGTCTTTCACTTCCTGTAAACGAATAAAAAGTAATTTTAGTTAAATAATGAACACACATATTTTTATATAGTCTGAATTCTGATATCATCTTGCACAAGACACTTTTTGTTACAGTAATACTGTGCTGTGATACAGCATAATCAATACTATATATTTTACTATAAAATTGTTCGTGTGTTTGTTCATTTGTACCAATCATAGAAACTACTGTACTATTACTTCAGGATGGTACAATTTATGTAATTTCGGCGAAAAGTTTCTGAAGGATGGGTCTGTCGCTAGTTAAAATAGTTAAAACTATATTTACGGTATCCCAGAACCTTCTAGAACAAAGACCAACTTACAGATCTCAATGAGACGGGCATTCCTTCCCTGGTGATAGGTCCGATTCCATCGACCTTCTTGGGGGCATCGGCCATCTTCCGCGCACCGCCGCGCTCGTAATCACTTCGCTCGCCCTCTGTCTCGCTCGCGTACTCTCTTCGGAGCGCATACACTGAAATATGGGATTACAGTTGAATTGTTATTAGGAAACGAACGTTTAACGTACGAATGTATACAATTAAATTATCAAATAAGTAAATTAAATAAGGAACAAAAAGCCCAGATATTTTTAACGTTTCATTTCAATGGTTAGGGGTGGAATACTTTTTTATAATGTGTTAAATCAGTGTAATCTTGTTTACAAGCTGTTCACGAAGCAAACAACTACCAACAAATAACACCTATATCTATTTGGAAATCGGATAAAATAGGTAAATATTTGTATTATTTACCTGGATCGCCTTTCGGCGGTGAAGGCCTGTCTCTAGGAAGTCGAGCGCTGTCTCTTTCTTGTTGGAGATAATTGGAACCACGGGAAATCTGCCCCTCTGAAAAATTACAAATAATACTTTTTAAATAAAAGTTGTAGAAGAAGATTTAAGTCCAAGAGTTACTTAGCAAAAATCAATCAATCACTCTACTCTATACTCCTATTACAGTAACCGATCCCCAATGGTTTATTACGTCTAGGTTTCCACTGTAAGATATTACAAACCATACGAGTAGATATATTGAACGATCAATGTACTTTTTATCAACGTTCTTTAAAATAGTATCGTACTTACATATTTCAACAAAACAATTTTCGATTAATGATCAACCACCACCGAAAAGAAACATGGACATCAAAGGGTTAAAAACTACGACATTCTTATACGATATTCTTATTATCAACCTGCTCCGAAGTATGTAGGTAAATCGAAGACTAACCGCAAACATAATACAAACTTATTAAACGTTGCAATCACAAAGTTTGGATGATAAGACAGGTCATGGTATGGTAGGTATTTATTCGAAACATCCCATTCTGTTAGCACCAACGTTAGATATTAAAGTTTAATAACACCGCCGACCCTCGTCACTTCTCGTTATAACGTGACACATCTTATTCGCGATTCATGTTACAATTGAAAAGGTAGAACCTTACAACGTGTATGTATGATTTGACTTCCGATTTGTCTGCGTTTCAATACACTCGAAGGTGAGAATGATGTTTGTCTCGTTTAGAACATATTTTTGAGCCGCTTTATTTGTGTTTATTTTTAAACGATTACTAATATTAAATCATGGAAAATTTTGTGACTGTTAGTACGGATATAACAGATAGTTTTTGTAGATAGAGTTCGACAAATTTGACAAACTTTAACAAAAAATATCGTATCACGCCCTCTGGGTACTGACGTCAAATATAATTAAACTAAAATAATAAAAATAAAGTGGCAATGGTTCGGAAAAAGAAGTTACGCAAACTTTGTGACCTTTCCACGTAAAAATTCCTTGAAGATAATATAAAATTACTTTCGTAAAGACGACATAAGTGCTGTTTCAGATGAATTAAGTTTTACTTCTTAAAAATATATTTGAATATTCTCGAAATATATCCTTTGATAACTTTGCTAATATATTCTCGAGAGTAAAGACAAGTTTCTGCCGACCAATGTGGGTTATTATCATACTTTCAATGATTTCTAATGAAGGGTTGCGACTTGCCAAAGATGGTAGCCAATTAATGAAAGTTTGGCATCAATTAGCCGTCACTGTTGGTCGTGCGCAGAATAAATTACCATCTTCATATTATAATAGAGGCGTGTACAGCTTTTGTATCATTAACTAAGATAACATACGTATTGCTTGTAGATATATGGTATGGCGCGTATTGTACAGCCAGTAATAAAACTCAATACGTATACACATGAACTTTTATAATTTTTAAGCATTTTTTCCATGATATTTTCAATTGAAAATTTTAAAATTCATGATATGGGTGTACAAAGGCCTAAAAATGTGTTTTTTGATTTTCATAATAAATAACCAACAAAATTGGAAATAATTCTCCCACAAATAAGCTACCTGAAATTGTATTATACCCAAGGCCTATATAAGAGCGTGTACGTAGTTGTACCGCGTATACATTTTTAATTTGAGGAATCCCATAATCCAATTGATATTCGGATATCAATGTACGAATGTTAACCCATGTTATATACAAATATCTAGTATAATACATCGGTAGTAGATCGTAACCGCACGTTATAATGGAACTTAAGGTAACCTACGACCTTGTCAAATATACGAACCCAAATACACACGGGAAAATTTACACTAAGCTTGTCTTCATTAAAGTGATCAGAGTAGGGATTATAAGGGCCCCTTATATCCGATATAAATGTTTCTGACTCGTTCCTTTAAGATGGTACAATAATCTTAAACAGTATATTTTAAAGTCTACTTCTTAGTCCGAGTTAATTAATTTAATGTTTTCATTATGGTTATACAATTGAAAGCCTTCAAACTAATTGCTCTGATAATGCTTTGTATTAACCGAGTGGAAAGCTTTTCGCTAGTTCTCGGAAAATAATATTGAATTCTAGATTGAAGTTGCTAATGAATTGTGTCTTTGTAAAACTGTTAAAGGAATATGGTATTCGTCATTTCTATAATAGAAAAATGTTTTTGTATAAATGTCTGATCGATCTTCAAAAAAAGGCGACGAAAAGTCAATGGACTATTTATAGAATAACTAACTAACAGCTTTTATTGGATTATTTGGTTCTGAAGAATTAATCAGTCTTTATGTTTATTTATTTCTTCATTACTTAGGTTAATCCTACTAAAATAAACAATCATAGATAAAAGTAGTCTAAGATAAAAAATATTATGATACTCGTACACTACAATTAATTTCGTGCCGAAATTACAATCGTGAGCTTTTATTTGGTAATCTACAGTCTACAGTAACAATAAATATAATATTGCATTTAGGTATGCAATGCACTCGTAAAACATTTCTAATTGTGCGTACTTCGATTAGTGCCCTCAAAAGCCTCCTTATACCACCTTAAAATAATGACCAAATATTCCCTAACTTACCTCTGGCCTTCTGTAGTAAGGTAACAGTAGGATTCTGAGCTCGCGGCAGTCGGCTCGTCACATTGGATCCCAAAGTGTTGAAGCCGGTCACAGGCGCACTCTGGGAAGTACGCAGCTTGCCTTCGCTCTCCGACCCACTTGTCGCACCGTTTTGTTCTAAATTCTGGAAATCAGGAATAAATACACTTGAATCTAGATTTTGTATAAGAAAGCTTTTTCATTATTTCTATTAGTCTAAGAAAATTGGGATCTATAAGGTTTGCCTGATAAAACCCACACTATTTGAGTGTGGGTTGTATCGGGCAATCAATACGGTGGAGAATGTAATAGTCAACTCTATTATAATGTAATAGTCAGGCAATACAGTCAAGAATCTACTAGTCAGGCATCAATACATAGAAGAATGTACTTAGTAGTTAGTAAGATACAAAATTATTGTCTTCAGAAGGTAGTGCATATTCACGAGGTAAGTACACAAAGAGAAATTTCCTTTTGGCATTATTTACAAAATACTAGCGAACTTTCAATTCAGCAACGCGATGAAATTTACGAAACTTTCAAACTTGCATTTTATGCATTTTGCCATCTTTTTTGGAGTATATTAGCAGCCTCGACGCCCGGAGCATCTAACTAGGATTTAACGTAAGAACAATGAAGACTATAAATATTCTTGAATGTTGTCTTGGGATAACTGCTTAGTGCTTGTGAGATTAAGGGAAAAAATAATGTTTTGCTTGTTGGAAACTTGCAATATCAACAGATTACTTAAACTTAACTGTAAATTATTTTGCATTGAGTTCGGTAATACTTTAGAATAATTTATTAGATCCTCAGGTTCAGTATCAGGGCAAAGGTTGTCTGTCAAAACGCTGTCTCACCATACTTGCCTCATGCATCATACGACGCCATCTGGCTTGGCACGCAGTTGCAAATACCACTGCTGCTGTAATGTCTTATTAAATTCATTCTTGACTATACACATACACCACAAAATTAACACCCTACCCTATAATTGCTTTAAAAATGACTTACGCTAAACTTCCGTCGAGCAGGCGGTGTTTCCTCGAAGTGTACCGGCCTGTAGGACTTGCGAGGCGGCTGGGGCGAGTTGCCCGCGCTACCAGGAGTCCAGACGGGCGGCGGAGGCGGCGGCGGCGGCGCGCCCGGGCTGCGAGCTACACCCGGGGCCGGCGGTGGCGTCTGCGCACCCGGCCTCCACACGGCTGGAATAACAATAACTTTGGTAAAGCAAGAGCAAATAGATGATAATACGAATATATTGGTAATACAAGAGGAAATAGCTGATTACAGCATGGTAGATTCAGGTCTGATCACCCTAATTTAGGACAGGCTCGAGCTCCTCGGTGGTGATTTAAGAGCCGATGATGATTTGTAGTAGATAATATAAGTTTAAATTTCGAGATAAAAAATCCTATGTGGTATTCCTGGTTCTAAGGAACATCTGTACCAAATATCGCCTAAATCGATTCAGTAGTTTTTTACGTAAAAGAGCATCAAACATACATCCATTCTCATGATCTCCCGCATTATCGAGTATATTATTAGTAGGATTTTATTGATTTAACTCGGTTTTTAAACTGAAAATGTAATAGTTCTGAAATGAATAGACTTTCCGGGAAAAGTACCACAGTCTCACATAATATCCGCGTAAAATATTAGCTCAAGCTATTGAGTTTCACCCGTTAAGTGAGATAACGGAGAACAACCCTCACTATGTTTTTGTACAAAAAAACCTTTTAGAAGTTTAAGTGTATCTATAATTTTATTTTGATTTAAATCGTCTAAACTTAAGGAGAGTAGACTTGAAAATACACTTTATGTTTTTCAGAGTTTATAAAGTCTATGCTAAATGAACTCTGCTGCATTTTCACAACAATTTTTAGTCTGTCTAGAATGAGGTTGGTCCAAATCTAGTGCACCAGTGAAGAATTAAACTGACCAAAATAGTTTTAAAATTTAAATAATTTCAGCTATTGTTTTGCTAAGTTACGGCTAATATTTCGTATTTATGCAGAAACATTTGCAAAAAAAGAATATCATGATAGTCAGTATACAAATGAAATAAAAAAGTAATAAGTATTCTTTGTACCTTCTACTTATGTACGATAATTTACATAATCATAAAATAGGAATATAATTACCAAAAATTTTTTCAATCATTGTTATCGCTAGAATTTAAGTATAGGTTACGTAAACATATGTGCTGTGCACTTAGCAAGTATACTCGTAGACATAACATTAGCCAAAATTGGAAATTCCGCATGTTTTCCCCAATACATATTTGTAATACGTAATTAAAAAGATATTGTTTTATGATTGACACTAATGATCTTACAATTCTTTT
Source organism: Timandra comae (assembly GCA_958496195.1). Lineage (NCBI taxonomy): Eukaryota > Metazoa > Arthropoda > Insecta > Lepidoptera > Geometridae > Timandra > Timandra comae. Next base: position 5,749,145 of record OY292360.1, read on the forward strand.
CTCTTTCAAGACAGAGAAATCATAATAAACCAAAACAAAACATAAATCCGTTAAATTAATATAGACTTGACCTCGTTTAAGTGTGGGGGCTGCCAGAACCTCTGTCACTTTAATGAGAAAACAATCGGTAATTTTATTCATAGCTGAAAATAGTTGACGGTCGTTACATGAAAGCATCAGATCGGTTCAGTGACAGGGTATTTGCACGTGTTCGGTGCATTTTACGATGTTGCAATAAATCTGAGTTGAACGTAACATCGACGGACATGTTTACAGTGTCGTTTTGTACAAATTGGGTTAGAGGTGGTGGCGCACGGCGCACCCTCTGCCGACGTAATCGCTTAGCCTATTAGGATTGTGATGTGATCACGCCCCGACTGAATCTTCGCATATTTACCTTCACTTGCGCACCGTCGAATCTGTACACAGGTTTAATCAAAATCTGTACCGTCCTATATCATGAATCAAATATTTGGTCGTCGAATTCTGCTTAAATTAGACACTTCATACCTTTGGGTGTTTAATTTTTGGAAGCACTTTAAAAGCTATGTATTTTATTGGGTGTTTAGAGCCTATATTTGGGATATAGTAAGAGATCGCAATATTCATTCCGAAATTCCAGATCACATACCAGCGTCGCGTGGATTAAGCCGTATCGAGATAATTGGTTATTTATCTAAAAAGCCCTGGAAGCCGGTGAGCCGACATCAAAGTGGGAAGGCGGACGCAAATAAATTAAAAGTGAGCTAAAAGCGAATTCAATTAAGGCGCAACTGAGAAAAATCCACGCTTACTGTGCACGTGCCGCTGTATGTGTGCAAATCCTGTCCATTGTGTACCACGGTTTGGAAATAAGTTTTGTGTGTGTAACTGGATTTATGGGTCATGTTTTAATGTATTTTTAACGGATCTAGATGAGATTAAATCACAATTTAACACGTAAAATTTTAGGCATTAACTTAATTAGACGTCCCCTTAATTAAGACTTCCCGCCGTCTGTAAACTTAGATCTTTTAAACTGCGTTACGAATTTTAAAGTAGGTATGACAAAGATGGCTAAAATTGCCGTACGAAGCTACTTATTAGTTAATCAGTTTGTTTTACAAAATGTATTCTAAATGAAAGAAAAACAAACAATAGACTAGTTAAAAAATTATTTTTCGTATTTCGATTAGCATTCATATCACACACCATCCCATCGCACGTTCTCGCCCAACTCACTACTTCTTTGAATTTAATTACGAAACTATACCGACCGTCCGCATTTATCCAACAATGTTGTGACATGTTTAACTTTAAAACATTTGGACACGGTTTCTCAATAACAACGAAAATGGTCAGTAGTGATTATAATTCTAAATACAAAAAATTGTGTTAAACCCATGGTGTGGTGAAATGGTTAGTAAAATGTAGTTTATGCCATTTGAATGCTTCTCTAATACATTGTACGTCATAAGTAATCCATCTTTAGTAACTAAACTACTGTTCTACCGGCACGAGATACCGAAGAAATATATTTTCAGTGAACCAGGAGTTCCACTAACTTTTCTCGTTAGAAAGAGTCTGTTTACTAGATCATTCGATGCTTCCAACTACTACGGTCTAAGTCTTCAGTATTTACGAGACAAAGTTTATTGAAGAATGAATTATTAATTACAACTTTTAATACAAACAAGTTAAGCTGAGTTTAAATATAAATTTATAAAAAATAACTTAAAGTACGGTGGCTATGTACAAATTAATATTATTCTTGTAAGCTACGTTTGGAAAATTATATTTTGATTACTTACTTACTTTTTGTTTGAGTACAATATTTGCTAAAGTAAGTTACGACAAAAAAATGTGTGGCTTTTTGACAAAATCTGTTTTTCTTGTTACCAATTTATTTATTAAACAAAATGATACTTTAAAAACGGAAATTTTCGGTAAAGTTTTGTCAAACTTCCTTAAAGTAGGGCAACTCAAAACTGCAGTCATAAAAAGTACGTTATCTATTTAAAAATGGAAAATAAAATAGGTACATTTATACCAAGTAGTGTTTCTAGAGGGGGTACTTTAACGTGGAAATGAAAGATCGTAATTACAGGGGTTTAACGACCCCCATAGGGCACGTTTACAAAGGCCATGGCATTTCTTTGTTGGATACAAAAAATGTGAATGTCACTGTAAAGAAATACTCCTAATATTTGAATTGTTATTTGACATCAACTGTACAACTGAAACTTGCATATTTCAGGCAAATATTCGTGTAAATATTACTACGCGTGATTATAAAGTAAGAGGTTACACAGCGCTCGAGTTTGGTTTAAGGACTGAAATTAGAGAGGTAATTGTGGAAAATTTTACATTATACTACTAGTGACCTGCCCTGGCTTTTGAAGAGATCAATATTCCCTTATTTTTTTCCCAAATCTTCGGTAACATAACAAAAATGAATACTTAACTTGTACAATTTTGTGCATTTGTTCTCAAGTTATGTTGTAAAAACATTTCGACGATTCTTTTTATTTATTTATTTAAGTAGTTAGATTATAGTTAACTAGCTTTTCCTCGACTACGTGGAATTCGGAAATATCCGCTCTCGCTGAGGAAATCTTTATGATTTCGAGATGAAAGGTAACCACTGTCCCTTCCCGGTATAAAATATATTTACTTCCTTGCCAAATTTCATCAATTTAAGCCGTTTAGTTGTAAAAAGGATGAACAAACAAAGTTTCGCTTTTGTATTATGTACTAATATATTGAATGAAGTACAAAGTATACAATCTTATTACAAAGGTTACTTTTGACTAAGCATTTTGTTTACCTATACGATAAATTACTAGCTGCTATCCTGTGGGTTTTCCTGCAATTGTTTTGATACATACCGTGGTAATTTTGGTTAAAAATCTTATGCGTTATTAAGATTATCTTTATCTTGGATATAAATATTTTTTCAACGCCACACTTCGTTGAGTTAAAAATATGGTTGGAATTTTGAGTTAATAATCTTATGAGCTAATTTAGGTAATACAGTTTATTACCTGAGACTGTATCTGTGCCAATTCTCATCTAAATTCCTTCAGCCGTAATTGAGTGACAAACATCTTCAAACAAACTTTTACATTTTAATATAGCTGTAAGCCTCCCGAATAAAATAAATAAATAATACTACTAGAATTTCAATTAAGCGATTTACGTACACTTTCCTTGTTATGAATACAAAGAAAATAATTCATTTGAGATGAGTACAATACCCACTGAACGTTCCTGGCCGCCGGACAAAGAGCAATCGTAATTAGAATAGTGTAATTCATTATTCATGACTAACTTGTGACAATGACACAGTTATCACACGATTAGTTAAATCGTTAATTATTTGAAGTTATGTATAATCAGTAGTTTTATAGTTAATGTTTACAATATTTTTTAAATCAACAAAATTGCATTAAAGTACACTTTTATTGCATTTGCTATGTTCAGGACAAAGTTTGTGCGAAAGAAAATTATTCACGTGAAAATTAGACCCGCGCGAACCCGAGGCGGGCCGCAAGATTACTATAAATTAACGCACCTACAAATATAAAAATATCTCATGGTTAAACTGTTAATAATATTTTAACGAACTTACTTTTAACCAAACAGCCAACAGCTTTTATTTATTACCATCTCAGAGCGTCGTGTCAAAGCGGTTAAATTTCCCGGCGCAGCTGACAGTATCATAAAAAATAAATACCCACTCATTGATATACTATATGTCTATATACTCAAAGTACCCACTAATAATACAGTTTGGGGTGCGTGATAGATTGCACTAAAAAGATGTATGTTCACCCCATATCCCAGTTAGTTTCACAGCGGCCCAGAAGAGCGATCGGTAAAGTCAGCGACGAACCAACAACATCAATCTTATTACAAATACGGAGCTAACAAGTGTTGTATGTAATTGTGATCGTGTTATAACTTCGCCACATACATATTACACCAACCAACCGCTGGTATAATTAACAATATAGGATTTCAGCGATATAAGGATATTAAATTCTGTTCGGATACCATGTTTTTCACCGTCCTCTCATTTCCCCAGCAAGGGTATTCATATGATACCAATCTAGTTATCGAACCGACTCGCCGCAATATTAAAATCCAATTTTGTGCGATCATTCTGTTGATACCCGCAACATATAATAAGTTAAACTTTATAAAAATGAATTTCAGACGAGTATCTACTTAAATTTTTGTTATAACAAAAGTTTTATTTTAATACAATTTTACAACTTTTCATGAATTTAATTAGATTAAAGGGCTTATATGGATTTTCATAAGCTCCTGTTAAAAGCTTTTGTGGGAGCGGACATTCAAATTTAGCCTTGACTAATAATATTATATTTGTTTTTGTATGTAGATGTTAATATTTAAACATTATAAAGACAAAGAAGAATATACTAATAAATTAAATGGAAAAGCGTAATATTCCATTCAATTTATTAACAATTAATCTAAAGAGTCTGACTCTTCACTCAGTTTTTACGTAAATATAAAAGTATTCGTAGTTAAGTTCTCTATTTGTAAAGCAAAAGTACTCGAGACGATGAAGAATAAGAGAGTCAGCATTTGCAAAGGGGGCTGAGGAGATATTAAATTATTGTCTCTGAGATGCTAATAGGGCCATTATTTAAAAGAAAGGAACCGACAAAAAGTCGTCATTACGACGACATTTCAAGATGGAGTATGTATACTTATCTAACTTATAAAAATAGATTCTAATTTAATATTCTGTTTGTGTTTTTATAATCTGTGTGATATCGGCCTGTGAGATCTCTAAGCAGTACAAAGTTATCTCACTCAGTGACTATATTAATACAGTGAGGGGAATAGGTGTAAATCTAAACATTCTTTATTAAATGTTAATAGTAGACTTCAATCAATAATTTTCATTTAATTTTGTTTTTGTGACACGATGGAAAGTTCTTAGTTGTAATCTTATAGCTTGTAAGTATCGAGTTTCCTTTAAATTTTAATTTGTTGTTTATCTGAATAGAGTTTTAGTAGCGTTCCGAATGTGTCATAGCGATATTTTTGCCAAATGAAATATTTATAGAGGAATAAATAAATATCTTCCTGTCTTACCAAGGTATCATTTTAACACATCGCCGATACGAATTCATATTCTCTTGGCAATTTCCTTTATTGAATTGGTCATGATGAGGTACTGATTGCATTTACATTAATAAAATAAAATCTGTGCAGATGTACAGCTTAATAATTTGGTTGTTTATTATATTTTAAATGTAGTTGATTTAAGTCTTTATAAACGTAAGTATTTCAAAGTATTTAATATTCAGTTAATGCCAAAATCTCAAAGACGAATCTCGGCCACAAATCGCTACTTAACTACGTTTTTGTTAACTTTTTAAACTTAATCCTTTTAAGATAGTCTTCAATGTTCCATTTTATCAAATCGGAAAGTTTTGCAATAATAAAACATCGAGTATTTGATCTGGAATTTCGTACAAAAGGGCTGAAGTTACTTGACAATAGACTACAGCTACACTATACTATGTACAGTTAATAGATTACGATATGATGAACATGAAAACAGATTTAATAAACTAAAAGACATAGGTATTTTGATGTACTGAGTATTGAGCGATTGAAGTTGGCTCGAATGTAAATAGAGCAAAGGAATTTTCCCAGATTTAAAATCTTCCCCTATATTACGATTCTCATGGAAACTTTTTTGGCGTAGGTAAACACAATATAAGTACTACACAATATACGTATTGCTCATCTAATAGATAATATTAGTATAGTACCGACTAGTAATATAAAGAGAACGGTTTTGATTTGTATTAAATAGACTAACTAAAATCAAAGATATCAATATAGACTCTAACTAGATCAATTAAGATGATATTTAGTACAGATGTTCCTTTGTGTAATGTTGGGATACTTTATAAACCAAAATTTGTACGTCATGACGCGTCATTAGAATTTGCGGGGAAAACGGGCGTAGCTAATAAATAATATAACGGTTTTTTGTTTGGTGTGTTAAGTTTATCAATATACCGTGGATCTATCCATAATAATTAAACTATGCTGTAAACTCCACCGACAGTTTTTTACATGAAAATAAAGCGCTAGGAAACGAGATTTTAACGTCACGGGGATGTTTCACAAAAATTGTGCACGAAAAAAATTCGTAGGCATTTTTAAAGTTTTTGAATTTATTTCCACATGTGTTGTGCACTCTACTATTAAATATATCTTTGTTATGCATATTTCATATTTTGGAAGTGCTCAACACGGCTTAATACTCTTAAGCCGTGTTGAGCTATGTTTGGTTGTGGAAAACTTATAAGTTTGCATCACCGATGAGTACGACATGCTCCTGAATACTAAAAATCTTACTTAGCTGTTTTAAATTTCAATTCTATCGGCAAGCTTCAGACTGCCTAGCTTTTATACTACCTTTTAGTTACACTCAAATTCCTTTATATAAATAGCAGCGGTCGACATAACTTACCTGAAACAAACAAAATTGACCATAAATTAAAACAATAAAACCGTGTTCATGTTATATATGCTATTTTTTGTCTATAATTTATTATGGTTAGTGAAATAATGGTGTTTCCTGTTTTCGATGTGTTAGCGTCGGCCGGTGGTTATGCAATTTGTCACGATGCCAAGCGATCAGGTGTAGCGAGTGTGACCTTTGTGACGCTCATTTGTTGACAAGCCATTTACTACTTAGTGACTCAGTTTTAGTCACAGTTCTGTGTGTCCGCCATTAATGAATTAATTCACCCAAACTTGTCCATCAACATCGTTTTTGAAACTTTGAGACTGACTATAATTTCCTAAAATGTATTATAACTTTTGCATGGGTGGTAAATTGGTAATGCTTAATGAGTATTTCTGGATTGATATTGTTTCGTTCTTAGACCTGATTTGTGAGAGTGTATATGATAGAGGTCCTGGGTTCAATACCTCGGGCGAGTATAATTGTCAAAATAAGCTCGGATTTGAGGCCTACAGGCAAGGCAAGCGTAACGATTATGCTTATTCCTCTTCACTCTATATCATCAGTGAAAGAAAGGTCTATTTTAGGAGAATTCTGAATACTGATACTAGTACCGCCTAAACTTAATCAAAAGCAGTTTAAATAGAATACACCCAACTAAAGCTAACCAACAAACAACATAAAGAAAATTAAGTATTAATCGAAACTGAAATAAAGGTATAATTTTCCCAATATCAGAAATTAAAGTCGCAAAGTTATGTAAACAACGAGAGCTCATTTTGCTGTGGTTTGTGGACAACATAAATTTAGGATACAAAGTTGTAAACGCGGGTGTTATGTATTCGATACCATTGCAACGTATTGAATGTGAATATTCGTAGTGAACACAACGAATGCGGTTTTAGCCCAGGGCCCGTATTTGTAAAGCAGATGCGGTAACGACTTGTATTACAAAACATTCAATATATCGACCAATATTTGACATCCGAATGGAAAAAGAAACCGGAGGCACTCACCAAATTGGAAATATAAATATGTAAATGTTTTCTCGTTGAGCTTCTACATGCATAATGGTATGTATTAGGGTCGTTTGTTTAAATTATTAAAAACCATGAACTCGATAATGTTATTAAATATTTAAGTTTTTATTTGGTAATATAAAAACCGTATATTAACATAAAAAAGGGTTTGAACCCTGGATTTTATATATTTTTATTGTTTTATTGAGAGTTTAAAAGTAGAATCTATTAAATTAGAAACTTCTTCAAAAACATTATTCAATTGCTTGAATTTATCTTGTTCACTAAATTTATTTTGTCAAAACAGAATGACTCAGTATTTTATATACGAGTAGGACTGGATATTTACTTACTTTTTCTTTTGCAATAATAAGTATTGGCTGTGTATATATTTAAATGGTATAATAAAATGAAACTATTCCATTAGTTAGGTGAATAACATGAAACCCTTTATTTTATATCGAACATTATGTGTAGTTAAAATGATTTCAGAGTCGGTTGACACACATCTGGCCTACTCAAATAGAAACCGCTATTTCTGTCTGTCGGACCGCTTAATGACTCGAGACGTTATTCATAGGAAAATCAAATTTAGCTTATTATTACATAATTTAAAAATAATCTAATAAGAATACACCATTATACTCGTGATAACATGTGTTGGACAAATGTTGATTTAATGTTATGATGTTTAATCTAAAGAATTGTAAAGATTAACTGTTAACTGATAAAAGTAGTGTAATATCGACGAACGTCAAAAGTAGATCTTTCAAATTGTCAAAATTAATAGTAACGAAAAATGTGCGTAATCTCGAAGCTTGCCTAATGTGTATTGCTAATTTCAAACCTAAGCTAGCTTATACAGTTTATAGCTATTCAGTTTTCCAATTCGCGACTAAATATTTACTGTATAAAAACTAGATGTTATACAAAATTCAGAATAACAACACTAGAAAAATCTTTTAAATTATCACTATTTTGATTCATAAAGCATAACCAGCAAAAGCATATTAAATACAGATTCTTGATTTAACCAAAGCAAATTAATTTATAAATCAATTTAAATTCTGTAACCGAAAGGTATTACGGCAAAATGAATTTTATTATTTACACAGGGAACGTGAGTATCGTTTGGCGCCAGAATGACGTAACACATCCGTGCTAGACTCGGATGGGAAAGAAAAATGTGATGAATGAACGTATAAATAATCGCGGCGTCTGTTGCCCAGATTTTAATCTTCGAGATAATGCTGGCTTCAGTTTAATACTCACATCTTTTAAGTGTATTTCCATTAATTACAAAACATATACCTTTATTTATAGTTAAGTATTTAATAGCGCTGAAAAACCGTTCAATAACATCAAAATGGATTGGAATGATTGATGACCAGAGACCGGTAACCGCTGAAAGCTAATCCGCAGACTATGGAGGGGTTGAATTGCATTGAACGCATAACTTTGTGAACAATTCCCAAATTCGTGATCCATCACTATTTCTGTGAAGATTTCACTAGCAAACTAGTCCAAACGTCTCTTAAACCAATTTATTTGATATAACTATCTGCTTGCAAACAGCGCAATCCGTTTAGTGGTTTCAGCTTTGTGTTGATAAATCAGTCGGTCAATAACGGTTGCCTTTTATTTACAGATTCAGTGAATAAATAATTCCGTAGCAAATTCTCCTCAAGGTGAACGTTTGTCTAGCGATCTAACTACACAATGAAGGTTTTGTTTCCGCGATAAACACTAACGTGTGTTACGCGGTAACGGAGCCGATATTTATAGCCGATGTTGGTGCACATAAAATGTGTAATGTTAAAAACCGAATAGAGCGTAAGGTCGCAGGGCATCTGGCGGTATACGCACATGTGTTTGCTATTTTTATCGCAATCATTCACAAGAACTGATATCGCTAACTGAATTGTACGCCAACAGAGCGAAAAAAATAATGGATTGGAAACGCACAGTCATTAACTTTGATTGTTTTATATGAAAACGAGTAAGTGTTACGAGAGCAAATAAAATTGTGGAAATAAGGGTTAGAGATACACTATTTTCACTATTATTTCTTGAAAAACTAGTTTATTAATTGCATTTTTCTACAATCTATAAATCTATTAATTAACTTGCTACTCGTATCCTATACGCTTGTACGATTAGATGTATGATAGTAAGAAGCGATCATGTAATGTCTGAATTAACAAGGAGTTATGGTAACTTGCTCCGGAATGCATCTTGGAGGTATTCAAGTGCGATTCCAGCCTTCCAATGAGCTGGCTATTATGCAAGCGAGCTCACGTACCGAATTCTAATGTGCTATCGATATTAGTTCGTATTTTATTGACTTTTACCGATTAAATTTAACATTTAAATTAAAACTGTGAGAGTTTTGAAATGAATTTAGAATACTGCAATGAATTTTCTGTTACTGTAGTGTTTCTATGAAATGACTTGTTTAAGTTGTGTTGGAATGATTAATGAAAATAATAAATTAACGTAATCACGTAATCACGCACATTGTATGGTTCTTTAGGGAGAACCAAACCACTGATTAGAAGTTTTAGAATTTAACAAAAAGAATCAAGTAAGTATTTATTTAATCAATTTTATATACTTGACGCAACATTTCAGGTTTAATTTCAATTATATACTCTACCACATAAAAAATAAGGTACAGTTTTCTATTTTAGAAGTTTAAGTAACCTTTATTAGGTAACTTGATATTCAACTTTTATGTAATTAATGTATTTATTATGATATATAGGTATATTCAAAACCAATTCAATTAAGTTCTGCAATATTTTATTAACCATTATGCAGAAATATGGTTAGAAGTAAGTATATCAAATACTTAACGATTGGCAAGCTTCAAGTAAAGTTTAAATCAAATAATAATAGTCGCAACAAAGGAGCTTTTAGACGGAGTCATGCTTTTGTTTGCCTGTGGTCGGCTGCCTTCTAAGCGCATTAACTATTGACTACACCGATAACAAGAAACTTCACTTATATTTAGAAAAATCTTACTCTTTGTATAGAGAAAAGTTCTCTAAATTTACTTAAAATATAATATCAAAGTTCAAATTCCAATATTATTTGCTTTGATGTGTCATCGACCACACCAGTTAGGGTTATTAGTGCGATTTTCAAAATTTTCGATTAAACTGACTTTTGAAGGCTTATAACACAACCCATAGCGACTGTCGATAATGTTAGTACGACTATCGGAACGGACTGCTGAATGTGCCAAAGTTTGGAAACTCTCATGAAATCAAAAGCCTGTGGTTCTGGGACGGAATATCAGGTATATGGTATTTGATTCCAAGAACGTGGATAAAATCTGAATACTAGCTAGTATTTGGATCAATGAGAAATAAAAACACTACTTCAACAACTATTGACTAAACAAAATAAATAACTTAGAATTTCTGCAAAAATATTCCGTCAGCAATAAATCTCGTGAGATCACGATAGCGAGTAAAAATATTAGATGGTAGACGACGGCGGGGACACCAGTAACACATTCATATCACACAACTAACTTTCATTGAGTTTCATTCTGTCGTCTTTTTGTGTCAAAGACATTTTTTCCCCGGTGTAAATCTGAACAGCGTAATGGGAAAAGTTGTAACAAGTATTCAGAACGTATTATGTGCCATTAATATTCTGACGAGCCGTCGACGCTGGTAACTCTATAAAAGTTCAATGAATGTTGCCCACGTTCGAGTGTTGCTATATAATTTTGACATCTTTTATTATTATTCTATTAAAATTCATAATTTAATATCTTTAGTAACCAAATGTTGAACTAACATAGAATGTAGCTTATGGTAGCAATTCTTAGAGATTTTATTTTATGAAAATTATGTGAATAGTCAACTGGATTGTTTAACTAAAAAATTACTAGCTATAAAAAATAATTCAATAGAATTCAGTTACCCTACACTTTTTAACCCAAAATTCCTACGAATTCTATAAAACAAACCAAATAAAAACCAAAACATATTACGTTTCCAAACTCTTTCTAATTTCCTTTCAAGTTCGACCCATAAAAATCTCGATACTTAGTAGGCTTCAAAGGTTCAAAAGGACGTAAATATAATTTTTGAATTATCAAATGGTATTGCCGACAAGAAACAAAATATTTTTATTTTCACCTTTTGAAACCAGGAAAAAGGGTTTTACCAAATGCAAACGCTTTCTTTAAAACATTCTATTGTTTGAGGTTGGAACAACGTGACGGCAAAATGTTTTTTGGGTTTAATACAACCTTTTAATGTTGTTTTCCTTTATATAATTATGTTCTTATTGTAAAACATTTGGTAAAATGAATACATTTGTATTAATTGCTAACTCTTAAAATATCAAATATTCACCTAAGCTGAAATTTGAATCTAGAATCGCATCGAAACGTAGCGCAACTCTCATCAACTAAACTATCAAGGAACAACAAACCCTACACCTAACACTTGTTTGGTAAAACTCGAACACCGATGAAACCACCCAAGAAATGGTGTGTAATATGTTTCTTTGGTTTTTGCAGGATATAAACGTACAATTTAATTTAATGGGTTGTTAAAACAATTTATGAGTTTAGTGTTACCACGTCTCATGTTGTGACTAACATTTATTGCCTCGGCTACCTTGAGACAAAACAGTAAGTAGCCCTCATTCGAGGTTTACGATACTTTAGTTTTGAGGTAACAATCAGACATAACTGTTGACAGACTAACATCCCACTCCAAGAAAATATTAAGACATCATTTTCTAAACACCTTGTAACAGATCAATATTTTCGGTAACACGCGAGCAGACATTTAATATTATTAGATTTCGGTTAACGTTACAATTTCTGATTTGATGATAAATTTAATCAATCAATGATTTATACATTACAGAAAAATACATAGGTCAAATCCTATTTTAAACGTATTCTTCATGATCCGTTACGTTTCTTTTTAATTGAGATAAGTATATTATATACGGCAGTGTTTGCTTCGCGCTCGACTTGGCGGGGGGCACTGCCGTGCCCCCAGATTTCAATTTCTCGAAAATATTTTACAGAGTTTTATCTCAACTCTACAATTTTATGAACCACAACCTAACTCTACCATACGTAATAATATACAAAAATCTACTAACGCCCACAAAATTATTAAAATACTTTATACTGTTATCAAATAGGTGTGAGGAAGTGCATGACCTTATCGTTATCATACCATGACGTAATCGCCACGTGGTAATACAAGCTTCAACATACTACGAGACGTTACGTTTACTACGTATTTTGTAACTTAACGACAGTAACGCGATTTAATATTCATAGGAAACGTTACAACGTGTAACAGAATTGCTTTTATTATATACACCGTACATGGGAATTGGAAAACCATATTTCCTGATATTCATATCGCACCCATCAAAACAATTTTATTACACTCGATAGGTTTAACATGTGCTCAGTATACTTAGTAAGCCCAATGTGTACCAAGTGTTAATCGCGAATTGCTTGTGAAGTGTACTGTTAAGCAACGGCTGACTCGTCATTAAAATGATGGGTGGCCATTACCAAAGTGGGTTTCAATTTCATGAGCGTTTCCGTGCTTCGTAGGGCAAGTTAAGTCGTCGGTCGACTATCATCAACAACATTTATTACGGTTAGTTAAAGCCCCTAGAAGTCTTGGTTTAACTAATAATATCGCCGATAAGGAACCTAATTAGAGAGATCTAGTTGCGGTAAACTGCGCACTTACAAGTACAATACATACACACAATACACCCAATATAATAACATACTTAGGTTGTCATGTACAAAAGTAATTTAACGTATTAACATAATATATTTATATAGTAATTTCGTGAAGCCATAAACTTGAAGAATAAAGAGCGTGACAATTAATTCCTAAATAAAATTAAGTTGCTTCAGGCCGCGGTTAACCGCTTGAATAATGTAACAATATGTTATAGGGCATGTTTATGAAATATGCGATTAGATATGGACCTTATAACATGGGCGTTTAGGGTGATTATAACATGTTGTATCTGGTCTCGTATTACGACGGAATTCTGTCGTGTCAGCAGTAACGTGAAGGGACTAATGCCCGTTTTATGACTTTGCCCTTTTTATGGATATTTCGGATATGATTGTCAACACTCGTAAAACGAGTTGTCTTATAAACGTTGATGTATATCAAAACCAATGGTTATTTGCGCGCCTATTACGCGAGTTTCGTTTATTACATATTTCTACATCACGTAGGTATAAATACCAGTTAAATTAGTTTGCAATATGAAAATTAATTGCGAAATATGCCAGACTGTCCCAAAAAGAACATTAGATACATAATTTTCTCGGAATCCCCGATTTTGAAAAATGAACATAAGCACGATTTAGTTCTACTACAATAACTATTTGGTTAAATGCTGCCGAAGATAAAGAAAAGATGAAAACACAAAAAAAAATACAGGCGAATTCAGAAACACCTTTTCTGGGAAAACAGTAACACAAATCAATATAATACTCAAGAAAAATCTTATCAACTAAAATATAAATTAATTTAGTATAACATCAAAACGAAAACATACCAAAATCAATCATTATAGCAATTAGTTGGAACTTGTTAAGCAGGCACAAACGAACGAACATTTTCACATGTTAACAACAATTCCACACAACACTTAATCAAACATCACCTAAACGTTTCATGTGTGAATCATTTTAATAATAAAACCTTTTTATTAACATATAAGTATGGAAATGTATTTCAACCATTTTTATGTTAATTTTTATATTGTACAAATTTAATTATTAATATTCATATGCCTTGAACAAGGATAATACCTATGTACAAAAAATTACAATATCTAAATTATATTTTGTAATTCATAATTTGTTAAAAGAAGGGACAATGTTTTTAAAATAACATGATTATAAATCAAGTGGCCAATCTTTCTTTCTATTATTCGATAGCTGGAATATTTCACAGTTCATGATTTTCACTAAATATATGCGGCCTGTAGTATACGTCTGCCTAGCCAAGGCTCTCTCAGTCTCTCTCTCTCTCTCTCTCTAGAGTGAGGAGAAATAGTCTTAATACACTATCTTGTGCATGTTGGTAATCTCAAACCATTGCCATAAATATTTGAAAATACTCAAAGGTCTTTTGATCTAGGAATCGAATCCGGGGCATTCAATTTGGCAGGTTTGGCTGTAAATAACCTATCAATATTTTACATCCCTATTATCAAGGCATATGAATATAAAGCTTGTTACACAATAATAAAATCGGACAAAATGCGGGGACACACGTTATATACCTGGTGAAGTGGATCGCGCCTTGAAAGTTGGTGCAATCATGACGGTCTCTGCAAACCACAATCAATAGTTAAATCAAATGGAAATCCATCAGACAATGTATTATACTATATGACCCAATATTTTGTATAATATACTGTTTTATGTGTGATCAAACCAATAACATAATATATTAAACAAAAAAAAACTCAGTTTAAAATTTTATGGAGCAGAACAGAATGATCCGTAAAATAAAAGTCAATGTGGACGAAGTCGCAGGCAGAAGCTACTCGTATTCTACATTCTACTAACACTCGTAAGTACTAAGTGAAAACTGTTAAGTACATACTTGAAATTTGATTGTTTGAACAATATCTTTTTGATGTTTCATATTTTTATTAAAATTTCCCCGCCAACAATCATTAACACTCACAATTAATAACACATTTAACGAAGCCGAGTGAAAAGTTCTCCTGTTTATAAACTATTCGTGTGTATGAGTAAAGACGGATGTTACAACACATTTGAACTAAAATTACGTCGGGTTCTTTCAGCACCCGCCAATTGGCAACGTAAACAAAGACTTGCTCACGTTTCTAATTATATTGCGTTAATTAAATAAAACACAAGTACTCCTAACTTTTGGGTACAATAAAACATTTCAAAGATAGTAGATAGACTAGACTTAACTGGCGCTAGATGCAAAATTCAAATTCAATGCCAAACGTTATCAGTTTTAATTGTTGCTATCTCGTTGATAGCGAGAGTAAATTGACTTTTTCTTTAAGAACTATAATATGATTGAAATAACTTAGTGGGTGAAGATAAGAAATGTAAACTATCGGGGCTAAGGTGAAGGATGTGGGTCAGTCGGAGTCTCGTGTCAGTGGAACAGGCGGGCGTTAAACCAATATTGAATTAACGCGTTCGGAATAATTGTAGAGAAAGCTTTGTACCTCACAAATACTATTTGGTGTTTATTGGTATTTGTTTACCTAATATTTTAGTTGAACATACATATTTGTAATCATGACTAAGTGCTCTTATAAAATGGTTTTATTTTACTTTCGGGCGGTAAGTCAAATAGTGCTCGAACTTTTCAAGTCAATTTTACTAATGAACTGACATTTTGATTTTGGTTTCTAAGGGCATTAAAAGTTGCTTGAAGAATAAAAATAACAAACATGTTTACTGTTATTCAATTAAACAATTATGTTTCAATGTATTTCATAAAAACATTATTAAACGAATTATAATTTTGCTATGATCCAAAGAAATGTTCTTCAGTAATTAAAAATTGGAAGGGTTAATTAAATCCAGTAGAGGAAAGTTTTGTAGAAAAGTACTTACTCTTTTTCGTCGATATACTTGGGTACGTACGTTTCGAAATTCCTTTTGAAGGATTAAACATAAAATTAACTTTAGCCAACTTTATTTTGAGACTATTCATAATGCAAATCCTACGCCATCAATTAAAAAAATACTTTACCTGAAGTGAGCTACATTATTACTAAGTAAAATATTAGGGAAGTTTTCCGATTTGTCTAAGAGAATGTGGAAAAATCAACTACAATTTTATGAAACAACAAACATGTATGAACGGCACCTTTAAAAGCGTTGGTACTAAAACACAGCATTAGATTGTTAAAAATTGATGACCCATATCACTATAAAAACCAAAATTTTACTTTTATATTGTACTCTACTCGGTTTATCAGCTTAGGACAGTTGACCATTAAATGTTCGGGGGTTTATTATAAGGGGAATATTACACAAAAATATCATGCGACATTTTAAAGGTAACAAACAAACTCTTTGTCGTACAAAATACAAGTAATACATAATATATTTCACCTGTAACAATTCCTTATAAAGGCAGTTCGTTCAATAGTGCTTGTGTTTGTACTCCTTTGACAAACTAACAATCCTAAATCCAAGCTAGTGTAAAATATGAAAGGTAAAGCTTGCCAGTGTTGCCATTGGCAGCGGTTGGTCCATGAAATCGAATTGGCTCACAGTCAGAGACGAAAATAAGTAGGTAGGTATAACATGGTGTTCGGTGAAATGGGAACCGAGACTTAAATGCAGGTGTGAGCCAATGAATCAGATTATGTTTGGAATCGGTATGGACACCCGATCACCCGAAAGCTTGCACCAATTACACAAAGTTTATTCGGTACCGCGTCTGTCTTTGCTTTGGTCATTCATTTTATGTAACGAATAGGTACATAGCTATGTCATTTGTTACCCGCAAAATTTCCATTTCCTTTGGGATTTTTCCAAATTTTCATATACAACCGACGAAAAAAAAACTGTCGAGCCGTTATGGCATGGCAACTGATAAAATTAATTGAACTGAACATTGTATTAAATATATACCTATACTTATAGACGTGAGTATTTACTTAATATTATTGTATCAACACGACAAAAACAGTAGGCCATGACCTAATCGGCTTACGAGGCGTAAAGTTCAACATACATGTTTACTTGTTACATGACAAAATCTTCTATTGTCACCATTTAATAGAGTCGTATATCAGTCGGGGCGGGCCTGACTGCCGCCACACATGAATGGCGCGGGCGCAAATAGAGCCCAGATCCTGTCGCTGTGTGAACCGACCGCACCCGACATAACGCACAATCAAACTATCCATCCA
The DNA here is from genome assembly GCA_958496195.1 of Timandra comae. NCBI lineage: Eukaryota > Metazoa > Arthropoda > Insecta > Lepidoptera > Geometridae > Timandra > Timandra comae. The sequence goes on from OY292360.1 coordinate 5,766,617, forward strand.
CTACAGTCTCTATAGTCCAGAATGACCCTTTAATAGAAGACTATCATCAGTCCACTTCGACCATAATGCCATGACGATACCGTGTGAAATCCAGTGTCATTGACTCTACAGTTCTATTTTAGTATCTATAACTATAAATTAGAGCAAGAGCTATTCTGTGTTTGGTGAACAAACATCTCTATTTAATAGTAATCATTGATATTTAAATTATCTTAGTACGTAAGTAATTCGCATTAAAATTCTAAAGGCACTCTAAGTTTTAAATCTCAAAGTAAGGGAATTCATAAATAACGAATTTTGGACGCCACTAATAAAACATTCAAATTACAATCGACACAAGTTATACTTTAGACTTAGGCCAAATAAGTTTAATTGGTTTACTATTGTTTGATCAACAAATAAGTTTCTTTGACACTTTGTCCCTTATTGAAGGCACAAAGGAATAAAATAAACAATACCGAGAGCTGACTATTTGAAATACAAAGAGCCATTTTAGAAGCACTAAAATACTAGAGTGGAACAATTCACGTAGCCGTATCTACCTTCCAGTTCCGTGCACGTAAAAAAGACACAAATCAGTACAAGCAATTCACCGTAATCCATACAAGAGAGCTAAATCTCCTTTAAATCCTACAAAGATAAATTACCAATTTTATTATATCTACACGAGTATCAATCATTTCTATAAATCTGTTGGATAGGCAATAACTAATAATGGTTTATATAAGAATACATTATGATTCAAGTTGAAGTTAGCTTTTAAATCTTGGAATAATTTAAATAAATGTCAAGCGAAAAATGTTGATTATATTTACTTGAAGCAAACTAGGAATCTGGTACAGCTAGGTATGTAATGATTACTTTATTAATAGGTAGCGAACAAATTTATTGCATATTATTTTACCTACATGGTCACAGGAGTAAGATATGTTTAATTTATAAGTCATAATTGTAGTAGATCTAATGGTCCCTGTAATAATGACGCAAGACGTTTAATGAATGATTGCTGACTCATTAAAACAACTGGACTAATTTAAGGAAACGGTTTATCTGACCGAATGCAATTACTACAACGTATTATTACCGTATCTTGCTCTATGGGTAGAATTCTTAATTCACTTGCAATTCTTAGTTATCTACATATTTAACGTAGCCGTGCTCAGTGTTTTTATTTACAAATACACTCAGGAATTTCTTCAAGAAATTCCTTTATTGCCTGACATAACTGTCAGGCAATAATCAATATGTATACTTACCAAATATTATATAATTTTGTTCAGTTTTTCGGGCGTGCAAGTGTAATGAACATACGATACATAAAACTTTATAATATTCGTTTGATAACGTAATTGTTTGTAAAACTATAACAAACAAAAACATAAACAATTCAATCAGCTAAAATAAATCCGTGTTAAGCCAAATCAAGCTCTAACACCTTTAATGGAATTTGTTCGATAGTAAATTAATTAAGAGTTAAAGTGAAAATGTTTAACTCTACAAATGTATGACATTTTAAAATTGAAACGTAAATTCGCCACTGGGGGAATAAGTGGCAGAGCTCCGAAGTACTCGTACAAGTTATTTTTTTACGTTTTTTCGTGAAGTTGGGGAGAGTAATGTAAAATTGAATTAGAACGTGATGTTTTAGGAGTTAGACAACATTACACTTGTTAGACTTTCTCATTTCGAGAGTGTTTTCCTAATGACACTAATGTACTTGAATATATCGGTACGTTTAGGGCTGTATGTACACGTTTCATAATGGTATTGGCGTTAATGTGTGTTTGGTTTGTTGAAAAAATGGGTCGCAAGGTTGTTTGGTAGCTATTTTATAGGATTGAATTATTTTATAAGACGAAAAGATATACCGATGTTCCGATGAAATTATTTAATGCTTGAAATTAGTTACTTACTGTAAAAGATATCTGAAGTACTTATATTCATACTAATGTCGCGCCCTGGCTTCGCACAGGTCCTATTTACCTCTCACATTTTTATACATATCTGGTTTTGAAAAGAACTCAACAATAAAATAACTATCCAATTCAGTTCAGTCATTCTGAAGATATGCATGTACGTACGTACATTTCGGTGATTCATTTTATTTATACAGATGTTAAGATTTATTTGTATGTAAAATGCTGACAGCAAAATAAAGGCATAAGTACATAGTCGAGCCATTTTCTTATTTACTTAAACCTACTTATTCGTTTACTCTGACAGGTAAGTAATGGAAGTCATATAATACAAAGGATTAAACTGTCCAACTTTTCCCTTTATTGACCCACAAAACATGAAATTAAAATACTCATCTTTGCGCAGAACAAACAACAGCCGTTACAACCCTACAAGTATCAGAGAATTTAGCGGAATAAAGTTCGGAATCAACTTCTAAATCAATATTCATTTTAAACAACATTTCGTGACTCATTACGGATATATGGCTTCTTTATTATAAATAATTTGTGCCCCGCGGTTTTACGCGCGTTTATCCCCGTTTAGTCGAGGTCTATAACGAATTACCAGAAATATTTTATAATAAGTAGATTAACTACTCTAACATAGTAAACATTTCGAAGAAATAAAACACGTAAGATACGCACGTCGCACAACTATGACATGATCAATACAAACCCTGCATAAAAAAAACTATTCTCACCGTCAATACCAGTTTGCTCCGCACAGGAACAAATATAACACGGAACCTAACGAGACTAAGTTGCACGTTGGTACCATAAACGGATTCTCAAAGGACCGTGTGCCTCAATTTATGACTACCTAACGTCTGCAAAGTAAGCGTGAAAATTGATTTTCTGATTTCACGGTGTCATATTGACCCCGCCGGTATTTGTAGGGTTAATCGATTACAATTTACACTGCCATTGAAGAAAGGCTTTCCGAGTACTTAAACTGATTATTTATAATTGAATGTTATTCCCAGTTCCTTCGATTCATCACGAATTTCGTCTTAAACAATTTGGTACAAAACAAACCATTTATTTGGAGTAACGACAAGTATTGATTATTTGTGATGTTATTACAGTAACAGAGCGGTATAAAACCTTATCAATTAACTTCCCTATATGTGGCCGCCGTAAACAGAACTATATTAATGGACAGATTAATATCAGTACTGGCCGATATCCTATTAATCACGCAACATAATACTGTACTCAGTTCTGATTAAGTGTGGCGAAGATTATCGGTCTAACGTAATAGCCCACCGCAGGGCGTAGTCTAAGCTCTAAGCCCCTGACCCAAATCGGGGCTCCTATACATTGTTTACCTGATACAAAGACGTTTACTAATACATTTTCATAAATTGTGTGGTACAATATCATAATGTAATTTTTGTGCAAAAGGAAGCTAAGTTTAAATTAGACAAAGAAAATAGTGTTAAAACTAACTAAAACAACGTTGAACAAACAGAATAAAAAATAAGACAATGTTCTTAGCTAAAGTTTAATTTGATTCAAGTTTAGAGGAAATTTTATGCTGAGAATGGAAATTATCTTATAAAAAAGCTCAGGGACTGAACCATAATTTTAAATTAATTACTGCCTTAGTCACTTTAGTGATTACAGCCGTAGTTGCTATGCGTCTTTTGATGAAACAGTATGATGTTGATTCAAATTCGAAGACGGGCCGTACAGTCAGTGTTTAGCACTTATTTGCGCCATTATCACATATTTTCTAACAGACTTATAAAAGGTAAAGAATTTTAGTTCATCGACAAGATTTTTTTAAATTCATGCGTCATTTATGAATTATGAACAATTCTGATCGATATTTATGATTCTTTTTATCATTACACATAATTTGAACACAGTAAATTGCTACGTAATTAATAAAAATCGAAAGTAGATTAAAAAGTTATATCAGGCTTTTTATAGGTCTAAAGAAGGAACATGTCATAACTGTAATAATACCAACTTAGAAATGAAAAATACATTGATAAACTACACAATAAACAAACGTACACATATACTTTTGTAATATTATTAGGTCTCTTACGTGTTTACCAATAACAAAGGGTAGCTATTACCTAATTCGTTACCCGTAACACCGTGAATCTAATTTAAATATTCACCTTTACCCATCTAATGAAAACGGTGTAACGGTGTTCAGGCTACAAATGAACATAATTTCCCAAATGAAAACGTTTATCGAATACATAAATACGTTTATTTGTCCGTTTTGAACTAATTAACCAATATTTGATCATACACAGTAGAGATTGAAAATGTGTAAGCATCGCCCGCATTTTGTGTGCATTTGTTGAATCAAACAATTGGCAATCACAATAATGTATTGCATATGGGTGGTTATATAAAGTGATATTTAACTAGCTGGTTTGGCCCACAATAGCTCAGCTTCTATTAGCCGTAGCATGATATAATACGAGTATAGCCTTCCTCGATAAAAGGGCTATCCAGCACTTAAATATTTTTTCAATTCGATCCATTACTTCCTAAGATTAGAGAGTTCTACCAACCAATCAAACAGACTCTTCAGCTTTATAATATTAGCTGCCTGTAAATTTAATAGGAGTACGCCGTTTAGTCCAAATCAACAAAGGGGAGGTCACGTATTGTTGAGGATTAAAGAATGAGAGATAATATTAGCAGTCTGGTCTTCTTGTTCAAACAGATTGTGTAGATAAAGTGTGCTCTCTTATAAAGCGGTTTAGCCTTGACCCACGGTTCTTGGCTGCCATTATTGCAGCTGATCAACGCGCCCACGTCTTTAGAAAATTGTGCATAAAGACATTTGTTCATAGTGATGACATATGCTCAGGTAAGTACTTAAATGTTTAACATATTGTTTTAAGTAAGCTAGGGACACTGGTAAGTATCAAGATGATGTAAAAATATATTTTTACTTTGTTCTTTTACTTTCCAAATAAAATTATGTAACTCAAGTAGTGTTTTTCATTATATCATGAAATACTACTAAATTATGAAGCTTATCTATATTCTACATATCTCTCCACAGTCCGGACCTTCATTAAATTATCCCAAAGTTCTTTTTATTGAAAGTTTATAATCTAGCGAATATACTATATGAACACAAAATTGACAATATGAGACGACTTTTTCACTACTCGTCAAAGTACCTCTATCCGTCTCTATCCTTGAAAGTACACACATCAAAAGTGTCTAGGGATCAACATATATTTTTGCAATAACTTTTCTCCTGATTGATATTAATTAAAATTTTCTTTAAGGATTCATCAAATAAAGTGTTTTCGTTTGTCACAGTAACGATAAACCAAGTCACCTTTGCATTAATAAAGAAATTTGCCATTTTCCTAATAAAGGGATTTTTGACATTTGAACCACTAACATTAAAGTTCGAAAAAAAGACTGAAATAACAGTTTTCTTTAAAATTTTATTGGGTAACTTAAACAATTAATAATCCGTGTTTCTACCGCGAACACTAACAACACAAGAACATCGGTTTGGCATACTCAAAATGAGTTCATCCAAATCACGCTGTGGAATGGCCGCCCATGTTCGTTGCAACAACAAAAAAAGGTCTTCTTGCGACTGGATACCCTCCATATTCGGCAGAGCTCTTCTCTGTAGCATATCCCATGCATGCTCAATCGGGTTCAAGTCTGGCGACTGAGCAGGCCAGGGCAGGACATTGATGTTAGCTGCGGCGAGAGTCTGTCTTACAACTCTTGCGGTGTGCGGTCGTGCATTATCATGCATTAACTGAAATAAGGGACCGATTTGCACTTGTAGAGGAACGATGACGTCTGATACAATCGTCTCAGCATAAATTTGAGCGTTGAGGTTGCCTCTGATCCAAATCAACTCAGTTCTTCCGCCGATCCAAATACCCGCCCATACCATGATGGTTCCACCACTATAAGGATGGACTTCCTGGCAGGATTTTAATCGCTGTTGGCGTCCAGGGGTTCTCCAGTGTCGTATACGTCTTGTATCCGGTCTCATACCAAAACGAGACTCATCAGAAAAGCACACGAAACGCCATTGTTCTTCTGCCCAATTTCTGTGTTCAAGAGCCCATTGATATCGAATCCTACGATTGTGCATTGCTATAGGTGGTACCCGTAGCGGTCTTCGGGAATGAAGGTTCACTTCATGCAAGCGGTTTCTGACTGTTTGGTCGCTAATTAAGTTCCCTGATGAGTGATGAAGCCGCACGGCTAACATCATGGCGGTTATTGTTGGAGCTCTTCGAGTTAAGATTTGAATGTATCGGTCTTGTCTCCGTGTGGTGCAGCGATACCGTCCTCCATGGCGCTCAGCCACGGTACCAGTGCTTCGGTAACGTGTCCAAAGTCGACTGATAACACTCTGACTTGTATTCAGAGCTAAAGCCACAGTACGTTGCCGGGAACCAGCTTCTATCATTCCCACGGCTCTGAGCATTTCTTCCCTGCTTAAATGACGTCGCCGCTCCATAATAACGTTGGTTTTAATCAGTAGTAGGGAAACAGTAGCACTAATAATGTCTTCAATGCGTTGTATGTTTTTATAGGGAAAATATTGACAGCTGATTTTCATCTTTTACTCGAATTTGATTCACAGTTCCTGATTCAAATTATGAAATGCACCAAAAAGGATCCATATAAATTTATAAAATCATAAATTTATTACAAAGCCACATCTCAATCTCAAGAAATCCGCATAAAAATGCTTGATCCCTAGACACTTTTGATGTGTGTATTAAACCATTTATAAATTATATTTAAAGCAAAACTAAATTAAAATGACCATTTTTTATTGCACAATATTAAATTTTCTTGAATAATAAAATAATTTATATTTGCGAATAAAAAGAAAACGACGAAAATGGAAAAAGGCCGGAAAATGAATAAATACGGGCAAACATGAGGGAGGGTACGTAATTGAATTTAAAATTACACTCTAACTCAGGATCGTAAACAATTGATACCTCAACTGGTATAATAATAAATATTTAAGACGCGATAAACAAACCACTTTATTAACAATCTGAATACATATTAATTCTTCAATAATGTACCTATTTATCATAAAAATGCTGCTATTTTTAACAAATAAGTAACGATTTTTGTAATGTACGACAATTTCATTAAAATTATATTCAAATGCGTAATACTTCCTGAAATAACCGCATTAGTATAGACAGACGAACAGACCGATTCTGGGGACGTCTTTCTGATATCTATACATACATATGTATTTATTAATGTATTGAATGTATATGAATACATTAACAATAACTGCGCAGAACACATATTCACATCTCCATCATAATTGATGTTATTTAATGGATTATATAGTTAGTATATTGTATAATTTAAAAATATAACCTCAACATTAGTTTTCCGTGTCATTTAATGACTATAAAAAGTATAGGCACGTAACATAACTTAATACATACATAATCATACTTACAACTTATAAGTATTATAAATGTGAATTTGCATGTTTGTTTTTCAATCGCACAAAAACAGCTGAAAAGATTTAAAAGAAATTTGACAGAAGTGTAAAATCTGGATCAACGTACTACATACTCTCTTATTTTTATCCCAAGTTATCTATGTAGTTTTTCGCTACTAAAGAAAATTTAATCATTAATAATCTTCTTTTAAAACCAACTGTACACCGCCCAATATAGACTATTTATCAGTTATCTATCACAGAACAGAGCATGTTTATTGTAGGATAATCAGTGTAAAAACATATGTTTTTTGGTGATAACTAGTTGTTACAACAACATCCAACGTTAGTGCAAAATTGGAATGTCAACTATTATTTCATTCAAAGTTATAACTATGTTCCTAAACATTGCAACAACATTCCCCACTCATCCACAACAAGAGAACATTGTTCACAGTTTTGGATAATACATAATACTTATATACTCGTGGAAAACCAACGACTACTTTATTTATACAGATGTGTTATAATGCCTATAGCACCTTGAAAACTAAATTATCAATGCTATTTAATTTTATAGAAGGTTTTACCTTGTTTCATTGAATTTACTACATTCCTATTAAAAACTAATATTTATTATCTTATCGATAACGTTCTGATGTGAAACACTATTAAATGTAAAGAGTTAATATATCGTAGAGATTGAAGCCGATGGTGTCATTCGAGGCGAAGGGGAGGCGACATAAACATGATTTGAATGTTCACCCAACACAGAAAAATGCTCCAATACTATTCTATGGTAATACGCCCTTTGGAGGCGTTTGTGCTGATGTCTCAACACTTGTTCCATGATAAAAATGAAAATATATTATAAAGGAAATCTATTTTCTTTTATAACTTTGTGCTGAGTATGTTGTACGTAAACAGTATGCGTGTATAGTGTAAGAAATAGAGAATTACATAATGTTACATGGGAAACCTTATTTAGACATACATAATATATGTGTTTATTCTTATATGTGTAAGTATGTATGGTTTTCAATCAAAGTAGAGTATAAATTGAGTAACAATGATAACGTCATTCAAAATAGTTCCGATAAAAAGATAAATATTCTGAGGAACGACCTTCGACATGTTTATGTCCTTATCGCGGCTAATCGCCACTAAACCCAGCACTCTCGTCTAATTAATTAATATCCCATAAGAACTTACGTTACTGAAAATATTATTATCCGTTTGTTTAGTAATCCGATCACGGGCTGCACACAGTGTATGTCCAACGGACACATTAACTTATCATTAAGTTTGGAACACACTAGTGTGTATAGTGGTATTGTATACACACCGTTTGTTCGGTATCAGGGCGACATATCCCGGCGCGGTACGATGCGGGCGGAGGTGAGCGTGACAGATGCGAGAGCGGGAAATTGTAGGACGAGAAGGGAAAACTGCGGAGCGACGCGGGCGTGCGTCGCGCGGTACGACCGTCGGCGGACTGACGCCCGTGATAACACAACACACAGATACCGGCGCGCGGTGGAAATGACAACACAATGGAACACCGACGTGTTATGGTTATTTTCAAGAGATAACAGTAATGAGATGATACGGCATTTGATTTACACGTCATAATATTATACACTCTGTAATGACGCTTATATTTCATAAAACTGCAAATAAACGTTTTCTAAATGAGCAGAGCTTTGTAACAAGACTTTGTATACTGAAGTTAAAATCTACACGTGCTTGAAAACCCCTAAAGGTTAACTGTTTCTTAATATTGTCGAAGAAATCAAATGTTGTTTATCTAATCTCCAAAAAACACAAGAGCTAACCGAGTGTACATCAATATTGAATCAAACGTAGCTATTTACCCGATTTATTTACACACATACCTAGTCGGATCGTATATTAACGAATTTCCCTTGACAGTGAACGGACGAGGGTAAACAAAACATAAAGTAATGGATAACTTCGTGTTTAAACTAGCCCTTAAATTCGCACGTAGTATGTCGCAACAGGAAGGACCGAAAATAACTGGAACAAAATATATTCTGTAAATAAAACCGTACCCCGGCACCGGGTACAATACGCTGGTGAAGTTGTTCAGTTTTACCAACTTTTATGTACATAACATACGAGTATTACTACTGTTTATTGCTACAGATTGTTTTTACTAACCGTAACAGTTTTTGTTTTACATAAATATTTTTGGAACATTTTTATTTTACTACTTTTTATAGAAAAAAATTATAACAATGAATGAATTTTACAGCGAGAGCTGTACAAACATTTTGAAAATTGTTTTAAGTCGCCAAATTTAAAATGTGCCAAGAAAATATTGTTTTCAATCGTTTAAAGTTATTGAATGTAAAATATGTATGACATAAAAGTATTTTCACTTCAGTGACATTTCGTACCAAAACAAAGTAAACATTGTGATTTCCAAAACAAATTTCCAGTTAGTAAATGACACTCTCTGTCTTCATCTATTTGGTATTCAGCACAATCGCTGCCAAGATATTAAATAAATTATTAATAACTCGTAATAAAACTAGGGAAATATTTCCATAAAATTATATTTAAATGTCTAAAGAATCTTTAGACATTTTTTAGTAAAGATAGAAGAGAATCGAGTAAGTTGAAGTAAAGTAGAAGAACCAATACAACAGCGGAGTTTGAAAATGGAAGCAGCCAAAGGAAGCAGGAAAAGTTTAGGATCGAAGCACACTAACCAGTTAGAATTGGTAACCCGATCCCGTCTTCATGTACGCAAGAAACCCCTAGATAACTATCTCCATCCATTCTCCAGTTGTAGATTAAATTGCTCTCTAAAACAATCTTGTTGACCTCTTTTTACGAAATAAATATTGAAGTTAAAAGTCGTAGATGCTGCTTAGTTCAGTTAGGGATTTGATTTGCGAATTGGTTATTTAGTTGCTGGTTTATTAGTGATTCCTGTTTTTGTAGAATCAGTAGCAATTTTAAAAGTATTTAATAGTGGTTTATTTCTGGTTTAATAATAAGAAATAGCTTCTTTATTATACAGTATTTGTACGTAATCTAAGTAAATCCAATTGCTCAAGTAATCTTTGCATGAAAGATAGAGACAAATCTCAGCACCCTTTATCTATAAAATATTAGTGGAATAAAACACAATAGAACAAATGGTACAATAATGAAAATCCCAAAAATATAATGTAAGCGAATGTAAATTGCTGTCTATTCATATTACATACAACACGCCGGAGGGGTCAAACAAATTAGCCCTATTATAATAGGATAGGCATGCCGCAAAATTAGTTTATCCAATATCGATGTCCCCTGACATCTGGTATTGCATTTCCCACTAAATGAGCTACATTATTCATTCAGTGTCGTACCTACGTCTGATTTCAGACAAATGGGGAATTATTTAATTCAAACTCGTTTTAAGCCACACAATTTAATCATTTGTAAACTATAATGTTTTTAAACACTTTATTTTGTTTCGCGATTAAATAATAAAACGAGTTCTACTTTAAACGACGGACATTTTGTACATATCCATCATCATCACCGCAGTTAGATACATCCACATGTATCTAAATACTTCCTACAATCTTTTTTGTCATCCAGTCAGTAGGATATCATCTAGTCTTCTGATTTTATCTTACAACATAGCTAGAATAACTACTATAAATGCTCTTTATTGCTTAATTGAATACCTTTGCCCTGCTGAGGGTTCATAACAGGAGGATAATACATAGAAGTAGATAGTTACTTCTATGTATTATCCTCTTGTTAAGAATACTCAGCAGGGCAAAGGTATTCTCTCTTTCCCGGATGATATTGGTACAATAAGGCATAATCACCATGCTTGCTTTTATGTTAAATATGGCTCTGATTCTGAATCATCAGAATCAGAGCCATATTTAAAAGATAAAACATCGATCAACTCACTCAGTACTAAAACCTGGACACAGAGACGTTACCTATTCCTACTACAAATTATGTATCATTTGCTATTCACTACTACGAGTATGAAGGCAAAAGCCCGTAGATACCCATACATAAATAGCAGTATAAAGGTATCATGCACAATGAACTCGAGATGAAATCCATGAAAGGACTTTCCGGAGAGTCTTCTGACTTTCCAACTGAGTCAACATTATTATTTATAGCTCTGCTAAAATATTTATTTAATGTGTTTTTCTGTACACTCTTATGCATATTTACAATTTTGCAAGTAATCCTATAAGAGGTTTATTTTCTTGTCCATTAATATTTCAGATTTTGGTCAAAAAGAATCAGTTACAATATCATATCTTTTACATTGCACTCAAATAATACTAAATTTCAACATTCATATTGTCCTTGCCGGGCGTAGTCTGTATGAACTCATTCGTAACATAATACTTCAACGTATCTAATGTAACTTGCATCCCAATGCGAACTCGTGTCACCAGAGGTCATGCTGATTTTATTAAAGTGCTCGAACATTCGGTGCTAGACTATATTATAAAGTTCAGTTCATAATATAACGTCTGCCCTTTAATCACGTTTCTAACGGCCGCCGTTCATTATAGCGCTTCTATTGAATCTCTATTGCTTTCATTTCAAGTGGTTACAATGGGATTCTTATACTAAAGTACCTCTACTAAACTACGAACAAAAGGTATTAATTAAAAAAAATATTTATTGGACGCGATACAAACTGTATTCGTTTAATATGCAATTTATTTTCCAATATTGTATTTTTAGCTAATAGAAATGCGCTGTTATTTATTCTGTCTGTAGTAGCCTCACCGGATACGGAATATAAGTGTCGAATGCATGTTTTTGACAGGAAATTCGATATTGCATTGATACGACATATACACGAATATATTTTCATCTATCCTAGCTATTTAATTCGAAACGTTCTGCACAGTTGTGTTGCAAGAGCTTCACATTAAACAATCTTTTTAAAATTATCATCAATTTAAGTCGCATCAACAAAGAGATTTAAATTGGTCCGCCTACGAAAATAACCGTCTTAATCCATGCGGTCGCATTCAAACAGTTAATACGATTTGATTGTCTGTCGTATTGTTTAGTTATGGACGCGGTAAGCCGGGGCGGGCCGGGCGGCGGCCGTCCAAGGGTGCGATCTACCCGTTATTAATTTAACCACAACACTAATTAATCTAGGCCCGGTGCGGTTTCTCCCACGGTAGCTCTGTTGCCGCCCGAATGCAGCATTTGAGACCGATTTACCGACAACCGGATCCTGTAACCGACTAATAAATACTAAAACTAAAACATGGAACTGTTAGATACACATAAAAGGCATTTATATGACTTTAAGTTAAATTAACTAATGTTCTCTAGTTAACTGCCTCCCATTCCGAAACTTATATTAGTTGGTGCACAAATGACTAGTTACTTTACTATTTTACTGGACAGTATAATTTTATGTGCATGAGATTATATTGGAGTACCTACCATTGGAGAACGTAACAAATAGACGAAAGTAACTTTCACACCTGCAATGTTATAATTATAAATGGAAAGACTTACAATATACTATAATGGTACGGCTTTTCTTTAAGCTTAGAATTCTTGATATATTTCGTAAATATACGTCTCACATATTCTCCTAGATAAGGTACCAATAAAATAAATGAAGTTCTTTCCTTCCCATTGCCCCTCAAGATTGGGAGGCCGCGGTCGTGGCCTTAAAGGCTTCTATCAACAATCTACATATCATTATGTCACCTACATACATATCATCACACAAAACTTGTTTTTTTACCTCAAATACGTTATTAGTTTTTCAGTTATTCTATCCACGTAACTATTTCTCATCTAACCATAATTTACTAACAAACTATTACTTACTAGCCAAGTTTAACATAGCGCAACAGTGAAGCTTAGCGAGTTTGATTTTCATTGAGAAAATGCCTCAAATATTCTCGAGTGTATAAAGTTTCACAGTACGGTAATGTTTCTTAAACCGCCATTATACCTATGTGTGTTGTTATATGGTTAAGAAAATTTACAAGACTTATATGTGTATTTTAGCATAACTTTGGTAAAATATTTTTATAGGAAGCATAGTTGAAAATACATACTTGGATATTTTAGTTTTCTCATAAATAAGTGCCTTTTGTTTAGAGATACTCGCGAGAGCGACACAGGAGATTAAATATCCCGAAATTCCTACGGAATTTTTATGCATTTTCAATAAATTAATTGAACTAAAAACCAATTTAGGGATTAATTTGATACAGAATAGTTACATTTTCGGATCAAGGGTCGATGGTAGAGGTCACATCTGCATCGGATAAAATGACTGAACTATCCGCTACTGCGGTGCCTTTGTTATATTGAACTGAATTGAAAGATTAATTAATGGTATTCTTGATACTGACCAACATTGATCAAACTACTGTAGGTGTAAAGTAATGACTTATGACTGCATGCCAGATGTTTTTCTGGAGACAACATAGGTGGGAGTAATAAACTCAGAGGCATTGTAAATGTATAGATAAGTAAAAAAATAGAATTATGTAAAATCATTTCAAGCGACTGGATTAACTGACAACTTTTCTTTTTTTTCCTTTCTTGTAATTGTAAGTTGTAATTAATTTAAGTATATTATTTTATTGATTAATGTTTAAAATATGGTAATGTTATAAATGTTATAATAAAAAAAAAAAATTTCAAGCGATAAATAAATACAATTTAAAATTGGTCTAGCAAACTAAAACACAAATATTTTTTCATCCCACTAGCTCGGAAAGTATGTTTTTAATCCCCGATATCTGGGGGTAAAAGTCGATTTTAATCTCAAGAGTGGAAAGTATCGGGGTCGCTGTGACAGCCCGTGCAGGACCCAAGGCATTTTTGATAACTGGGAGTAAAAGTCGTTTTTGCGCTCTAGAGGTTAAAGTAAATTTAAATTTAGAACATCGTGTGCACTAAGTGTGATGATGTTTTGAATTCACAAACTATCATACAACTTTTTTTTTATTTAAAATTCAAACTCGGAACCTTCTTGGTGTACATGACTTACTTATTTTTTTTATTAGCTTTGCGCGTGATATTTTCTTTTTATTTAATATTATGATTGTTTTATGTTTCCATTTAGTAATTTCCTCGCTGAGGGGGGATGAAAAATAATGTGTTGCACTCGAGTGCAAACAATTTTTAACCTTGTGCTCCTTTAAGTCCCTCGCTAACGCTCAGGATTCTTATTTTGAATCCCTCGCTGCGCTCGTGATTCAATTTTAGAATGCTTCGCTGGCTCGGTCCTCAACTGGAGCCCCGGTTAAAAAGCAACTTTGCACTCTTGTATAACAAATAACTATTATTCTATTCAATATTAAAGTGAGTATGTAGATGGAATTACCTTTAAAACTGGAGTTACAGCGTAGCGTTGCAGTAACACAATTAATATCACGTAATTAAAAGCAATTTGTTTAAGTCACACGAATTCTTTTTTAATTTGTTAACATGGCATAACTATCCACTTGATGAATAGTTGTCTGAATACTCTGAATCATAGTAAAAGCTTGGCATAGGCAATTTCATTCTTAAATCGTGTTCGTTTTATATTTAGAAACTAACACCGATCTAATATTGTAACAAATGTTGGCTCATTTTGTTGTAAGTGCCAAAATATTGTATTTTTAAAATATTTAAAAGCCCAGAGGACATGACCTATCGAATGATAATTTTTCAACGCCTATAGACATCTAGTGAGGATCGAGGGAACTTACAAAATGTAATGTTCTTGCGCGTTGCTAGGTGGCGCTACTATACATTTTAAAATATTTCGTATCAAATAAAATTAATGGTTAGAAATATAATTTAAATAGTGATTCTTTTTATACACAGGCATGATACAATCGTAATGAGGTTATACGTCTAAGAGAGTTTGAGATAGATAATATATGTTTTTACCAGTAAAGTCAGGTAAGTTGGTGTATTTTTCCCTGTAATTTATCAACGATATTATGGGTTACAAACCGGCGACCCCCTCACCGTGACGTTACTTCCGGAGACGAATCGCTTCCGGCGGGCCAGAGTGATCTCCACACACTCTTTGTTTGGGACCCCACTACAAGTCAAATTATCCTGACTCATATGGTTGCTCACGTGTATAAATGATAAACTTTAGCTCTTAACAACATGATATATTTAATTAGTGCACAGCGGAAGAAAATTTCTTAGATCATTTGACAGGACAAAGACATTAGTCATAGTAAGGAGAACTCTAAGAGTCCAACAAGAAATTATATATTTTCAGACGGTAAATTAAATCGACTCTTAAATGAAAATGTAAGGTAACAAATATAAAAAATACGAACCACTTGAACCTACTCGAACCTATAATTAGATCGACCTGTTCATGATCACTCGTGAACATAGGCCTAAAAATGTTTCCATTGATTACACAAAAATTGGCAAGCTAATTCTAATTTCAATTTCATTGTAACATACAAAACAATGTAACTAGTAACTACCAAATGGATATAAACACAAGTCGATGAGTTGAACAAAACCAAAATAATACAAATCCCAAAATTACATTTTCATGTTGAAGACAGTTGGATAAAAGCTTTTGTGTCCGAAAATAATTAACGCATAGTTTTCATAAGTTGAATTGACTCGTCATTGAAATGGAGTGAGTGTCGTGGAGGGTCCGGTTCACGGGAACCAATTATTTATTTGCTCGTAATATTATAGTTGTGTATGATGTTAATTGAAATGCCAACGTTATTGCCCCTGCACCAACACCACTCTGAGATTGGACAATTTAATTGACGATGATTGATAATTTAGATAGAGGTTATTACTGAACCCTCTCTATTCAGCTCTCAACACGTCACTCCCAAAATAATTATTTTCGGTATACGTACCTAAATTCAGTAAAACGCTTAATTTAACATTCATGGATTGCAGAAATAACAAAAGGTCAATTTAGAATCTTATAAATAATTAATATAGTTGTCAATTTATTGCTTAGTTGAATGTTGATATCAGAAGTCGAACTCAAATGCAAACTTTCGAATAAATTCAGATGGTAAAATAACAAGATACACGTCTGTGCGCGTCTTTGAGTCACCAAAGGCCATTTAGCACAGATTTAGACGATCCAAATATTTTCACGGACGGCGCACTTGCTTCACTCGGAATGCAAATTATTATTACGAATTATAAAAACGTTTTTACGAAATGCATGTCATTGCATAATATCAAAGTTTAGTTTCCAATCAATTAAATGCGCACTGTCCGATATTTTGTTTTTAATTATCATGTTTATGATTATATTACATTTGCACTGTAGCGATAAGGACATTATCTCGTGACCGTCGAGTTGCAAACAGCTGTCTATCACCTGCTCTAATGTCAGTTACAATGCTAAATATTCATTTATAATACTAAATAAGTAGTGTTGTATAGTTAACCAATATTCATGAAGCCGTAACGAGACTTTTGTTTAGCCTCAATGTCAATACCGCACATGCTAGTTTCAAGATACCTATTAACTTCATGTTTTCTAGTTATCAACACATTTTGTATCTCAATAACAGATGTGTTTAAATAAAATGCAGCAGACGTACGAGTACAGTTCATAAATAACACATCCTTCATATATCAGAAATACCTAGGTCGTAACTGAAATTGAAATCAGCAATTATGTGGAATGGTTGAGATCTGTTTTGGGTTTAAATGATAATGCAAACACATGAATGATCATGATTTGCCTTTAAATTCCTAACATTACCGAAATCTTTATGCCTCATTAGATTAGATATGCGTTACCAATGAATATTCGTAGTATATTGTACAATATTTTTTACACTTAGGAATATAGGGAACAAATATACATACATTCACACAAAAAATGTCTAGGGTTTAAATATTTTTAGGCACTCACCTTTTTATCGAATGAAGACGTTTTGAAAATATGATGATAGGAACCTGTTTCTATTTTAAATACTATGGAGTTGTTAAAACTTAGTACATATGTATCAATAATATTTACAAACATGCAATTTAACACGCACTAGGCTATAAAACAAGCTAATTTAGCACAGTCAATTTTAAAGTTAGCGTCAATTATTTCGCAACATTCTCATAAAATATTTTCCAACAGCTATCACTAATATTAACACTGCACACCAAATCGTAACGTGCGGGGATGCTGGTCCACTCTCGGACTCACCCGAACTTTCAGGCATCTGATCCTTTTCTTTCGCAGTGAACCGCACGAACTCTTGCAAATGATTTGGTAATTTTCCTACATCTTTTTCTTTACCACATTCGATCACTTTTATTTTATGTTCTATCACTTTAGGTTCTCTATAAACGTTTAAATCATATTCCCTTTCATCCTCTGTTTCAGGATCTACAATTCCTAATTTATTCCACCTTTCCCTAGCTTTACAAATGAACTCTTTTTCTATACGATTATTTACTTTCGATTCTAGAATATCTAGAGCCGACGTACTCTTAGAAACTTTAGAACTTGGTGCTGATGGGGTATTGGTTATTTTGATGACTTTGTGTTGTTTTCTTTGCTCTCGTTCAGCCATTTGATTTACGTACTCAGAATACATTTTCTCTCGTAAAAGTTCTTCTTGACTTTTAGAAAACGGAGACAGAATATGTTTCTCACTTGTTTTATTTTCGAAAATATTTTGTGATTTAGCTGTAAATTCTTTACGTCTTGTGAAGACGTAATTGTTTGAATCTTTTGTTTCATTAATAACTTCTTTTTCAGTTATTAATGGAGCTCTGGGTCCTTTGTTGTGAGGTTTATTCTTATTTTCATAATCTTCAGCTTCTAATCTGCGAATTTCTGCTTCTACCTCTTTTTCTTTTTGTTTAATATACTCCATTTGTAGATCACATAAATCTTTTGGTAAAGAAGGACGTCGAGGGCTATTATTAGAATTGTTTAACTTTTCTTTTGTATTAGAATAATATCTATGCATATTCTGGATACTGGATATATCATCTTCAATTTCTTTATTCAAGTTTCCTGTCGAATAGTGAAAATACTTACGCTCACTTTTCATAGAATGAAATGAGCTATCAGTATAGTCAGAGTCACTTTCATAGAAAGTACTTAATTTCTTTGGTCTTGGAGGTGGTATAGGTTTGAAAGTATTGGAAGCATGGCCAAATTGTTTATTGTTTGACAACGATGATGTTTTTATTACAGTAGATTCTCTTTCTAATTTATCTCCACTACTATATTTGTTCAAATTATTTATACTGCTATTTAAAGCTGGATCCCGAATTAAGGCTAGCAAACGACTTCCAGTTTGAGACTTAAAGGGAAACATTGGCGATTCATCAATAATTGGAGACAGTTTTAATTTTTCTTTCTCGTGATTGTTATAACCTCTATGATCGACGACTTTTTTATGTTCATTCTCTATCTTAATGTGTTCACGAGTATTTTCTTTGGATGCAGTGGTATGTGTCTTCTCCATTAACATTTTTTGTGAAGGTGATAGGCATATATAAGCTGGTTCGTTTGTAGTAGGTATTACTATTTGAACATCTTCTTCCCGTGATTTCCTTAGAGAAGAACGACGCGGACGTACAGGAGGGGGAGGGGGAGCATCGTGTTTACATTTTACCATCGAAACATTTTCTTGAATTGATGATAAATCTGGCAATGGACAATAAGGCATGTTATTTTGTTTATTCGTTGCTGCTTTTGTAATTTTAGTGTCTCTGCTAGATGTAATACTGTGTAATCGCTCAGATACCGATGCTAATTCTTCTAAAACTTTATTACCGTACGGTAACGAAGCAATTTTTGTTACACAAATATCTTTCAATAAAAATGGCTGCTTTTTATTATTTATGATGGAGTTGTTGTTATTTGATCCTTCAACATGTTCATATACCTCTTGTACATGGTTAGGAATAACCTTATTTTCTACATTCAATTTGTTTGCAAGCTCATCATCATGAATCATATTAGATACGTCATTCAAAGAAGAATGAGTTGGATTATATTTAGCTGTACATTGAGAAGAACAAACGCTGCTCGAAGAATCTTGACGTGTAAAGGTATCTTTTGCACTATCGTTCAATTCAGAATCAGACACTTCTTTAATTAAATTGTTTAATGCATCATTTAACTCGCTTTTTAAAGCTTTGATTTCTTGGTCATAATACTCACCGTTTTTGGTTTCGTTATTTTTAAGATTATCAGATACTGATTGCGGTGAAATATTTTCTTTATTATTTTTTTCTACACATTCAGAGTCGTTAAGCTCTTTGACATATAAACCATTATTAATTTTATCAGTAGAAAGTACAATAATTTCATGAGGATTCTGTCCTATTTCTTCTATTTCTGCTTTGCGAGGTTCAATTTTGATTGCTATTTCTTTATCATAGTCTTTTTTATCATCACGATTATTATTTTGACTTTCTGTACTGCTTGTTTCCTTAAATTTAATATTTTCAGTAAAGTAACTACTCTTCAGTAAGTTTTCTGTGTCTGTAACTTCAATAGTTGGTGTTATCATTCTAACTGAAACGTCAGTATCTGTGCCTTCATCTGTTTCTTCACCAGTTTCATGTAACGAGCTGGTGCTACTAGATGTGTCTGTTAGATAAACAACTTCTGCACCGGTGAGTGCTTCAACCGTTTTCATTGTCCAATCTCCCCTAGCTTCTGTAACCTCAGGCTCCTTGATTTTAGCCCCAACTAAAAAGCACTCCTGTGGTACTAAACGTCCAATAGTTTTTCTGTGCATAACTGTTTCAGTTTTTTTGGAAATCTTCTCCTGTACTTTATTTTTATCTTCAAACACATCATCTTCCAAGTCTTCATTATCACTCTTTTTATCGCTTAAATAAGATTGTCTCCGAGAAGCCATAGATGACTCACTACTGCCTTCTTCATCAATGACATCTAAAATTCTAGGTGGTCCAAGCCTTTGCACAGGGAAATCGTCAGTCTGAGCTTTTTTGCGTAATCGGTGTTTTATTTCACGATTTATTATTTGTTCTATTTCAGCTTTGATTTCTACAGAATTTATATTTTCCGGATGAGTGGAAAGATTTAAGGTTTGTAAATAGTTTCTCAGTGATAATTCCAGTTCAGGAGACAATGAGTTCATTTGTTGGCATTGTGCAATATTAAGTGGCACAGCAGTGATTGATACGGTTCCAGTTGCAAGTTCGTTTAATGGCTGAGAATTAACACTTTTTAATTCATCCGTTTTTTCCCATTCGACATCAGATTCAATTTCAGATACTAGCACATTGTTTGTATCAACTAGCGCCAAAGAACTTTCTTCCTCTGATTTCACACTTATATCATCGGTAACCTCCACAATTTTTGGTTCATCATCATTATCTAAACTCTTACTTTTTGTATTGTTTAGTTTCGGTTTGACTTTAAGCAAATGGTCAGGGGACTCGACAAGATAGGTTTCTGCAACTTGATTTAGATGAATTTCATCTACTACATCGGAGATTATCGCGGACACTGCTTCATTTTGTAATAATTGTGTATCGCTATTATTATTTAAATCTTGGCTAGCATTTTGACATTGAACAACCACATCATTGTTGGAATTTTCATCTATATGACACAAGTCACCGGTTTCATTCAATGTTTCTGTAGAGACACTAGATACAATATTAACACCATTTTCAGATTCGTCGTCATTAATATTTAAATCACTACCCGAAACAGCAGGATCATTTTCAGACACTTTATTATTTTTATTTTCTTCCGGCCGATTGTTTTTATTTTTCCGTTTATTTTTATTTTTACGTCGCTTAGATTTATCAGGCATTATGATACAACTAAGTTTTTATCACTATCACACAAAATATATCACAAAACACAACACTACTGTTTATTGTAAGGCAAGTCCCATGCGTTTCGCGACACCGTAATCAATTGCGTAGGAGTGACGGCACGAGCGCGTTCTAGCTTGCGTCAGCACTAGGGTTTTCTTGTCGTTCGTGGGTCGGTTAAGGGCTCGCGCGTTTATACGTCAGAATCGGTTTCGAGGTTAACTATTGTTAATATTCTTTTCAGCGAGCAGTCGCCGGCCGCGGCAGTCGTACGCTCGCGCACCGATTTACTGATAATTATAAATGGGTTGAAGTACACAAGCGAGCGGTGTAGACTTTATTTTTACGCGGAGACGTGTACGCGAGTGGTGCGCGCGCGACGCCGACACTTCGCTACGAGCCGAGTCGACGCACCGCGCGGTCCGCCCGCTGCCTCGGTCCATCTAAATTATTATCGTGCCCTATGCAAATCGTTAATTAATATTACACACACAAACCGATACCAATTTAGGCAGGAATAACGGGGAGCAGCTGGAAAACACAATGGCTTGTAACACTTTATTTGGAATTCAATAGGATATGTACAAAATATAGCCCGCGTCGATACCATAAAGCGTGCATGAATTAAAATGGATATAAACATAATAAACAAAATTATTTTACATCTAAACGTTTTAAAATATATGACATTGAAAACTTATAGCGTGAAATGCAGTAGATAATTTATACTTAATGATAATGCTATCTTTTTAATGATAAACTGTTAAAAAGATGTTATCAACAAAATAATATCGTGCGTTAATACTGTACGAGTATTTCCATCGAGAGCATTCTAACGTAAACATGTTTATAATGAAATGTAAGCTTGTTATGCAATGTAGAGCTAGTTAAGAGAAGCGGGATGTTATAAAAATGTTAGGTAAGAGGGTAGGTGGACTAAATGTAGACCAACAAGTCTAAAGTACATAAATTCTAGAGCTCCAGGTCATCTGACTGATTGACCACTTCCACTCAACTACATCGCAGTTACGTACACACACATATTGTCTTTATATATTACTAGCGGGCGCCCCGTGGTTTCACCCGCGTAGTTCCCGTTCCTGTAGGAATATGGGGATAAAATTATGCTAAAAACCTTCCCACTGATCTATCTATTAAAACATACCGCATCAAAATCCGTTGCGTAGTTTTAAAGATCTAAGCATACATAGGGACAGAGAAAGCGACTTTGTTTTATACTATGTAGTGACTAGCAGCGTCCTGCAATTTCACCCGCATTAATCCTGATCCAGTGGAAATTTTAGGTATGTATAAAATATAGGATATAAGCTATTCTGGTTATAAGTAACATTTAATAATAGGTAGTAGGATATTTATTTGTGCGTAATTGAGATCGGAATTTGTTTTTAAAAACGATTTCTGACTTATTGATAAGACAACAAGATAAGGAAATAATTTAATGTGATGACATAATGTATGTTTGTTATATAAGTAGGTGAATGGTTAATTATTATTCGCATATGTATTTGGTAAATTTTCTTACTTTTACTTCAAAAGGTATACAAAAAATATTGATTGCATAGTTATTAATTTTATCTCTACCTTTTGATAATTTTTGATAATTATTTATCAAATAAATTGCAATTTTGAAATCAGTTATTTTTTTATTAAGTACTTTCTCATATTATAACTATCTGATCTTACGTGTTTGTTAGGAACATTTAAGCAAAATATTTGGTTGGACATATCTGTTATTATAAAATCATGTTACACATTTTTATTAGTTTAACAGTAAGCATATAAATATTTAGATTAAAATAAATGTGATTCCAATCAGTTAACAGCGGTACAAAATCAATACTAAAAATTAGGCCAACATTTCTATTTATTCCC
Organism: Timandra comae; assembly: GCA_958496195.1. NCBI lineage: Eukaryota > Metazoa > Arthropoda > Insecta > Lepidoptera > Geometridae > Timandra > Timandra comae. Next base: position 5,789,723 of record OY292360.1, read on the forward strand.
AGCTTGGCAAAGAGTAAACATTACATACATTCGAATAGTATTATGATATGTTAATGTAGACATTATAGGAATGTTATTTTATCATTACAATATAATGTAATTTCCATTTAAAACTATGATATTCAAACATTAATTTCAATCTTGAATAAAAAAGCCATTTTAATAAACTAAAAATATTGGTACTTACTTAAGTACTTTTTTATGAAGTACTAGCGGCGCCCCGCGGTTTCACCCGCGTAGTTCCCGTAGGAATATGGGGATAAAATTATGCCAATAACCTTCCCACTGAATCACTCTATCTATTAAAACAAACCGCATCAAAATCCGTTGCGTATTTTTAAAGATCTAAGCATACATAGGGACATAAGGACATAGGGGCAGAGAAAGCGACTTTGTTTTATACTATGTAGTGATACGTACGCTTTAAAACATCTTTTCATACATACGTACATATATTAGTTGAGGTTATGAGCTAAGTGTTAACAAAATTTTCTAGAAATAAAACGGGTGCGCGCAATCTTTCATTGACGAATAAAACGTCGATGAGATAATGTACCTTTATAAATAATTTAATGATACACGTGCGTCATTACACACATTAAATTAACTCATAATAACATTGCACGTATACATTTCAGTTGATAACAAGGTGGGTACTTTAAGTGATTTTATTTAAACTTGAGACGATATAAAGCCTAATTCAAATGAAGCGACTTTAAAAAATATTTTTTTTGTTTGCATGAATCAAAGAAATCTAATTAATTATTTATTTCGTTTGCAAGTGATTTGTACTTTACTTAATACAGAATAATTTTCAACAGACATGTAACTTTATAATGTCATTAAAAGGTGTCATTATAATTTCTCATTTTAACAGCGTGCACCCAAAACAGATCATTAACCTTTATAAAATCTGCATAAATGATTATTCAACATAATTTATTCGACGAAATGTCCAGCAAAAAATAAAGAAGTCGTAAAGTAAATGAAACATTATCGAATAAATAGGTCAAGATTCTACTCTTGTGGTTCTTGTATTTAAATTTGGACTAAGGCACCTTAAATACCACTGTTTATTGTCAGCAATCACGATTGATTATGCTTGTATATACAGTTTGGTATCTATTAAGTTTACGCTTATTTATGGGTAAATATATGAACGTGCGCGCAGTTTCTGTTACCTTAGATACAGGTAATAAACGTAGTTAAGTATCAGTTCCTATAAATTAAATGGTAGAGTCATTGATTACCTTATATCCACAAATAAATTCAAATAAATCAAGAAATAAACAAAATAAGTATCTACTCCAAACCCAAAAATAAACCAAGTTAAAACTGCACAGTGAATTCCAATTATTGTCGAGACTAAAATCTACGAATATTTGTTAGTACAGTGAAGCGTAAACATCCAGAAATATCTCGCCCTCCCGACGGACCGAGCTCCTTTCTCCACGACAGTAAAATCGCAATTTTGATATTTTGTTTGTGGCTACTGTAGAATAACAAACGCTACGTTTGAAATGGCTATGCATGACATAATCACTGAATAGATCCGGGCCAGTGTGCCAAAAGAGACGCGGCCGCGGCCGCCCGCTTCGACGCCGGTTTTTGGCATACATTCAAAGGGTTATAAGGTGAATGTTTCGATTGTATGCGTAAGCCATTTATTGTGTTAACAATACAAATGTGCATCATCATCTTAAATTAGACCTTATTATGGTTTAATGACTCTCTTTTATATAAAGACCGAATTTAGGGGGTATTTACGTTAAAAGATAACATACAAACAGCTGGTTGGTTTGTTTATGTTAAGTTTTGAGAATTAGTAAATCAACAATTGGAAATACCAATAAAACATATAATTATACTAATAATATGAACAGTATCTTTGTTAATCAAACATTTGCAGACTTTTTGAGTACCAAGCAACAATGTATACCGGGTGTTTGGTAGAGGGTTGACCAAACGGGATGGGCGTGTTCCTGGGCCTATTTGAGAGATACCATTTGGCTAAAAATTTCCTAGTGGTTAAAATAAAAAAAATATCGACAAAATTGTATTTTTTTATTTTTTTCCGAAATTGCGACTATTTATCGCTATAACTTTTTTTTGAGCTGGTTTCCTGTCAAAAATTTTTGATTGATTATGGTCTCGGATATCACCTGGTCTGCTCACAGCATTTTCAGACCCCTACAAGGTCTAAATAATTTGTTATGACCACTTAACGCTAGGGAAATGAAAAATAGAAATCTTATAGGGGATCTTTCAACTCAAATAAAAAGAAAACTAATTGTAACTGAGAATTTAAAACTCGTTTAAAAACTTCTCTGTTTATCCCTTATTTTAACGGTATACTACAAGTTTTACAAAAGCCAAAAAACTTGTTAAAAATTTAGGTGCAAAGTGGAAATGGAAGAAAAAATAATAAGATATTTTTAAAAACAAATTCCAAGTTTCGCATAAATACGTCACAGTTTGAATAAATTTGGATTTATCTGAGGTCTCCTGAAGATACTGAGATGCTGTAGATACTTTCTTAGAAAATAATTAGTCTTAAAACAAGTAAAATGGACTATCTCAATTACAGGAAGATATTGCTTCCAAATCAAGATTTCCCGTCTCTGGCAACCGATTAGAAGGATTGAAATACGTCCAGAGTTGTGGAACACGCGTCTAGTGGGATGTTATTCCATTTACAGCCTACTTTGTTGGCGAAATATTCTATCTCCAATTCTCCATTACATACTAAAAGAAATTCGTGAACGATATGTTTATTTGATGATTCTTAATCATTCTGCAGCAAGGGGGTCTGTAAATGGAATAGCATCCCACCCACCACTGGACGTATTCTAATACCTTTAATCGGTTGCCAGAGACGGGAAATCTTGATTTGGAAGTAATATCTTCCTGTAATTGAGATAGTCCATTTTACTTGTTTTAAGACTAATTATTTTCTAAGAAAGTCACTACAGCATCTCAGTATCTTCAGGAGACCTCAGATAAATCCAAATTTATTCATACTGTGACGTATTTAAGCGAAACTTGGAATTTGTTTTTAAAAATATCTTATTATTTTTTCTTCCATTTCCACTTTGCACCTAAATTTTTAACAAGTTTTTTGGCTTTTGTAAAACTTGTAGTATACCGTTAAAATAAGGGATAAACAGAGAAGTTTTTAAATGAGTTTTAAATTCTCAGTTACAATTAGTTTTCTTTTTATTTGAGTTGAAAGATCCCCTATAAGATTTCTATTTTTCATTTCCCTAGCGTTAAGTGGTCATAACAAATTATTTAGACCTTGTAGGGGTCTGAAAATGCTGTGAGCAGACCAGGTGATATCCGAGACCATAATCAATCAAAAATTTTTGACAGGAAACCAGCTCAAAAAAAAGTTATAGCGATAAATAGTCGCAATTTCGGAAAAAAATAAAAAAATACAATTTTGACGATATTTTTTTTATTTTAACCACTAGGAAATTTTTAGCCAAATGGTATCTCTCAAATAGGCCCAGGAACACGCCCATCCCGTTTGGTCAACCCTCTACCAAACACCCGGTATTATAAATTAACAAGTCTAGTATAAAAGCCAAAAATGTCACAGTAAAAACTAAATCCTCTAGTAGGCACTGAGTTATTATTTAGATCAAAACTTTGGATTGCCATATTATGCAAATCAAATACAGGCTCAAGTAAGCAGGTCGGTGTATGACAATCGGGGGAATTTCACTTGCTAATACAAACTGACCAACGGCATAATGTTCTAGCTTGTTATCTTATTCCTTATGTGACAACTGATGTAGATAGTGATGCATAACTTATATCCTTTAAGCTTTTTCTTTGTTGTATTTTACTTAGTAATCTAGTATTCCTTTTATTTGATATATTGGAGTAGTATAATATATTGTTCTCTTTGTTTAATAAACAAACATAATTACTTACGTTCATTTCAGAAGGAATTCTAATTAAATTGTAAAAAAATGAATATTCTCTGTTGTATACCTATGCTTATGTGTATGAATGAGTGTGCAACTTCTGACACCCTGGTAATTAACTTAAGTAATTATATGTACCAGTTTAATTAAATCAAACATAAACATTTCAGTTACTACATATAATAACATGATAAGAGAGTTTCCCAAAACTCCTATTACTGAATACGAGTATAAACCTAAAACGTAGAGTATTCCAGCAAACACTCAAATGAATGACAGAGTCACGCACACGGACCCACAGCCACTAGTTAAAGTAACCAGAAACTAAAATCCAACACCAAAGTCATGGTGTCAAATTGTTCAAAAAACAAAGGAATATTTGTGAACAAAGGTTCTTTTTGAGTAACAAGAAACAATACGTAGGTTGTAGGTTAAATATGTGTTGGTACTCACGTTTTGATGTGGGGCTCTGAGGTGCAGGCGTGGGCGAGTGTAATGGTGGTTTCACAGTCACTACCTCTGGCGGCGGCTTCTCCCCTGTCATAGGAAAAAACTTCATAAGTTTGTGTTGATTTCTTTCATTTACGCTACTTTGAAGTAAAACTAATGTTTCAAGTCCCGGCTAAGACGAAAATTTTGAATGAATTTTTCAAAATTATAAAACTACTCTGTATGGATTAAGTTCGTGGTTTTAATTTTAACATTCGAAAATCTAAAATAAAAGGTAAAACTGCGATTTAATACGATTTACAAATTTAATTCAAATAGCTAGATTTAATATGTACATATTTATGACGAGTTAGTAAAACCGTTTGAATGTCACATTCTTAAGTGCTCTGAAAACATTTAAATCAATTATTAACAGTTATAAGTGCTAATTAGATTAGCTACCATTACCAAGTTATGTATTACGTATGTTGAGTTCTGTCAACATTTATTTTATTGTAATTTCTGTAAAGAAATAAAATATTCAGGTAAGTAAGATTTCGGGTAAGCAATTTATTTAATATTAAACTTATTGAAACTGAACTTAACTTAAATATATTTTTCATGTCGCCCGTATAAATTCCCAAGTAAGTCCCAGAACAATTTCACGACAGTAAAATTGATTCTGAATTCTCCGAATATACTACTGAACACTTTTTTCAGATCGTAAATTCTTACTCCACTTTTATTAAAACGCCTGAAAATTCATTGTACTTTAATTTTCTTTAAATAAATAGTGACTTCGCTACGTTAAGTTCAAATAAATTTGAGACCCGCAAAGTGTTTGTGTAAATTCATTGTCTGAGGACTTAGTTCGCTCTAATAAGGCGAGGAGCAAAGGTAAAAGAAGGAGCGAAAACAAATATGAAGTCGCTTCTCCACAAACAATAAATTATTCGGGGCCTAGAGTCTGCTCCAACTGTGTCGCGCACTTTGTTTATATTTGTCTGACATCTAAGGCGAGCCGACGAGTCACAATATTAACGCCAGCCTGTTTACTTACACCAACATTTTTCGAGCAAAATTCGTGTTGCATAAATACAATACATTACTTTATATTTGGGTATAATCTGCAAGTTTGCGTATTTATATATTATTTACAGATACATTTCAATATCTAATAAGTATTAGGATTTAGACATTGAGATTCTGTCAATGTGTTTTATTGCAAGACAATAGAAAAAGCAAGATAAACCTATCAAACAAATATTTGCCTCGTATGGGAATCGATCCTGCAAATTTTGGGATTTCAGTAATATTTGAAATTTATATGAAATTAGGACGAAGTAAGTTACTAGCATTTGTAGTCTTCAATAAGAATAAAGCAATTAATGGCTATCTCAAGAATGTAGTATGGTCAGTGACACAATTCCAACTTTGTAATCAATCTCTTTGACTGACCACCCACAATTACCAGGAATCAATGTTATTATCACCTACCAAATTCGAATACAGTAAACCGATACCATTACGGAATATCATTCTAAACATTTGATTCAAAATCTAACACTGTTACAAATGTGGGCGTATCTGATACAGTTGTAGATTCATTTGGTACAACCATACGTTTTCCGATCGGTTTAAAATTAGCGGTTCGATTGAACTCGATTTATAAGGGGTCTGTTGTTGTTATCTAAGCGGCGCACTTCCCGTTTGCAGAATGCGATGCGATTTGCGGACCAGTGAGTACGCGAGCTCAAACTAAATGCGATCGTGCCTGGTCTAGTATCTGCACCAGGAAATAACACCACCAGGATTTGGCAGAGCTCATTCGCACATTGACCTAGTTTTTATGACAAAATGAAGCTGCTCAAATTAAATTTCTTGAGACACAAATTTTGTGAGCTAACTACCAACTTTGTACACATAAGTAGTGATTTTAAACTTAACTCTATTCGAAGTACGTTTTGTCTAGAATGAAATTAGTTAATCTAATTACAACGCACGCGTATCTAATCTAGAAGTATTTTAATAACACAACAAAAATATAAAGAAGACAAACAAAAAACGAATTGTGAGCTCGAGAAAAACAACGTAAACATTGGTAAATCTTATTATTAAAAGCCTGAGAAAATCTTTATCCAATTCAAACAAATCCAATAAACATCTAAAGGAAGTTTTAATAAGAGTCAATAATTCGATGGAGAGTGAGCGACTCTCGACAATATGACGGCCGATGAGTTTATTTTTCAAGAGCTACGATTGACTGAGGGGATCTCTTGTAGTCTGATCGTCTCACTTCGTTAGATACGAAATCATGCCCATGATTTCAGTTCTGCTTGAGTAATTGAAAAAATTTGCATGCAAAACAGTTACCCGACATTTATGTAACAGATCGTTTTGAGCTTTTATTCGCATTAACATTTCAAAGAAGACTTTGAAAAAATATTTCATACCTAACACATAAAAAATACGGAATGTAATATAATAAAAATGGAAACATAAAAATTTTTGGTGAAGGATTTTCTTATTATTCCCAAATAATAGGTAAGTATTACTATAACGTGTTAATAATGTCTAAGCAATTTAATTATTTAATAGATATAAATTACTTACAGAACCCAAAACCACGGCTTTCATGAAGCGCTAAGTGATATAACGTGTCATACACGAAACGTAGAGAATCGGCGTTAACTTTATTTCACTAATAGATTAACCTTATAAACGCGAGCACCGGGTCAACTAGACCACACAGTGTAGGCCCACGGAGGCCAGAGGGCAACTGTGACAGGACAACCAGCGACAATGGATACTTTCTGTATGTAAATCACAATAAAATACCCGCTTTGTACTGTGATTGCGACACGCTAAACTAAACACCAAACGCGTCATCCATCCCGGACCAGTATGACATTTATAAGTCAAAAACAAACATATAGGCGATGTGAGTTTTTAAATCATAAAATCGACGATGTAGTAGATGACACCCATAAAAACACGCCTTTAGTAAAGTGCTTTTAGCATTATAAAATCAATACACGCAGGTCGCTAATCACCTAAGCTTGTTTACTTTTATATTTTTATGTTTTAATTAGTAGTAAGTTCAATTTAGTACCGACTTCGTGACAGCCACGAAATTATTCATCCTACTTCAAATAATAAAAATAATGATAACAAATCTGGTGTTATGTCAAAACATTCTGAATTGATTAACAACCGGAGTTAATGCATAGTTCCGAGCACATTATCCATGATTGACATACAATATATTATCCAAAGACAAGGTGTGGTGGTGGAATGTCAGGTTAATTGTGCGAGACCAAATAAGTTCACTCGGAACCATCCATCACCCTGATACATGTCACTGTGTCTATTCCATTCAAAGCTGTTCCATGTTCCACCAGCCGACAGAAATGTGGAACATCGAACACAAAACAATTTGTCATTTTAACATTGCGTTGTGTTGATTACGTATTGTTGTTAGACATCTGTTATTATGTCCGATATATCTTAAAAATTCTTCTCTTTTCCGGAGCTATCATATTATATTACGACATAATTAGATTTGCCATGCCATACAAAGCCTATCTATACAACGTCAATAAGAGTATATCACAACAATTTAATTTACGACAGAGGGCGCGTCCGGATCGTTCTTTCGATAGCTTTAATACGGTTATTTGCGCCAGTTTAATGGGATCTCCACAACACTGTTGCATACAACAATTTGTAAGAGCTCCATCGTCCAGTTTGAATTGGTCGTGTTTATTTGCGCGGGAAAAATCATCAATGGCTTATTATGCAAGAGCGATATACGCCAACATACGTTTTCGGTGGAGCGTAACGAGAGCTGAACCAATCAAACAGACGGGAACTGTGCCTGTCAGAATTGACGCAATGCGTAGGCGCACCCCTACTGCTTACTGACGATGGAAACTATTATTGTGTTACATCCGGTCCGAGATTTAAAACTGCCATAAAGATATCTGGTTGCTTTACATCAATGGACAAACATTTTACAATTGTAAACCTAGAAACTATTCAACAAATTGATAGTTAGTCTAATTCCAGAATGTGGTTCAATGCGGGCGAGATTTGGACTCAATGGACGAAGTTCGCTTCACTAGAGATCCAACCGTCTGGTTTACTTACGTCTACATAATCCAATTAAAATCTAAAACTTTCATAGGTTACATTTAGAAAACATTAAAGAAGATATTTCCAGTTTAATCCTGGCGTATTGTCTTAAATATTTCCTTTTGGAAGAAAGCCGAAAGAAAAAGTCTTCCCTGAACAGTTTTATCCGAGGGTGGGCGAGAAGTGAGTGAAACAGTAGAACACAGCTAGTATATTAATAACCTTAAGACCTTTTTGTTTTAGTAAAAAGAGGTGAGCAAGTATTAGATTACGGCCATTCAATAGTCTGATTATTTTATGCAAACTGATTTGTTGATCGTCTCAATTACTTCGGAAAACCCTTATAAACGTTTATTGGATTACTTTTTTGTTTTATATTTTTGGGGTTCATTTTAATCATATCCATAAGTAAGTACTTATATTTAAACAGCTCTAATAAATTTGCCAAATTATTCACAGTACAAATCATATCACGCATCACGCACGTACTATATTCATAATTAAAATTTTGAATACGAAATGTGAGTGCTTATTTACATATGGTGAACTGTGTTGAACATTATAATTAGCTTAGTTATGGATTTGAAGAAATACTATTTATTTTGGACTTAATTAAATGTACGCCTAATCTGGACATATGTATACCCAGTACTATATCAATGGTATTAGAGGAAAGTAATATTCAAGTAAATGATGATGTAAGCTAACCTCTTATCTAATAAAAGTGTGTAATACAATACCTGAGTAAGATTGTCATCAAGTACACATATAGGTAGAGGTGGATAATCAGAGCGCTCAAAAGTCTAGCCATAAAATATCTCAGTACGCACAAAGGGCTCAAATTGATGAGGTCTAATTGCGGAAAATGACCACTTACAAATACATGTAGAGGTAGATAGTAATGCATCTATAATAGTGATATTGTCCACATATGGCAACATATTGCAACTGCAACAGGTCAAATGAACCGAGCACCTAGTGTGCTTTACCGGCGCATTGCTAGGCGAGTGCGTTGAACCAATACAAATAAATAGCTCGGAATGCACGCATGGTTCCGATCATTCACGGAAACGTTACATTGTGCAACAACATATTGAGCGCTTTAAATCGCCATCCTCGCACACAAATGATCCTTCTATTAATAAAACACACAAATTCCCAACGAAATAGGAAAGAAAAAACATTTCTCTAAATAAAAACCCCGAGCATTTTTCGTCAACACCATTGTTATATCTCGTGGAGATTGGAGAGGCTTTTTATCATAATATTGGTGGAGATCAAGGGTCGGACTCACGAAGCAGTAAAACCTGCACACTCAGCGCGGTTATTCTAAACATTTGGGTCGGAAATATACGATCGACTCGAAATTGGGACCCTTATTATATGCCTTTAAAACTGTATGTATAAACCGATTTGGTATAACATAAGTAGAATGTACACTTGCATGGCGATAAATATAACGGCTTCATAACTTAACAGAACTTTTCTATTTTCTTTATTGAATTACAATGATACACTCAACTCTTTCAATAAGGTATAGTAATAGAAAATAATAAAAGAAATAAATTTTATTCCGATCAATTTGTCGTTTGAAGGCGGCACCTGCGAAGACTTGTAAGCTCACATTTATGTGCGTTCACTTTACGAGCCTACCAAACAAATCCCTCTCATTACCCTTTACTAGTCTATTGTTTCGATACAAGTTTACCTACATATTAAGTTTAATTGAGCATTTTTATTACACCTAAGTATACGCAAATAAAAACTTTCTGATTTATCCTTAAGACTTGTTTACTTTGCAGGGAATAAAACAATAATAATTGTACTAAAGTCTAAGAAACTGTATAAACTTAACTTATTTTAATTAAGTACACATGTAGGTAAATTGCAGAGACGAGGCCTTTGCGGAGATTAGAAATTTACCCTTATATCACTGAATCACAACAAAAAAGAAGAGTTGCAAAGAGTTTAGTATTAATACCATTTTATTCAAAACAGAATTCCTCTACCCGGAATAAGAAATGAAAAATCATAGTCATCATTTGTGATTTAAATACACTCGTGGAACATAATTGGAAAATTTAATTTGATTCCCTAACAATGCTTACATTAGTAACAGTTATTACGTTAAATAGAGCACCGAAAATTCTGTTTGAATTCAATGCCACAATTTCTAAGAACGTCTATTTCCAAATATCAACAGAAAACTGGTTTCACTCGAAACGTACTTAATTATTTCTAAAGGGTAACTCGAGATGAGGAATATTCAAGATTTTACTTGTGTTTTTATATTTATGTAAGTACTGTATTTTATAAGCTTGTGTTATTATCTATAATAGTATTTAGAAATAAAATTGTTCTTCGATAGTCTTGCAAAGACACTTAAATTAATTTTGACCGTAGAGAGATATGTCATAGAATCTTTTTTTTAGTTTTACAACTGTCTCTTAACTTTTACCGTTTTTGAATATTAGTGAATATTAGTGTTATTAATAAAATTAACAATGAGAAAAGAATTTGGATCGGGAGCGTGTTAATTTTTGAATTTTGTATATTTTACTGACACCAATTTCGTATTTTATTTATTCTAAATACTCAATGATCGGATTAACCTGAAAAAAAATTATTTTGTTGTTATATTTTGTGCCTCTGAGGTAAACAATATTTGACAATTATTTTCATTTGAAACATAATAGTCATATTGAAAACATTTGACCACATCCTTGTCACAAAGAAATCACCTTTTCAATAAGGCTTTTTGGCTTTTTGTTTGAAGAATTAATTAGAACTCTGTCAAGGTTTATCAAAATATTTCTATTTGAATAAATAATAAAGTAGCTTGAGGTTTACTTGTAAAGCTTTTCATTAATTTATGTATGATTTAAGTAGCTCATTGTTCTTTAAGTTAATACATATTAAGAACTAACCTTTCTCTACAAGCGGCAGGAAAACTTTCTTTTCCTTTATATTTCGTTTAATGTTACATGTTAGCCTTTCGATTGCTTTTAGTATCTTCTTGCTGACTTTGTTTATCGTTCTCAGTTTCGGATCGGCGTACTTTTTCGTTCGGTGTCCGCCGCCAATGGTTTTCTCCCGACCAGAGTCGACACTATCGTCGGATTCGGTAGCCGATGTGTCTGACACAGGGTGAAATATGTACGGACTGCTCGCGAAGCAGGGCGAATTCATATCGAACACAACTACACTCAAACTAAACACAATTATTTGGGCACCAGTTGTTTTTGTTGTTTATACGTCTTGTCGCGATAAAGTCTAGAAGAATGTTGGGCCGTCGGCGGCGATACTGACTAAGATCGCAGTTCATCTATCCAGGAAAGCCGTGATGCGTAACGCCACTCCTTGAGACAAGCCCCTAGGACCTTGGCTGTCTTATTAAGATTTGTATCCGTAATTAAACGGAATTGGACTATGTAGACTTCAATGGTAAACATCTAGATCATTGGATTTAATATGGCTCAAATTGCGGTAATTTATTTCGAATGTTATTAATGAAACAATTCAATTCGTTTTCAAATCTCTGATTTATTAAGGGTAATTACATACTACCATTTAGGTATGATTTGTAGCGTAATGACTTCCGTGTAGTTAGTCATTTATGTAAACAATTACAAGTTAATTGTAATACGAGTCAGAAATACAATATAAGTTTTCATTCGGACGGGCGGGTGTAAGACGAATCCGTAGCGACAAGCTCATTTATCTAATTTCAAGGGTACTCCATCCATCCACCAAACCCTTGGGGAAATAAACATGGATATTCTTGTGTCAGAATATGGTACAACATTAATCAACAATCACATATTTTTTATTATAAATATTTCCCTTTATTTTAAGTTCGTTTCCATTTTAATTCATTAGTTTTTTATATTTGTTTCAATTAGCTAATCAGATGGTCATTAAATTTGCTGATTAACTCAATGTGTGTCCCGTTAATCTAATAAGTGTATAATAATTATGCACTTTAAAACTTGAAAAATGTGACCTTTGGGGAAATTAAAAAAAACAAGTCTTAAATCTCGTTTAAATTATCATAAACACACCTAAGACCTGCATTTATGAGTAAGTAATAAGTAGCAACTTTAGTTTTAAAATAAGTTATTCTTGAGTATTCCATATTCATAGAACACCGGCTATTGAAACTACGCGCGTCTGCGTAAAAAAGCATAGCAAACAGCAACGTTGAAATTGCTATGATATTTTCATAAGGAGTAATGTTTTTTTTTTTTTAGTCGTTGAAGTGCAACAACTTTGCGGGAATATGTGAATATAAGATGATGTGTACACTGCGTGAGCACTTACATATACGTACAAACTCTAGAACCATTTCAATAGCTCTTCAAATAAGTCTGAAAGTCACGAGTGCCTACTTACCCCGCACACCGACTTAGTCACTCCACTCAAGTTTTAAAACTTGGTGAACTTTTCACGAGTTTCTATAATGACTCAAGTCACTAGCGCTTGAACTAGGGTAAGTTCGCCGGTTCGCGTCCATTTAGTGCAGTTGGCGAGTTTGACGGCGATTATAAAAATATCCCAGCACTCATTTCTATGTATAAAAATATTTAATATGTTCGTTATATAGTCTATTTTAAGATTAACTTTTAGTTTTGTTAAATATATCTTTGGTTTTTTTGTTAAATAGAGAAATATCAGAAATAGCCGTTTTCGCCGGTTTGCGTCCAAAAAATCCAAATCGCGTCCACCTATGAACCGGTTTGCGTCCACTAGCTTAGTAAAGAAATAAAGGGGTGATATTTATATGAATTTGTAAAGAAAGATTGTATTTTAACAATTTCTTTAAGAATATAAATATTGAATAGATATTATTAAAAACATTATGATCACTACAATCACCACTTAAAAAAATGAGATCTGACCCGTCTATCGGTCTAAGTAACGTTCTTGAGGCTATTCACTAAAACTTTTCCTTCTTCCACCTTGTATCGTGTTTTAATACTGTTCAATCATCATCATCAGCCTATGTTTGTCCACTTCTGGACATAGGGCTCTCCCAATGATTGCCAGTGGGGATGGTTGATTACAGTCAGCATGTAATGCAGGCAAACTTTACCAGGTTGTCTGTCCATCGGGTAGGTGGTCTTCCTTCACTGCGCTTCCAAGTACGTGGTCTCCATTGTTGGAGAACCTAGCTGCTCCATCGGCCGTCAGTTCTCCTTGCTATGTGCCCTGCCCATTGTCACCGCAGGAGAACAAAGGTGGTCGCACCTTCGTTCTCCTGCGTATCACCTCGTTGCGGATACGATCACGCAGGGAAACGCCAAGCATAGCCCTTTCCATTCCATAGCACACTGAGTAACTCTGAGATTTATGATTAGGCCATAGTAAGAGACCACGTCTCAGTTCTGTAGGTCATCGCTGGTAACACACACTGGTTGAAGACTTTCGTCCTTAGGAACTGAGGTGTTTTGGACGAGAAGACGCTTCGTAACTTCCCAAACACTGCCCAGCCGAGTTAGATTCGACGATTGACCATTTTCTTGACTTACCTAATTGGACCGTTTGTGCTAGGTAGATAGATATATTCGCTATCAACTTCAGAATAGAATTCGGCGCAACATGAACATTCGACATGATTTTCGTCTTTTGCATGTTTATTTTAAGGCCGATCTGATGAGAAACTCCGTCGAAGTCAGCGAGAATTTGTCCCAGGCCTCCAGGTCTTCCGCCGATTCTGCCATGACTTCGATGTCGTTGGCAAATGGAAGGTGAAGGCGATGTTGATGCCAAGTTCTTTCTATTCCAGGAGCTCGATGGTATCTTCCAATACTGTCCAAATAGTCCCAGTTACTTTACTCCATCTGGTCTGCACCCACAGATTTTGTTCAATATTGTGGTCTTGGGAATAGTATACATATGTGTCTTATCGATTTAATCTTCTCTCGAAATTAATTTAACGCTTTCTTTAACTTGTCTTCTGTGAATGTACTTCTTCTTTCTTGTCTCCGAAGAACTCATCTTATTTAAGATGAGTTCTTCCTTGATGACTCATCTTATTTAAAATGAGTTCTTTGGAGACAAGAAGAGATAGAGAGAGATATTCTATTTGGAAAAAAAAACGAAAGATATTACGCATTTCATTTAAAAAATTAATTATAAACACATAGTCTTCATAAAAAAAATACAGTAACAATAATTAATTTTATATCGTAAAAACTTAAGATATAACAAAATAAATGAACATATGAATAATTAATACATTTTAAATTATAATTATATAGCAAGGCAATCGTATTTATTTGACGAAAATAGTGGACGCAATTTTGTTTACTACTATCACCTGTAGGTGTAGTTTGCGTCCATTGCGGACGCAAACTGGAAATTTTGTATGTTCGATGTAGCAATTCGCGTCCACCTTATTTTATTCGTTAAATATGAAAAACATTAGCAAATTCATAAATAATATTATTCCTTTTTTCATTATTAAAGTCTAGAAACAGCTATGTATCCTTAAATTCACATAAAACTAATAAAAACTTACCATCGAACGCGCCGCAGCATACTACTTGTTTCCTAAAAATACCGCGCAAACGCTGTCCCTTGACTACCAGTCAGATTAAATATTTTTTTTTACGGGATTGGTTTGTCGCACGGACCTTTTGTCCATGCGTGTGTGCTCCTTATACATTGAGGTATTAGCAGTAATGTCTATTTGTTTAATTGGTGTGTTAGTTTACTTATTTTTAAAGGGAGATCCTTAAAGTGGACGCGAACCGGTACATGGACGCGAACCGGCGAACTTACCCTATATTCTAACTGACTAAATTCTTTGGACTAGCTAAAAAGATTATAAAGATTTAAATTTGATGCTAATTAGTTTGAAGATCATCGCTCACGTTTTAATCATTTTAACTTTATAGTAAAGTACCGACTTCACTGGTTTTAGTACAAAATCATATTTGTTTTATAGTCATGTAATTAAAATAGAGCGAAATTTTTTAATTTATCACAAAGGCTTTAAAAATATGACTAATAAAATATAAAGTTACCATGCATATTATTGTTATGCGACACAGAAAATATATTTGCAAAAATAAATTTAAAAATGTAGGCACTATAAAGTCTAATTTACGGGCACAGCTGAACCGTTGTGCTATACAATAAAATATTCAAAATAGGTTACTGAACCAATACGTTATCGAACATCCATTAACAACATTATACGTGTTACCCTATCGTCGAACAAATACTTATTTAGGATACCATTATGTAAACCCACTCGTCACGTAAACATTTGCCTTGCTATCCACATCCTCAGTACATTACAGCTTAAACTTTACGAGACTCCTTTAAAGGAAACCACGAGAAAACTACGGTTTTGTCATACAAATTAAGCTTTTCTTGGCAATATAAAAGATATGAGTTTACATGAAAATTTTCTATGAGCCTCAGAGATAAACACGAAAACAATTTGTTTCTCAAGCGGTAATAAAATATATCAGCACATACTCGCGTAAATCTTTGCTGGAAATACGAGAGTTGATATCCTTTGTACGTGGGTCCTGCGAGCTTATAACACAAGTTTTATAGTGCACATGAAACGTATCGACTTTTCTAGTTTATTTTTCTATTCAAAAAAGAAAAAACTCAGGGATATTTGATAAAGCCATTGAAGACAACGATAGATATTGAGACATAGTTTTTTAATAGCTTGTGTAAGAACTACTTAAAATTCTAGTTTTTAGTTAAAAACTTTGTGCAATATTCCAAGAAAATATATGTAACTCTCTGAGCCTCTCAATCTTCCATGGGCTTTTCAGGACAAATAGTATTATAAAGGACACTTAATTACGTAGCTATAAATCAGTCAAATAGTTTTTGCGTGAACAGTATGAACTGCAAAAAAGTGAGCGCAACAGAGTCTATAATTAATTATATTATCTTCTGTTTTATGAGGTTTACATATGGTATACGTGACGAAGAAAGTCATCGGCATAAATCGTGTCGTATCGGAACTAAACCCGCCCAGTAACGACCTAAGCTGTACCGCAAAATATAACAGACTTAAAATGTCACACACGTGCACCTTACCACTTTGTAATAAAGCTTAATTTCGTATAATATGTTAAACCAACAGAATATTTCTAGCGATTCCGTTGAGAATTAACTGCGCTCTGAAAATTTATTCTAATACGTAGACGGTAATTAACATCTAGCACATGCATGCAGGTATACCTTTTCTTTGTACAATATGTTTTTTTTACCTGGACACATAATAGTATATACTTTAACAGTAATCTAAGTTTAAAAATAAACTTTTTGGGAATATTTTTATGTAGTTTTAAAAAAAAGTACAATAAGGAAGAAGAAGGTACGTAATTGATTTCACTTCATTTCTGTGGATTTCATATGAAATATTAACAAAATTTTATATTCTTATAAAAGAGATGAAGAAAAAAGGAAATGAATTTTAATAGTGTACCTACGTAACGAATAATACCCCATTAAAATATGTAAGTACACGACGGTACATAAAACAACATTAGTAAAATAAATAAAAGCTTACCTGTAAAAGCTTCGGTGTTTCCCTCCAGATTTGAATGAGGCGGAATACTCGATGTTGCAAAACTTTTTTCCTCATTTTCTTTTTGATCGAATGTTTTACTAAAATACTCATTTCGCTGGCGGGTTGGGGTTATATGACTTCGTTCTTTCATTGGCGATTGTTGCTTCGAACAAAAATCGTTCGTTTCATGCGAATATTCATTCGATTTGCCGTTGCTGAGAGACGTTTTGAAATCTTTCTCATTGGTCTCTTCGCACCCGTTCAATATAATCTTCTTAATAGTTTTCACTTCCTCGATTTCACTTATCTTGTGCTCGGTAATTGTCGAACTTTTCCTTGTCTCTTCTTTAGTGCGGAAATTGCTATCACTCATTGAAGTTGGCATCGTTTTAACGTCGTGATCAAAGTTGCCATTTATTTTGTTTTCGGGGCGTAAATACTTTTCGAACGGATCGCTATTTCTCTTCGTATCGAAGGGATTCTTAATCTTACTATCGTTTAGAAGACATTGATTATTAAATTGCTCGATTTTGCTACTGTACAAGCAATCGTTCTTATCGGTGGACTTAGTACCGGTATCGTATCCATTCGTAATTTCATTTTCGTTTAAGGATGAGTACGGTAGACTGCTGGGGCCCGAGTCTAGCTTTTTAGAAAAGAAAGAGGGCGACTTTAAGTCACTGACGTAATCATTCGATACAGTTTCGTGTTTGTGTCTATCTAAAGTAGAAGTGGACGATCTGTTTGAAACGGGTAATTTGGAAGCAGTCGAATAATTCGGTGACAAAGTGGAATAAAAAGGGTTCGTTGGGTGAAATCTGGGTGGTTCTTCAGAAGTAGATATTGATTTGACCAGAGGCGTGGAGTTCAGTGCTGCTGGCAGGGAGTTTAATGAGGACCTCATTGATAAAGGCTGCCTGTTTTGTGGAGAAGGCGAAGGTCGTATCGTGGCATACACTGGAGCTTGCGGAATAGCTTTACCACTGTGCACATCAGCCATGATTTGTGATGGCCCTGAAAAAAAAAGAAACATCAATTTACTGAATTATACAAAACAAATCTTTAAACAAGACTCAACAAACAATCATAAAAAATTGCGCCTTAACACATGATATTGGGAAAGATATCAAAGTATACAAATAAAAATTGCCAAGGGAAAATGAACTGTAGTGTGATGAAAATACTGTGTGAAAACTTCGTCTCTGTAACCAGTTGCTTTCAACATTTGCGAGCTAACAGGCAGGAGCGATAAAGTCGCTTTCGTTCTATGGGCTCTGGTTATGCAGACGTGCGATAAAATGAAATACATGACGGCGCCATACAATGGGTAACATCGCAGACACCAACAACTAAATATGCAATAATAATACAACTTTTCTAATAACTAAGTAAGTACTAGATATACTTAGAAAACAGAAGAGAAGAATTTTGAACAAAATTCTTCGCTTAATTTAAACTTTAAATTAAAGGAATTACAATACCTTATTGACAAACAAAACCATATCATTAGTAATTCAAATAACTTAATCGTCATACTCGTGGGTTGTTTAATTGTAAGGAATTGCCATTTTAACGATTCTACCCAAAACAGTTCAACAAAGTAACTCACTGCTTAACTATATTACACAGTGTGTTTATCTAACTGAGAGAAAAATTAGTTTTTTAGATATGAGACTCTTTAGGAACGATTAAAAGATACTTTTATTAAAAGGAGAGAATTATTCAAAGATACTTTGAATCATTCCCGCCTAAACTATGTACCTATATTCTAAAAAAAGTTAATGGAAAATCCATTAGTTACAGTTTCCTTGTATTTCATATAGTTTCAGATCTCCAAAATAATGTTCCATTTAAAAACCCCACTTAACATTAACAATAGTTATAAAAGTTAATAGAAATGGAAAGGTAAAGGAGACGTAGTAACTGTTTAGTAATCTGTAATAGAGATAGCACTGAAAGCTCTTGTGTAGATAATCCTAACGTGATATTACTTTGATGCACCATTTGGTTCTTAGCTCAGAGATACGCGACGAAACATCTGAGACGTGGATTACGGTATACTTAGATTAAGTTGTTTCATATTTACTACAATCCGTTCTTAGTTAAAGTATCATCACTTTTATTGCTATCGTTTTGTAATATTCAATTTGAATCATTATTAGTATAATATCAAAACTAATCGTCAATACAAAATTTTAACTCGACTGAGTATAAGTGGTCTAAAATTCGATGGCACGATTTGACCCATACGTACTTGCATGACCAAACTACCTATTAAAATCTGTTATTTTGACTTATAATCTAATTTATCTTCAACTAGTGATTTCGTAGATTACTTACTTTTTAATTCGCTGTTTTTTCCGACTGATCGTCTTCTTGGTAACACATCTCGGTCCCTGGTAACAAATAAATAATAATTCTTAGCACAAGAGACCCATTATACCATAAATAAAGCTAACCAAGACAAAAGTTTGATCAAAACCTTCTATGATCCCCTTAAAGATAAAAAACCTCTATATTTTTTATAACAACTTGGACATAAATATCTTAAATTCACTATGAGCTTAAGGATCCATTAGCTTTTTGACACAACTTTGAAAGAAATATTAAACCCTATTTAACGAAGAAAGTTCAAAGGTAAAGTAGGATATTTTTTGGGCGTAATATGAGGTTCGGTTTATCTCTAAGCCATAAGAGAAACAACCCACACAAAGAACTCCGTATATATACTACATATGTTTTTCATTTTAATCTGTCTAGTTTAATCATAGACTAAACAATCCATGATAATATTGTATTGTATTATGGTTGAGAGGTATCTTTCCACAATTATATATCTCCAGCTGGCCCTTTGTACCTGCCTATTGGTTCTACTTTTGGGTTGTATTTGTTATTGACAGGACCAGGTATTTGTGAAAGATATTTTGGAATATCAAAGGAAATATTGTACCGATGCGAGCCGGGACAGGCTACAAGTAAGTATTAAAGTCTACACGAATAACATCACAGTTTAAATCCATCAAATACACCGATAAACCAGTTACAGGACTTGGACATACGTATCAATCAATACTATTAATAAAGGAACAGAAACGTGCAATATATCCACAAAGATAGGCGGGTAGTAAATCCATTTGTCTCGTCATACGGGGAACTAAGTGGTTCAATCTACGTCACAGTAATCTGCAGACGGTCCGAAGTTTGATTCTCGTGTGAAACGCCGAAGTGATCGGATTAACGTTCGGCCAGCGTTGTACTCGTGCTAGTGCCAACCCTAGCGGAATACTTAAATGCTCCAACTTCGAGCTAATACCTGATAACGCATATTTCGAATATTAATACTAGCACTCTGCTTGCAGCTTTGTTTATCTTCATATTACGAGTATATGTTTTATATTACACTTTATTAATAACATGAAGGGTTGAGTTAAAAAAAACCTTCGTAGTTTTTAAATCCGCGTGCAAATTCTAGGTACTCTATGTATTGGCATTTATAGTTATTTATGGTACAAGCGAGTAACGTTGGTGAATACTTCCGAGGCGCTATTGAGGCCCAAGCCGTCAGGCGAGGGTCTGAAGGTAGCCGAGGATAGTAATCATCAATACACGCGTGTACCATACAACGTTTTTCAACATACTTGCGAAGAAATTAATAATAAAATATAATTTTTCGCTAATAAATAAACAGTTTTTCTATTCGCGCGCATCCAACACAACAATGGTGATCGGAATGAATGAATGAATGGAATCGACTATAGACCTATAAAAAGTAAGGCAACATGAGCAAGTGTGGTGAAATGTATATAATTTACAATTTCACATTATTATGCACAGATCATATTCCTACATTATTGGAATTATTACGTGTGAGTACCTGTCTTAACTTAATCTACCAGTACGTGATAACGTCAATTATATCTAAATGGATTAAATCATGAAGCACAATCAATGTCTAATATTGTGTCCAATTAGGTGAAGTTTCATCCAGTAAATTGCATTTTGACTGATCAGGAAATTGCGGCTTGTCATTTCATTCATTGCTGTTCTCTCATTTCAATCTATGAAGCTATTTGACATTAACCACACGAATGTAGTCATTCGAATACTAAACTGCAGCATTGAAACATGTTTCCAATTGAAAATGCTTTTTCTGTTCAGCCTGGCACTAAACGTCAACTCTACAACTTATAAACCAAAATCACCTGCGCGATCCCTGCTCGAAATTCTAAAACCAGTATATAATGCTAGTTTTAGTCTTACGCCGACGGCACGCCTACTAACTTCTAGGAACTGTGCGCGCTGATAGCTACGCATCATTCAAAAACGGTTCCTAGAAGTTCATACATATATCTCGGCCATCAGCGCTGATGGTGTGCGTGCCGTCGGCATGAGACTAAAATCAGCCTTAAAATCGAAAATAAAAGTACTCTATCACTTACTCGTTTAGTCCAAGTTTAAGCACGGAGCCCGCAGTCCTTAGCATAGCATGAGCGTCCGCATTGCTCATGCTTCTGGTTGGGCGGCCATTAATAGACGATATCAAGTCGCCCTCCCGAATACCGCACAGCGAAGCCTTCCGACCAGGGTTCACCTGAAAGAAAACATCATATTGTAGTTTCTATGTATAATAAGTGTAGTAAATAAAAGTTGGCCTGCCTTTTTAGCGTTAAGGGTTTACACCTAGTTTAATCAAATCGGTTTACAAACTAGTGTTTAGTTAAGATGTTATCGATTAGACAAAGATAATCTCAAAAATTAAATAAGTCTATGTGCTAAATATTTTTATTACAGTTCTTAAACCAGAGATACCTTTGACGCTAATAAGACAGGGCGTGTTAAAGTTTTGGGCTAACTCCTAACGATTTTTGCGACTTGAAGGCTACGTCCACTTTTGCGTCATAGCATTACTAAACAAAATAAAGGGCATTTGGCTCACAATAGGAATATTACGAAGCTTTTTTGATATTACTTAAAAATACTTATTTTATATAGAGTAGGTTAGTATAGTTACGTAATTGGTATTAATTTAATTAGCTTTGAAACACGTTACTAATTTACATATAACTACTAATTTGCGGAATGAAAACCGAACACCCTTATTAGCATGTAAGTTCTATTATTCAACATTGTATGAGTTCTCCTAGTAAATATTTTATAACAAAAACCGCAACTTTATTTATATTTGTAAAATTATATATCATAAATTACTTGTGTACGTAAACATAAAACAAGTAAACAACTTTAGTTACAAACCGCATTCGGTTCCCGACGCCTTGCCGCCGGTGAACAGAACTTCAACATGTTTCCTTCCTGAAGCTCACCCTCGACCACCCTCAACCCGCCCTAACTCACACGTACACGACACTTATAAATATTCACCCTACGCGCACACACTCAACGTTGAGAAAGGTCATTGCTACTAATAAAGGTCACCAGTATTATAATGTATTTAGTAACAAAACAAGCAATCATCTAGTAAAATTACACAAATTACAAACACAAAACCACACAAGGCAATTACAAATTAAGCAATTAACCCACGCACTGGAGGTAGAAAAACTTTTTTGGAGCGACCGAATCCATGATTGTCCAAGAAAGTCATGGGCGAGACTAAACCTTCAAAGGAAGGCACGCGACGTAATAGCCAATTTCATCGAAACGTAATATTATGGGCATTATTCGAAAATGCATGCGCCAGTGTGAGGGAGGGCACACATCCATTGTTACGTTGAGGACGATCGCTCGTCAAGAATATTAATCTTGTCGAAGGTGAGGCGAGCTATTGACTTGACTTAGTGTCAAGGAATTGACTACATCAGGGACATTGAACCCCATTACTACTAAGGTGAGTATGTATTATATTTGGCACCGTTTGTGATATCGGATTTCTTTTATCATAACCATAATCATAGAAAGCTCTCTAGAGACATTTAACCTATCTAAATAGAACGTATTTTCAAATAACACAACTGTTTTATCTAAATCCATAAAATGAATGTCGATAAATGCACTTGCCTAGGCTATAAGCAAAAGAGCTCTGAAGCAATGAATATGGAAAAGAAAAGGCATTCACGATGCGGAGGAAATTCAAATTGCAAGTCCATTGTTCCGTGTGTGGCGATGAGCAAAAAGCTTAAACGTGTTAAAAAGGAAAGATTCGAGCTTAGTTACAGATTAATAAAAGTAAGTACTTAGAGAGTCGCAAAGATTTTTAGTGTAGTATTTATTCATAATTTGAATATTGGTACCTTGACTTTTTTAACAAGATCATTTGTATAAAATTTAAAGGAAGATAAAATCACAAAAGACATTTACTTTTGTAAACAACATTCCAAATTCCCATCTGATAAAACTTTTTCCAGTTTGTACTTTTGACAGTAAATTGACATTTCCACAAAAACTTTCCTCGTGTTTCAGAGGCATGTGACAGTGTTTCCCAGGAGTGTTTCGTCACTGTTATAATTAAATGCGAGGACTTGGGAGCGGTGTCTTGTTAGTGCAATTAAATCAAGTGTAGAGCCCGCACTACAGTCTGTACTGAACTTTATTTCGTTTAAAACTTTAGCTGAATCATTTAAATAATGGGTAACTGTAGTCACAATGACGGACTCAACTACATTGTCTGCTAATGTTATTTGGTTCAACCAACCAACTCTTAGTACCTGTTTGTTTCAAATGTATAAAGAAGTTTCAAACTTGCTTTTTGACGCCTAAATAAGATAATTTATATTTCAATCAATATCAAAACCCTAAGATATAATCATGTTAATAAAATTACCTAACGTGTGAAAGGATGTCTTAAGATACAGGATGTTCAGTAGTCACCAACGTAATTAGATCTGTTTCTGTTCTCTTTTTGTGAGACTGGTGGTATAAAAAACGGTGTAATGCTGGAGACCGTAAGGTTCAGTTGTTGCTGGCCACGTGTCGCACTTGGCATGCGGCTCACGTACCCCGTGTGACTACGCACGCACGTGCTTCGCTTGCACGATCCACTAACATATCTACTCGAATCTTATGCCCAATTTATCCTACTTATTTCTGTACTTTTATCACTCTATATAGAGCTTGATGTCAAAGAAAAAAAGGATCACCTATAAATCATAAAGAAAAACCATAATATAATAGCATTCGATGTAAAATTTACTACTAATATAAACTCTACGACTTTGCCGTGTGCTACAAATGCACGGATAATTTACTTCCTGAAAATTCAAATTCAAACACGACCAGTTGAAAACATTGTTGAATGCATGACCATTTGAAAGTATTTACATGCGTATGTACCTAAATCAAACAAGGCACGCAAACATATTCGTGCAGTTACATTCATGACAAAATTCTAAATGAGCTGTAATCGTCGAACGTAGAGCATAATAATTTACGCGTGGCCAAACGGCACAGTGTCATCAACAACGTCAACCCTAGCAATCTGTGCGTAATGATGCTCACCAACTCGACTATTCAGTTTTACAAAACGATTTTGATGACGTATTGTCTGACAACGGACACACAAACAAATAAATGGTAGTGAGATAAAGAAAATTTAGTGAAAATTCAGATAGCGAATTCCACTTCGCGTTTCGTGATAATAAAATAAACGTAATGTCGCGTAAGCCATTGCAGGTGGCATTGCGCAAGGTGGCATGCAAAATGTAACGGGCAGTAAACCTCCATTTCCATTAAAATCTAAACTGGAACTCAAGGTAATGTGGATTACGGAAAGTAGAAAACAAGTATATAGAAAACAACGTTATGTTAGGACAACGCAACGGATATTCTGATATAATAACAAAAGGTCCCGTAATCTTTGATACTTGTTGAACCATGAAACCGATCATGACGAGATCTAAGTATCTTGTTACATTAGGGATTTACCTTTTTATGTCACTGACAACACTATTACGAGTTTATATAGAAAAATATTAAAGTTTTAGTATAGGAAAGTTTATTCCCAAAAGTGATATTGGATTTATCCTTTTTAAATTAGGGCCAGATGTTACGAATTGCCTGTCATGACAAAGTGTCTTGAATAAATTGTGTGTAACGTCTGACAATATCAAAAAAGCTACCTCAACCTACATCTAAGTAGATTCTACACTTTAAATAAACTAGCAATTACCTACCATTTTTAACACGTTCCAAGTTATATTGTATCGAATATAACAGGAAAATCCTTAAGCGTAACAGGTTATTTCAATAAACATAATTATAAGAAAATCGATCATTTTAGTCCCAAGAGCAAACCCTCTTGAGACGGGACGAAAGTAAATTTAATAAAGACGATATCGAGACGTTAGTAAAAATGATTGATTATTGTTTGGTTAGCAAACACAATTTGGCACACAATCTTACTCACATCAAGGGTGTGATAGGGCGAATCGCTCAAACTCTGAAAATAACAAATTCGTGAATGTTTATAAGTGTCATCTCATTAAGTTTCATAAAAAGTAAAATATAATGAGTGGGGTTGAAGTAATATGAAAAAGTCCTCTAACCAACGGTAATTAATAACAGCTTTTCAGCGGGCTTCCACTTATATTTTTGAGAAAAGAGACCATTCTAGGTAATTGTCGACACAAACGAGCATTACCACTGACTGTGTTTCTCCTTCACTGGGAGCGAGCTACAATTCTCTTGACAAATCGCACCGCGTTCGCCACAAACAAAGTGCTCTCTACAAGAGATGTTTCACTGTTTACAACCAACTTTAATTGCATAATCTGATACTAGACTAGAGTATAAGAACCAAATTACTTTCCTTCTTTCATTACGCTACGAATAGTGACTCAGGTGCTCTTTATATTTATTTACTTTTTAAGTAATGCTACAGTTTTACGTCTTATTAGAAAGAAGGATACCTTAATATATATTATATTAGAGACAGTTATTTTTGTTTGAATACATCAAGAACTACTAATGCGATTTGAATAAATTCGTTACATTTATCATATGATTACAAATTGCTCAAAGGATAAACTAACCCGCATTTGTATTGTAGGTAATGTTACAAACATTTTGGATACCGTAGTCCAGTTGAATAACTTTTAATTTGGAGCCGTTTGAGTGTCGGTGTACAAATAATGTTGTATTGAAACATACCCTCGATATCCTGATTGGCTGGTTCTGGTCGGCGCCGCCGTGCATGCGGAAGCCCCACGGCGCGCCACCCGTCAATTCCACCTCTCTCGCCGTCATCGCCGACTCCTCACTCCATTACCCCTCACACACACAAACCGAAACCCATCTACCAAACTAAACCGTCACACTATCAAAAACTCTTCTTCATAACATTACATTAAAGCGAAGAATGGAAGCCCGTCATTTCAAATATCACAATATTGTATTCAGTCGCGTTGTCGGCAGCTGAGGTTCAGTCTGTAACAAACAATAATCGCTTTTGAATTGTTTGAACGTAAAATATTAGCAACTGCGGAGGTAATAAAGCACAAAATCCAATAAAGGCAAGTACTCTAATATCGAAATGAGTGTCTGAGCCATGGCGCCTCACACAAATTTTATATAGAGGGGCTCTATCATAGTAACACATTAGACTAGTTAAATAGCTATACACACATGTATGTCGAAGATTGTCATGGTATCTAAATCAGTTAATTAAGTTGATATTGCGTTTTGGCGCGCTATTAATGCTGTAAATTAAACTGAGATTAAGCAATCTGAAACTCATCTCATATTAATGGCACTTAAAACACTCACACATTTAGTTCCGTTCACGTATTTAGTTTTATTGATAGTCTG
This sequence comes from Timandra comae, assembly GCA_958496195.1. Lineage (NCBI taxonomy): Eukaryota > Metazoa > Arthropoda > Insecta > Lepidoptera > Geometridae > Timandra > Timandra comae. The sequence goes on from OY292360.1 coordinate 5,816,522, forward strand.
ATCGTTTAATCGCTAAAGTATCACATAAAAATGTAAAGATTCATAAATAGATGAGCAAAACATACACCTATAAAATAATAAAAAAGGAATGATCCCGTTTTATTTCACTCGCTAGCAGTTTTAGTCGCGTAATTCCTACATGCTGATCCAGTGGGAATTTCTGGATAAAAAGTATCCTATATCATTTCCAGTACCCCAGACAATACATTTGCAAAAATTTTATGATGCTTGGATGAGTTACCTATAACATGTAAGCGTACGAAACCAGAAAACAAACTCCAAATGAATATTTTCATGCAGGTTAGTTTTGGTTTTGACAAACAGAGCATGTGATATCATTTCAATACACATGCAATCCAAATAATACCAGATTTCAAGTATATTTTAACCCGATAATTACGACAGTTTGTTAACAAAAGTAATTACCTATTTAAATTTTATATAACATATTCCAAAGTAAATAGGCAAAGAACAAGTCGTAAACAAAAAGTAATTTCATGTGAAGTATTCTTGCGCGAGGTCAGTAAGAAATACCGAATTATTTTCAGGCAATGATGCATTATAACGTCGAAGGTCAAATGGTAAAATGAATCACTTTATCTTGCAATAGAACATCATTTTAAAACTAGGATGTTTATATTGTGAATTGCAGACGATCTGACTCACAAGATTTTTATTTGTTGTAGTCGAACTAAGAATTACAATCACGAGGTCTTGGATACAATTCATGGATTTAGCGTATGTTTTCTACTTTCCAAATATACCTTGTTTGGGATCACCAACATGCGCAGTGATTATTATTATTTCCTTTTTCTCTGTACTAATATCAGGATACAGACCGATGAGAAGAAGACGCAAGATATGCTTTACTTAAGTTTAAATAACTACTTATCTATTTAAAAAAGTATCCAAGTATTTTAAACATTTTAGGTAAGTATCAAATTGATTTTAAACAGACCTAATAAAAACTGATCAGAATTTTATAGATGGGACCGCCCACACCCTTGGAAACAGTCTCGGGATATCTGATAGATCAATGTGAGCTTCTATTGTTGCAGAACGCCTGTCTACCGTTCACTAAACTTTGAGTTTCTTTAAAACTAAATTTACTACAGTTTCCCGACAATGGTTTCTAACAATTGAACAGAAATTGAATTACTTATAAAAAACTTTAATGAAATTGTCACTTAAAAAAATTAGGTTTTATTCAACCAAGGACTCAAATTAGTGAAGTTTGGTTGTGCAAAACTGCCTATTATAGGTCTCGTTCGACGTACAAAACCTATAATGCAATCTGCGTTTTTAGTCATTTATTTATATTGAACGTTTTTGTACAATACGCCCGCAAAAAACACTAGTTGTGCCATAGTTGCTGTACAAAATTTAATATTGTTGGAAAATTTAATTCAGCCTACGCCCGAAAAACCACATTGTATCAATGATGACGTCTAACTGAAAGCTGCGGTCTGCTCTGCCAGCGACGCAACATTTGCAACCAACAAAGTGACACATGTGTAAACATGTCCATCCCATTAAATAACACCGACATATGAAAATATTAATTTAAAGAATAAAATAAATAAAAGTAAATTGACGAGCATTTAAAAATGCAATGGAATTTAAATGAAAGAGAAGCTCATAATCTGTCTTGTATGTAGCTTGGACAATTTGGATATAGATATATAGACATTTAGATATTGATGTACAGTTTCGCAAAAGGTTCTAAAAAGAAAACAAACGTAAAAAATGCAGTAAACCATTTTAGAGCTTTCCTGTGTATCCGTAGTCAAAAGGTATTGTGTGTAAATGAACAATATTTCTATGGAGTGTGCGATAAATAAACGGCAAGCGTACGCGGCACAGCCTTCAATATGGCGGAAGCTTGCGAGTGACATCTGAATCAACCCTCTCGTGGTTTACTCGGCAGATACGTTACGTGACTATATTGACCTTGTTTTAAAGCCTGATTGAAACGATTACAATAAAGCTGTAAACTAATTTTACTTTTCAATTAAAAATATCAATATTTTCAAAATCGTTTTATATCAAGCTACCGATTCGAAACAGGCCTCTCTACTTTGATTTTACTTTAAATTGCCTTATCAATAATAGCCGCTCGTACAACATTTACAGTAAATTTTTATTGGGACTTAAATTCCGAAGTTAAAGGCACTCACCAAGAATCAAAATTGACGTTATTACCCTATTCCTTCCTTCGAAATTAAGTACTTTACCCCAAAATTGAGGTAATAATTCAGTTATTTTCTTTGTTTAAGAACGCATTACTTACTTATTAGCGAAAACCTTTTAATGTATTTGAAATGATATAGTTGTCAAACTGTCGTGGCACATTTACATTAGTTAATGTGCCTATATCATGTTTCCTGGTTTAATTGATATGTACCTGAAGTAAATATAGACCAGAGCGAAGCAAAGTGTCAGTACAAAGACGTTAGTCTTATAATAGCACGAACTGAATCTGACTCATCTAACATTTGGTTAATCGAAGGTTGATGTTAACGTAATATGAACAGAACAATTATATTACTGACGAAAATATTCATTATAAAATATTTGAGAAAAAATGTAACATCTTAGTAGGCAACAATGTTCTAGAAATAAACATTCGTAATTGCCGATCTACCTACGTATGTACGTAATATGGCAATCATTACGTTTTAAATAAACGACGGACTAAGTATAATTGATTGAGGTGGCAAGAAAAATGGTGTAACGTTACCAATAAATTTTCACATGTGTACCATAAAAATAAGCCCTGACAAAAGTTTAATAGGCCGCATGTCGTGGTTTCTGTAATTAATTAAATTGACCCTTACCCCCAAACCACAGAAAGTATCCAAAATACTCCTCAAAGAGAAACTAATTTGAACTCTATATCAAGACGGTAAAAGCACGTTTTGATGTAAGCTTAAAAGAATTAACATTGTCCATGAATTCCGTATTTTATTACATGAAACGGTCCCATCTAGTTATTTGCTAAAGGGTCTTGATATTATGGCCTATCCATCCTATTGCTTTAGGTATCAAGTTTAAATTAAGTTTGATGGGAAACATTCCAAGAGTTAGTGGGATTCCATTCTGTTCCATTGTTTTGGGGGAACGGGCAAAACGTATTTTGGGATAAGTAGTAAAATATAATTTCGAGACGGGGAACAACAAATATCGAAACCTCAACCCATTTTTCATCAACACGGAGTGATTCAATGTTGGAGTTTACAATTTAATAATAGACTTTCAACTGACAAAGCAGGGATACAGTAGAATTTGCGGGTAAGTCAGCGTTGGCAGCTTGATTTATGCGAGTCGCCTTATTCGATCCCGCGTTATTACGGCTGCGATATACGACCAGGTTACCCAGAGACCTATTTCGGCAGAGTTACGCACTTGATGGGAATTAAACCGATCCATTAGGGAACGACGTTGCATTATACCGCTTACACTAATGTTTGCCTTTGATAAGCCATGCATTTTACGTTATTACAAACATCTATTTCTGAACTACTGTTTAATTAAGTTTTGTATTAAATATAAAACATTTGTTGATTTATTTATTTAAGGTTTTGTCGTACTTTTGAAACACAAGAACTTTTAAGGCAGTCAATATTATACATATAATGGTATTCATCTGGTTAAATATTATCCCACATTATCTTTTAAATACGTTCTAAAAAATATGATTATGAAACCAATAAACGGAAGCAGTGCAATTGATTCGACTGTTTATAAACGTTCGGTATTTGCATAAGATGGTTTACATATGGGATCGCATTGACCCAGATTCGAGCACCAGTGTACGCTGGACAAGTAAGCTTTCACGTTTCAGGAAATCATGCGTTTCATTTCGAACAAATGCATAGATAAAGAACAAATGTGCTATAAATTATACTTTGATGATTTTTTAAGTTATATGTTCCGGACTTGAAAACCTCTTATTGAGAAAAAGTTAGTTTAAACAAAGAGGGACTAATATTTTTATTCTTCTTTAAATCAACCTGTATCACCCCTCTGCACCACCAATCCCCTATCTTTCTCCTTCACGAGCCAATATTTTTCAACATCCATCAATTTTTTTAAGATCCTTCCTCAATCATAACATAAAAATTTAATTAAAATTGAAAGAGGAATTCCCTAGGTTTCTTCCATGAGTAAACGTTATGACTCTACCACCAATTTAGAAACTTACTAGACAAAAATATTTCATTAATTTCCCAACTTTGTATCTTATCAAATTCAGAGCTTTTTTAATGTCTAACTAACTTGAAACGGTCCATAAACCATTTTTATAAGTCCAAATAAGCACGTATAAAACAGCTAGAAAACTTAAATCTGTCCTTTCATACAAAAAGGTAATAAATAACATTACTTACAAGAAAGTTTTTACAACAAACTTCAAGTTATTTGTGGTACATTTTGATTCATTGAAGGCCTGTGTCGTCCCTTGAGGCATTGGCTTTCTAAGTTAAAGTGATAAATTAAGCATGAAACGATTGGACATTTCTGTTTTCGACAAAACTGTTTTAAATTTTAAGTTAACTGTATTTATAAATATTAAACTTTCAATATTAATCATGTCTACAGATAGAGCATTTGTAAACGTAAAATATTTATTACAAAAATGTTGTAAGCGAATGATTTTAATACAAATATTTGAATATATGTATGACTGTATGTATAAAGGCGTGCATTTTTCATGACCGTATCTCTTTGGCTTGCAACGAAAGCCCACAAAACATAGCGCTAACGGATGCTCATTCATTTGCTGCCACTGAATTTATCGCTGTCGTGCCACTAACTGCATATTCTACTTAAATTGCTAACATACTTTATTGCGTGGCTTTCCGTTGGAAATATAAAATGCTACAAAGGCTACACTCATTTGCACCTTCAGCAAAGACTGTCAACTGTTGTTAACTTTACACTATTTCAAAATTGAAACTGAATAAAATACAATTCCTGGAAGAGGTTTTTTAAAAATTATATTTTGCTCACTAAAACCATTTCGCTTTAAGCTGGTATTGGATTGCAGTATCACGTTGAACAACATTGACACTAGTTCCCAATCAATAGAGCAAATACTAAAAACGACGCAAAAAGATTTTTCGGCGTTCTGTCGGACTATTGTTGATAACTTGCATGTCTGAAATCCATACACCGACTATGCATGTTGCACACACATGTTTAGTTATGGTTATGATACTACAAAACGAATACGAAACCAGAAGTAAGCCCCACAAAGGGCGGCGGCAGTTTAAAAGATTTTCTTTGTGAACTCGTTAAGAGAAGTAGAGCAAGTAAAGCGAAAACAGTAAAAGAAAAACTTAACCCGCGCAGTGAGCAGCAAGTTTTGAAGTCAATCATTTGAAGAATATTATGGAACTAATTAGTGCCTAACACAGAGAATATTTTTGAATAAATTCAGTTAATATTTTTGGTATCTTCGTACTGGTAAAGTTTAGTGGTAAAGTAATGAGTAGTTCTGTAGGTGTGAGGTATCAAATTGCAAAGCTTTAATAACCGACAGTGGTATTACTATTCGCTTTTGTGTTATTAACGAAGCTTCTTTAAGATGCACACTATCAAAGCGAACTTTGTTATACAAAGATAATACCGGTCGATGACCCCTTATGCTTCATCTCATTGTGTGTAAGTAGCCAACGGACTCATCACTTAGAATCAGAGCAAAGACAAAGAGCTTATTTAAGCTAATATATTCCTTCTGAATACGCTTTTAAACTTTATTTTAGTAATTAAATTCTAACAGTTGTTTAAAACGTTCACGAACAGGCACATTAATTGGATGCCAGCAAAAACTTAGTATGAAATAAACTGTGGTAACTATATTAGACTATAAATAAGAAGGGACATTAACAAAATACAACGGTACAAGATAACGTTAAGGTCGTCTTTGTAAACACCAGAAAAGGGATCGCATGAGATGACAAACAAGAGGGATCTCGGTATGGTTTCCTTCTCTAAAGATTCTACCAACTATATGCTAACAACTTGCGAACGAAAAAATCGTTAAATGTACATATAAGTAGTTATAAATGTAGGTAGAGCACCAATGTGTGACGACATTGATGGATTTCGGTTGTATTGTGCATTTACTCGTGCCATACACAAACCGAAGTGCACTTTACTGAACCTGCTGAAACATGAAAACGTACTAGGTGTAATGTGAGAGGTAAAATTTACCTATGAGTGAGCACTTTGAGATTGTATCATCAATGTTGATATTCTTTTAATATTCATATTTTTGAATGTAAAAATCTTTATAACAATCAGTCTCTGTAAATGGGCACGTAAATGGCATGCGGTAAATGGCATTAACAAGCTTTTGTAAGTAGATAAGTATAAGTAGATAAAAAGAGCTTTTGGTTTTGCACTAACACGTTCTTTATAACCAAGAATAACATAAGAAATAAATACTTTTAATCCCGCAATATTTAATTAAACAGGCCAACAACGTGTTAAAAGTCAATATGTTAATCTCAATCGATCATCCCATCTAATAGAATTTACAAACGTGTTCCGTACTGATGAAAAAAGATTAGTCATCGATTCATATCCCTAAAAATTTAAATAATCCGTCAATAACAATGTCGGGGTGCACTTGGGGTGGCTCCGTTGGGGTTGAACGGTCAGCTGCCGATAACTAAAGAGGCATCTGACAACGGATTTATAGTGGGACGTAGGACCCACAATTTAACCGATTTTCGAGTAAAACTACTATTTTAGTCGCCACTATGTTACTGTCAGTAACTATATTAGTTTTAGCTATGAATTTAAAGCGAATTCAGTATGAATAGTTACTTAGAACACATAAAATTTTGTTCTCATCTGCACCAATGAACATAAATTAGGCACTATAATATGATATCACCTAAATTACGCAATAATTGTGCACCTAATTGACACTAGCAATATTGTTTTAAATTATTCTATTGACTACAGTGTTCCAGTGTTCCTAATTAAATGATGATCTCAGTTTTTGGTACCGTTTTACAAAGTTTCCAACAAAAGTAGTTGTTTTAGAGCATATAAAATTTATGGATTTTTAGTGGCAGATAGGTAGATTTCTATTTATATTTTTAAGGCCGGCAAAATGAAACATTGTTTTAAAATAAAATATGCGTAGCATTCAGAGCTAAAGAATCACATGGAAGTTACGAGTTAAGTTCAACTAAGTATATCAACTACATAATAGAAATGGTTTTAAAGTATCAAGCATAAGATATACGCGGGAAAATAATATAAATACTACCTCATACTTTGACTAACTTCTAAAAAAAAATACAGATTGATCTTGAACACGACACATACTAAACTAATGTACTTAACTGACGTCATATTGTGCCATAAATTTACAATATTTGCCAGATTATGACCTCATGAGGTCATTTGTGTAACTAGCGGTGTAATGTTTTTCAGAGTGGCAGTGAAAAGGGTTGGGTCAGTTACAGATAAGGCCGGACAGTTGCCATCGTCATTGCCAGATCGTAATTCCATCTCAACGGGACCCAATTTTATCGGGATTTCATCCTAAATTTCAATTTCAAAAGATATTTTCCTCAGATGTTGCTTGACGTTGAAGGCATCAATTTTTTATGAGACTATTTAGCAACTGTCTATCAATCTTCTTAATAAATAATTTAAACATGATTTATTTCGGTAACCCTTCAGTTCATAATTTGAAGGAAATGAGCAGATGTTTAAACATAGTAACAACATTCTAGAACAAACTTAATAATAAGCAGTTACTAGGTTAGGGTTAAGTTTATAAGTACAGTCTCGGAACGAAAAGGTTCGTCAATTTTCAAATTGATTCGTATAATGTGTCGCGAAAACATATTACCTTTTGAAACTATGGTACAGAATAGACTCAGGTTAGGGAAAATAATGTTCTACTGCTCGATAATAAAGTTCAAAATTATTCAGATAAGTGTTGTTTGACAGGATAAATACACACATCAAAAGTGTCTAGGGATCAAGCATTTTTATGCGGATTTCTTGAGATTGAGATGTGGCTTTGTAATAAATTTATGATTTTATAAATTTATATGGATCCTTTTTGGTGCATTTCATAATTTGAATCAGGAACTGTGAATCAAATTCGAGTAAAAGATGAAAATCAGCTGTCAATATTTTCCCTATAAAAACATACAACGCATTGAAGACATTATTAGTGCTACTGTTTCCCTACTACTGATTAAAACCAACGTTATTATGGAGCGGCGACGTCATTTAAGCAGGGAAGAAATGCTCAGAGCCGTGGGAATGATAGAAGCTGGTTCCCGGCAACGTACTGTGGCTTTAGCTCTGAATACAAGTCAGAGTGTTATCAGTCGACTTTGGACACGTTACCGAAGCACTGGTACCGTGGCTGAGCGCCATGGAGGACGGTATCGCTGCACCACACGGAGACAAGACCGATACATTCAAATCTTAACTCGAAGAGCTCCAACAATAACCGCCATGATGTTAGCCGTGCGGCTTCATCACTCTTCAGGGAACTTAATTAGCGACCAAACAGTCAGAAACCGCTTGCATGAAGTGAACCTTCATTCCCGAAGACCGCTACGGGTACCACCTATAGCAATGCACAATCGTAGGATTCGATATCAATGGGCTCTTGAACACAGAAATTGGGCAGAAGAACAATGGCGTTTCGTGTGCTTTTCTGATGAGTCTCGTTTTGGTATGAGACCGGATACAAGACGTATACGACACTGGAGAACCCCTGGACGCCAACAGCGATTAAAATCCTGCCAGGAAGTCCATCCTTATAGTGGTGGAACCATCATGGTATGGGCGGGTATTTGGATCGGCGGAAGAACTGAGTTGATTTGGATCAGAGGCAACCTCAACGCTCAAATTTATGCTGAGACGATTGTATCAGACGTCATCGTTCCTCTACAAGTGCAAATCGGTCCCTTATTTCAGTTAATGCATGATAATGCACGACCGCACACCGCAAGAGTTGTAAGACAGACTCTCGCCGCAGCTAACATCAATGTCCTGCCCTGGCCTGCTCAGTCGCCAGACTTGAACCCGATTGAGCATGCATGGGATATGCTACAGAGCTCTGCCGAATATGGAGGGTATCCAGTCGCAAGAAGACCTTTTTTTGTTGTTGCAACGAACATGGGCGGCCATTCCACAGCGTGATTTGGATGAACTCATTTTGAGTATGCCAAACCGATGTTCTTGTGTTGTTAGTGTTCGCGGTAGAAACACGGATTATTAATCGTTTAAGATACCCAATAAAATTTTAAAGAAAACTGTTATTTCAGTCTTTTTTTCGAACTTTAATGTTAGTGGTTCAAATGTCAAAAATCCCTTTATTAGGAAAATGGCAAATTTCTTTATTAATGCAAAGGTGACTTGGTTTATCGTTACTGTGACAAACGAAAACACTTTATTTGATGAATCCTTAAAGAAAATTTTAATTAATATCAATCAGGAGAAAAGTTATTGCAAAAATATATGTTGATCCCTAGACACTTTTGATGTGTGTATATTTGGTATCTAGCTTTGTTTTTGATACCAATGATTTAGAAGATTCGAATTTCGATCTAAGTACGTAATATTACTTTAGGTTAAACCAATCCTTACTAATATTATAAATGCGAAAGTAACTCTGTCTGTCTGTCTGTTACCTTTTCACGGCAAAACTACTGAACCGATTGACTTGAAATTTAGTACAGGGTTAGCTTATAGTTCGGGGCAGGACATAGGCTTTATCCCGGATTATTATCGCGAAATTCCTACGGAATCGGGAACTACGCGGGTAAAGCAGCGGAGTACAGCTAGTTTTTTAATAAATACATGAACAAATTCTGCAGACAGACGTATCACGTCTAAAAATTTAACCTTATCCCATTTTATAACGTAAACTGTTTATATCGGGTTATGAGAACGATGGCAGGCATTCCCGTGGAATATTGTTTAGATCTAGTTATATTTAAATATGACTCGATGTACCTAATTCCAGGAATATTAAAATTGTTTGCTCTATGTCTAGTAAACTAGTAAATAGTTACCACAACATAGACTAATTTCAAGTATTCACTATCCAAGTATTTTTATCCTTTAATTAGCTGCGCCCCGCGGTTTTACCCGCGTGAATCCCAATCCCATGGGAATTTCGGGATAAAAAGTATCCTTTATGTTATTCCTAGATATAAGGAACATCTGTACCAAAGATCTAAATCGATACAGTAACTTTTGCGCTAAAGAGTACCTAACAAACATCCAAACTCACAAACATACAAACTCGCATTTATAATACTTAGTAGGATTTTTGTTTTTTAGCATTATTATTTTTTTTCTTAATTTTTTACAAGTTTATTCTCAACATAAGGTCTCTACAATGTGTTTTCTAAATAAATAATAATATCTGAACTCTCAAACCTAATCCCCGAACAAAGCAAAGCTTGTACTTTGGATTCTATACCTACTTAGAATAGAAAACTATTTGTCTAGTGCGGGTATCAAACGCGGGTCACTACCAATTACACCACTTAGTCTTCAAATATAAGGTTAATCAATCGATGTGATAAATCTAAATCTATACATTATGGATGGACAAGTTAGACAGTTTGTGCTACTTGGCACGTTAAACCATCTTTTGCGTAAGATCGTTTTTACTGAGCGTAAACATACCGTCTGTACCGAGACTACAAAATGTATATCATCATTGAAAATAACATTACTAACTACTATTATAGAAGTTCACGTGATTTTAAATTTAAATTAAACACGAAATTTTAAAATTAAGGTAACCTTTTTGTAAAGAAAAGTATTTAAGAAATCAGGTTCTTTTGTTAAAAAATCAGCCGTAGACTAGACTATTTTTTCTAACAATTTAAGAAGTTTTTAAATGTTGGAGCAAAGAAAGTCTATTACAATGTCAAACTGTATGAATCTAAAATATAATTATTTGACCGATCTTTTTAAATCTTATGTAAGTTAGACCCTAGTTCCAGTAATACAAAAAAAAAATATTAGGTCATTATAGTAGACCTCTTCGAGAATTCATGTTCTTTTGAATTAAGTACGATCTAATAATTAGCTTGGACTATCCCACTACTACTACTATCATCAATAATCTCAAATAGCAATACTGATCATTTTTATTAGCTATCAAAGTTAAGTAATTACTAATTAACAAAGGTTATAATCTAAATTACATCTTAAAACACTAAAACCTTGCATACACTCGTAGACTAACAGCAAAACACAAACCGTACAGTTTTTATATACCGGACAACAAACAATCGTTCATTCTGAAACTTTTCCTACAGTAAGTATCTAGCATCCGTAATAACCATCAAGTTCTATTAACATGCGAATGTAAAGGAAGTTTCTAGGATTGCGAGCGGTATAACATTTACCTTTATGAGATAACTTTCTAGGCTCAAATGGATAACTTGCCGTTTACTTACAAAATATATTAGCAAACTATTAGCATCAACATTTCAGGTTTATTTCAATCATGAGATTTATTACAAACTAGCTGTGTCCCGTGGTTTCACCCGCGTAGTTCCCAATCCCGTGGGAATTTGGGGATAAAACATTGCCTATGTCCTTCCCCGGACCATAAGCTACCCCTGAACCAAATTTCAAGTTAATCGGTTCAGTAGTTTAGCCGTGAAAAGGTAACAGACAGACAGACAGACAGAGTTACTTTCGTATTTATAATATTAGTAAGGATACGAAAATGGTATAGACATCATAGACTAGACTGTCTTAAAAATTGATTCCCGTGCGAGTTAAATATTTGTGTGATCGGCAAATGTTTTTATGCTAAGTAACTAGTACTACTAAGTAACTAACTACCTACTAAATTACAAGATACGATTTACTATCTCAAGAACAAAACCAATGCAAAAAGAATTAACGACGAATCCATCGCTAAAAGCGTAGAAATGTCCAACAGAAAGGCTTTCTCATTTATATTACTTAATAACTATTAAGGAAGCTTCGTCTTAACAAACACCGGACATGATTCATTATATTAAAACTAAGGCCGTAATAGACACTTGTAGAAATTAAAAATTTATTGGGCTTAATTAGAACTAATTGTGTGATATGAAACAAATGTATAAGAGTACTACAATGTTTGGCCTCGCGTGAAATTGTAATGTAACCTCCTCAGTATAATTCCTTAATAAGCTCTTTTTAACTAAATTAATTCCTAATTGTATTAGCTTGGCTCCCTCGTTTCCAAACAATATAGAGCCATTTTAATTTCTTTTGAAGTATGTTATGAAGTTAATTTAAAAAGGTAAATTAAAACCGTTTATATTTAAGAACATGTTGGATTATGACTTATGATATTTAAGTTATATTTATTCAGTACTTCAAAATCATTTAATCGGTTTGGGCCTCAAAAAAAGATCTACTTATTAAACTCAACGAGCTTATAGAAGACCTCAACGTCCTGAACTTTCTTCAAAGATATAAAAAAAAACCATGAGACTATCTAATTAAAATGTTAAATAAATAAAATACGAGTAGGATTAGTTTCAGAGAAAATAACGTGAGTGATCCTATATATGGGAACGTCTCGTGTGTACGGAATGCTAAAAATGTGAATTTATGAATGAAAATTAACTTTTATTTCACAGTAAGCAATACCAATAATTATAATAATGATTTTTCTATATAAAAATGTATAAAACACGTTTAAAATATTTAAAATCTAGGTTCTAAATGCGGTGAAAGTAATATCGTACTAATTAAAAATAATAAAAATAAGATACTACTACGAAAATGAGGGAAAAGTTTTAAAATAAAGTTGAAATAATAAATGTTAATCCTAAATATATTATGAAAACTAACAAAAAAAAATAAAAAAAAAAAAATTCTACATAAATAACAAGTTCTACACTTATCTATCAATAAATTCTTAAAATAAATATTAAACTTACCGTTTAAAACTGTAAATAGAGCACTAAGTAATGTCTTATATTATTTAATTGAATATAAAAACAAAATATGCCCACTGCACTGTTACCACGGATAGGTTTTGTTCGCACACACGTTTCTCATACGTTTCGCGAGTACGGTATCGAATGATTCTGTTAATAAATTCAACGACTTCATTCATGAGTAGTCTTACTGAAACTCTCGTGTTTAACGGAGCTCGCGGATGCCGGCTTGCACCAATCTGTTGTCTTTCAATACATAAACAAACCGACTAACGAGATGAAGATAGCCGCGTATCACCCGGTACACACTATCATTTATTTATATATCGCAATAACAATAATACTATGTTAAACTAAACTAAAGTTTGATACAAAACAAAAAATATCATATATCAAAAATGTTTAAAATGTTACACTACATTATTTCAAAGATATAGAAAAATGAACGATAGGGAAACGGTACAAAAACAATGAAGAGTAAGTCCAAGATTAGCGCTAGTGTGACGTACTCTTCCGCGACTGCGCAATGAGGACAATGCGTTCTTCAATGCAGGGCCAATTTAGACATTCGGGCCCTACAAACAGAGTCCAATCACAAAACATTATCACCCTCGAATGCGGCTTATGGACACGTGTTTAGCTGTTTTCAACCCTACATCTTTATGCTAAGAGTTTAATTTCAAATGTAGTGTAAATAAATAAGGCGCGCGCATCACGTGTGTAGGGAGCCAGATGATTGCAGTTTGGTGAACTCACGCATGCTTCGATACAACCCCTCGCAATACTAAAGCTTTTAAATGAATGAAAAAAAAACTAATTAACTAACAGAGAAGAATAAATTGTGTGAATTCAAACACTTACCTAAGAATACTCTACAGGGAACATAGGCACGTCTTTGTGAATTAATTTCGAAGTTTCTTGTACTGTAAAAAGATTTCATATTTGAAATTTTCAAGTTAACTTAGTTTAACAAGTTAATACTTTAACATCTTAGTATTTGTGAAATGTAGTAGTTTTTATTTCAATTACTTTAAATACTACTTTTACTTTAAATATATTGACAACAAAATATTTGGAAGTTGCATCTTACATATTTAAATTATTAAATAAGTTACTCAAACTTTTTTTGCCAGTAGTATAACTTATGAATAATTAACGCGCCATCTATGAAAGAAACTAAAATACTTTACGGTAATTAAATCCTCAATGTGCCTTACAAATTATAGGGTTCACTTATTCCTACTATTCCCTGACTATTTTACCACAAGTATTTACTTAAAAGCTAACTGAGACGTCCGAGACATTCTGAAATTCAGGCACCTATTTTTGTCAAAAGACGCTAGATGGCGTTGTATTCAATTATAAAAAGTAAGGACTTTAAAAATAAGAACAGGGTCTTAAATAATGAAAACAAAACATAACATGATTAAAACAAATACTGAATATAATTATTTAATACACATAAAACATCAAATATTTAATTTTTATTTTACAAATTGACACACACAATAATTTTATTATAAAATGGCAGTTTGGTCAAGGATATTTATTTTGAATAGGTATACAAGCATTACGATCACAATATATTTAATATTCGTTATTTAATAAGAGAATAAATTCAATAAATTACTAATTTCATTTCGAATTATATCTTAACCTACTATTTTATAACAGTAAATACTTATAAACAAAGTCGCTGTCCATCAATATCTCTTAGCTTTCTTTTTGTAAGCCACGCAACGAATTTTAATACGGTTTTTAGTAATGGATGGAAAGAGCAACAAACGAGGAACGTTTTTAAATAAGCTATTTGAAGATATTTTACGAAAATGAATGAACGGTAATTTTGACTAGAAAAAGTGCTTTCGCAACTTCTATGGTTGTTTTTCACTGACATAGTTTAGATTAGTATAAAGAAAAAAAAAATGCATTTTTTTTACTTTAAAATGTATCCATCGTCCAACAATTTAGTTGAGTCAATGTCATCGATAGTTGTTAGAACTCTCAAAGGCCTATATTTTTTTAGGCCAAGTCGTGAAATTATTATTTACTTAATAACAAAATTTCGTTGATACACCGCCCGCTACAATCAACATAATGTAATAATTTTCGCTAATTTTAAGGAATAATAAATATATTAACATAGTTGAATGATAGATGCTAACTTATGGAAATCAACACAGCTTTCTGTGCTTATATCTCTCTCTCCCTGTAATCTTTCAATTCCGTTTGTGCTTATATTTTTAGGCCTTGCTGGTATGTTATTTGAGGGATGAATTCACAATACATAACTCATATAACTAAGTTGGTAGTTAGTGGTTTGTGAGTGAACTTAGAGATGGCAAATTGATAGCCAACCTCACATAACGTAGGAAAAAGGATGATTTTTGAGGTTTTGTTATTGATAGTTAGGATTGTAATATATGTTATATTATGTGTATATTACTTAAAATTGATGCAACTACGACATATCGAAGTCGTATCTGATTAATAAAACTTCGCTTAGTTAAACTATATAAATGTAACATTGTATCTATTAAAATTTGTGCAGAATATTCACAAATGTGCGTAATCTTAAATGCGCGGACAAAAGAGATAGTAAATATTCGATATAAGTACCTAATTTAGGTATATAAAATGACTAGAATTACCCTGCACATATAGATGGAAATGCAGATGAAAGTTTAAAAATAATTTGACTAGAAAATATGTTTCTTTATGAGATCAAAACCGCTGTCAATTAAAATCAGTCTCTCGAAGACGGTATCGCATTTGCTGCGACTTTTTTGGTTCCATATTTTTTCAGTTTGAAGATACTTAGATTATAAATTAATTATTCTTAGAAATATTAGTAAACTGCTTTATCAAGCTATTTGTAATGCTATGATTTGTAATAGTTTAAAATATTTAAATACTGATTGGAATGTAATAAAATCACAGGTTACTCTAACATGAACAGAGTTGACTCTCCTTTTTCGCTTGGAGTTTCTGTAACGAGTTCCGTCTTCGCCCTGAAGCGCACATCATCGCGTATTCCACTGATGACTCCATTCTGGAAGAAAATAATTATACAATTAATAAACATTTAATATGACTGCGTTTATTACGCATTGGGCAAAGGCGTAATCACCGCAATTACGCCTATTCCTCCTCTCTGTACTAATATCTTGACTGAAACAAATGCCTCTCATCTTTGTCCTGTAATGGGATCTTACAGACTGATCTTATAGTTTTACATTATGTCTCAGCCCCTGCCTGATAAGCAGGAGGTCCCAGAATTGATCCTCGGGTCAAGTGAAGTACATTTCTTTGAGATCATCAACACGCATTTGGGAAGTGTGTTGATTGCACTCTTTTCTCTTCACTGGATAAATATAATCAGTAACAGACAGGCTTATTATACACTGCAGAGCGATACTTGATACTTGATCGATGATAAAATGACTTATAAGGAATCTAATCAAATAAACAAATTTTGACTAACTTACCTACACATAACCTTGTCTAATAGTATCTCGATAGCGCGATCGATGTTCTGCCCGGTCTTAGCACTCGTCTCAAGATACGGCAAGTTATAATTCTTGGCGAACTCTCTGGCACGATTCTGATTAACCAATCTCTTCTCTTGAAGATCACACTTGTGTCCACATAGGACTATATCGGGATCGTCGTTTAGGCTGTGCGTCTGTTAATAGAGATTTAACACAGGATTAGTAAAACTTCTTAATAGTTATTTATGGTACTAGCGAGTAAAGTTGGTGAATACTTCCGAGGCACTATTGAGTTAGAAGATAGCCGAGGATAGTAATCATCAATAGACGCGTGTACCATACAACGTTTTTCAACACACGTGAACATTGCGAAGAAAATAATAATAAAATATCATTTTCGCTAATAAATAAACAGTTTTTCTAATCGCGCGCATCCAATACAACAATGGTCATAGACTAAAATAATAAAACTTATTAAAAAAAAAACGAATGAATGAATGAATGAAATCGACCATAGACCTACCAAAATTAAGGCAACTTATCCTAGTTGAAGTTTGTTTTTAAAATGTATGGTCACGATTTTTTTTTGGCATGGAAACTTTTTTAAACACAAAGCACCTTTAAAAAAAACTATAACTCACTTGTGAATAAAACGTGTTTTTATTAAACTGTTTTTTTTTCTCAAATAAGAGCCCCTTTATGAGCAAGTGTTGAAAAGATACTTTATAATAATACTAACCTTTAGTTGTTCAATCCAATTCCTCACTTCCAAGAACGAAGCCTCATTAGTGAGATCAAACAGAAGCAAGAACCCCATAGCATCTCTGTAGAAGGCTGTTGTTAAACTTCGGAATCTGTACAACAGAATAATTTATTGAGCAAACACAAATATTTCGCATCATATTTAAAATGAACCTATTCTATTTCTTGTTCTGAATATTTCTGAAATTTCTGGTAGGTCTATTCAAAACCTTCACTTTGTTGTGTAAATAGAAAGTAAGCCTCTCTCTCACACAGATGATACAGAAGAGTAAGAGGAAATAAGCATGAAAATCTTGTTTACCAATATTGGTAAATGCAAGCACAGCACAGTAAGACATTTAATTTGATGCAGATTTCATTTTGGAATTGCGTGAATGTTTACTGTTTTTGCCATGTAATGTTCACACACTTTCCACTTGAAAGGAATACCTACGAAATAATATTTCTTAGTAGTTTTTGAGTCCTCCATAGTACTGATAGATTTATATGAGTCATCCAACACATGAATCCATATCTGGAGAACCACAAAAGTATGCAATGCCAGTTTATTCTGATAATCTGATACTTATCTATTTATTAAAACCTTTATCACATCAGATACAAATTATAATATCTGATAAGAAATAATTACAATTACTTTTTGATGATATAAACAAATGCTGAATTTAATTATGTATAAGTAGTAATTAGGTATTTTACTTGATATATTGACAAATACCTTCTTCTTTTTACGAAAAGCCATTAGGTAAAATAAAATTCAAACCTTTGTAACTGATAACTAACATGACTGTGCATCAGTCATGTTAGGATGTATCAGTCCTAAAATTAATATAAAAATGATATAGATACAGGTACGAGCTGTACCTTATTTCATACATATGATTCTCATTACTGTAAAGTTCAATTTCTCTAACTTCTTCTTCTTAGTGTGTCGACTCATATTTTTGGGGACCAAAACTCGGCCACCAATATGGCACTATCAGTGGCTTTGTAAAGGTCCTCGCGTGTGCAGAGGTAGGGACACATATTTTCTCTAACAAAATGTATTCTATATTCCTTTCTGTACCCACACCAAGCAAAATTTCATGGTAATTAGCTTAATTGCTTTGAAGTAGCAGTATCATCAAACAAACTCACTTTTACAACGCATTTACTTACTTATTACTTATATTTTTTTCTAGTAGGTAAAGTAACTCACCTCTCCTGACCAGCAGTATCCCACAATTGTAAATGAATTCTATGCTGTCTGCCACTCTGTTGGTAAATCTGAAATTAATAATAGTGAGTGGTTCCATATAAGCAGGAATAAAACATAATATTCAGAATTCACAAAGGACCCATAGGAGAGATCTTGTTGCGGAATACTGCCTGCTGTCAATAGAGATGCAATATCCCCTTGCTGGTTACAAAACATAAGATAGGTTTTATCCCAAAAATTGTGCATATACCTAGTAGTGCAAGTAAAAACTGAGAGGTGCTGCTATTTCTAATAATTAAGCAGCTGACAAACACAAGCAAAGTGCTAAATTATGTAGGTATATGATGTTAGGTATGTATTTACTGCCAACTGTTTTGGGTCTTTCATACAACCACTATGCCAGTGCCTTAACTTAAATAATTTTAAAAATATTAAATTTAAGCAACTATATTTTATTATAGTGTACAAATAAAAACAATCTTACCACACTTTTTTCCCTGAAATCAATGCCAACTGTTGATATGAATTGTGTGTGAAATACTCCATCAGTATATTTATACAGGAAGCTAGTTTTTCCAACCCCAGAGTCTCCGACGCAAAGCAGTTTAATGAGATAATCGTAGTCCATTTTATATTATTTGTGGTAGATTTACGAAAATCTGATTTCTAAGCTCATTTAATAAATCTCCGAAAATTTAATTTTACAACTCAACTGATGCACCTGAAAGACGAAAGCACTGTTTCTTTAATTTGTTAATAGAAAATTCACAAAAATAATAATAAATAAGTAAAGATTTATTATTTACAGAAAGATTCCAAATCCAATGATCCAGTCAGTTGCAATAATTCGCCAAATGTCACTCATACATTTCACTGCGTAAAGGTCTCGTTCTTTTCATTCATTCGCTCGTGTTTACAATGGTGTTTACAGACCAAAGATTTTGAATTTATTATGGAGATAGCGTAATGCTGAAACCCTTAGATAATCGAATCCTGGTCGTGATCCTTATTCTATGCTGAAACCAGACAGAGATGACTCAACAGGAGTGTGTCTAAGTATCTATTTCGATTAAAGTTCAGGGAAGCCACTCTGTCACTTATTAACTTTTTTTGAGGACATCCTCGGCCGTTCATACATTTTTGGCCCAAAATCAAAAGTACCGGCCAGAAGAAAAAAATGCGGTACTTATCCGAATGATAGAACACGTCCTCCTTAGCATTTGTTACTATGGCACCAAAGCTGTAGCACCACTGTGCTTCGTAGTAATAGAGATCGAAAAGTCTGACTTTTCATAAATTTTTGGCCCAAAATCAAAAGTGCCGGCCAGAAGAAAAAAATGCTGTATTCGGATAAAACACGTCCTCCTTAGCATTTGTTACTCTGGCACCAAAGCTGTAGCACCACTGCGCTTCGTAATAATTGAGTTCGAAAAGTCCGTCTTTTCATACATTTTCGGTCCGAAATCAAAGTGCCTTCCAAAAGAAAATCGAGCTGTATTCGTATAGGACACGTCCAGCTTAGCATTTGTTACTATGGCACCAAAGCTGTAGCACCAACATTAGTGGTACTATAAGCTTTGGTGCCATATTAACAAATGTCCCATTTCTTCAACATTTATTTAACCCCTCGTTTACACTATGCTGCAATGAGCAGGAAAGTGACGAGGAAATTGGGCAGTGGCATAGTATAAACGGTTACTCGTGCTGCTACTCGTCAACTCGTCATGCCGTTGCCGCTGCTCCTGCCCGATGTCTATTGTCAAAGACAGCTGTGTTTGACAGATAACATCAGGCGGACAAAGAATTCCTTCAACCAGCTGAAAGTTGCTCAAATTGTTTGAAAATGAAACTTTGTTATTTTCATGAGAATCATGTCAAGTGAAAAAAATACTAATATTACTGATCCAATCAAAGTGAATGTTGAATATTGGTAATAACATTTAAGCTATTTATTTTAACATAACATAATCATTCACTACATCCTCTCATTATAGTAACTGACCCCTAACTAAGCTTGGAGCTTGTATCTAGGGTATCAGAAACTACGCACGCACTCATTTGCTTCTTGGTGTTAATTTACATTCTTACTATGTGCAATTCCACTTCAGAATTGAAAAATATAAATACTACCAGCTATTCCTCGTGGTTTTACCTGAGCGCCCTTAAATCCCAATCCCGTGGGAATTTAGGGATAAAAAGTCCTATGTGTTATTCCTAGTCTTAGGGAACATATCTGTACCAAATTTCATCTAAATTGGTTCAGTAGGTTTTGTGTGAAAGAGTAAACGCACATACTCACAAACTTTCGTCTTTATTATGAACTAGCGGCGCCCCGCGGTTTCACCCGTGTAGTTCCCGATCCCGCAGGAATATGGGGATAAAATTATGCTAAAAATCTTCCCACTGAATCACTTTATCTATTAAAACAAACCGCATCAAAATCCGTTGCGTAGTTTTAAAGATTTAAGCATACATAGGGACAGAAAAAGCGACTTTGTTTTATACTATGTAGTGATAAATAAGAAGAATAAATTAAGTGATAAAAAAAAAATTAAAACTTAAAACATTGTCGGTGGCTTACACACTAGACTGAGCCTGTCTCGTGCAATAATATTAGTGTGATGAATAACATTTCCTAATTAGTACTTGCGTTGCTTATAAGTTGTTGGTGATTAAATACCTGACGGGAAACACTTAATCAGGCCTTGTAACATTTGTTGCTTGAAACATTTTGGCATAGGATAAGTTTAGACTTAATCTTTTTCATACTTGCCTTGTGTATCATAATTTTTTTTAAATTTCAGTGGAGCTTGTGACTACGGAGGTCATTGTTTGGCTTTAGCACAAACTATCAAAAATGTAACTCCAAATGCTACTATATTTTGTAAAAGAGGTAGACAAGGTAAGTACTTAACTTATTTTATTAATTACTAGCTGTGCCCCGCGGTTTCACCCGCGTAGTTCCCGATCCCGTGGGAATTTCGAGATAAAACGTAGCCTATGTTCTTTCCCGGACCAAAAGCTACCCCTGTACCAGATTTCAAGTCAATTGGTTCAGTAGTTTAGCCGTGAAAAGGTAACAGACAGACAAACAGAGATTGAAAACCTCTTATTTTTCTTGAAGTAAAACATTCATTAACCGATGAGTGCTAATTCATTATTTTTAATTGTTCACAGGATCTTTTGAAGTAGTTATTAACGAAAAACTAATATATTCAAAACTGCAGACGATGGCATTACCAGATTACGATGAAGTAGCTCAAGTAGTAAACGATGTTTCAAAGGGAGAGGAGCCAAGACAAATAATAGGTCAGCAACCAATAAATTGTGTAATAACGTAATATAATATTTATTTATTTGTCTATACATGAATAAATTCATTTATTAAACTTATATGCAAACTGTACATTGCATAGGTACTTAGTGCAGAAAACAACTCTCCTTAAATCTAGTCTAAAATAACATGTAAATATAATAGTAACATTATTTATATTAGTAAATAGTTTCAAAATATATTTTGTGTATTTATATTTCCTATTTAATTCTTAAATTAACGTAGGATAAGTAAATATTTATTAGTATTTTTTTATATTACAATATCACAGCTAATCCCCTGTTTGGAAACTTTGGAAGAACATAAAAAATAGTAGTTTGAAGAAAGCTGGTACATTATTAAAAAAATAATTTGGTATGTATTAATGGTAAGTAAATGATAGTGATGTAATATGAATAGAATTCAATTAGGAACATAAAAGTTTCAAAAATTAAATCTATGTATTTGTGATTCAAAATATTTAACATATTATAAAATCAATCACTATAATTCTTATATAGCAACTCAACTAACCCCTACTAGGTTCAAATATGTCTAATAGGGTATCAGAAATTATGCACGCTACTCTTACGCCCAATATTAATGCAAGCAAACCCCAATAATTTGATAAGCAAGCAAAAGCTACATTATGCATGTTTTATATAGAAAAAATATTTCAATCATATCTCTTAATAACACCTAAAGCAAAATAAGCTACTAATTTAAGTAAAATATTATGCGTTTTAGAAACTTTTCATCTAACACATTGTCAAGATCAATGAATACACAGCCTTAAAAATGTTAGTAGATAAAAGTGTACTATAATAATAGTATAATCCTTATCACCGACTAATATCTTCCTCATTTAAAAAGGGTTGAAGAGGAGCATTTATCTTCAACGTGCGGTCCTTTAAGTTGTTCACCGTTCCAAGATAACTTAGATATATTCCGAACCGTAGTTTTCCGGCAAATTGTTCAGATATTGTTCTTAGCGGCTCAACTGTCTTTTCGCCGGTTTGTTGGTCAATGCACACCATTTGACACCTGGGGCATTGCCCTTCCACCTAGAAATATTAAATTAAATGTTTGTATTAAAAAAATAGACGCCTTTTATTATGACGCTGCCAAAGTTGTCGCGGACTTAAACGCTTAATTTGAAATGTTAGGTAACAAAAACATTTCTAGATAATTAGCATCCTGCATTATTGTAATTTACCTTAAATTCGTGATGTCCAATGATTACTTTAGCCCAATCACGTTCAACAAGCTCATCGTCCATATCAATAATGAGATTCCCTCTAAAACGATCAGTAAGTTTGTCAATGTCATCCGTGAAGCTCGGATCATTGATTCTATTCTTCAACCATCGCACTGTCGCCTTGTTTATTAGAAGATATTGCGCTTGATTGCTGAGCGACAGCATTGGCTTGTCAGGTTTACTGCTCTTCTTCCTTTGCAGTCTTCCTTCATTATTCGATTGCCGAATTAGTCGTAAGAATGACATTCCGAGTACATCCGACAGCCAATCGGCAACTTCGTCCCCACAATCGTACCCTTTCACTAAATCTGTACAAATTTTGCTCTCACACATATTAGCATCTTTTTCTTTGAGCTGTGTTATAGGATCAAGTGAAATAGCAATAGAAGGTTTTCCTGAAATAAAATAAATGAATATTTAGTGCTATTAAACCTACAAATCTAAACCTACAATCATACAAGCCCAGTACCCACAGCGGCAACGCCTGCGTTGCCGCTTAATGACGTCATTGGTCGTCATTAGACGTCACTGTGCGACAATCTGAATTTATATATGCGCGCACTCAAAAGCGATCTTGCTATTATAGTACATACATACCCAGATAGTTTAAAATCAGCAGTCTTTGTTTTAAATCCACTTTAGGCACTATCAAACACATCCTCGGGTTTTGTTTCTGTGTGAGACACACTCCGACATCCCTGACGATCATCCACTCCCTATCATATTCGAATCCTTTCGGCCCAATCTTCCAACCAGATCTGACTTTAAAAGCACCACAAGACTTAACAGGATAAATATTAATTTCTTTCAATTGTATATCCACTTCTGGTTTTAATATGCTTGGCATATTGATTGGCATAGTTATTGGAATGTCAATAATATTTTGTATTGTGTCTCCATTCGTCAATTTTGTCATTTTCGCTTTTAAAGAATCTCTGTAAGATAATCGCACGGTACGTTTTGGTTTTTTTAATTTCGTTTTGACGAAACAGCGACATATCATGTTCATTAGTTTATCGACATCTCTGAATGTGTTAAAATATCCAAAAGAGACTCGTATAGCCCCGGTAGGCCTCCCTTGAAACAGATCGACTTCATCTCCACACTTGTGTCCAGCTTTGTACATGTCTTTCATTTCTTTATTTGTAACTGCGAGATGCCTTTGGCATGCTCCTGAGTTGCAGAAACATCCAGTCCTTACATTGATGTCAAATAAGTCAGCCATGTGTAAAAACTAGAAAAAATATATTATTATTAACAAATGTACCACTGCTGTTTCGCTCCAAACAGAATCTTACAAGAAAATAATACTTGCGAAAATTATTTCCTTACTCACCTCAGCATACCCAATAAAGGACCCATCTTCTCTCAACAAATTAAATGTCACTATTCCACTTTGTTTCTTAATATCAGTAAAATCTGAATCCATGTAAAATATAGCTGCCTTCTGTCCATTTTGATGCTTTAGTTCAGAAAGAGTTAGATAAAGGTCTTTCCCTAATAAGAAAGTATGATGAGATATAGTTTCCATTATGTCATTGTGGACAACTTTGGGCATTAGTTTGTGCATTGTATCAAAACAATGTTTTAGTGCTATTATTGATAAGAATGACGCAGTTCCATCTTCTAACCTGGAAGTAATTAAAATACTGTATTAATATACCTGATGTTTGGTAGAGGGTTAGCCAAATGATGGGTGTGTATGTTTCCAAAGTTGCAGTAAGAATTTTGAAGTAATAATATTTTTAATATTTAATTACCAACCTTTCATAAAGAGCTTCTCTTTTCACATGGAAGTCTTCACTACTTAACACAACATCAACGGTTCCTCCACCAAAATATCTCTTATGGCTTAACACATGTTCACTTTTATTCTTGATAAGTAATGCCCCTAACCCAGTAGGGAACCCAAATATTTTGTAAAATGACATTGTTACAAAATCAGGCTGCGTTTTAGTCAGATCTAATTTACTTGTAGCTACAAATGAAGCCGCATCCAATAAAATGTACCAGTTTGAATTTAATTTACATAAGTTTTTCATTATATGCGAGTTCAAACATCCTTGTCTAATCTTCTCCATACAATCAATAGGATATTTATATCCGTTAAAGTTGCTTTGCGCTGGATAAACTAGTAAAGTATTTGAGCCTTTTTTATCTTTGTCTTTGAAATGTGTTCTTTTCCCATGTTGAATTGCTTCTAGAAAGTCATTGTGGGTAATGTGTATTATGTCAGCATTTTTATCCAATGCTATTTCTCTTAAGCCTAGAGCTGATGTGTGATTGTCTCTTAAATAGACATAAAGTCCATTGTCAAGTTCATCACAGTCCTCGTTTGTAAACTGGAATGACTCCACAGTAAGTTTCAAAGACTGAGTGCATCCAGAAGTGAATATAACAGTATAATTTGATGGATCAGTATTAAAATGCTTCAAAACCATGCATCTAATTTGTTCAATACAGTCTTTAGTGTATTTATCTGAATGCGGATTCATATAAAAATTCTTTATGAGATCATCACTCACAGTGTTAATGAGACATTGCGGATAAAGTGTAGCTCCAGCATTTTCTAGGTAACACTTTTCTGAAAAATAAGTAATATATTTTTTAAAATAACATAACTCATAGTATAGTTCAGAATTTTGATAAACTCTGCAAGTTTATTAACAGAAATTGATAAGTGTATTGCATAGAACATAAATTAAACTTACTTGACCTACATTTCAAATATTAAGTTTACTTATTATTATTTTACAGTTGCATAATAATGTTAATTTATAATTTAATTAAATATCAAATAGGTATTTACTTCTTATCAGTAAGTGATGCGCTTATGTCTATTTCATATATGTATTAAGATTATGACCTTACCTCCCAAACGTGAAAATTCGGCACATATTCTTTCCATATGATCATTATCAATAACTTGACTCAATGAGTTCATTTCAGTCATCTAGAAAAATATTAAATAAAAAAATTACTTTGTTATTTAAACATTTATCGAAACCGTATTCAATTACGTACATTGCTATAAAAATAATAGTAGTGCTGTATGTATTCTGCACCGAGTAACAACAGACAACTTAATTAAATATAATTATTTTTGTTTTCTCTTCGCTGAGCGACCTTGTTTTTAACTTACGTCATCAAGTTTGTTGGTTTTTTATACGGTTTAATAGATAACATAAATTGTAGAGTACTATTAATTCAACATTATCATTTAACAATGATGAAACTCGTAACAAAATTGTAAATAATATAAAAATGTAAATAAAAGTACAGCATACATGTATGTATGTATTTGTATGGATGACATTGACTTTGACATTTCATTTTATTGACAGTAACAATGTCTTCTAAATTAAACCTGTCAGCGTCAAAGTCAAATGTTCAAAATTATGAGTCAATGTCAGATTATGACGTCAGTGTACTTGCAAGTAAAATTACGGTTGGTGTTGCCAATGTTAATATTCTAAAAATGGCCAATTCGATATCCCTGTCGATATCCTAATTAATGATCCAATATTCAAATCGAACTGAATGGAATGACTGAGGTCATAGCTGGGTTTATAGTAAGCTTGAGTTTCTTATCTCTTATTAAGTATTGATACTGGAAAATGCTAATACCTAAACATAATAATGGAATGGATCCGTTGAAGTAAACGACGAAATAGACCGATTGATTAGGATAGGTTCTTAGATGTTTCTAAACACTTTGTATTTATTTGTTGGTACTTAATTGTTAATACATTATTATTGTTTAGCGTTTTAATTAAACAACTCAAAAGAATGGGCTGTCCTTAAGTGCAGATGACGCGATGATTTGTTTACAATATAGACCGTCATCTAAACATTTAATTGAACTATTTGTTTAATAACTAGCAAATCTATATCTATACTCTATCTAAACTAATATAAAAAGCTAAGGAGTTTGTTTGGTTGAACACGCTAATCTCAGGAACTACTTGTCCGATTTGAAAAATTCTTTTGGTGTTAGATAGCTCATTTAACGAGACAGGCTATATTTTATACCCGTATTCATACGGGAATGGGAACTACGGGGTAAAACCGCAGGGCGCTGTTAGTTACCTATATGACTTTAGGATATAAGTAAAACAGGTAGGTATCTACATACTTACCTTTTAACCCCCACCTTTTTCAGTAGTTATTCAAAGTATTTTGACATACACAGAACTAAGCCATCCACTCTACGATCCTCTGGATACCTTCTTACGTAAGTACTTATTTCTTCTAGGTACCAAATTTTTTAGAAAAAACTATCTACAACTCCTACAGATTTGATATAATGACATAGGTAGTTATATGCAGAAAATCGTTAAAATGTATATAATTTGAATTAAAATTATGAAATAAATATGTTTACGACATAGGTATGCCGCAAAAAGTTTAAAAATCTCACAAAGTCATGCTTTCAACTACCTACTCTAATCTACTTTTGATTCGCACCAATCTGACGTGAAAAAAACGACAAGAAAATTAAATTTTACTTAGGTACATGTACCTAAGTAAAATGTAAGATTCGTCTCTGGCTCTCCGATTGTATTGTACCTAAGTACCGACATAAGCATAAATACATATTATTATTTGATTCTTTCGTTAATACATTCATAGGTAATTACAAAATAAATGATTAACTATACTCAGACTAAATTATTCGATTAGTGCTAATGCTTAATGTGAAAAGCTAAAAGCCAAACTCACTTAGGTACATTTGTAACTAACCTATGTATCAAAGTGTCTGTAATAGATATATTAGTATAATATCTGTGAGGTTAACGTTAATACGAACATATTATGAACCTATTAGGCGCGTAAATGCTACTGTAAATCACATGTGATCCGTAATAAATAATAATTTATATCGACGCTGGCAGCAGCGGTAGGTAGACTGCCTTCGACAGCATTGCCTTACTAAATTGTGTTACTCCAATTTAATTATTGCTTTTATGGAGGGCTTTTAGTAGCTTTTAGTAGGAAGCGGTGGCGGCGTGATCGACTCTCCTTAAGTGAATTGACGTCCACGAAGAGGACACTCACTTTAGATGCTTTGAACACTTGTCTGAATGTGTTCCAGGTGAAGCAAGGTCATGGAGTTTAAGGGCGTTATGGGTTTACTCGCCATTAGGTCAAGGCTGTTGTGAAACAGCCAGCTTACCGCAATTCAGTCGTGCATAGACTATCATGAAGGTTATTTTTAATGTTTGCCCAAAAGACATTTAAGTACTTATATAATTGCTTCCTATCAGTACTATTTAATTACTTATAAGTAATTTTTATCTTAAGTAATTTGTATGCGAAAAAAACACCTATCAGGCCTTACATAAAGTATTCTATCGGAATAATGTTCGTATAGATAGTTCATTAAAGTACTTATGTTCAGAAATTCAGAAACAATGTATCTACTTATTCAGAATACACGACATAAAAGTATCTCATAAGACGTACACATATTATTGTTTATTGCGAATAGAGATGAAATACTTTTCTACACTAATACGAGTAAGTACCTACCTATTATAAATCTGAAAAGCTTGTTTGGTTTTACGCGCTAATATCAGTACAACTACCTACTGCTTTAATTAAAAAAAATACTTTTAATTGTCGGATAACCAATTTATCGAAGAAGGTTATAGACCTTAAAATATCACGTTGAGATCTATTGATGAGAGGAGCGGAGTAATAGTAGTTAAAGCGAGAGAAATTGCGGGCGCAGTTAGTTAAAAATAAAATGATATCAAACACTCACTAGCAATGAAGACCGCGGATCCATTTTGGGATCTTCGCAACGGTCTCGTAGCCAAATCCGTCTGTCCAGTCTTCTTGGTCTTCTTTTTACTTGGAGCTCCGTTTTGACGAGTTATCCCTTAGACCAGGGCACAATTACAAGAATCGAATTAGTTCAAATATGTTAATAACTTTTTTCAAACGGTTCTTGAACTTGTTAACACTTTTCAAAAGGAATGTGATGTTTGTTATTTACGTCACTAGGAAAATTAGAAAAAAAAACCTTCCGATCCTTCCTGCCGTCGTCCTTTAACGGCGGCAAAAAGCAAAATGAGTAGAAAGTATGACTATCACTTAGCTTTAATTATAGACTCGTCTATCAATTAGGTAGGTGCCTATTGTGCTACACTATTGTATTCACTGATCTGATATATAAAACAATATGTACACCGTCCAATTTGTTTGTATCATTGATTCATTATGTCACTAACTGATATCTAAATATCTTTTATTTACAAATAAAACTAATTTTATTGTCAATTGTTTTAATATACTACTCGACCGTAGATTATGATTAATCAACTAGTTATTCATTTTTGGATATAATTTCGGTTTAATTTTGTACACATAGATAATAAGTATTGCAAATTAATTAAAATAGATATTTTAAAAGATATTATATTATGTATGTAATATACCAATGTATGGAATTAATCTTCTAATCAATTTAGTTCGCCTTCTTTTCGTTAATAGATTTGAGTAACACAAGGCAGACAGCATTTTTGTAATTGTTTGTTATGATCGATTTATAGAAAGCAAGATTAACAACATTTAATTTTAGATATTAAAAAGCAAAGTTGCAGTTTAAAACAGAATGCGTTTCCCGCCTAAATAAATTATGCAATTTAAACTGAAATGCACTTTGCGGATGTTATTAATATTAATATGATTTTTAGCGAATAATCTTCAACCTATCTTGATTCATCTCGTCATTGACCTTCATGAATATATTAGTTCCATTATTTTACAAACCTTGATTTTATATAACATTGTGTCAATTAATAATTATGACATCGATATGTATATTTTTACTTAAGTTGTTATGTGATCTTTCGAAATTACCTTGCTGACCTTTTTGTTTCTGCGTCTTCCGGTTCATATAGTAAAAAACTCTAAGGTACTTCCGCAATTTGTTTTTATACCTATGTTGAAATATTACATGCAATTGCAAACATGTTTTTGAACTATCTAAATCGACCTAGGTAACTAAATGCTATTAGCTACCTATGTAGTAACCATAATATTGAGAAGATCATGGCCAATTTAAATTAGTAAATTATACATGAAAGTGTTCGGACACATACTTGGAATTAATTCGTGCAGTATGCATACATTCATTTATGCGACGAACTTAAAATAAAATACGATTATGTTAAATAATATTATGTAGAAGGTTATTTTTCATTATCAGTCAATAGAACATATTAATGACGTTATTAAAAGCTAATTTAGATATTAATTATCGCACTATCTATCTACATTATGTTAACTGGGCTACTTATTGATTTAAACTAAAGACAATTATTAAAACACCTTGTTTCATGTTAATAGTCGCGACGACGACGAACTCCGCTCTAGGTCACTGTTGTTTAAGGTCATTGCTGTCCGATTATGCTATGCTTACTTGTTTCTTGTGTTTTGGCATTGATGGTCCCAGTAAGACCAAAATGACGTAGATACGTTCGTTATGCCAGATAATTTTTTGATTTTGCTTCAGTGAGACGTTTAAAGTGTAACATGTGTTTCCGTAATTGGAATTTAATATGCGTGTTATTAATAATGTGTTTTGGACATGTATTAAACAAAGGAGGAGTAAATTACAATTATGATACCAGTGATCCTAATTCGGAAATTTATCTCAATTCTATACAATTAATTGCAAAATCAGGAAATGTACCTCAAAGCCATGTAGTGATAACTGAGGATGGTTACGCGGTGAATATGTTTCGGATACCAAATAAAGGACCTGTGGTGATATTAGTGCATGGGATTGGTGACAGTTCCGACTCCTGGCTGGTGACAGATCGAGGCTCATCTTTGGCGTACCAACTCTCTGACCTGGGATACGATATCTGGCTCTACAATGCAAGAGGCAACAAATACAGCAAAGGCCACATCATGAATCTCCCGGACAGAGAGTACTGGGACTTCAGCTACGATGAAATGGGATATTTCGATATGCCGGCAGTTATCGACTATATCATATCAATAACGAACCAACCGAAACTGAACTATGTTGCGTTTTCTCAAGGAACAACGATTTTCTTTATCATGTGCAGTTTGAGACCAGAATACAATGAGAAAATTAATAATGCTATTCTGTTGGCACCCGTGGCTTGGGTTAATAACATAAAATATCCATTTATTGACATTTTCGCTCGTAATGTAAATATTTTAAAGTCTCTTTTCGACAGTATCGGGGTATATAAGTTGTTTGAAAATAATTTGCTTTTAAAAATGTTTCACGCCAAAGTTTGCCGCGAGGGAGTGCCTGAAAATATATTTTGTCAGTTGGAATATGCTATAAGCTACGGGATTAAAAATTTTACTAATTTAATTTTAGAAAAACTTCCAGCGATAGCGTCTCATATACCGGCTGGTGTATCGACCAGGTCTTTTGTTCATTTTTTTCAAACATACTCTAGTAAACGGTTTCAAAGATATGATTTGGGTGTGAGGAGAAATTTAGCTAAATATTCGTCTCAGCAACCTCCCGAATACCCAGTGTCTAGAGTAACAGCACCGGTGACTTTATTTACTAGCGAAGCAGATTGGTACAGTACCGTAGAAGATATAAAACGATTACGATCAAAACTGCCGAATGTAGTGCGGTTAATACGATTTAATAGATCCCTTGATTTTACTCATTTGGAGTTCGTCTATGGATCACGGACTAAAACTTTTGTGAATGATGTTGTGGTAAACATTTTGTTAGATGACTTCTACTCGTAATTAATGTAAGTGATTTAAATGTTTGTAAGTTTGAGTCGGTGGTGTGGATTAATCTCATCAGTTCTCTTAAAAGGGGAGGTAGGCTGATATCATTTGAGGGAAGTGTAAGACTATAAATTGTATGACTTATGTTATTTTGTAAGTGAAATATCGTGGACTCTTCCTGCTGAGAGAGAACAATGAACTTTGAACTGCCAAACTGACTAGTTAAGTCAGAGTAAGTACCAATAAGTACATTCTTTTATTTTTCGTTGTTGCATTATTTTTATCATCAGTATCTACATATTACATCGGGTTAGTACAAAATAATCAACAAACGAAAATTATAGTTATGAGAGTTTGATTGAATTGAAGAAAGTTAAGAAGTTTAAGAATCCTGATTAGTTTGTATTTATTGGATTACATGATATACTTAAGTACCTACTTAGTCTTTAGGGTAGCTACTAGTCAAAACAATGTAGAAGATGATTGAAATGTTGTTGTAATAAGAAAATTTGAACTTTTCGCATTTTTACTCAAGAATTATATTAATACAATTGTATTAAATTATGTTAGAAATAACAATGAAACTTGTTCTAAACTTAGTATAATATATTTTCGTAGTAAAATAATAAAATTGTTATCGGTTATGGTTTGTAAGTTTTATTCTTATTTTTCCATAAATTTGAATATATGTATACTTATCAAGATATAGGAAAATCCCACAGTATAAGTTACATACAATGTTATCGAATTTAATAATTCGGTTACGACGTCCGTTACGGATAGTTAAGAGTCTGCAAAGTTGTAACAATTATTTTAACAAAAAAATTACACTGTTTGTTAAATATCTGGTTCAACTAAACACTGACCCCAATTAGACATGGTATCTTTATGGATTCCTTCATATACTTCTTCCAAACCTAGGTTTTGGTATATAGAGCAACAGAAACTAACATACACAAACTCTGGGCGGTTTTTTAATAAACATTTTAAACAAAGAACAGAAACAATCAAAAGTTATACATTTTGTTGACATATTTTTACATAATTGTATGCTTTGAATGATGATAATAGCTGTTGAAGCGTCGATCTAAGTTAACGTTGTAAATATTTCATGAGGGCTGCAGGCGTTCGGGCTAAGCTTTCTGGCGAACAGTTTAATTTAGCTCTGATAGACAATGCAGTTATATCATATTGAACGGGTCACTGAGCGGACACTTCATACTAACTATGTTCCTATTACTTTCAGATATGAAATGTATGTTCCCATTATTTTCATGAAATATTTTTATCTTAAATAAGAAGCTAAATAGTGCAATCAAAATTATCTCTACTCAAATGCGTGTGTTGTATTTGGGTAATTCTTGTAACGGGTCAGTTTACTGTAATACTAATTGTTGGAATCTTATATTGAGTGTAAAGTGTATAAGAGGTTTCTTGTTAGGATTAAGGAATCTTAAGCGTAAGATTTCCCTAGACTCCAAGGCAGTTATCGTCCCATTCTCTACTAGATTGTAGAGCAAGATATTTGGGGCCTAGAGAAACATCTAATGGTAATTATTATGAATCTAACCTCAAGCCATGTTAAAAAACAAGGATTTCTTAATAATCCTTCAGTATTACCTATTTGCGTTAAAAGTCACGATTTGAATTAAAAAACAAAAACTTGATAATAGTGGAATGTACTTATTTGAATTGAATTCTTATCTCTAAATTGCATTGAAAAATACAACAAAATTAAGTCTCTAATACTTGCTTATCACACAATAAAGATAATTATGTAAAACAACGTTTTATTTTATGTACACAATTATAATGTTACGAGCATGTTAACTTATCAACTTTTAAATACTTACGTAAGTACTTATGTGTTTAGAGAGGAAGTTAAATTCATAGATATGGATTTTTAGAAAGTATTCCTGAATATTGATGATTGTAATTTATCATCACTACGTAGTTTAAAACGACGGAAGTCCTAAGGTGACTGACTCCCTTATCTGTGTATAAAACGAAGTCGCTTCCCGCTGTCTGTCTCTATGTATGTTTAGATCCTTAAAACAGACAGACAGCGTCTGTCTCTATGTATGTTTAGATCCTTAAAACTACACAACGGATTTTGATGCGGTTTTCTTTAGTTGATACAGTGATTCAAGAGTAAGGTTTTTAATATATTTTCATCCCCGTATTCTCTTCGGAGCGGGAACTACGCGGGTGAAACCGCAGGACACAGCTAGTACCATATAAACTCCATAACTGCTGGCCAAATTTTGATGAAGTTTGGTAGATGATCTTTAGAACCAGGAACTACAAAGTTCACAATTTACATTTACATCATGCTATTTATTCCAAAAATCTCACAAGATTTATGACACGAAACTTGCGGTACACTTGTATAGAACAGTTATTAAAATGGAAATATTAATCCTATAATACCTATACCGATTAATTTATTTCATTACGTCATATCACCTTGCTAATAAATTTACTTACTTGCTAACCGTGAAGAATTCAGAATGTATTTTAAATAAGCACAAACAAAGCGATATTGTCCATGTGTTCATTGGAAATAATATTTTGTGCGATTTATTTATTAGGCTATATTAAGATATACCTATATCCTTCTATAAGGAAATAATAACTAATGTTTGTGGATAATGCGAATAGCGAAAGTTGTGTTAATACCTAGGTACTTAATAAAAATGTACTTAGATATGTTTGTGCGAACTTGGTACACATGATTTGGTAGCATGAGGCATGAAGAGTGGTTCGGTTCATCCAGAAATTCTCTCAAGTTTACTTAAAAGTCTCGAAGGTCTAGTGTTCTTACAAAACCTGGTATTGAAGGCGGTTTTGTAATAATATTATTCATTGATCTAAAATAAACAACATTCGGAATGTAATTCTAATATACAAAGAAACGGTTCATTGATATTTGAATAAATAAACACAAACGGAACAATGGAAAAGTAAAAGAGTATTTTGTTAAATATCATAAAATGAAACAGCAAAACATAATTGAAAACCGCGTACGTAACTCACACGTTTGCAAAAACTAAAAGTAAAACAAATAATGGGTAGATGTGTGTGCACCCGGGAAGCCGAGGGCCAAAAATTAAAAAACTCGGTCTGTCGGAGCCGGTGTCGCGAACAGACGCCGTATTCGAATTGCCTCTCTACACTTAATTTAACGTGGAAAACACTCTGCTTTGTCCAGGTAATGAACGCAGGCCTAGCCGGTCAACAGGGCTCTTCATTTCCGAACACCGATTATCGCCAGGATTGAATCAGCTTGGCATATGAAATTATGGGAGTTAATTATTATTGAGTGTTAGTTAAATATATTCCAATCAGCTGTCAAAAGCTCGACCAATGTTTTAAATAACAGATTCATTACGTAACAAGTCCAGATAAGTGTAATCTCAAATCCCACCAAAAACATTCTGTAAAAAACTAGCCAAGTCTCGATGGAGCTGCTTGTTTAACTCTAAAAAGTAATGAAATCTAGACAGACTCGTGCCAAGTCTAAGGTTCCTTACTGCGATTTCTTTATTATTATAGTTAATGTTGTGTGACTTGGCCGTTGAACATTGTTTAAAAGGTTAGTAGTGGGTACATGTCAATTTTGTTTACACGTAATGTTATAACATTATTAAAATACGCAGCTTTATCAAGCCTACAATTGACTGGATATTGAATCAACATTTTTCAAGTGGCTATAATTAAGCAAATTTTCTATCGTCCATGGATAGGTTCTGGATTTTTTAAGATTGGTGCAATAGCGTCATGGAGCACCTAGTTTTGTACCCTTGTGCACATACATGTGTACCCTTCAACGGCCAAGTCACACAACATTAACTATAATAATAAAGAAATCGCAGTAAGGAACCTTAGACTTGGCACGAGTCTGTCTAGATTTCATTACTTTTTAGAGTTAAACAAGCAGCTCCATCGAGACTTGGCTAGTTTTTTACAGAATGTTTTTGGTGGGATTTCATTTCTTTTTGTTAAAACTTGTTTATATTGATTTATTTTATTAGATTTTCTTATTTGACACACTTATTTTTTAGGAGTAGTATTATATTATTAAGTGCCCCGCGGTTTCACCCGCGTAGTTCCCGTTCGCGTTTCCGTGGGAATTTCGGGATAAAAAGTATCTATACATAAATAGTTTTAAGCTACCTCCCCACAAATTGTCAGCCAAATTAGTTCAGCTGTTCTAGAATTATAATTCCCGTTCCCATTCCCGTGGGAATTTCGGGATTAAAAGTATTCTATGTGCTTTTCCTGGTTCTAAGCTACATCCCCACCAATTTTCAGCCAAATCAGTTCAGCCGTTCTTGAGTAATAAATTCCCGTTCCCATTCCCGTGGGAATTTCGGGATTAAAGTGTTCTATGTTCTTGTCCTGGTTCTAAGCTACCTCCCCACCAATTTTCAGCCAAATCAATTCAGCCGTTCTTGATTTTTAAATTCCCGTTCCCAATCCCGTGGGAATTTCGGGATTAAAAGTATCCTATGTCCTTTTCCTGGTTCTAAGCTACCTCCCCACCAATTTTCAGCCAAATCAATTCAGCCGTTCTTGATTTTTAAATTCCCGTTCCCAATCCCGTGGGAATTTCGGGATTAAAAGTATCCTATGTCCTTTTCCTGGTTCTAAGCTACCTCCCTACCAATTTTCAGCCAAATCAATTCAGCCGTTCTTGATTTTTAAATTCCCGTTCCCAATCCCGTAGGAATTTCGGGATTAAAAGTATCGTAAGTCCTTTTCCTGGTTTTAAGCTACCTCCCCACCAATTTTCAGCCAAATTAGTTCAGCCGTTCTTGAGTTACAATTCCCGTTCCCGTTCCCTTATAATTCCCGATTATCCTAGTTTTTATAGTTTTCCCTTTATGTGGCCATTAAACCCTAACTCTGTACCAAATTTCAGCTCTCTAGGTTTATGGGAAGTACTAGTTCTATTTTGATGATCATGAGTGAGTGAGTGAGTGTCTAAAATGCGAAACTTTGCTTTCGCTTAACTTGGGAACTAAATGACCTACAGACTTGAAATTTTGTTTTAAGTATGTGATTGTATAGCTTACTGGATGACGAAAATTTCAGCGTTCTGGGTTTATCCAGAGGTTGTCAATTAGGGGCCTGAAAATGCGGCGAAAGGGTTCCTGTAAAGGATGGTACGGCAGTGTTTGCTTCGCGCTCGACTTGGCGGGGGGCACTGCCGTGCCCCCAGATTTCAAAATCGTTTCTAAATTATATCACCCAATGTGGTAAATTCACAATGTATTTAAAATTATATTCAAAATATTGAAGGTAGTAAACTTTTTACATTAAGTACTTTGTACAGACGTCTTCCATCTTAGTCTTCTGTGATCACGGGTTCTGTAAAGGATCTGAAACGTCAGAAAATGTAAAACAAAATACAACCACGACAAAAATCCGTTTAAGTGTTTTATTTCAATGTGTAGTGTTCGTGTAAATCAAAGATATCAATATATATCACCCAAGTTATTTAGCCATAAATACCACAGTTATGTTAATCGATACATGTGAAAGTGATTATCATAATCACTTTGATTAATTAAAATTAATGAACATTACAAGATAGAGTGCTCTCTCACTGGGACGCCCTTAATGTAACATTAGATTCGGTTTTGTACTGTAATGATCTATTAGTACATATAATAGTAAATAATTACCCTGAAATTGGAATATAAAAAGCATATTTTACTTAATACAAACGTAAACGAGATGAAAAAAGGTTTGTTTCCGATGATTCAGCTGGAATCAAGTGACCACCGCGTGAAGAAAAAAAAGTAAGTAAGTAATTATCTATTCTTTGGTATCTAGTCTATAGCAGATACTAACAAACTACAAAATAATAAATATTCTTTGTCTCATCTAATAATAGGTAAAAAGATTTTCGTGTCTCTTTATTGATTTCAATGTTTTATTGCTTACATAACTTTGTAAAGTACCAGGATAACATAAACTTATAGGAGTTATTGGTTTCCAGAAATGTATTGTAATCAAACTAAAGCGTAAGTGGTACTATTATCCTATTAGGTACTTAGTATCGATCATAATTGTTACTCAAATAAAAGTTCGAAAGAGGGTCGATTAATTTGATATTTGTTTTGAAAAGGCAAAAAATACCTCAGGTTATGGGGATTACACCCGTAACACAATAATTGGGCATACACTATTAAAAAAAATATATATGTTGTAACACCTAAACAATAAAAGAAAATGGTTCCCTTTATCAGTAAATCCGCAACGATTAAAGCAATAAATTTAATTTACCATAATAAGATTTTTATTAAGACGACAGTTAAATAACATTTGAATGTAGAAATTCGACATGCCTTTACTAAAGTAAGTATTTGTCCAATAAATCAGTACATAGAAAACCCTTGGCATAGATAAACAAAGTTTGTTTTTTTTTTATCGGACTGTCGTAATAATTTATCATCAAATTGTTACTACCTTTAAAGGTACTTTTATACGATTCCAGTAAAACGGTAAAGGCTGCCCTGCCCTTTGTATTTGTATTGTATCTTTACGTAAAGTACCATTTCGTAATGTATCCTATTTGTACTTGTAATTGGGAAGTTTTTCGTAATAAGACTTCTTTATATCGGGTCTTTTTGGTTAAATCAAATTTTGTGGACTTTAACTACCCGTAACGTCTATTAGTACGACATTTAGTCGGAGTCGGTTGTCGTAATGTGAATATGCTCACGCCAAATCACATCACAACACATTAAAAATAATACACCTTCCAAATTTGAAGTCTCAACTTTTTTGTCTTCAACCGATGTCGTCCTTCTGCTTGGCAAAGGTCTCCCCTAAGCATTTCCAACTCTTCCTTCCACTCTTTAGCAGCCTCCTACTTTATACTATTACTACTACATTACCATCAGCGAATATTAGTCTATGTAAGTATTGGTCCATATTTTTTTATTAGTTAGTGTTTCTCTTTGGGAATTTCAGTGCCTTCGATCTACGCTGTTAGTCGTTGAAACTTTCGTTTTATGAGTTTTTTAGTTCCAGTAGAAAATAATGACTGACTGCACAAACACATTGTTATGATTTGTATATTATGTTTGTAGT
This sequence comes from Timandra comae, assembly GCA_958496195.1. NCBI lineage: Eukaryota > Metazoa > Arthropoda > Insecta > Lepidoptera > Geometridae > Timandra > Timandra comae. The sequence continues at coordinate 5,855,346 of OY292360.1, forward strand.
TATTGATCATGCATGTGTACTTGTACTAAACTAATCATATTGCAAATATTAACATGATCGTACTGCAATGCGACCGTTAATATTATACCTTAATATAATATTAAACATTTACCCCATTCCAATCCGCATTTCAGCGGTGTGAATTAAGGCCTATTCACTCTCAGGATAAGATTTAAAGTATTGTAGGAACTTGCTATTCGTACTTGGACTAAATAAAACTAACAAGAGGGAAAATTTAATGTAAAAATAAACATACTTAGATAGGCATAATAAAATATGCCCAATATTTATAAGAAACTTCACCAAAACATCGATGTAAATAGTGACATGTATAATAAATAAGTATACTTATTTTTATATGCAGAAATGTTTTAAGTTGCTTGTTGTACTTGATTCGATGTTTGATAATTAAAACAATTTTATGTACCAACTGCTTCGTAAAAAATATTTGCGCACATGTATCGAAGGTTAAAGAACTTAAGGTTAAAGACATCATTTAATGTTAGGTTTAAGTAAGTACTTATACGTTTAATGTTATATCAAGTAAGTATTTAAGTTTTTTGTAAACATTTGGGTATAAAAAAGATAAGGTAAACCAGAATGATATACCTAACTATTCTGGTAATATGTAGGTACGTATTTATTTGTTAAATATAAACATATAAATATATGTATTTTGTATTTGGTAAGCGTTGAGTAGACGGGCGTGATGACGGTGGAAGCCTTCGACGGCGATGCGACTGTCGATCGTCGGCAGGCTTTATTTCCGCCTGTCGCGTGGAAATACGATAGCGGTTATATTTTATTTCCAATATTTCAGTAATCGAAATAGAAACGTGGCTTCAACGTTTGTGAAACGTGTCCGGCTAACGGCGGTGAGCTGCCGAGATTTTTTTAGGATTTACGTATTGGTTTTTTTGCTCTCTACCTGTTCGTTTGGCTTGTACGGTTGCCCTGTTTGGAACAATTTCAGGATTATCTTGTTTTCCTGTAATATTTTTCCCTTGCTTGTTATGTTGGTCAAATTGGAGGTTACACTAATTGGTTTTTATTACACTCGTACGAGTATAACATTGAAATATGATTTTTCTCTAAAACATACTCGTAATATTTATAGTAACTGTAGTAAAAGAAAAATATCTATAGGTATTATAGATAGATACTTATTTATTGGCTATCGAAGGTATTTGAAATTACCCAGTTTATATTCGTTCCTGCGTCACGGAGATGCCATGTCGATTTTGAACTACCGAAGTTTTGTAATAAAGTGATCCCGCTACAAATCTATGTATCTACCTCTCCATAGATATTTTAAGGGTAAGTTGAAAAGAACTTGAGATAACTTTGTGAAATTTCAAAAAGTAATGAACCTATAAGTTGTCAAGTGGATGCAATAACAAGATTGTTAGTAGTTTGAGGAGGACCAATTCGAGTGTCATCATATTGTCGACAACATGAAACTACGGGAGCCGAACAATTTTTGCGATAATTCGAAGCTCTCTCTAAAATTGAACTGTCAAATTTCACTACGAACAAAAGGGTACGAACGTGGTAAACAGAGATGTGAATAAAGAAAAAAAATTGAACACGTCCGTTACACACGACGGATAAATTGAATTTTGTGTAAAATTTTATGACTTATGTATACACTTCGATCATCATGCTGTCGATGTCGCCTAACATGATTGTTTACTTTCAATCGATGTATTTCATTGTTTAGTTTTGAAACCCAACAATGACCTTTTATATATTTTCATACAATCATAAGTATTGAGGGTGTGAAACATATGCATGATAAATTTAGTTCTTTTATTAAAGCTTTCATCAAACACATTATTAGACAAGCATGGTGATTACACTTATTCCTTATCACTTTAGATAAGTACTAATATCATCAGTGAGAGAGGTGCCCTGTGATGGGATATTACAGACTGAACTTACTGCATACTTTATTTTATAATACTATAAAGTTTAATAAAATTCCTATAAATAAGGTAGTTGCGGTATTCTTAGATTTTAAGCTATTGCATAGCTTCTATCGAGGGCCTTGAGCGCGGGGACCGAATCCAGAAATCCGTAACGAAAAAAACCTCACGTTTTTATTATTTTTTTATCGAAAACTTTTTTTATAGTTTTAGAAAAAGTTTTTATAGTAATGTAGACAAAGTTTTTATTGATTGAAGTCCCAAGTACGACATAAAAATTTCTAAGGTTAGGATTGCAATACAAAAATAAAATAAACAATTAGTTGATAAAATTGCAATGCAATAGCTTTACCGCGGCAGTCCCCGAGTGCCACACGTTTTTTTTTATTATTATATTGCCTGCTTGACGCTTTATAAATAACGTTTTAATAAGTAGGTTTCCTATATTTACTCCGTAAAAACCTTTTTAATTCGGTAATTTTATCATGAAGTTATTGTTAAACAAATCTACTGAATTATAATTAAGCATAATTTATTCAATTTCAAGTGAATTAATTAATACTTTATGTTTACAATTAAAATAAATGTTTCTTTATACCAAATTTATTCAGTTAACAAAAGATAAGTAGTTAAATGATTTTCGGAAATTGCACATTAATATATTTAAGTGAAAATAATTGTAAGTACTAACAATAATATATGTTCGCATAAACCTCAATTCTATAAACAATCAAATAAAATAAACGATTTTCGGATATTGCATTTATCTAGTAATAAAAACTAGTGTTAACTTTCTGTGTGTGTAACAGAAACTTTCCATGATGTCAATTATTCATTAGAACTGAACTAATTCATTCATGTCATAAAGTTTGCAGGTGCTTGTCTTTACATTCGATAGCCAAATCCGAGCCACAAGCGGAAAGTTTGTTCCACATGTTACTTAGTCAAACTAACCACTGCATACCTATACTATGTACCTATAATAGGAAACGTTTTCAAAGTTATACCACAGGTTACTGAGTGATGTGGTTTCAATGTTAATTGGGTGCCAAATATTAATTGGACCTGAGGTTTGTTAACTTTCAATAACAAAATTGATTCAATCAACAAAAATGTTTATGCTTGCCTTTTATTGATTTACATTTACTATTGATTAGTTGGCGTAAACGTAGTAATAATAATAGTAATGTTTATAAAGAATAATACACACATTTATCAGTATTAGATAATCGTATTATTGTTCGGTGCCTTCCGGTTAGGTTTACGTATTTATTATCCAAACATAGGCAATACATACGCCACGTCATGTTCGCTATGCATAACATCGCTTGCTATTAGTAATCAGTATGATGTTAATAATCAAGTGACAACCCCTAACGGTAGTGGGCAACCACATTTAAATACTGTTCTGGAACATAATGCTGCTCAGTTTTAGCATCTGTTTCATTGTAATAAGGTTGAACTAAATAAATGATCGACGCTTGCAATATTGTGATTTATAAACAGGTTCTTTGCTCAATAACACGTTCTAATTTGTCTAACGTGATCACTCGGTTCAACGGACCTAGGGATCTTTCACTTAATTAACCCTTTCAAAGGACTGCGCCACTTCAAAGTGATACATAAATAAAAGTTTGCTGAACCAACGAGTTAAGTGGAGTAAATCATTTAGGTTAATATGTTTTAAGCCTAGTGAATATTATGGAATAAAGTACCTTACATGTACGTTCAAAGCTTTATTTGAAATTGTGTAGCGATTACAGCTCATTCCTTAACATTGAATTGCTCTGAACCGTCTCCGATTTCCACCTACCTATAGATGGGTGAATTGATTGTACCCACGTGTAATTCAATATGAAGTTTATCGTTCACCATCTCAATGGGACAATGTTGCAATCGGTATTGCTTTGTACTTGGAGACAGAAAGGTCTAGACCACTGATACGGGAAGATGAAAAGTGGCCATCTGCTCTGCTGTTGTCTTTAGGTAATTGCAGCAATTGGACTTTGTCGTGGTTAGCTTTTAACCATGTTCGCTTTAACAAGAGTAAGACATTTTTACGAAAAATTTACTCAGTACAATTTGGCATGTAGCAAACAATGTTTTATTATTAAAAAAACATACATTTAAAGTCAATATTAACACACTACATAAATCAATTAAAGTGCTTTTGAACGTTATTATCGAACAACAGAACTAATTGTTTTAAAAGCTTTTCCATTGATGGCGGATAAAGCTTCATGTGATAAAACAACTACGATACAATTTGTATGTGAAATCTTTTTACACCAATCCACTTATGAAATTGATGTTCTACAGGTACTGTTGGCTTTTACGAATCAATTTGTTTGATAGTTTAAAGCGAAATAAAAATGTGGAGTAAAAACAACATTGATTGCCTACTAATAGTCTGATTAATTTTACTTACAATGACAGTTGTATTTTTCATCTTGTACACAATATAATAAGGGTTAAAATAGGTTAAAATATGTTAGTCGATACATGGTATTACGTTGAAACACAGGACACCATACCCAGTCAGCTAGAATGAATTGTTTGCCATCGTTGCATAAAGGGCGTGTAAGCGATCGCTAGGCTAAAACTGTGTGATGAAAACGTCGCACTCTAAGCGTGTTCATGAATTATTAACGGGCCACGGCGGCCGATGAGTCTGCCTCCACCTTTATTATGAGATCGCTTTGAGGCCTTCAAGTGGGCACGTTGAAATACTTTTTTGTCACAGTCGCAGAAATATAAAGTGCTAGTACTACAAATGACAGAGTTCGCTTTGTACAGAATTTGTTGGATTGATATCCGGTGCTCTTGAATTGGATGTACTTATTTGATTTTATAACTCGGTTTTTATTTGAAATAGATGAATGTAATTTTGATATAAAATATGTACACTGATATTATAAAGCTGAAGCGTTTGTTTGTTTGGTTTGACGCGCTAATCTCAGGATTACTGGTACCGATTAAAAAAATAATTTATTGCGCATTTATCGAAGATGGCTAAAAATAAATATAAAAAACATGATGCTACAACTTATAGAAGAGCAGCTCAGCTAACGCAGGTTAAACTTTTTGACACAACTAGTAATAAGATAAAATAGATGTTTTCAGAACTGGAATACTAAGTAAAGAAGCTTTTTAGTAGCCATTAAAATACTTACGAAACTTTAATAACTTAATTAGCTACAGTTCCGTTGAACTAAGATTGTAGAATATTTCATTGAATATAAAATCTGTATAATAGCGTTTAACATGTTATATGGCGTTCTGATTTTCATTTAATATGGGTAAAATCAGAGTAGGTACATCATATTTTATGTTAAACGGCGTTCTGATAAGTAAGGAGACAGGTCGATGGGTAATATAGTGGGAGCATCATGTGACGGTTACCCAACAGCCTGTGAACACATTCTCCACAAACGTTAACCACCTTCCGTAATAACAGTTCCTTATACTGATCCCGAGACGAGACCTCCACTGAAACCTGAAAGTTATTGCTTTTGCACTTGCCAGCATCCTCGGAATATTATCCTTGCAAGTTTAACGTGTCTTAGTAAAAGTAGCTGCTCTATTGATAATGTTCGTTTTATTAAGTTGTTTTTTATTTTTTCTATACATAAGTAAGTACATAATATGAGTATCTATGCATCATAGTAACGATATCCCAATTATTTATACGAAAGTCGATCCCCATAGCCATCGGCCGCATGGGATCATCACAACTCAAGTATAAAGCAACTCGTCGGCTAACAAACCAATTGTTATCTACAAAGTAGAGCATACAGAATCTCTTTTAAACTTTAAAGAAACAAGTTCACCCCTCGTTGTATTTTATAAAAGGGTCGGTTTCATGTTCCCTAATCTAAAAACCTTGTAACTAACTTTCACAATGTAAAGTGGGACACTCGTGTGATTTCCGGAGAGTGCTCAATACAATTTCTAGCTACCCGCATGCATAGTTTTGCAGCGAGGAAATAAGATGTCAGTCAACGTCGTGCAATGGTGACTGCCGGACGTGTCACGTGTCCTGCCTCTCTTCTGACAGTTCACACTGGATCATTTTACTATAAACCTTTTTGTTATTTTTATTAAATAAATATAGGGAGGAATTAGCTACTGGGACAGAGATTTCAAAATTTATATATTACTACATAATTCACCGTCTAGATACTAAATAAGTTTATTGTTAGATTTTGTTGTTTATAAAGGAATAATGCAAATTACTAGAGTGAATTTCAACAAGTCCCCAAAAATCTTCATTTCCGTGGATTTTTTTGTTTTTAAGTTTTTTTCAAAAATAATTAGCGTTTATTATACTTCTTGATAATGTATGTATTCTTGCTTATTATCAAGCTGATTACTTAAAAAACTAACGAATAACACAAGTTTAAAAATTTCATGCCACGGCGATGAAACATGCGTGCACGGCAATGAAACAAGTGTCCACGGCAATGAAAGAACTATCCCACGGTAATGAAAGAATCACCACGGAAATGAAAATCCATACATAAAACATTTTTTTTATATACTGACATGAGTATTATATTATCCTAACATACAATATATACACGCCTGTCTCCGAGAAGGAGAGGCATACTCCCCCAGACGGGTTATCTACGCCACATCGAATGATAATAATTGATCGAATTTCTTAATAAGATTAACATAAAACCCCTATGATATATGGCCTAAAGATTGGAAAGAATCGCTTTTGATCCCCCTGCTCAAGAAGGGGTCCACAAAATTACGTGGCTTATAAGCATGCTTTCATCATACGGTCTGCCTGTTAGTTTGTGTGGGTTTATATCGGACTTCTTGCAGGATCGATCGATACGGGTCGTTCTTGATGGATGCTCGTCCGATCAAATGGCGATTAATGCCGGTGTTCCCCAAGGGTTAGTACTCATTGCAACACTTTTCCTGTTGCATATCAATGATCTGCCAAAGCCCAGAACCTATGAGTATGGAAATGATTGCACAGTTGTAGAGAATTACATATCCATCCCGCGTGCTAGTGCGGCCGAGACACAGTATTTAAGAGAGGCTAGGTCGATCACACGAACTTTTCCCTTCGGGCAGTCGCATGCCAGTAAGATTATGTTGCATATCATCCCGGATGAGCAGGCTGAAAAAGAGTTCCTTTTTCTATTTAACATCTATGGCGAATACTAGGATACTAGGATATACGAAATATAAGTAGGAGAGTTCATCCGTGATCATGGCGCTTGCAACAGCGTTGAAATATCGGAAACTCGAAATATTTCAACGCTGTATAATCATAATAATTTGAGTGCTAATAACCATGATAACTATAGAAACTATATGAGTAGCAGAGCCTTAAAAGGGTGGGAGGGAGTCATTACTGTTGGCAAGAACAAGATCAGCAACCTTCGATATGCAGATGACACTACTTTGGTCGCATCCTCTGAGCACGAACTTGCTGAAATGTTCAGCAGAGTAGAACGCAAAACCGAGACAGTAGGACTTTGGGTCAACAAGTCGAAGACAAAGGTTATGGTCACTGACTGAGCTGAACAGATCACACGCACAGGAGAATTGTCAGACCTGGAATTCATGAGCAAGTTTGTATACCTAGGCTGAACGATCAGTAATCAGAGAGGCTGCGAGAAAGAGATTCGAATTTGTGTGGAGATGGGCAAGCAATAAGCAAAATGTTGATAATCTGGAATGTCCAAACCATCTCCAAACGTAACAAAGATGAGACTAATTAGATCTCAGGTATTCTCGATATTTCTATACGGCTGTGAGTCCTGGTCTATCCACGCGCTGTAGATCGAAAAAAGATTAAGGCTTTCGAGATGTGGTGCTGGAGAAGGATGCCACACATACCGTTAACAGCGAGACGTACGAATAAGTCTATTCTAGAACTACTTGACGTAAAAACAAGACTGTCTACGATATGTTACCGACGAGTCCTGACCTACTTTGGTCACATTTGGAGCTACAACGGTCATACAGCCTGGACAAGCTGGTTGTGGCGGGAAAGGTAGACCTAGCCGACCTACCCGTTGGTCAAACCTGATCAAGGCAATAACAGGGCTCTCAATTACCAGCTCTGAGAAGAGCCAAAGACAGAGCGGAGTGGAACGGCTGGTACACGACTCCATTACAGTGCATCAGAACGGACACGATCTTAAAGAATCAAGAAAAAGAGCTAGAAGGAGTACAGTAAATACAAATGAGTTATTTACTGTACTTATAAGTCTTTACTTAAGTCTTTTGTCGTATTGCAGAGATATTACTTGACGAGTACTGTACTGTCAATATTCGGTACACTGTATCACAGGTAAATATGTTTTCCTTGCCTAATCATACCATGGCGATGAAAATATAAGTCACGGAAATGAAAGACCTGGCCACGGCGATGAAAGTAATTTGTTTTAAAAGACACGGCAATGAAATTTTTTTCATTGCCGTGTCTTTTTTTTCATTGCCATAGCAAATATTTGCTATGGAAACCACGGAAATGAAAGCATGGCGATGAGAAACGAGTCGAAAATTTAAAATTACATAAAATCTATTAGGTATCCTAAGAACTAAACAATTCACAAATAAACAGAAGAGTATGGGCATTCTATCGAATGCTCAATCAAGAGTATAAACTTGTTCAAATAGAAGTTATACCTATGCACGGCGATGAAAGAAAAACTGTCCAGTAACAAAAATGGGATACACTTACATTCATAGCTTGAAAACGCAGGCACGTGGACAAGTCCTTCCACGTCGAGCACTGAGGCGGTACTATTGGGCAACGTTTAGCACACAGAGAAGGAGACGCAAGTCTTTAGTTGGAACAATATGTTTAAAAATGTTTTTGACATGGCGATGAAAGGAAGTTCTGGGACAAATGTTTTTCTAGTAACCATTCGTTGTATTGTTTAAATATTTGATTAAGTGTATTCCGTAACAATACCTTTACTATCCAAGTATCATATAAAACTAGGTTTCAATGTATTCAACCAATAGGTTTTCATCAAGGAGGTATAATACACATCAAGGTGAGTTGTGGACAGACACGGCGATGAAAGATTTCGAGGTTTAACATTTTTTTCTGGAGTACCTATTAATCCCAGTAATGAAATATTTAGTGCCTCACATAGGTGACTATTTCATCTAACCAAAAAAAAAGTTTTAAACATTATAACTATATTTTTTAGTACCGATTTCATAGTTGCCACGCAAATTTAGGCGCCGGGAAATTCACTCACTATTACTATTTTAATACAAAAATAATACTTTAATTTCCCCAAGCACTACCCTGCACTTTGCAATAAAACTACTCTAAAGGGACTAATTTCTCAATTTTATTCTTTGTTATTTTTTACGAAATCATAAAAAATCTCTCTTTAACTACCACAGATTATACGCAATTTTAATACTTTTATAATAGTATTAATTGAAAGAAAAAAAAGCATCCATTACCAGCTTTACATATACAATAATTAATAGTAAAACGATGTTTTGGTACCACAAAGTGTACAATATAGTATAATAATCAGAGTTGAAGCTCGTACGTTCGGTGTGAGCTTACAGGATATCGTAATTGACATGTCAAGACCAGTTGTGGTCACAAAAGAGACAGAGATTGTAGAAATTTTGCGGCAGCCGATAATGTCCGTCCAGCAAATAGGTTGGTCCGTGACCGCGTACTGTTGCGGACATACTTAATGTAGATGTTACAAATATCATGTCAAAAGGGACCACTACAAAGGAACACATTTTGAATAGAACACTGTTTTGTCACGCAAAGATAGCCATTCAAACGTCACGTTGAATATTATCTAGGGTTTTAAGTTTTATCTGTAGGTAGGGGTTCGTTACATAAAATATCGGCCCGACATGTTATAGAATTTCTGTTCCTTTTGTTGAACATGTTAGGTTTTTTCTTCTATCTTTCATACTTTAGAAATAAATAAAAGGAGAATCTTGTTCCACTTCTTCCGAACTTTGGCTACTTAATTGTTTTTCAGAATGTTGTAGTATTTAACTACTGCCATCTGACCTTCACATCACAACCCAGATGGCGATACGATATTAAAATAAAAGTAGAATAAATAAGTACTTACTAAATAAAATAAAACATTTTAACGTGCCTCTCACAGCGTATTTTTCATACCCATTGTCTCAAAATAAACAATGAAAACAGAATATCTACCTATCAGTTTTTTGGTTAAAAATAATGTGTGTAAAAATATTAAAGGTTCGGCTTTTGCTCATACAGTGATGCGATTCGATGACCGGCCGCGTCCTCGGAAACAATCAAATACTGCGGAACCCGGTACAGTCACTGCCCACCAACGCAACAACCAATTTTCGTGTTGAATTTTTTACGTATTCCAATTTTTAAATGTTCAACCAAAATATAACCGAAGCTTTTAGTATCTATCTATTTGTAACGAGGTTTTGTAGATTTTCCATTCTAATTTGAAGAGTAGGTACACGCAGGTACATACTAACGTTCATTTGTTTATTTTTCAATCTGATCAACTTTACATTTTTCCTATCTGTATTATGGGTTGTCTTTCCCTTTTTTTTATTACAGTTAGTAGATACCAATCTACTAACTGTAATAAAAGGGTTGGGTTATTTAGGAAGTACGACTTATAATCCAGTTCACATGATTTGGGATAACATTGAAAAAACAAATCATCATACTAAATATCATAAACCAGTTCTAAGAAGTAAATTGGGCTTTGGTATGGGTATAAATATCCAACTAGCATTTACTTAAAAAACTGATAAAATTAATGTTTATTATCTAATAGACTCTAAATAGTCTTTTTTAGCAAATTATCAAGACATATGATATGATTTCCGTAGCTTACGCCTAAGCAAAGACCTGGGGAGTCGCTAAGTGCATACTAATTGTTTGTTCACGTAACATTTCAAAACTTTATTGCAATAAATCTAAACGCAATTCTCTAAGGTAACTATAAACACTGAATTCGTGGAAAAATCGTTCAATATGGTCTGTGTATTTCAGATATACCACAAAGCGATATTCGGTTTGTGAACGTTTTAATATTTGATCACAACCGCTGCTGTGGTATTGAGTAAATAACACTGAGTTCTGGATGCCAGTACCTACTAGTACCTAGTATTTATTATAGAAGAACTAGTTTGATGAATGCAGTGGTCAAACGAGTATGTAACTTAAATAAACATGGAATATAGGTTTATTGGTTTTCTATTTCATTTTATTCAACTACGAACTATTTAAAAGTGGAGCACCTCAAATTACCCTCTGATATTGCCCTACTGTCACAAATTTATTTAATTTTATAGAATAAATATTTTAGCGAACTTTTTAAAAGTCGTCAACGTTCCAAATCAATAAAACATGTCATATGAAACTGGCTTGTTTTCATGTAGCTATTCAGTGAGCACTCCTAGCTATGGACAATAGGTGAAGTTAAAAGCCGATGTTAATTGAATCGGGTTCAGATTGCAGAGGAGTACGGCGCCGACCAATCGTAATTGTGTTAGTAGCAAACACGGCCCTCCACTCGACTTCTGGTGCTCACCGTATGTGACGGATTTTTACATACGAGCTAAATAACACCGCACTCTTTTTGCCTCCTGGTGTAACTCGATTTTCTCTTGTTACAAATATGACATCGCTTTCTATGTAACAATGTTAGGTTGAAGAGAACGTATTTCATTTGTATGCTTTTTAGAAGCAATCTTATTAGAAGAATATCGAGTCGAATAACGTCGTTCTCGTATCGCAGAATAATGAAGCCGCAGGCTTTCCGGTAGAGTTAGTAATGGTTGTTAGTGTCTGCGTGAAATTCTGTACGTTAATATTGACCTACTTCTTCAACTATACGGTGAGGTTCGTGTTTTGCATAAGCAGGGTCGACTGAAACAATGACATAACGAGTCTAAATACGTTGTTTTATTTTAAGGTGTTTTAAAATCATATTTGAATTACAAATCATTGCTACTTTTGAGCTATTTTTACAGTCGTATTGTTTTCACAATCAAAGAGAAATCTAAACTGAGCAATCTCGATTCACAAACCCGATGATATCTTTTGCTTGGTTTAAAAATATCCGAATACGGAGTGAGAGCTTAAAAGGTGGCCGATGAGACACTGAGTTTTTCCCTTATTCACTCGAATAATGGCGAGAACCAATTATAAGTTGTAAGTAATCCTCTTATCTGGAACTCTGCGAGTCGACGCTACCAGCCACTCTGAATATAATTCACTTTATCCATATTCAATATCAGATCGTGCGACGGCGAGCAAATAGAGCGATTCAAGTGAAAATTATTATTGGATAAAGCTCGCCTCTTTCCTCCTTGTCTATTTTCAGTGTCCGACGGACCATTATAATTTACGTGTTGTATTCGATATTGTGCTTTGAATCTGTTTTAATATTGTGTTACATACTAAATCGAGATTTATTACGTTCATAATCAACAACTTTTTAGTTTAACAAATTACGATCTTGCCTTAATAAGGCTAATGAGATATTTTACTTTGACATAAACAAACAAAATGGGTTTTATATTTTTCAACACACTTGCTCATAAAGGGGCTCTTATTTGTGCAAAAACAGTTGAATAATGACACGTTTTATTCACTAGTGAGTTATAGATTGTTTTTTAAATTGCTTTCATTTTAAAAAAGTTTCGATACCAAAAAAATTGTGTCCATACATTTTAAAAACAAACTTCAACTATGTTTCCTTACTTTTGGTAGGTCTATGGTCGATTCCATTCATTCATTCATTCGTTTTTTTTTAATATGTATATTTTTTTAGTCTTTGGCCGATCACCATTGTTGTGTTGGATGCGCGCGAATAGAAAAACTGTTTATTTATTAGCGAAAAATGATAATTTCTTCGCAAATGTGTTGAAAAACGTTGTATGGTACACGCGTGTATTGATGATTACTATCCTCGGCTATCTTCTGACCCTCGCCTGACGGCTCGGGCCTCAATAGCGCCTCGGAAGTAATCACCAACTTACCTCGCTTGTACCATAAATAACTATTATTTGGTTTAATACATCGTTAAATTTATTTACTGAACATTTTTTGGGCTTCGTGATTTCGCTGAAAAACCAAAGTTAAAACTACACGATACAAATTCTGGGAAATGTTGAATGAAATTGAGATTTTTGCGATTGATATGGCTTTATGCTTTTTCTTTATTAATCGTTCATACACCTTTTATATACAAGGGCTTTTATTTCGTTTTTCATTTTCAATATTATTAACGTTTTGTATTTTTTAATCCTTTTTTTACTACGAAACATTTCGACTGTGATATTATTGAAACAAATGTCAAATTTCAACATTTTTTTCATTCGATTGCTTTTCACCTTGTTACATTTCAAACAACAAAACTAAAATAGTTTGGAAACTATGTAATATAATGCCGATGCCGCGGGGAACTATTTTGCCACTAACATACAGACAGATAAACAAACACATAGACAAATTAAGGGTTAAACAATATACAACCCTTTACATTTATATAGATAAGTATATATTTTTGAAATTATATTAGGAATTAACATATACTTACTTATATTGTAGAATGTAAGTACTCCTTAAAGTTAAACAATTCTCAATCAATTTGTTACAATAAGGGCCTATTTCACCATCTTCATATAACGTTCCAAGTAATTACTCACATGTTTTGTCTTTGTCACTTGATATAAAGTAAGAAAGAGACAAAACTAATTTTACTTGGTGAGTACGTTTACTTAAAGGTCGTGAAAAATGCCCTAAGTATAAGTAACTGTTTCTCGATAGCTAAATGACTAATCAGTATTGTAGTTCAAGTAGAGTCAAACACAAAGTGAATTAAGATCGGATTTGGTGAAGCTAACGGTAACAATATAGGTAAATAATTGTTTTAGCAAGCACCGGCCGCAGTGTTTGCTATGCTCTACGTGACGAGACTTTCTATATAATTCTTTGAACATCGTGGTAAAGTTATGGTTTTAATATAAAGTCTATAGTAGATGTTGTTAACATAGTATTAAAACTACTAAGGCTGTGATATTAACATCAAAATAAAACTACTTACTACTACTAGACTTTAACGTTTTTATATATTTATACTTAGCAATATAAAGTTACATATTCTTGCGCCTTATGTAAATAAGCAAGCATAGATGGTAATTTGTTTCTAACAAAGATTTTAACAAAATATAAGCCAATACTATACCTCATTATTACACTGTGACTATACATTTACGTTAGTACCTATGTGTTCAAAAAGGTTTATTCAAAATTAGTTTGACGAAGCATGTTGAAAGCTGAGTAAGCTGAGGTTAGTTTCTGAAACAATAACAATTTTATGATAGATAAATAATAAAAGTGTCATTCACTCCATCATCTCATTTCAGTTACTGACCCCTAAGTTCCTCACTATTAAGCATTCACTACATCATCTCATTATAGTAACTGACCCCTAAGCTCGAAGCTTGTATCTGGGGTATCAGAAACTACGCACACACTTATTCACACACACCCAGACCGAGATAAAACTTTGTGGTTCACACAAATATTCACCTCGCACGGGAATAGAACCCGCAACCTTACGGATGGCAGTCCGGCATGGTGACCACTCTGCCATCGAGGTCGTCAATATAAAACATCTCTTTTAAATCAATTCACTCTATCAAATGGTACAAATTACTTACAAAAACACTTTGTCAGGTAGTTTATTCCCGAACTTACCTTTGAAAAAGTTTCAATAGACACAGTTTCAAATCCAGGGGAGTGGAGCGGTAAGGGTCGCATTGATCTTTGCATAATAAGGACTATGTAAGGACGTATTACAGGTCCTGCATTCCAAAATGGTGTTTCCCAACACGCATCGCTGATTGATTTCACCTTAAATTTGAAGAAAGTCTTCATATTTTAAGTAAAAATGTTTATAAACAAAGTAGTATAAAATGCTGACTACTGACATTTCAGAAGTTAGTATTTTCTACATGTTATTGCATTATAAGCAGTGTGTTATTACCTTATCAACATTATAACGATACAATAAAGCATTAGCTTGTTGCAGTTCAAACCAAGGACTTGAATCTGGGACTTCATGACTGGTATGACAGCAACGAGCATAATCTACTACAATGATAGCTTGGCGGTGAGCCAAAGTTATAATTTTCAAATATACTCGTAATAGAAGCAAAAGCTTATAAAAAATAATGGACATTTAATAAACTTTAAATACCTTTCCTGTTAAAAATGTACACATATAACTCGGAATAAATAGAAGTACTATTATCGCAACACAAAGCAGTATGAGAATCAAGTCTATTTCACCTTCGTCCAGTTTCTAGAAAATACAGGAACAATGTTTATAAGAGAAAATGCTATAACTAAGCGTGTTTAAATAAAGCGAGAATAGAAAATAGAAACCAATGTTGTTTAGAAACCTTGATGGATAAGAGCATTAGGACCAAAGTAATGTTTATTTGCTGGCAGTTTTCCACAATTAAACCTTTCAGATTTACTTGTGTAGTGTTGTTTTGATTGAATTGATTTTAGAGGGTTCTAACCGCCCCAAACGACTGTCCATCACCATCATTGCGTATGGCATTAATCCTGCGGATCAAATTTCAATGTCCAGGTTGTTTTCCTGGCGGAATATTGGAAGTCCATAAGATCACACCTGCCGCTGGCTAAATAACGACTGTCGATGATGATAAAGTATCTCCTTGCTAACCTAATTATTTAATTTTATAAAGACCTCTGATAGATAAGTAAAAACATAAGTTTCAAATTATTTACCTCGGCTGAGGAATAAGCTGTAAGGCACACCATTGGCGCACAGACCTTTTGCTCGAACATTAACAATTTTCTATAAACACCAATGTAATCGTCTATTAACCTTCAAATAAAGATACATTATATTCTGATTATTTTTTTATTTAAGTAAATGTATTTTCCTGATACGGTATAAAGATTCATTCTAAGGAATCGTCAGTGGTTTCGTTCAGCTAATTATCTAAATTTTGTCTGCCCAGCAGTTTGCTACGGCGATAGCAGCATCGTTGGCCTCATTTAGGTCATCCACAGTGGTCTCGGTATCAAGTCATCCAGGGTCATACACTGTGCCCCAACGCCTGCAGTGTTGGAGCACAGTGGAAATTGGAGTAGATGGATTTTAAGGAATAAGTAAATACAATGGAAGAGCAAGCTACGCACGGTTTTTTTTTTAAATTGGACACATACCTAAACATAGATTGATGTATTTGAATTATTTCTCTCATCCGTGACTTTATGACTGCTGCATAATGCTTGTGTTCCTCTTCATTTTTAGCCGGATGAATATCATTAAACAAATCTTGAATGCCCCAAATAACGACGTCAGCTTTTGAAGTTATTTGCCTTATCCAAATTACTTGAGTTTGCATCATGACTGTAATAATATTATCTGGACATTTATCAAGCAAAGTTTTAATGGACACTAGACAAATACGGAGTAAGATCCTGCCGCTAAATGCCATCATGTAATAATTATATTTATCATAATAAATCAATTAAGCATATTTTAAAACAACTTACAGACGTAAGTATACATTTGACTGAATATACACATGTTTGAAAATAATAATGATATTTCATATACTGGTGACTTTCCGAAGTTTACGTCAAATGCCCAGAAGGGGAACGGTAAAGGTCTTATAGTTCCATCATTGGGTTCATGTGTAGCTAGATAGTAGAGTAAAGCAACATCAGCAAATAAGATTATGGATCCGGCAACAGCACATATAAATGCAGACGTTAGTATACAATATTTCCTTGTAAATAAATGGTTTTTGAAGAACTTTTCTCTGAAAATAAAAATACTTATTATGATTTGTGGAAAAAGATATAAATATTAAAAAAAAATAGTTTGGTAGTGTTAGTACATTTGATAACCTTGATAAGATCGTACCTTAATCGTGATTCCACCTAGAAATACATAATATACTTAAAATATTTTATTTAAATCCTTAAAAAACTGTGTTACCTGTACTTGGTGTTAGTTACACAAATATAATTGAAATCATCTCTCATTGCTTGCAACAAATTGAAGATATGCTTTTTGTCAGTTTTTGAACATGATATTATGAAGAGTTTGTAAATCATTATTACGAAATAAGTTAGACCTTCGGTAAATCCTGGAATGTCCATTGCTTTTGCACTGTGTCCCATTGATAGAAAACACACGGCCGATGCAATTGCACCACAAAAACTAACATATATTGGTAGGAATATTCTGAAATGAAATGAAGTATAATACAAGTAAGAAATTATCGTTCTATAAGATTATATTTTTGTTTCACGGACGGAAAGAAGAAGAACGTTGAGGAGAAATAAGCGTAAAAATCATATTGGCCGATTAAATAAATAACAAAAAATAAAATTTAAAAAATATTCATTTTATATTGGAAAAATTAAAATATTCGAGTAAAGCCGTAGATCACCCAATATAAAAATAAATCTTACGTCCATTTTGATACAGGTTCATCGACGGCCCCACAAAGTTTCAAACCAAAATAAAAAGTTTTATGAAATTCGAATGGGTCTATGTTTCCTTCCATGTATTCATAACTCTCTTTTTTTAAATACGATTTTATAGATTTCAGAACCATTTTACGAGAGTTTCGGATAGCTTTTATATAACGTCTGACCGAGTTTTGTAGAATATGATTCTTTTATAGTAGTCTAATTGCTCTTTTATTAAGTCACCTTAGTTGTTAGTGCGGCTACTTATTTAGGTAACTGAAAGTGGCATTTGCGTTTTATGTACCTACTAGCTGTTTGTTACCAAGATTTGCCTATGGAGTAACCAAATTGTTAGGTTGTTTTAAACAGTATTTATAAAATAACTTTGATATCTATACAGAGCACGGATCAAGCTTGTTTCATATACTTAAGTATTACATTTAAATTACTGTTGATGGCATTTAATTTATGCGTTTGACATGAAAACATATTATTTTTTCCATTTTTACAATTGAAAATGTATCTTGCCGTATTAACAACGATTATTATTAATTAATTACATGACGATACTGTCAATATGGTAAGTAATCATAACCAATCATTACGAAATGATATCAAAAGTTCCATAAATTGATAACGATGTCGTACAAACAGAACGACTATATAGAAAAATACACTAGACGTGAAAATAAGGTAGTTTGTAGCAGGCGTTAAATTTTTTCTTGAAACGTTTTTCTCTTTTATTACAAGTCTCGACAATTTCTGGCCTCATAATTTCGATGTCCAGTTTTATTACAAAGCGTTTTCTGCATTGCCTCGAGCGATACGACACTCTAATTATGAAGTGTCCCCATGTATACTGCGATATTGAATAACAATTCAATGTATTGACAATATTTTGCGACTTTAATTTTACTGTTCTGTATTGTTAATAAACTTGGGATCATAATTCAACGGATTTTATTTGTTGCCTCGTGCAACTTATTCTCCATTCTCAAATACTGATGTATACGTACAATTTGATGTAATTTTAATTTACTAAATCCTTTACATATTATAACTAATGCGTAAATCTAGTGTCTGTGATTTTTGAGAGAAAATTTGACAGAGAAATAGGCCATTACATGGTTTAGAGGTGAAAGAAACATTCTTATAAGAGAATTGAAAAGAGTAGAAGATAGGTCTGAAGGAGAAGAGAACAAATAGAGAAGTCGCGTCCCGTCCCCTATTTTTTTTATAAATAGTAAACGACAAAGAATATGAACAAGAATGAGTTACTAGTCTGTAACAAAGACGAAACAAACAGCTACAATTACGATCAATGTATGTTAACAATTAAATTACTGAACACTTAACTCTGATAAGTGAATTATCCTCTCCAATCTACAACAAAGTATATGAAACAGTTAAAACAAATTGTCTTCTATGTAACACTTGTTTGGTAAAGCGCACGTTTACTGCCCGGGTCGCAGCTGTATGCAGTTAAACCCATAGCTTTAATGTTACCTCGCTTTCTATTACATAATTATTATTGTTACCTAACCAATTAGTGGAATTTAATATATTAGGGAAGTTAAGTGAATTATTTGAGGTTATAACTTATAAACCAGGGATTCATGTGGGCTAATTTAGGTGTAGTTTGGATCCGACTAACTTTGCTTTATAAACTGACCATTGGGAGTAATATTGTATTAAAGAGTTCTGTATGTACGTATAATTCATAGTAATGTGTTTTATTCATTGTTATTGTGGTGGTAATTTACATATACCTACGAGTTTTGACGACCTCGATGGCAGAATGGTCAACATGCCGGACTGCCATCCATAAAGTTGCGGGTTCGATTCCCGTGCGGGGTGAATATTTGTGTGAACCACAAATGTTTGTCTCGGTCTGGGTGTGTGTGTGCGTAGTTTCTGATACCCTAGATACAAGTTACGAACTTAGTTAGGGGTCAGTTACTATAATGAGATGATGTAGTGGATGATTATTATTTATTATTATAGTCTTAGCTTCTAGTAGCAGATCTGGCGTAAAATAAAATAATGGAAAAATCGTAATCCTCGTATAATGATTTTGTTACAGCATCTCGAAAACCTAGGAAGCCTTTTTCTCTAAGCTAAATAGTATAAACGTTAACAATCTTAACATTGATTTATTACAGTATCTTTCATTACAAGGAAAACCTGTGCTCGATGGGATTTCGAAAACGAAAACCATCCCTATTACACGTAAGGCCTAATTAATATAATTCGTAAGAGGCGATTGATTAACTATCTACTAAATGTTATTAACATTAATCTGTTGATATGGCTCGTTGAACCTGAGTACTATACAGTTATTGCCCATCCAGAGACTAGTAGAGCTTTGTCTTAAGTATTTAGCTCAAGTGTCTTGTGCGTCCTTTTATTTTTGTTAAGACTTATTAGGATTAATAGACTTAAACCTGGGATTAACTGAAGAGTGTGCCTCTAGACTCGATAAATTGTAAGAGTAGTATCATAATTACGTGAGTCGATACCTATTTGTTGCGATCGTGACTGTGACCTTTTCTTGTAGCTAATACTAATTTGTATTAAATTGATTTGTATTTAATCAATAAAGAATTGTGATGTTTTTGGGAATGCTGGCTGAGGACTTATTTATAAAATTAAGATTTTTCTATTTTATTGTATTCTATACCGTATTAGACAGTCATATAATATCATACGCTTTCCTAGTATCGTAACAACGATTTTTTATATGTATATATAAAATTTAAGTACTTACTTATTTAGATTTTCCTGTATTTTCAGTTGGTATTTCTTCCTCTACTGGGAAAACCAATTTACCATTTTAATGAGGATGAATGATTTTATATTCATCCGTCATTTTGGTTCGAGATTGATGGATGACCTTACCTTACGATATTTTCTATTTTTTTGGATTCCGACCGCAGGGGTTTCTTTTTTATACTAGTTGAAATAAGTTTCTTATACTAACTTAATAAACTAATGTTATAGAAGCAGTTTTTGTGAAGAAGTAAGTTATTACTACCTTATAATTCTTACTATACCTATTTGCTTGTATAGTTATATAGTTACCTAAGATATTTTAATAACTACCCTTATTGTAATATAACGTCAACGTAACGTAACATAAATTGTAATAACGTACGAACATTTTATTAATTGTTAAAACTTCATTGATCAAAATTTAAACCGTGGTATGGAAATAAAATATGTTCATAAGTCAGTGTTCACACAGTCATGGATAAATTACGGTTTTAATTAAATTTTGTGGGCAAGCTAGTAAAGTACAATACTGAAAGGTGGTGTGATGAAGCTTTTATTTAACGGGGATGGTATTAAATTATTATTTTACTGGAGTAATTGGGGAAAAAATTACTGAGTGCACACTATGGAACGGTGCGGGTGTAATATTGTTTCCACGCTGAGTTTGTGTACCTTGTTTTATTAACATTAATATAAAATCGCTCATTACATTTTATTTATTAAGGAGTTTTTTACTAAACGAACTTATGATCACTACTTACCTATGCGCGGATTTGTTGCAATCTGTTCGGTTTAGCAACATTTAAAACCGTCATGCTAGAGATTGATCGTCAATGAAATGGCTTTTTATTTCATGAACATTTTATGCTTCTTAGGACACTTGTCGGTCCTAGTCTAGTTACAGTACTCACATTTATCAAGAGCCCTTGATAATATAGATAGGAGTGGATATGACAAATAGGTACTTTGTGCTGATCCCACTTCGTAGAGGGAGATGACGATTAGGTATGTAATCTACGTCTAAGATAATTTAATTTTATTAATCACCAACACGCACTAGGCAATACTAGGCAAGCTATATGATTGTAGTTTTATAAGTAACTATTTCTTTTCAATGTACCAACTAATACCATTAGTTTAGAGAAAGAGCTTTGCCCTGTACCTAATGGGATGACATACCTGTAACAAAATACTAGGCGCGTACCTTTTATATTATTTTAGGAACATCACAAATTATGTAACATAAGTATTAGGTACTCGTTAATTTTAATAAACTCGTAATTAATACTCTTTTGGTACCGATGAATAGGTACGGTACGTAAAATGTTTTTTGTTTCTGGCAATTATAAAGTTTACCATTAAATAAAGGTCAATCAAAACGTTAAATAACATCATAAAAAGAACCTTAAGTTACAATATTTTTAAATAAATAAAAGAGATACAAAGTAAACGCTATCATTTCCATCCAAGCTTGAATGTGGGTGGTTTGTGTTAAGTCATAAAACAAAAAAATCTTTTACCTCCCTTTAAAAACATTTATAAAAATGTATTTCTATTTTCTAAACGTTGTATTATTGTTGAATTACATTAAGTATTATATTCGGAAAACTTTTGAATTTCTGAGTAATATCTACTTTTATATTTCCGAGTATTTTGTTTTTATTCATGAACGCACTACGCATCGAATCTAATAAAGTCTGACAATTGATACTCTCAGTAAGGATTTAGAATCTCAATATATGAACGGTACGGTATTCAAAAATAGGGATAGGTAAGTTGTAGGAAGTAACTTGCTAGAAAAAGTATCAATATAATATAACATATCCAGACACACGTCACACCTAGTCTCAAACTAAGCAAAGCTTATAACCATGGATTAGTACTTACACCTACATAACAGATAAACACACTTATATATCTTTAAAAAGAACCTTTTTAATAAATAAATAGAGTTTAAAAACCAATAACGAGTATGTAGATGAGTGCTGTAATAAGCTGGTGTCACCGTTACTCGGCGAAGTGCTCAGTGGAGCAAGGTTCATCCAAAGTTGGTTTAATGAATACGTGACTTATCTGCGCTCACCAGCCTGCGACGGGACACACTATATTGCGCGTTTTCAGTCGATTGATGACGTCACAAGTGCTAGTTAACTGTTAACCCTCGAGATGAATTTCAACAAGTTTATGTTTTTTTAACCGACTTCCAAAAAAACAGGAGGAGGTTCTCTATTCGACGTGTATATATTTTTTTTTTTTTTGTGTGTTTGTTACGCGATTTCTTTGTAATCATGAATGGAGCATTTTAAAATTATTGTTTCATTAGAAAGCGGATATTCGCGAAGTGGTCCCATGTCAAGGAAATCAGGATCTGATGATGGGATCCAGGAAAAATCGAGGAAAACCCCCCAACAATGTAGGCTGGGGTGTCGATTGACATTATTAAAAGTAAAACTACCTGTGACCCGTGGTTTTGCTCGCGATATTCTTGATACCATAAGAATTTCTGGATGAAATTTTTTTGGTTGTATTCTTTCGTATTTAAATCAAATGCTGTTCACAATTAATGGGTTTTAGATATAAAAATGTCCTGTTTTTTAATTCGTTAACACACACTGAAATAAACCCGAACCTTCAACATTTTTTTTAAATGTTTTTTTATACTATTATAGGTGCCTATTACACATATATTTTCAGAGCGTTTTCATAAAACTTTTCGTAAAAAAATATATTTAGATATTACAAACAAACACTGCACCAGATTAGATTGTATATATTATTTAAATTAATAAATAGACAGTATAAACGTCATCCTCTATTTTCGTTTTTATTTTGACTTTGGTAAATTTTCTAAAAAGTTCTTATACCTTTGTGGTTATAAAGAAGTTTTGTAATAAAATGATGGTTTAATTGGGATGATGAAGTTAAAAAGAAGTAATAAAATGCAGGGTTGTGTTAGATTATGAATCATGAGTAACATCAGCTCATGGGACAGGATTCAAGCGGTACCCGTTGAGGTTGAACTGCTCGACACTTATAGAGCAGCGAAGAAATCCCTGCAAGAGGCTATTGCCCTCGCAACTCTCACGGCCATCGTGGGACCTCTCCTTGCCAAATGTAGTCTTTGCTATGGTAAGCGAGGTGAGGTCTTGGATTGGAGTGTCCATCTTTTGTGAGGTCGTACTCTCGCAAAAAAAAGCTGCGGAGAGAGAGCGCGAAGCCCTCTCCACTAATACTATCCGCAACAGAACTTTGCAGCTTGGGCAGACGGAAGCGGGACTACCACTTTGTCCCGGGGGGAGATCCTCGAGGTGGCGCGCGGTACTTTCGGAAGGGGGTAACTCAAAATCTGTCGCCTAGAGCTACATTCTAGCTCGGAGGAGAAACCCTTAACAGAGTAGAGGCGCTGTCCGGGATCGTAGTAGTGTGCAGCTTCTTCCGGTTTCGGCCATTAGCGCAGAGGTGGCACACCAAGGGGTTTTAGTCCGTAAGCGCGTCGCCACTCTATCTTTACGGCGCGAAGTCCGACATACCCCGTCGTTCCCCTGGACAGAAGAAAGACATAAAGTCTTCCTCCCATAAAAAAAGGATTCAAGTGATCCACGAGTCAAAAGCTCTTCTGGAGGAAAATTTAAGCGTCTTTTGTAGAAGGAGACTTGCTTCCCACTAAAAAATATAAAATAAAGTTAATTTAAAAAAATAAAAAACCGACTTCAGCACTCTCCAAAAGTTACTAATTATAAATTGTAAATATGTATTAATAATATCGTTTATTTTAAATTATTTTCTTACTTTTTAGTGCTGAAGTCGGTTTTTTATTTTTTTAAATTAACTTTATTAATGTTAGCAAAAGCGAAATGGAAGAGCTATGAAAAGTTGACATGACTAGTAACAATTTTGTGTATTATGTTGCAGTATATCAACAAACTCCATTTTTTTTATTTTTACCTCATAATCAAGTTCTCGACCAGTATTTTTAAAGAATTAGATACTTATTATTCTTCTTTGCTGGAGGAAGGTACAGACATTAGGGTTTCTTGTCTATTGAAAAGCGCTTTTCCGTTACTTAGTTTGTACATTTAATTCAAATATACATATTAAATTCAATTTATTAAGTAACTTTTTATAAAACCTATTATGTTTCCTTAACGCTAAAAATATCTAACTTTTATTTGGTCGCAAACAATACTAGAAATTGAAGAGATCCTAAAATAGTTTATCAACATCAAGACTTTTAAAACACCAACAGACAATAGATTAGAAGTGACAGTCAGACATATGAAATATTATTGTGTCTCGCTAAATATAAACCCCGGAACGAGTCTTAACGGTCATAGCAGAAAATAATATGTCATTTTACAAAAATACCAATCGGGGAATTTATATCAGACGTGTTCTCTTTGGAGATACAAGTATGATTATGATGTGATTGTATCTCAATTTTGTAAAGTTGTGTTTATACACCCCTATTTTGAATTCGAGATACTTAATCACACAGCTAATGTAAACGACGGGTGACAATATAATAGTGAAGTTAGTTTTTATCTTTTGCTTTTATTTAAAAAGTTATGATAAGTCAAAGTTTTTCAAAATCCCGCCGAATTTTATTGTTATTCTACACCGAACAACAGGCGAACGCTGCGATACACAGCTGAGCGCGGTCATCGACCCGAGCCGTCACAGAATACTTGATAGCTAGTGTGCCGTCTGGTAATACGGCATTTATTTAGTATTTTTTAAAGATAAGTAATCGACTATCATTTTTGATATTTTTATTGGATATATGGATTCAGTTACTGCTACAGATATTCTGATTTTAATAAGTCCCATCATTTCAAAATAAGGGTGTATAGACGTCGACGTCGACCTCGAAGGCAGAGTGGTCACCATGCCGGACTGCCATCCGTATCGGTTCGATTCCCGTGTGGAGTGAATATTTGTGTGAACCACAAATGTTTATCTCAGTCTGGGTGTGTGTGCGTAGTTTCTGATACCCTAGCCTAGATCATTGGTTCTCAATGTTTTTTGGTAACGGAACCCTTTTGGACAGCGATATACTTGATGGAACCCTATTTGAAGTACACACCGGAAAAATTTGTGGAACAGAACAGTTGGGGACGTTGGTCAGACGGGAAAGTAAGTCAGATGTGGATTTTTGTTAGACGGGGAAATTGGTCAGACGGGGAAGTTGGTCAGTTAGGGACGTTGGTCAGATGGAAAAGTTGGTCAGTTGGCGAAGTTGGTTGAATGGGGAATGTGGTCAGTCAGGTAAGTCAGGTCAGTCAGATCAGTCAGGTCAGTCAGGTCAGTCGGGTCAGTCGGGTCAGTCGGGTCAGTCGGGTCAGTCGGGTCAGTCGGGTCAGTCGGGTCAGTCGGGTCAGTCGGGTCAGTCGGGTCAGTCGGGTCAGTCGGGTCAGTCGGGTCAGTCGGGTCAGTCGGGTCAGTCGGGTCAGTCGGGTCAGTCGGGTCAGACGGGTCAGTCGGGTCAGTCGGGTCAGTCGGGTCAGTCGGGTCAGTCGGGTCAGTCGGGTCAGTCGGGTCAGTCGGGTCAGTCGGGTCAGTCGGGTCAGTCGGGTCAGTCGGGTCAGTCGGGTCAGTCGGGTCAGTCGGGTCAGTCGGGTCAGTCGGGTCAGTAGGGTCAGTCGGGTCAGTCGGGTCAGTCGGGTCAGTCGGGTCAGTCGGGTCAGTCGGGTCAGTCGGGTCAGTCGGGTCAGTCGGGTCAGTCGGGTCAGTCGGGTCAGTCGGGTCAGTCGGGTCAGTCGGGTCAGTCGGGTCAGTCGGGTCAGTCGGGTCAGTCGGGTCAGTCGGGTCAGTCGGGTCAGTCGGGTCAGTCGGGTCAGTCGGGTCAGTCGGGTCAGTCGGGTCAGTCGGGTCAGTCGGGTCAGTCGGGTCAGTCGGGTCAGTCGGGTCAGTCGGGTCAGTCGGGTCAGTCGGGTCAGTCGGGTCAGTCGGGTCAGTCGGGTCAGTCGGGTCAGTCGGGACAGTCGGGTCAGTCGGGTCAGTCGGGTCAGTCGGGTCAGTCGGGTCAGTCGGGTCAGTCGGGTCAGTCGGGTCAGTCGGGTCAGTCAGTCAAGTCGGGTAAGTGGGGTGGGGTCAGTCAGATCAGTCGGGGCAGTGGGGTCAGTCGGGTCAGTCGGGTCAGTCGGGTCAGTCGGGTCAGTATAGTCATTTGGGTCAGTCGGGTCAGTCTAGACTAAGGTCAGAGCCAGAGGTCAGACTAAGGTCAGAGCCGGAGGTCAGAGTAAGGTCAGAGCCAGAGGTCAGTCTAAGGTCAGAGCCGAATGTCAGTTTAAGGTCAGAGCCAGAGGTCAGTCTAAGGTCAGAGCCGAATGTCAGTTTAAGGTCAGAGCCAGAGGTCGGACTAAGGTCAGAGCCAGAGGTAAGACTAAGGTCAGAGTCAGAGGTCAGTCTTAGGTCAGAGCCAGAGGTCGGACTAAGGTCAGAGCCAAATGTCAGCCTAAGGTCAGAGCCAGAGGTCAGGCTAAGGTCAGAGCCAGAGGTCAGTTTAGGTCGGAGCCAGATGTCAGCGTAAGGTCAGAGCCAGAGGTCAGCAAAAGGTCAGAGCCAAAAGGCAACCTTAGGTAAGTCTAAAGTCAGAGCCAGAGGTCAGTTAAGGTCAGAGTCAGAGGTCGGACTAAGCACAGAGCCAGAGGTCAGCCTAAGGTCAGAGCCAGAGATCAGACTAAGATCAGAGCCAGAGGTCAGACTGAGGTCAGAGCCAGAGGTCAGACTAAGGTCAGAGCCAGAGGTCAGACTAAGGTCAGAGCCAGAGGTCAGACTAAGGTCTGATTAAAATGGATCCCTGACCGCACAGCGATACATAACCGATCTCTTGGAACCCAATGAAATGCCTTTTGCCCCATTTATAGGCGACGGTTTTGTTTTATGCATAATTGATAACGGATTTAGCTTAAGTGGTACGTAAGTACTTAAACGAAGTGGAAATTACCCAAATCGACTGACCAGCGAGATCACCAGACATGAGGCCACACTTTTGACCATAAAAACACTTTAGTTTTGTAAAATTCAATTAAGAAGTACTTCTTACTTAAAATTTCAATCTTATTTTTTTCCATTAGACAAGTTTATTATTAAAAAAAATCATTTATAATTTTTTTAAGAATCATAAAAATAAAACAACATTATAACAAAAAATCTGAAATTGCCACAAATGAACTACTTATAATAAAATAATATAAATAAATACCGGTGTGTGTTGTTTATTTAATTTGTTATACATATTGTAATCTTAGTACGTTATAACAACGGGTAATAAGTAGGTAGATATGTATAACCGGAATGATAAAATGTCATACGCTAGGAACTAAAGACGCTGCTGCTACCCGCGCCTTTTCAGTACGGTCGACCAGAGAAGGGTGTTTTGATTTCTTTTTTTAATTCTCGCGGAACCCTTACAGGGGCATCGCGGAACTCTAGGGTTCCACGGAGCTCACTTTGAGAATAGCTGCCCTAGATACAAGTTTCGAGCTTAGTTAGGGTTCAGTTACTATGAGATGATGTAGTGAATGTTATGTTATATGGTTTCATACCCGAGAAGAATGTAATAAACTTAGTAATGGATCAATTGCTCATAAAGATGTTAGTGTAATTGATTATTATGTTATACATATATTTTCTAAATATGGTCCAGTTTTGCAAAGATCTCTATAGATCCTAGTGTGTTCATGTAACCGAGGGACGTTTCTCAGAGTTACCTTTATGAGACCTAATTATGAGTTTACAAAAAATGCTTTATTTGTGAACAAAAACGTAACAACAAAAAACATACAAACTAAATGTAAGGTACACCCATTAACCGTAGCAACACACGTTGACCACATATCATGATCAATTATCACAAGTTCCCCTTGTTTGTTATCCCATTATTTCTTACCTGAACGTTAAAATATAAAAGGGATACCAATAAAATACATGTTTCAGAGCTAACCACGTTAAGAATCAATAGTCTTTCCTTCAGTACAAATAATCACCTAATTACTGTCTGCCCTTCGGCGATTTTATGGTTTCACCCATATAATGTGAACATATCACGGGGAAAATTGCCCGTTGGGATACAATATTTTACAAGAAAAATATTAATGTGACGTGAAGCGTACGATGGAAAGGTAATTATAACGATGTTATTACAGTTGATTGCTTTAATAATTACGTGTAAAGAGTTAATCTATGCATAACCACTTAATTAATTTTACTCATTACGTGTAATGATGTAATATTAAAATTTACTGATATACACCTGTCTTCCAAAATGAAGGTTCGATTTCTTGGTTGTTTTCAAAACATGGTTTGGTATTGGGATTACCAACACGCATGATCACGCCTTTTCCTCCTTACTATACCAATTTCATCCATATGAAGGAGATCTGTATTTTTCAGTGGAGTTTTACAGACAAACTGTATGTACCTTTACGTAGTCTCTTACAGTTTATAAAAAATAATAACCAAATTCTAAAAACATGTAAGTACAACCACGTTCTACTGCATCTTGAGTTACCTAAAACCTAAGGAAGTTACTTCAAGTAATCAAGTAAATATTGGATAGTTACTATCTTTAACTAAACATGCAATATCATAATAAACGCAACAGAATAAAAAAACATCCTTTAATCTCAGCTAATGAATCCGATCACTACAAGAGCATTGTAAAATCGGATTATTTTTCTTAACGAAGTATCAGGTACAGGTGAACCGTTAAGTGCTCGATAGAACTGTACTGCGACGTCGCAAAAACTATAAGATCCTTTAAGAGCATGAACCACTTGAAGCCAGGTACAGTTATAGCCACATAATGTACAGTTTATATGACATTTTATTGGAATTTTATTCAGTTGATTCTGTGATGTTGTTTTCCGTCTCTATTGGTTGTAGTTAAGTTGATTTAATTAAAACTAGGAACACGCTTGGTTTTTCCAGTTCATTTTCTATCATTTTCAAGAAGAAAATAATTAAGTACTTATATAATTTGGTGATGCCATTCAGTGTGTAGAGTATGAAACCATAATATATTAATTAACACTCTCTATTTTCAGACCTTTATACAAACAATTTGCTTTTAATAGTTAATTTAAAATGCATTAAATTTTACTACGTAATGTCACCATTAAGGGTAATGATCATTTGAATTTGAATGGGAATCGATCTCGAAGTTTAAAGTAATGTCAAGTTTATAGGAAGCTTTAAGTATTGGTTTAAAGGCCCAAAATAGACCCCACATCAGGTTTGTTTATTTTGTAGACTAGATTTGAAGGGATTTTTTCAAGGGATGAATAAAGTTTTTTATAACACAGTAATATGAGAGAGGTTTACATTAACTACAAATGTGTCTTTGAATAAAACTACCATAATAGTACTTATATAATTTAATATGTTTTCCTTAAAATATAAAGGAAACTATTTACTTTATTTACTGTGGGACAAGGGCCTCTCAATCATCCATTAGACGATTACAACGAGAAGCATTTTCTCGTAATATCAAAACAAAGAAATGCTTCAAACTAATTTTACATTTCATACGTCAAATAAACCATATTATTACACCTAAAACATCCAACCAACGTCTCACGAAACAGTAGCAACACAAGTATCATTGTATCGGAGATATTCTTCAAAATCTGTACGGGACCGTTCGTTTGGTACCACGGTCACGTACCCAAGTCTAACCGTCCCGTGTTACTTGACAAATTGATATTTTTCAGATACTCCTCCACAAACAAACTCTTTCACCTTCGAGAGAACGGTTCCAGATTCGATTAGGATTTAGAAGGCACGCAGCGAAAGAGTTTTAAGCTTATTGTGTTTAGGTATTTTATTATCGTTTCATACATTTTTGTTATTGAATGCTCCTATCCACGAATGTTTAGTTTGAGACGGTTTCATCATGACCTATTTACATTTTAGAGAGGGTATCTTTTCTACTTTAAATATATGATCCACTGGACTGAATTTTTATTTTAAATTGGTCCAAATAGTTACAAAAAATATGTTTTGCTCTGCAATAAAAGACAAAACTGCCTTAAAAAAATCAGTTGACTAGGTGAAGATCATTAGTTTTAAACTCAACAGTAAATAAGATAAGGTATTTCTATTTATCGTCTCATTGTTCTATCAGCACTCAATAGTAAGAATTAACCTAAAAACATAAGGTTAAAGTTATCAAACGATTGAGTACTAAACAAACACTTAGTATAAACGGTATTTTAGTTTGAGAGCATATTAGATTAAGCTGTTGAGAAACTTGGTCCGGTCGAGATCCATGTGAACATAATCACTTGGTAAAGGCATGTTTATAGTATGTTCAACTAGCAAAACTTGAAGGTGGTTGCCATGAGCCACGACACACTCAACTTTTCTTTTATTCAGACCAAGTTACTCGCGGAACTGTATTAACAAATTCATTTCTCGCTCGTACAGTTCGCTATTTGCCCTTTTGAACTTTCAAAGATTCAAGTGAAAGTGTTCGATGTTGAAAGTGAGAAAAAGTAAAGTGTGCATTTATTTCTATCCCATTATTGAGAAAGGACCCTTTTGTGGAAGGGTGTCGTATGATTCCTTTGATTTTTGTTTTACAATTGTAACGCGTCGATAAAAGCTAGATGTTAATGGAACATTGAATTTTTAAACGACTTATAAAAAGAGTTTTTCAATTTTACTGTATATATTTCTACGCAAGTTTTCGGAACTTTCATGCAATGCACAAAATCTGAAGATTACCACAACTAAAAACAACGAAAAACATTACTAAATTATAATAGTAGACGTTAATCGAAAATGAACTGCCAATTATAGATGCGTCGTAATTTCATGTAATGAAATCCAATCTGATAAAACAGAGGTTGTTAACGTCCAGTATATTGGGTGTTGAAGACCTCTTGACTTGTCAAAGTCGAGGTTGGCTCGTATTTTGGCTCGTCACAGGGACCGCCGCCCCTCGCCCACCGCCCGACTCGTGTGTACCCTACCGACGAAGCTCTCGCCTCAAATTGGTCACGTATCACTTTCCTCTTATGTTGCACGTGAGGAATTAAATTTAATTTATAATGTTTCAGCTTAAACTGTTCGCTACCTTCAATCTTATATGTTTCAACGAAAATCTCATTTAGATGTATGCCTTAGTTTGTTTGTTGTGATTAAGGAGTTAATGGAAATCTTGTTTTGACTTATAATTAAATCTACACATTCATTTACATTATTAAGTGAGGTTCGGAGAAAACTTAGCTATTAACCCAGTTTAGTAACTAAGAAGAAATATACTGAATCCATTAACAATAAAACAATATTTAGCTTCCACTTTACAAACTATATTACTTACATTGTAAAGTTTGGTGAAAGCGTATCTAAATAGGTACCTATCCCTATTCTACCTATACTTTACAAAGAAAAGATCACGTAGCAAACTTTTAATAAAGTTGGCAGAGAAGGTACGTTAACTCCAGAGATATCGTTATGACTCTTAGGTTACGAACGGAGCTCCAAGAATTGAATACTCCCTCTGAATATTAGTTTGCTTCACAATGCTTGTAACTTACCTACCCTTTCCCTTTTAAAGGGAAAATTGCAACGGATGAATTACGTCCCTTCGATTACTTGGCTCACAATAAAATGTCCTCAACGAGTATATTATGTCGATGGATGTACATTCTAATCTATAATTTAATTAAGAGCAGTCCACAAACAAACCTTTATCACGTTTGTGTCAATGAAAAATCTTATTAAAACAATAATGATATTATCTTTATGTAAAGATGGCCCTAATTTAGGTTAAATTAACAAGTTCAGGTTGTATCTAATCGTTCTTCCATAGTTTTAATACCATATTTAATGTTACAGTTATCACTTTAAAATGGTGGAGTATAACATTTTCTACAAAAAATTGAGCGTTATTTATACTTGAATTTTACTGGTGTGACTTGCTAAAAAAGTGGAAAATGTTTGAAAATATTTAAATAAAACTACTTCAAAGAGATTCATTTCACAAATTAATATTGTTTGGAAAAAAATACGATTTGAATTTTAGCCTTGTTTTTTTAGTTAAGAGTTAACATAAATCAAAGAAATCAATATGTGAGAGAATACTTGAGTGTAAATGGTTGAGACCATTACCATTAGGTCATGTTCCTCTAGCTAGTGCAGTGCTGTGAAACATTTAACCCGGGCGATGCGTCTTTGTGTGCCTTGTTCAGTCTCTGACGCGTGTGCCTCATAGATAACGCACAAAGGCATACCAACTTGCCTACACACAAACACAATACCAATCTAAATTCAACCTTTCTCCTTGGCAATAAGGAAAACAATTAATTATCATTTCATACTACTCAAGATCACTTCTGTTACGTAGTAGCAGAAACGCCTTCTGTCACAATAACTAGCTTCTGAAATTCAAGCTGTCAACGCTTTGTTGAAAATTAATTTCGCACCTCAGACGGGTTTTATTTTGACGTTTAGCCTCGTCGGGCTTAAAATAAGAGCAATGTTGTGATGTTACAACGATTTATGTTAAACACAAATATTAAATACTTATTCATAGCTTAATATTAAATAGCTATAATATATTTGTACAGCTTATATCTACACCTATTAATTTATACCTAAGTATTAAGAAATAACAGCGCATTATTTGCGTAATTCACGTTTATTTTTCCTGAGCATTATAAAATACAAACAGCTATTCCATCAGGAATTTTTAATCATAAATGATCATCTGTATTAAATGTTATCCTCATTTGGCTAAAGATTAAGGAATAACAAACGTCAATCTTCATAAACATTCGTATTCATTAATGTTAACAAATATTTCTTACGGCAGTAATATAGTTGTTCACGCTTATTTTACGTCCATGTGCGATACGATGCATCTTTGCAACAAATTATATTAAAGCAGTGTGTACGAATATTGGATGAATTTTGAACTTGGAATAAACTTGCAATCTAAATTCATGGGACGCTAGATCGGACTGTCGGACCGTGGCCGGTTTTACTTATTTGTACATTTTCACTACGTTTGTTTACGGTGTCTGAACGGAAATATTGCACCGACCCCGCTACATGACTTCTTTCATTGACCAAATGAAATTTTTATGAGCATTCACATTGATTGGATGCAATGAGACTAAGCAAATAGAAAAAGTTAAACGTGAAATGAAAACCTTTTTCCTTTTATCATGAATTTTGAAATGTATCCCCGTTTAAATGGAACTTGATTGGGGAGATATTTGGCTCACAATTTGAAAGATGTTTTTGTATTAAATTTAATATTTCATCGTGATTTATAACGTTTTCAATTTTCTTGTAACTTAGATATTTTTAATATAACGTGACAATATTGAACAGGATTTTTCTCTATGATAAACAAAATACACTAAATATATGTATACTAAACTTTGTATTTCTTTTTTGGGCTCTTTTAATTTATGAAATATAACAAAAGCAAAGATCTTCTCTTTAAGAAGAAGTTTAGTCTGTTTTAAAAGAATTAGTCAATTTTAAACAAGCCTGAATTTATATTAAACAGTCGAAATTTTATTTTTTATCTCTCACTATAATGAATGGCCACTACATCACATTTATTTATTTTATTTGGTTTTGAAAAATAACTTTGAAAATGTCCCTGAAAAGGGAACAATGTCAGTTCTAAACAATATATAAACATAATTTTTCGAAAATTTAGACACACATTCATTTGAAATCGTAAGACATGGGTCGTCTAACTTACTTCTGTTTGTTCCTTTGCCTGTACAGCGCTGGTGGTAAGTTCCTTTCATTAATTATTAAGTTATACTTATGACTTTTTACTTAACAATCATCATCAGTATTCACTCTGATTTTAACTATAACTTAAGAAGTCATTTAGTAAAGCAGATAAAAAAAATGGTATAAAAATAAAAAAATAAAATATAAATGGTACTTGTCTCCTTCGATAAATGAGGTTTTAAAAGGATTAGTTTTGTCTTAGAAAAAGACAATTTTTGACTTACATTAGGTCGCTTAAGTGGCTTGTTTATTTGTTTTTGATGATTAAATTTTATAAAATCTTTAGTTCACTTACAATTCCTAAAATAATTTACAAGATATCTGCCCCAAGTTCTAGAACTGTGCTAACTATACAAAGTTGTGTTACCAGTCTATTTTACTCAAAAAGACCTACTTTATAAAGCTTATCTAGACCTTTATTGTTTTGAATAGTATACAGACGATGGTTTAGAATAAAAGGGACGTGATAGAGTACAAAACACGTTCACAAAAGCAGCGCTATCATATTGTAAAGTGACGAAGCGTGTCACGCGTGATTTGGGATCCATATAATGGAAACAATATCTTATTATAAACCACTATTTATTTAAAGGAAAATTAACTCTAATCTCAATAAAATAAGGGCGAATAATTAATTCGTTATTCTGAGAACACCAATCACTATTGTTACCTAGTATAAAGTTAATGCCTCTATCTGTATTAACGTGTTTCTGTAATTGCTAATCTTTCACAGTTCTACGGGTTTGCTTAGAATTGGCGTCGTGAATAGGTATTTGTTTGGGAATAGAGTCAGTGGGTTAGTTTAGTTTGTTGATGTCATTTTTACTTTGTTTTGGTGTAATTTACGATGAATTATTTCGTATAATCCACCTCCACTTCCATAAAAAAATGTGTGTCTATAGGATGATTTCGGCATCAAGTTTACCTAATTAGTTTGTTTACTAGATACTTATAAGCGTTTTAAAATACGAGTATATATTATAAATTAACACAGAGCAAAGTATTCTGTCTCTGATGATATTAGCACAGTGAAGTAGGATAGGAATTTGAATGGAATTTTGAAAAGTTTAGGTTAAAATTCTACGCATTACTTAGATATACTTAATTTAAAAATAGGAAAGTGTTTCAAATACCATGTACTTAATGCTTCATTCAAATATTTCATTCAAGGTAAAAAACTGTGGGATGCGCATTCCAATACAACAGTTTTTACATATGTATGTACTAAACCTGCATTTCAAATGATAATTGGTAAGGTATATGCAGATAAATATTGAAATCAGGATTTACATTGAATAACTAATATTTTTTAAATACTCTTTGTGATGTTTTACAATTGGATAAAAATATTTGTATCTCATTTGAACCATAAGATCAATAAGCATTAGGCGATGTTTATTGAGTTATGTTAGTTACATCAAGTAATTTAAATAATGGGTATTACTTTTTCATTAATTTAATAAGTAGGATAACATTTAGATTATTAAAAATATATAAAGTACTTAAAAAAACGCAAAGTCATTTTATGATATAAGTTTTCATTTGATCTCAAAGAACAATATGAGCAACTGCAAAAAAATAATAGTTAAACTACAACAGAAAAAGCAATGAGTTACCATCATCGTCTTAATAACTTTATTTATAGATTTAATGACACCCTATTGTAGGCTAGCATTTAAAACCTAATTATATCAATTTGAAATAGTATTTAAACATGAGCTCCTGAATATTGGAACATACGGCAACTAGAAATTGTAGAAATGACTTCTTTAACTTACTTCTTTTTATTTCTTTGTCTATTTTATTGTAATGGTAAGTTTATGAAGAATATAGTCAATTATTATATTGGTGACGTTTAGTCCGTTTATTTGCTAAGTAATCGAGCTAAGCAACCAACAATCCCGGGGTCCTAGGAAAATGTGGTCGCAGCTGTCACTCCCGCAGGATTCTTTGGGTTATTCTTTAGCCATGAACAGAAATGTTCTATCACAAATTGTTCAAGCACCTGACGCCACCTAAATCATCTTATGTAGATGCATAGGCCAATGATGATGATGATAATTATGAGTTAATTATGAAGCATTACTCATCATTAACAATCATAGTCTTTACGGCATAATATTTATTTTAAAAGAGCTAATTTGACGAAGGAGCCTTCTGGCATATTTAGAATAGCGCTGTTTCAATAAAAAAATATTGTGTTCAAGAATTCTAATCTTGTTGTTATTTTTCAGATGTGTTGATATCAGCACGTCGCCTTGTAGGAAAGGACGTTAGAATAGTTGGTGGTACAGAGGTAGACATCACAGAGTATCCTTACATGGCCTACTTGCTCCTCTTTGACGGCACTGATTATTACGAATGTGGAGGTTCCATCATTTCCAGGCGCTATATTTTATCGGCTGCTCATTGTATTCAAGGGTAAGTTTGTTTATAAATTAGACTTCGTTTTAATACTTCTAGCCCCGAAGTAAGAAGATTGAACGCAAACAAAAAGCTTGGTCTTTTATAGATGGTTATAGGTTACATCTAAAACTTCAATGATTTTGCATTGTGCAATTTTGTGAACTATGCATTCCACAATTGATTTTCAAGAAAAAAGATTGACGATGCTCCGCTACTCCAATTCGCAGCATACCAAATACCACACCAGATAAAATTTAGTTCCTAAAAGTTTTAGGTCCATAACGAAGGCTCCCAAAGGCCTCAATGTATATTAAAAGCAATCTTTTCGTAATCTTTCAGCATCATTAGCATTATTATTAACTGCAAGAATTGGAAGCACCAACTCCGACGCTGGTGGCACAACGTACCGAGCCAGTTCGTTTAGAGCTCATCCAAGATACAATCCCAGTAATTTTGATAATGATGTGTCAGTAATCAGAACGATGCAGGCTATGCAAATTGACGGCACGTATGTTAGCACGATCGCATTGGTTAGAAGGGGATTGGTGATCCCGGAAGGTACAAATGTTACCGTCACAGGATGGGGCTCAACACAAGTAAGTATTTCAAAGAATTGCATCAAATAGACAGTTTTATTGATAGTTTTTGATGAACTGTGATGTAGATTAAAAATCTTCGCCTTTTTATGTCTAGCTGTGTCGCGAGATTTTATACGTGTTAATTTCGATTCCATAAGATTTTTTCTTTTTCCATGACATCATAAAAGTCCCTCATGACTATGCAGTATAAGTTTAAATTTTATTATTACATAGACTTTGGAGGAAATATGAAACCCATGTTTATAGATTTATAAATTTTTTGTACATTCTAAGCTCCTTTATTAATTTTCAGAGCACTACTGGGGCCAGGGGTGGCAGACAAGGAAACCTTAGGGCGGTAGTGGTACCAACCCTTAACAATACGTATTGCGATTCCTTGATAGGTGGTATCACTGACAGGATGTTGTGTGCAGGATATGAAGAGGGTGGCAAGGATTCTTGCCAGGTTAGTAAATATTTGTTTTTATTTAAATACAAACGCTTATTTTTATTATACATGAAATAAAATTTAAAAATAATCACAGAAATAACCGCCAAATCAAAACTTACGGTTTATTTTACGGGGAGGTAAATATTTGTGTTGTAAATAAATAATTTGGCGCTAATGTTGAACATTAGCCTCCTTCATCGACTTCCCTAGCCGATCACACGCGATCCAAATACTTCTCGCTATTAGGTCTTTTCTTCACGTAGTTGGAGGAGCCCTCAGAAAAATCTGCTGAGGTGCCTTATAATAAAAACTATAGCAATTGAATTTTATATAAGAAAATTATTTAATATTTAATAATATTTTGTTTGTTTCAGGGCGATTCTGGAGGTCCAGCAGTGAACAATGAGATCCAATACGGGATTGTGTCCTATGGTTACGGCTGCGCTCAACCCGACAAGCCTGGAGTCTACACCAACATCACCAATCCAAACATAAGAAACTTTATTTATCTAAACACCGGAGTTTAAACAACAAATCAATGATGAAAATCCTGAAAAAAATCATATAAAATTGAAATCAACCACAAAAAAATATTTATTTGTAAATAATGATTAAATAATATTTATTTATTTATTGAACACAAAAAACCCGATCTCTTTATATTAAATCGTTTTGTGTTATAATTTATAAGAGTAACGATATAATAAAGAGGATACATAATTTAAAATTTGTTTTTTGTTTATTAATTTTCTGTATGACCAGTTACCATTTTAGTTTATAAGCAGCATTTAGGATTTAAGCATCCCTTTAGTATTTGGTCAAAGAATAATATCTTCAGGATAGCTGAAAATACTCCTACGATTTAGAACATCCCGCAGTTCATGTTTACATCGTCAACACCACTCTGTACACAACATACTAATAAAATTATCAACTTAACGTCAACTTACTTTAAATAATCACATCCATTACGAAGTGACTTACAAAGTTTGAAGAAAATATTCCTTAAAAAAATTATCGCTTGAAAAACAACATCGGACAGGGAAAACATCACCTTTGTTTAATATAACACAATGAGTTTGTTAACAAATTTTCAGAGATGGCCAGAAACATAAAGGAAATACGATTACAGGCAGGCCGGAAGTTAGTTTAACTTCGAAGCGGGAAGCATCCGTGAAACATCCGCAAAATGCGGACATATACGCGGTACGTTATTATTGCTTTTAGTTATATTGCGTACCTCGCTTTAGTGGAATAACTACATTAGGTATGCATTATTCAAATTATTATACACTTACATATTGTACGACACATAAAGTTATTTGTTTTGTCATTAATACAGTTCATATCTTTCACTCTTTTGATGACAACTACGAGTATAAATAGGTATTATTAGTGATTAATAATAATTATAGTGTTTAATTCAATCTATCTATGTATACAGGGTGTAACGTAATGAATGGATAACCTGAAATTCTCGGATATTGTCCATCAAGGTGGTAAAAAAAAGTAATGTAGACCCTCGTAAAGGTTTCACAGATTTTAATATTCGCAATTTTAAGAAATTAAAATTTTTTTGGAAAGTACGCTGGGATATTTGTACTTACATACAAACTTACATATTTTTGTCTAAGCTTCGGTCTGGCTTTTTGTCTAAGTTTCAGTCTAGATTTTTGTTTAAGTTTCAGTCTAGATTTTTGTCTAAGTTTCAGTCTGGAATTTTGTCTAAGTTTCAGTCTAGATTTTAGTCTAAACTTGAGTCTAGATTTTTGTCTGAATTACAGTCTAGATTTTTGCCTCAATTTCAGTCTGGATATTTGTCTAAGTTTCGGTCTTGCTTTTTGTCTAAGTTTCAGTCTAGAATTTTGGTCTAAGTTTCAGTCTAGATTTTTGTCTTAATTTCAGTCAAGATGTTTGTCTGAATTACAGTCTAGATTTTTGCCTCAATTTCAGTCTGGATATATGAATAAGTTTCGGTCTGGATTTTTGTCTTAAGTTTCAAACTAGATTTTCGTCTGAATTCCAGTCCGGATTTTTGTCTAAGTTTCAGTCTGGATTTTTGTCTAAGTTACGGTCTGGATTTTTGTCTAAGTTTCAGTCTGTATTTTTGTCCAAGTTTCGATCTAGATTTTTGTCTTAGTTTTAGTCTATATTTTGTCTGAATTACAATCTGGATTTTTGTCTAAGATTCGGTCTGGATTTTTACCTAAGTTTCAATTTGGGTTTTTGTTTAAGTTTCAGTCTGGATTTTTGACTAAGTTTCAATCTAGATTTATGTCTAAGTTTCAATTAATTAAGGAATAATTTAATTGAGTAAAAAATAATAAATAGTACCGAAAAGTATGTGAATTTTGAATAAAACATTAAAGTAAAAACAAGAGATTCAAAATATGAATTCGAAACATAATAAAAAAGTTATTCGTATAGAAAAAGAAACTAAACAGTTCCTAAAATATTTCCTACAAACAAATTGAATACGAGTTGTTGAATATTTTAAACAATTCCATATAGATGCAACATATTCACATTGCTTTATGTTATGCCTCATGATGCAATGTTTCTGCATACTTTACTTCAAAACTCAGAGCGGAGTGGGAACAGAAATGAAAAACAAAAATAACATTATTATCGTGTTTATATTTTGTTAAAGGTGAATTTAGGATTTTTATTTATAGCTATTTAGATAAAGTAGACAAGTTATTAAAACATTTCTGATAATATTTTACTTTTTACTTTTCCAGGAAAATGATGAAAGTTAATAACTCTATAATCTTTATTATTGGGGTAGGTTACTAAAACCGAATAAGTAGATTCTGTCAAGCTTAACATTTTACCGTGAACCGCTTTAGACAGGAAGAAATGAAATTCCTTATAAAAATATGAAATTAACACAATCATCCATCTTTCTTATTTCAAGACATATACATAAGTTATCTTAAATACAATATATTTATCAATCGGTACACCAAATAATTTACTCCGAAACAAAAAATGTAACCTGTCGACTTTCAATCAAAAAAGTTAATCGGCTGTCTAGCGCGGAAGGGTTAATGTATCTAGATGGATACTACGAGTACGAGTTTGTATAGGTGGCCATTGACGAGTCAGTTGAACTGATCACTCCAGACATAAAACTCTGCGTCACTCCAAAAAATTTAGGTCAACTTAATTTCCCCACTGGAATCTGGAATCGCTCCGGTGATTGACGACCATTTTTGGATGGACGCCAGTTCAACTGATCAGTTAAACTGAGTCTACAATGGCCACCTTATGCGTTCAGGCAAATGGGTAAATGAAACGGCAATCCATCTATCAAAAGGATGTCAAACGTTTGTGAGGATCGATTTGTGGCGTGGAGACATATTGGTGGTTGTCATGCGGAGGCACGCGTGCCGTCATCACACGACATGCGTCCAACATTAATTTATTACAATTGAACATGTCACCATGTCGATATTTAAACTAGAAGCTGATTTTATGAAGAAAGAATTAGAAAACTTTAAGATGTGTGTTTTAATGATTAATTATTGCAATCCAACTACTCTCACGTATCTGAAGTGGCTTTTTATAGAGCAATTGTTACCCTACAAACAAAATAGAACCAACAACCAAGTACCATAGAATTACAAATTGCACCGCAACATTTGTTTCCCGACTCGAAAACTTACAGATTCGTTGGCTAATATTGATTAATTACAGAAATAGAAGTTGGAACGCGAACTAGACAGACTCCGGACGATGGAACTACAAATAAGTTTTGATATTACCTAAGTTCAAGAATAAAATAACTTCGGTAACATCGCCGCAGTCTAGTTATTTGGATATAAAACAAACACGTTCTATAATGAACAACAGTCTTTACAAGTAAATATTGCGATCTCATTATTAACAGACCTCGGGGTGTACCTATTGAACAAAGCAAATACTGACTCCAATTGAAATAGAAAAAAAAAGTTGTAAATGTTTGGGCGGGCGCGGGCGTGTTTACACAGCGGCCGCTCCGCTGGCTACTTCCGCCCGATGCACGCTAAATATTTCCCTTTAAAACGTTTACATCATGCCCATGGCAAAAAACGTTCACACACAAATATAACTTAATTTGGAAATAAAATATCGTACTTACACATAAGTAACTTTGATTTATGATACGTTCAAATAGTTTTCATTGATTATTTTGCAAATAGAAAATTTATTTTAAACATTCAAAATGTTCTAATCATGAGGAGAAAATTTTGAATGCTTAAAATAAATATTTATCATTTAATAATAAACGTACTTCAACGTATGACCAGTTGACCACCTAAGCAACTAAAAAACAATTATTTACTTGCATGAATACTTTCTAGTTCACCAGTAAA
Organism: Timandra comae; assembly: GCA_958496195.1. NCBI lineage: Eukaryota > Metazoa > Arthropoda > Insecta > Lepidoptera > Geometridae > Timandra > Timandra comae. The sequence continues at coordinate 5,897,099 of OY292360.1, forward strand.
CAATTATTCACCCCCACAATAGGGGAAAATAGTAAAAAATGGGGTGCACTGACAATGGGACACAAAATGTGGTCCACAGAGTTAACATCCTAATTGCACCGAATGAATGCGGGTTTGTACGTGACAAATTATGTACAAATGGTTTAAAAGTTACTTTCATCACAAACTGCTTTATGGGGCGTAAATAAAATAAAATCACTCTTTCATAATCTTATAGCAACTGAGCCCTAATTTGATTTATAACCTGTATTTATGATATCAGAAGACCACTCTGCCACTTCGATCGTCGATGTTTGTTAAATATATCGACACGAAACAAGCACATTGTAAACAGTAAAACACATTTAAGGAAGCACGTGAAATAAATTTTGTGAGAAACGTAAGAGGCTCATGTTCAATAAATAAAGGAATCTAACCATTCCTAATTGATTGATGGATTGATCTCGTGGTTGTTACCTTCTCGCTGGAATACAGGAACTCGCTTTTCGCAAACAAATTTCTTATACAACACATCTGCGTCTAGGGAAATGAATTTGTTATATTTTGCTTACTGAATTTAACAGGAGGCTGGTTTTTAATCAGATTATATTAGTAGCCTGAGGTTGCGGGTCCAATACCTAGGTCTAGACTATTTTCCAGGTATGGAAAAATGGCTCAGTGTTCACCAACAGTCACCAACACACAATAATCGGCTTTTATTCTCACTCTCCTGACTCATTGAGACATGCCTTTGTCCTGCAGCGGAATCTTACAGACCAATATATTTATTACAATATATTAGAAGCAGTTGTAATAATAATTGGCATGACCTCATATCTCAATAAAGAACTTTATCATATATTAAGTTAATCTTATTTTTAATGGCGAGATAATTATAACATTATACCTCTACCCACCCCTTATAAAATAATAATTATAAGAATAACTCTCTACGGACCGCACAAGAAAGTTGAGATAAACTTGTTCGATAACTTAGAGGGTCATGTCAAACCTCAGCGTGTATCTTCAAGATCAAATGAGAAATGATGAGATCCGTTGGAAAAATGAAGGTCGCTTATATAGGGGAGGAAGCCGTGGCAATGGGCCAGGAAAACAACAAGGAGAGTTCGCTTACTGGGACACAAATGTTTACGTAATTAGAGATATTATTTATAAAAAATGTTTTGCAGAAAATATAAATAATTTATGGCAATTGTCATAGTCATTAATGTGAAAATAAAAAGTTATTTCAAAATGTATTAATCACTGGCTAAAAAATAAAGAACAATCAAGAAAAAAATACTGATTTACATTATATGAGGGTGCCAGTCAAATAGCACAAATACTTTGATATATATTACTATACTATACTACCGTGTATGTGTTTAAAAAGTTTCGGGAAATTTCTTCGTTCAAAATAGAAAGTAATAGTTAAGTGTGATAGTTTCTACCTAAATTCCGAAAGTTTAAGCCAAGGACGAGAAAATTCATAGTGCACAATACAAGTCGTAACGTTGCATAATATGGCGCGTGTTCAGCCAAAGTATTCGTTATGGTATTTGCTACACCTAGCCAACAGGGGCATACGTTTTCGATATGACGCCGAACGTCAGGTGTTTATCTCGCGACCTCAATATCAAATTCTATTTTAAAATAATAGCGTTAAGTTTCAAATGCGATTATATCGTGGTGGGTTATTTGCGTCGTTTCGTTCCGGAGGGCGCGTGTGCCCTCCCTCTCGGAGAGAGCGGAAAGCACTTGAGACCGTGGCGCGGTGATCCGAGCGACGATTTTCGCGGATCGGGAGCTCGTTTGCTGCATCCCTCTTGCTCGGCGGCGGCGGCGGGTGCCGGCGCGGCGCTGGGCGGGCGGCGCGCGGCGCGGCGGGAGGCAGCTGCCGTACTCCCGCCGGCACCGTCACTCACCTCGTCTCGGTCTCCTCAGTCGTGTGTCCGAACCTCTCCTGTCCGCGCGACGTACGAATACTCCGATACCCAACCGGTACTTACGGCGGACTTCGCACTCAACATATCCCTCGATATCACTACCCTCTCATCATATTCATATTATTGATACTCATATCTACATTTATAGACATTAAAATTAATAATTAAAATTATATTGTGTAATTAGAATATTTACTTTTAAGACATTATTGTGAAGAAAGCCAGAACATTGCATGTCTGTGCGTGTAAAAGGATTGTTTGGATTGTAAGAAGCTGAGGCGGGAAGCGGGCGCCCCGCGCCGGCCGGTCTCATTTGCATCTGTCAAGCACTAGGTGAGTACTTGCTGCGTCTGCTTTTTTAAAATATTCGCTTGGTATTTTTAAGTGGCCTCAGAGAGATCTTCCTTGGATAGATCTCGGGGGAGCGTGATTACTTGACAAACAGAGGGGAATGAATTTATAATTACATTTTAATTCTAGCTCGTTATTGGTACAAACTTTCCAGGGATCTCGCATTTTTTAATTATTTGTTTGCAAGTGTCGTCTATATGTTAGATAATTAATTTAATTAAGTATGTTAAGTATTTATATTAGTGGAGCAGCTGGAAGATCCAAGTAATTCATCAAATGGAATCATTTAAGATTTATAATACACAAGTTTCTCGGAAGAAAATTGTATTGCCAAAAGTTGCGCCGATACTTTTACATTTTTGATAAGGCTCAGAAAATGCGGGACCTTTGTTATATAAGTCAGATACAAAAGGGAATGTATTGGTGTTCTATATTGTTTGTAGGGCTGGAGAGATGTAAGGAGGATGTTATTTTATGCATATTGAGTTTTAGCTCGGATTAATTAATGGGCAAATGTACAAAGTAAGGGCATTAAGTTGTAAGTTAATTGCCTTTTAGAGGCGGAAAGGGATGAGATTATCGGTGAGTGTACAAGTGGCTCACTTCCTGTTAGCGTCATTAATTATTGCTCCTTGTTTTTGCTTAGTTACGAGCGTCGAGTTTACACGTGCGTATCAATTACGTGTTCAATATTTATGTACTTATTTACTTTAATTACTGTATTTTGAGTTTTCTTAAAGTAAAAAGAAATAATTAGTTTTCCACATTAAACACAACTACTTAACACACTGTCATTATTTGAAATAAACCCTAATTATGTTATGACCTGTACCTAAATCATCATACATTATATTCATAATAAATAAGTTTTAAAACCAATTTTATTATTAAAACGTTTTAAATAAACTAAGTAGTTTCCTAACTAACTTAAATTTTCATCCAGTTTGGTGACCGCTCGGTCTATAAGTCGTCAAACTAATCAAGTAATCTCACAAACTTTAAACCCTCTAAACTTAATATTTGGAAACCGAACAAAGCAAACCGACCTTTAATAAATAATGAGTAGAACCTCAAACACTTTTAAATTACTTTTCTCAAACAATAAAAGGTATTATAATAACATTAATAACTTAGTAACATTTTTTCTTTAAACACACAAAAGAACATGTTAAAAAAAAAACTCATTATACAAATCTTATTATAAAGTTTATTTATTCAGTATAATTGGATAACAAAAGTATACGCATATGTATAATACGTCTTGTATTAGTTACGAAGCGAAATTATATGAGTAAATATTGGTTTCGAGTTTCATATTGTAAATATTGTTACTGTAATAAAGCTTCCTTATTATGGCTTCCAAAGTCTCTGGGTCGCAGTAAAACAAAATACAAAATCAAAGATAAACTTTAAAATGTCAATACGAAATGATTACGCGTTATTTTCTTTTCTTTTCCGTTTTTGGTTGAGTTTTCCTTGCAAACTAATGCGCTAATTAATATATTTTATAATTTTACTTTAGGCTTTCAAAATGGAGACTTGTCTTGTTGAAGGTTTCAGTTGATTAAATTATAAACCCTAAGCATTCATTTGTACCAAAATGGTGTTGTCACAAAAAAATAAGTATTTCCCTACAACTTTTTTCGAAAATGGGACTTTCATAAACCAACGTTTCAGAATATAGGAAACTACATAAAAACAACAATATCATAATATAATACTCTAACTAACTCATAATAGATTAATAAAAAAGTTATTGCCAGTAAAATATACAAAAATCTGTACAATGTAGTCCACAAATAAATACAAATGATAAGGTATTATTATATCCTAAAGCATCCTAAATCCCTTCGAGAGTTCTAAAACAATTTTATTGTCAACCAACAAATAATATGACTATAAAATAAGTTGGAAACCAAATTTTACAAACATAAATATATTTCGGCGTGTAAAATAAATACGCCGAAAACTTTTCCCTTTTACTTTCTTTATGCGTAAATTATATACGCCAAGGGGCAGGAAAATGGAGACATACGCCACTTCAGGGACCCACGGAGTTATTGTGCTTACACATGACCATTGCGACTGGTCCTATTCATATTTTATATTCTTCATAGCGCGTTATTCAATAGGGAACTCTGCCCTCAATTTTACGGCACATTCTCCAATACAATCTATTACGGGTCCCGAAGAAAAATTACAAGTTCATGACGTACGGCTTTTTGTAAGGTGTTATAAACCTGATACAAATACCTTTGGGGCCTGCTCCTTTTGTTAAACAAATTGAAAAATACATATAATGGAAATAAATAAGTTTTTGGAAATGTTAATGATAGTTTTGAGCCATTAAAACAAAAACAATGTACATTAATATAAGTTTTATTATGTATAAGCCCGTTTATATTACCTTACATTAGGAATTTATGTAAAATAGTTTTACCGTAATTCCCCGTAATGCTAAAACTAAGTAGAGTACGTACGTAACACGTAAATTAATGTACTTCATAAAGCTTTCAGAGGTAGACATTGTTGCTCCATTTTTATTCCTAGAGGAGCCATAAGCGATCCACAACACACAGTTTTAGTAACGACTGTAAAATTTATTACATTTTTACTTCTAAATGCTGTACTTATTAATATTTTTAGGTGATCTCTATGTCTGGTTATGAATAAGTCTTCAGTTGTTGTATAAAGAAATTAATTCGAAAGTATTTAGTTTTGTTCAAAGTTATAAAGCTTTTAATACAACCTTATTATTATAAACCTGCGCGTATAAATTATAGCTTTCCAGAACGCTCCATTGCAAATTTCTGTACATTAATGCAACATGCTCATCACTGAGACATTTCGTCTCAAGTCTTTTACTCGTAATATAGTAAATTCACTAAGACTACTATTCAAACTAGGTTGGAAAGTAATACTGACATAACAACCTACTTCGTGGTATTCCTTAAAAGGGTACTTCTGCAAAACTGAATTCAAGACTAAAAGCATCTGCTACATAATACTGCAAGGTAATTTTGTCACAGTCATAAGAATTTTGCATTTAAATAATTTGGTAGAAGTAAGTAGTAACATTATGTAATACTAGCTGCGCTCCGCGTTTTACCCGTCGGAATCCAAATCCCATGGGAATTTTGGGATAAAAAGTATCCTGTGTGTTATTCCTAGTTATAAGGAACATCTGTACCAAATTTAATCTAAATCGATTCAGTAGTTTTTGCGTGAAAGAGTAACAAACATCCAAACTCACAAACATACAAACTTTCGCATTTATAATATTAGTAGGATTATATCTTTAACATAACTTATTCAATCGCTCTATCATCTCATTATACTAAAATCCCCTAGCTAGATTTACTACCTGTAACTAAGGTATTATTATAAACTACGCACGCAATCATCGTGATACACAATTTCCTGTTCGATTGTAATCTTTTAAAACATTCTGGAGTCCTATAAAATATCTGTATATGTAATAGACAACGGTCATTGACTGACTGATCTATCGCACACAGTTCAAACGACTGAACGGATTGCGCTTAAATTTGGCACGCTGATAGTTATTTTATTAGGCCAACGGCCACTAAGAAAAAAATCCGGCTAAGTGCGAGTCGGACTCGCGTACGAAGGGTTCCGTACCAACAAAGAAAAAAAAAACCGTATGTTGTATGGGAGCCCCGCTTAAATATTTACTTATTTTATTTTTTGTTATAACGGCAAAACGGCATCATCTGTGAAAATTTGAATTAGAAAAATTTACGTGGGTAGAAGTAGCCTTAAATACAGTACTAGCTGTGCCCCGCGGTTTCACCCGCGTAGTTCCCGATTCCGTGGGAATTTCGAGATAAAACGTAGCCTATGTTCTTTCCCGGACCATAAGCTACCCCTGTACCAAATTTCAAGTCAATCGGTTCATTAGTTTAGCCGTGAAAAGGTAACAGGCAGACAGAGTTACTTTCGCATTTATAATATTAGTTAGGATTGTTTTATCAACATTAGAATAATGAATAATACTATACTTACTAATAAAATAAATCATTATGATCATAATATATAAAAATCATCATAAACATTTAAGTAGATGGGTAGGTAAAACGATTTCAAGTATTACGACAATGCGATGAGTCGAAAAGCCATTTCGAGCCATGAATCCGGTATCATTAATTCTCAAGAGCGCAATGGTATTATTTAATGTCCCAATATAAACTTTACATTACCAAGATTTGCTTTTCTGTTGAAAAATCTTTTTTATATAACTAACTAGCTGTGCCCCGCGGTTTCACACGCGTAGTTCCCGTTCCCGTTCCCGAGGGAATTTAGGGATAAAAAGTATCCTATGTCCTTTTCCTGGTTCTTATCTACCTCCCCACCAATTTTCAGCCAAATCGGTCCAGCCGTTCTTGAGTTATAAGTGGCGTAACTAACACGACTTTCTTTTATATATATAGAAGATGTCTTTATTATTTTGTTTGAGATATGATTATAAAACAATGAAACGTTGCCTGAAGTCATATAGACAGAAAACAAATCAAGAAACTCTGCTGATGTCTTAGGCAGCACCGTTTTATAATCTGCCTTACAATCCCTAAATAGTAGCTTTCATACACACCAAAGTACTAAAATGTTCGTTATAAACTTAAAAAAACAACTACTAAACAGACTGTTATAACAGCTATTTATAAAGTATGTATAAATAAATATCTGGTTACGTATAAACTAAGCAAAGCCATGGTTCTAATGTAACATAAACTTAGTTGCGAATAGTTCATGTTCAAGTCCAGTTGCAATGTCACGGATAGAATAACTGGTGTCGCAAGTTACCATCAAGTTACATACATACATAGTTCGAGAGAAACCTATCTTGAATTGAAAGCTACCGGCTTCTACATCTTTGATTACTTTTTTACTGACAAATTATACGTACGAGTATGTGAACGTTTGAAAAGGGATACTGGAATTGTCGGTAATTACGAGTAACGAGGTTTTTTAAAAATATCTAATAGAGAACATTGTAACAAGAGATTTGCTTTACTTAGTTGTTCAATTGGTAGTTTATCTTGTGAAGATCTTTATAAAACTTAAATATGTATTACAATATGGTATTAGTTTGGTGATGATTTTCAATTGTTTGTTTTACTTTCTTTTACTTATAAAGACACAGTGAAGCTATAAAAGTTTGGTAAATATCTCTCAAGTTAGAAGACAGAATAATACCAAATAGTTTCAGAAATATTAAGAAAGTAACTATTGTTACAAAGTCAGTTTGAACTAAAACAATCTGTTAAATTAGTTGAAAGTTTAGTTACTTGTATACTCGTAGTATACCGGGTACATTGCTTAACCCACGCTGGCTCTGCCAATATTTACGTTTGACGTCTCCGCGTAGCAGTGAGCAGCTTAGGATATTACAGTAGTGTCAACAACCTGACAGGTCTTAGAATAGTGTTAGCAGACGGGCTCCTGGCGATACCAAGACGCGGGGTAATCCTTATAAACAGACCACGCTGTAAGCCGACACTCTATTCGGAGCGAACCCAACCCATATACCAGGAAAAGGAAAACTTATAACAACCAAGTTCACTATACAAAGGTGTCTACGAACTTCATAAATCCAGTGTCACTGTTTGAGACTGAAATACTGTGATACCTCCGACATTATAGAGACAAGTTTGTCTACAAAGTTCATGTATTAAACTCAAACATGTTTGACAACTTGATGGTGACTTAGAAATACTTTGATCACTTTAACTAATTAATTATACTAATAACACTTTGCAATATTACTTGAATATGAGAGGTGCACTTCATAGTTTTGGAGTTCCAGTTTCTATTACTAAAGTTAGTATATTACTAGAGTTTAAGCTTTTCTTTCGTAATAGTAATTAAAAGAATTAAGTCTTTAATGATTGCTGTAAATCACGTATCATTTAGTCAGAATATTGAAAATTAATCTTGAACTTATACAAGTCTTACACCAAGTACAAGTCTCAAGCCGTTTACGTATTTATAACTGGTTTATTGCTACTGTTAAGCTAATCATTTGCGTTTAGCATAAACATGGCGATAAAATGGCGCTTCGTTGGAAATGCGTTTAATGGCTTACAAATTTTCGAATGTCAGAGATTATCGGACTGTGAAAACTATCAAGTTTTTATATTCAATTATAGAAACTATGTTTGTATATTGAACCTTTTTATGTAAATTTTGAAGGTTGGTTTTAATCTGTTGCCTAATGTAAATTAGATTTTCAGACCGTTAGACACCTAAATGTTTCCGACGATAACATTATTGGCAACCCCAAAAACGAATCTAGTATTGAAGATTTTAAGAACTGGGTTAGGCATAGTATCAAATTCAATAGCTGTTCTGCTTAGACTACTTAGAGCCCCGCAAGAAGATTTAACCCTGATTAAATATCTTTACAGAGATAGAGATAGTTACTTTTTATTTTGTACAGCTCATACAAAAGAATTCAGAAAGAACTTAGTAAAAGTTATCTAGAAAATATCAAAAAGAGTATCTTTACAAATTCATAAATCAAACATTGAAAGGTTTCTCCAAAGAAAAAAATGAATGAACTTTGAAGTCATCGTTAACTTGAAAAATCTTTGGATGTCAAAAAGTTTTCCTCTCAAGTAAAAAGGCAAACAGTTTATCACGTGCTGATCCGGTCGATTTGATTTATCTTTATCTCCTCGCAGTCTTTTGTTTTAAAAACAATTTCACTTCATTGATTCCGAGTACGAACAGTTTTTATTTAAAAGAAAATTATTCGTATTTAGTCAACTGAAGGTTTTATGTATTTTCCTTGTAGATAAGGCACAAAGTCTACGAAGCTTTATTATTTTGTTAAAAACTTTACAAAAAAGGTTTTAATTTATCAAAATGTAGGAACACTATAGATTAAACGGGATGTTCGTACATACCCATTTAAGTCGAATCCCTCGTTACACTTCGGCAAATTTAACATAATGTTGTAAGTTTCGTTTAATAATAAAAGACTATGGATTTCGAACTACAAACACGTCTCTACAAACTCAGCACATATAGATCAACTTGTAATCCTGTTTTCTGAGTTAAAGTCTATATTAAACTATCCCATTCGAACTATGGTTCAACTCATAATAGATATTTTCATTAAATAAACTTCACAATCTGAATTATAAAGGTATATGTTATTGAAATCATTGTCGCGAATATTCGAAATAAAAACTCGATTGAATATAACTGTGTTTCCGCATGAGCAAAGCGAATATTGCATTTTCGCTCTGGATGACGTGTCAACTGTATTTTAAATAACTTAGTGGGCCTCCAGCTCAGGTATTGATTCGGGGTATTTACGGAAGCTGAACTTTTGTACCATTCCGAGATGAGACTAATTTAAAACACTGGAACGCCATTAAATCGTTTCAGTTTTATACTTTGGCTAATTGGTAAAGGAATGGACAGTACATTCAATTTATTTTTTATGTAGTTTCTAATGGACTTTTTATATGTTTTATGCTTTTATATAAAAACCAAAATATTCAATTTATACAAACTATATTTAGACAGAATTTCATTAATATTGTGATAATATAAACTGAGTTAATATAATGACAGGACTGCAATAAAATCTGCATTTTGGGTATGACATACTGCTTACAAATTTATTTTATTTCTTAGTAAAGTTAGGCCCCATGATTATACTTAGTTGGCTTAGTTTCCTTAATTTCCTATTTTTATTCTTCTATATACATCAAGTGTTGAGGCAATCAAAATTGTCACGTAAAGATTAAATATTTTTTTGTGGCTAACCTGAGTTATGGCGAACTACATCTTCAGCCAGCTAAACTTCTTTATAATCTTTATATAATAAATGGTAAAAGATATTTACCATATTAATAAAAATCCCGAACCTCAAATAATATTCAGTAAACTTATTCGATCGTTTGAGGCTCGAGTCGGCTCGCCCCATTTTATTTTTATACAATTTTATTTTCCTATGATTTTGCGAGTGCGTATCCCGTGTTTGGTCGTTGTCAATCTGGTACGCGTGAGTTGGTCGACTTTCGAGGGTTCGCCCGTCTCTCATCTCTCCGCACCCCGATCGAATCTACCATGGTGAACCAACATCAACCAAAATATGATTTAACGATTTTTTGTTACAATATTCGACGATACAGATTTAAATTCAAGCGTTTTATTTCTAAATATCCCTCATGATGCAATATAGTTTTTTACTATTTAGTGTTTTATTTTCATAATATTGTTTACTATATTTTATGAGTGAATTTCATATTCATTTTACAACCCATATTCACTTCTATGTCAAAGAAGAATAAAACAAATCAACAATTAGACCCATTCTAAATTTAAATATGTATTCGGTATTTATTTTTTAGCTGACCCGCCGGGCCGTTTTCAGTTTGTCAAATGAAAGGCTTATACGCAGTTCACCCCGTACGCAGTTCACCCCGTCGCACTTCACCCCGAATTAGTTAATGTCGATTTAAACTCAGTATAGCTTAAAAGTACCGTCACCAAGAAAAGAGTTAAGTAAGTAATATTAATTAAAATTTTACCAATTACTTTATATGAATAACAAGACTTTATTTGATTTGTAGATTATATTTAGAATATTAATTATTATTCTAAGTTTCAGGAGCTAATTAAATAATATCTATGTACATCATTATTTTCGAATAATTAAGAACATTATTTATTATACACTAAACAGCCAACCCAAAGTAAAGAAATATAGAAAAGACTAAACTTTCTTTAATATAAATCAACCATAAAAATATTTTAACATAAATAAAACAATCTAGTCATCATTTTCTAATGATGACTAGATAATAATAGTGAAGTTAGTTTTTTTTTCTATTGTTTTTATTTAAAAAGTTATGATAAGTCAAAGTTTTTCAAAATCCCGCCGAATTTTATTGTTATTCTACACCGAACAACAGGCGAACGCTGCGATACGTAGCTGAGCCCGTTCATCGACCCGAGCCGTTACAGAATACTTGATAGCCAGTGTGCCGTCTAATATGCCGGTAATACGGCATTTATTTAGTATTTTTTAAAGATAAGTAATCGACTATAATTTTTGATATTTTTATTGGATATATGAATTCAGTTACTGCTACAGATATTCTGATTTTAATAAGTCCCATAATTTCAAAATAGGGGTGTATAAATTAAATCGCATAAATGGTAAAAGAAAACATTGCAGAATCTGGAACATTGGAACAATCAGTCTCGTTTTTTAGCATATGAAATCATGCCTTATCTATATATATATATATATACTTAACTCAAAGGTGACTGACTGACTGACTGATCTATCAACGCATAGCCCAAACCACTGGACGGATCGAGCTGAAATTTGGCATACAGGTAGATAATGACGTAGGCATCCGCTAGGAAAGGATTCCCACGGGATTGTGATATACGTGGGTGAAACCGTGGGGCACAGCTAGTCCTTTAATAACATTAAAAAGGCTAAAACATTTCGGATACCAGTGGTAAACTCCATAATCTAGTGTTATAATCAACTATCACTTTTTAAACAGTCTACCATCGTAAAAACATTAGCAGCACATTTATTAGCTTAGAAGTTCACGTATTCCCTATATTTTTGAATTTTACTGGGGTACTGACTGATCAAGTGATCGATGATAAAAAAATAGATTTTTAATATAAAGCACTTTTTATGTAGACGGTACTTATTAAAAACAGTGACATAATTCACTGATCATTTTAATATTAAAACGGGGTGAAGCGCGACGGGGTGAACTGCGTACGGGGTGAACTGCGTGTAACCCAAATGAAAGTATTCATACAATTTTTAAATTTGTATTTCGAATACTCACCCTTTAAAAAAATCGAAACCTATAGTTAGTACCTATTATTAATGTTTTTAGTTGGAGGCAGTACTCACAATAAACGCTTTATTGGACAAAACGAAATCCGTTTCGATTGGAAATTTTTGATATTGGACGGATACGCTTTTACGTTGATTAATATTTTTATATAAATACTAGCAGCGCCCCGCGGTTTCACCCGCGTGGTTCCCGTTCCCGTGGGAATACGGGGATAAAATATAGCCTATGTTATTCAGGGTGAATGTAGCTTTCTAATGGTGAAAGAATTTTTGAAATCGGTCCAGTAGTTTCGGAGCCTATTCGTTACATACAAACAAACAAACAAAAAAACAAATCTTTCCTCTTTATAATATTTATATAAATATTATCGCAGTTTACAATTTTGATTCAACTCTTTGTTAACATTTGTTTTATTTATATGCTGTGTTATAAATGTGTACCTTTAATATGCTGAGTTTATGCACACATTTCATTTGTTTTCGAGTAAGGTTTCTAATTACAAAATGTTAATTAAATAAAGATATTCCCACGGTATCAAAATGTATGGGTAAATCTATTTGCCAATGATATTCCATCCGAATTTGGAGAGGTTTAAACTTCGGAACATCTTCCTTGGGGATTATATTGTCCGTCGCCTAAATCTATTGACAATCATAACTTTGTATCGTAATACATTTTATTGGTATGTTAGTTTTAACAGAACTTTTGTGGGAAAATTTGTTCGTGTTATATTATTCTATATAAGCCAGAAGTACATAGTAAAATATAGGTGTATACTTCTACTTGAATCATTTAACTAAAACACACACAAAAATAACATAAAAAACATTGGCCTATTCTTTTAGAAGCTACAAAGGCCTCGCGGGTAAAAAATAAAAGTGACTTTCAAAAGTAAAACACAACAGTATGAATATAATATGGTAGTTATTAAAATAATGCTTTTGCACTTGACGGCTATAAATATGTACTTACAACCGTGTGATCCTGACTCCTTCGCATATAAAATGTGTCAGAATACAAATGAGGCGAGAAAAATGTTACTTTTAAGAGTGCTCACTCTCTTAGCTACTACGATTTGAGTAGAAGATTAAAGGCCCGTAAATTTTACATCGAATTCATACGTAATGAAATATACTGCCATATTTCCATTGATAAAAACATGGTTTTTAAATTGATAAACTTTTCGGAAGCCATTTTTGTTATAAAAATAGAAAGTTTGATTTGAATTTTTTCGCTTCAATGTTTATTCCATTTCATTGGGAATTGCGGGTTTTTTGTTTATATAATAATATGAAAATAAAATAAGTTTCGATGAAATAATTACTGGGAATGGAAATATCAAATGTTTGTATAGGTTTGAACGTTGTTTGTGCGAGAGAAACAATATCCCAGTACTTTTACAATAAGCGCGTTTGTTATAAATTTAAACGGAACCTATTGCATATTTGTAATGAACACACGTTATTAACAAAACTGGTATTTTCAATTAGAGCTGAACTCTTTGGAATACGATTAACTGTGTTTGTAGTCGGTTATTAGTTTCTTCATTAGCTAGCCTTTGTTTGCTCACGGTATGTGTCATAGTTATGTCAATGTGCATATTAAGCGACGCACACTGATCCAGCGTTATGATGGATCATCTACATTTATGCATAATCCATTAGTTTGTCTTGTTACTTGTTTGATGCATATACATGCATGTTAATAATAAAATACTTCTGACCTTTGTGGTCCACCTTGTGTGTAAGATGACAGGCGTTTGATCCCTGAAGTGTTCATGCTATAATTTTGACACATGTTTGTTTCGACTTTTGGATGTTTGTGATATTAGTGTTATGATATTTCTAATATAGCGCTCCCGATACAACGTCGGTGCATTCTGCGCTTTAATTCCGCCATCTTTGCAGTCCGCCATTTGAATGATCATAAGTTAAATTGTTTTTAAATTAACAAATTTATTTTTTCTAAACGTTTACTCATAAGTATGCATGAATATTGTAAGTTCAATAAAATCTTTTATGGGTTGAAATCTAAGAAATACATACTTTCAAATATATTATGTAAGTATGTACTCGCAATTATGTACTTATATGGTATCTTGAGTTTCTGTGGGACTAATTAATTATTTAACAAAACCCTTCAGCTTATTTAATCAAACATATTGTTTAAACAAACATTGTTATTTTCGTAATATTAATTGGACAAAATGATTTCGTATTAATTAGCGATTAACTTGTGTGTTTTGTGGTTCGAGTTATTGTGTTAAACATACCATGTAATTGTATATTTCGATATCGTTATTTCATTTATAATTATAACGAATATTATTATAGTAAATTAAACCTTGTGATGCATATAATTACTTACTTAATACAATATGAATTCAGTGTTATGATTGAGAGTATATTATGTATACCTAATTAATAGGTTAGGTCAAGTTTACGCTCTTTGGAGACCATCAAGATGCGTTGAATAATTACACAATGTGCTAGGCAACTGTAGTGCCATTGTGGGGATGTGTTTATGGGAGTAAGAATCGGCCTTTAAGATGCATTTGTAGAGTGAAAATAACTCTCACTAGTGATATGTATATAACGAGGATAACTACTATAGATATATGAGTAGTTAAAGAGATATTTTATAAAGATATACTTACCATAAATGCAAAAGCTATAAAACAGACAGTCAAGTGAAAAGTTTCGTTCACATTCATAATATCAGTTTGAATATAAAACGATATTTTATGTCATAAAAATGCACTTAAAAGAATTTCCATTAAAATATTTCATCCATAGATGAGGAATAAGAAGTAAAAATCCATTTCCCAAATGTGACGGACGTGTGCATATGTGGAAGAAAATCGAAAAGTGCAGAGGTGACGTCTTTTCAAGAGTCGGCCTACCCGCTGTTATTCGGGATCTATTCATAGGAATTCCAGAGAGATCGCATTATTATAGATGTGGAGGTTCGCGTGTCAATATGCACTGGGACTGGTAACGTCTCAATATGGCTAAGTGAACGTCTTGGGTCTACTCACAAATAGAAGGTTTTGTATGGAAAATGGTTAAAATTTTATTGCCAGAATTCAAGATATAAGTTAATATTATGAAAGGTTCGATTTGTTGGTCAAGTGACATGTTTGTTGATGTCAACAATTCGTTGGACAAGTGTGGTGATAATAATATAATCAATGAGTGAGAACTGAGAGTACTTTAAATATTCTATTATATTAACTTTTGCCTTGGAATCTTATAGGTACTTATACTTACTTACTTTACATTTTACCTATAATAACATTATTGTTCAGTCTTATTTTAAATCTGACACCATTTTACAATATTTAATAAAGCATTTTCTTATAGAGCTAAGGTTACTAGAAAAGCTTTAACTTGCTCTATAAATATTATTCAACTTGCGAACGTAAAGAATGCAATATTCCTTATCATAACAGATTCTTATATTTCTAGTGAGTCAACATACTACCGATATTAAATAACTATCTCCTTAGTTGAGAGCATAACTGGAAGTGTATTATGAAGGTAGGCTACGTTATTGGTAATATTATTATGAAAACTTTCGTTATTAACTAAAATTATCTAAACACATATTTTACGTTACATACAAAACTTGCATTTTACTACGTTTAAATGTAAGTAGACTAGAAAAACATTGTGAGGAACTCAATAAATAAGAAAAGCACCTTTTTTGCTCTAAAAAGTGGATGTATTCTTTAATTTTAGTATTAGTTATGAGGTATTAGTGGCTAACTTTACTTATTACCTTGCTAGCTTAACCAAACTAACTTTATTACGTAAGTACTGATGCATCTAATAAAATATTTGAGTATATTTCCATTCAGTTTGATAATAGGACCTACTTCTGTCTGTCTAGTCGCATTGTGACACCAGCGGCTCCTCGAGTGGATTTCATTGTTTTCCAATGGCGCAGACTTCCAAACGTTCCGTTGATGTGAAGTATTATTCTACGATTGTTGAAAAAACCTAGTCGTTTTTGTGATTTTGGTGTAATATTATTATTAAATATTCAATTATTTAATTATTTATATATATTTAGTGGTTGAATGAGGCCTAATCACCCAAATTCAGGGTAGGCTCATGCCCCTCGGTGGGGACATATATGAGCTGATGATGATGATGAGTGTAAAATTAATATTGTTATTGATATGGTTTTCGTTGTTCTGTTAAATTAATTTTCATTATTCAGCTTCGGCTCAATACTGGTTATTTACAAATAAATACAAGTGTATGTTCGCAACATAATTTTCCATAGAATAAAGTGAATTTATACGTTAATATAACATTAAATACCTTATTATTTTTATCAAAAGAGCGATTGAAAACTAGTCCGACACTGCCAAATAAATATTCTACAATCGATAAAAATTCAAAAGGCCTAATAGAATACGTATAAAAAAATTGGGAAGTTTTCATTTCTACGTTGCTTCCTCCAATTAGCTCTCGGGTATAATACAGAGCTTGAGCCACTTGGGAAAGTGGGACGAGTCGTGAAAGCCTGGCCTGGAGTCATACCATCACACCTAGCTTCTACCTACAATAACTAACGTATCTACTTCACTACAACAAGGACACTGGAATAGTTAATTTTTTATACTGGTTTAGTTACAGTATTGACTAAAATTATATCTGTTTTGACGTTTTTAAGTATATAAATGTTATTTTAATGTAAACTAAAGGAATAAATAGGGATACAAAAGTATATTTGAAAAGTTACAAACTGAAAATACTTTCAAGTATATTTACTTTTTAAAATGAAAACAGTTTTATAAACCTCAATGTTTAAAAACAAATTGATCTCTTTCTCTTTGTTCGTATCTGTGTTGATAAATATTTATAAAGATTCCCTTAACTTTGCATAATTGCCTGCGAAAACCTTTTTATCCATGATCTGAGCTTCGAATAGAAGTGTATTGATAAAAGTAATGTTAGGAACATTCAAATAACGATCGTTTTATGTAGAGTTCACAAAAAATTGTTCAAATATTTGTTAAAATATAGGGCGGGAAGAACAGGCATCGGCAAATCTGTTCAAAGCTTATAAAAATGATTTTGGGCGACATTATTGGGGATTTACTTAAAGCATTTGCGATACCTGTCACATGGAAGAATTTGTTGCGTTTTTTGTTTTCCTTTGTGATTTTCCTCTTGTTATTTTTTCGTTGTGCTACAATTTATGAATAGTTTTGGGTTCAGAAAACACTATAATGTTTATTTTTACTAGGGCTTATGTTGCGATAGGAGAAGAAAATAACCCACTCAACTTTTACGATCAATACTATGTGTTTTTTCTGAATTTAGTATAGTTGTTTAGGTTTTGCAGATTTATTTTTATTCTTTTAAATATATAATCAGGTTTTTATTTGTCAGAGTCAAACTTAAAGGATTAACAGATCGTAATGAATAAGGTAATGTCAAAATAGTTCATGTAGAAATTATTAAACATGCCACCTCTAGAAGCGGGCGCGCGGGCGGAGAATCCTTACGTGGGTCACGATTCTTACTAGGCATGCCTTTTAAGTTCTGTCGTTTCCATATTTCCCGGCAATTTTGAATTTGAAACTGTTCTATATTCTATATAAATTTTGAATCTTAAAACAGTTGAAAGTATTAGGATTCATGCTTTTGTTTAGTCACAGCGTCCATTGGAATCTGTCAAGATACGTACGAAAATGAATCTTTCTAAGGAAAATGTTCGTGCAATAATTTTCTATAACTTTAGAAGAGACCTGACACGGCTTGAGTAATTGAAGAGCAAATATCTGTATTCAGTGATGAAGCCCCATGTCTGCGGACTGTCGAACGCTAGTATTTAGAATTCCAGCATGGACATACTAGTGTTAGTGACAAATCTCGCGAAGGACGCCCAAAATCCGCCTTCACTGAAGATAACGTCATCGCTGTGAGACAAATAATTCTCGAAGATCGTCATGTGACATATCGGGAGATAGAGGCTCTATTAGGCATCTCAGGGACAACCATTCAGAAGATCTTGCATGAAGCGCTTGGTGTGAGAAAGCTAGTTTGCCGTTGGATACCGCATCTGCTTTCCGACGAGCACAAGGTGGCCCGCGTCAGATGGTGTAAGAAAACTCTGCAAAAGTTCAACCGAGGAGAGTCAAATCACGTTTATGACATCATCAGTGGTGACGAATCTTGGATCTATGCCTACGATCCTGATTCCAAACAACAATCGACAATCTGGGTCTTTCAAGACGAGCCAAAGCCGACTAAAGTTTTTCGTTCTCGAAGCACATCAAAGAAGATGAAGGCCACGTTCGTTGGAAAAGCCGACCATGTTGCGACTATCGCACTTGAAGATCGTAGAATGGTTAACGCAGAGTGGTATACCACAGTTTGTTTACCACAAGTCATCGCCGAACTTCGAAAATCTAACTCAAAGCGGCGCATCATCCTGCACCACGACAATGCAAGCTCACACACCGCCCGTCAAACGATTGAGTATTTGAAGCAGGAAAAATAGAAATTCTTGACCATCCGCCATACAGTCCTGACCTAAGACCTAACGATTTCTTTACATTTCCTAAAATTAAGAAAAGTCTTCATGGTCAAAGGTTCCAGTCCGGTGAAGATGCAGTCGACGCTTTCAAGTTAGCATTTTGAACACCCCCACTTTAGAGTGGAATAAATGTTATAATAACTGGTTTAAGCGAATGGAAAAGTGTATTAAGCTACGTGGTGAATACTTTGATAAACAATAAAAAGTACTATAAGGTTCTAGTTGTGTTTATTTCTTGAAACGACAAAACTTAAAAGGCATGCCTCGTATAAGTATTCTGCAAGGATATCTCCTTACAGAAAGTTTAAGAATGTTAATATTTATCTCATTCACTAGTGTTCAAATTCACATGCTAACCTATTTGTTAATAAAGTTCAATAAAAAGTCAAGTATCCACCAGATATAAAAAAAATATGTTGATACAAAAAAATCTGGAATATGATATATTCAAGGAGAGCGATGAATTTGAAGTGGAATCGTCATAGTAAGTGGTCTGAGCTTCGGTACTTCTTTCGTTTAGATTTGTTTTGATATGAAATGTAAAGAGGACAGACCTTGTCGATTTGCGAGATTATTGCTCTGGAGGATATTGCGTAGATACTTATACGGATAAATCTAATATCTGGTTTTTAAAATGAACTAGATTTTCTTTGAACTTCACTACATAGTATAAAACAAAGTCGCTTTCTCTGTCCCTATGTCCCATGTCTCCCTATGTATGCTTAGATCTTTAAAACTACGCAACGGATTTTGATGTTTGTTTTAATAGATAGAGTGATTCAGTAGGAAGGTTTTTAGCATAATTTTATCCCCATATTCCTACGGGGACGGGAGCTACGCGGGTGAAACCGCGTGGCGCCGCTAGTATCATTATAAATATGTTATTAAATTATTTCAGATTTATCTGGTACTGACACTTTAATTACCTATAAAAGTTTTATTTCTAAAGTTTTGACGTCATACCCAGTAGTTGGTTATAGTTTTAACTACGTTAAACCTTGAAAATATTGTACATGTTAGTGTAGGTTAAAACTGTGTACTAAGTTCCGTCCCTATAAGTTAGTTGTTTCAACATGATTGAGTAACAAACATAGACAGAAACTTTCATGTAATATTAAATAAGATGATAATATGATAGGACGTTGGAAACGAAACTGAACAATCGCTCTTAAATTAAATTACTTGACTTAATAATAAATTTATTAAAAGCTATTCGAATA
This sequence comes from Timandra comae, assembly GCA_958496195.1. Taxonomy (NCBI): domain Eukaryota; kingdom Metazoa; phylum Arthropoda; class Insecta; order Lepidoptera; family Geometridae; genus Timandra; species Timandra comae. The sequence goes on from OY292360.1 coordinate 5,917,019, forward strand.
AAACATTCGGAACATAAACGTGACTTCAATAAATAATATTTATTGAATCTTATAACTCTTCTTGTAGATTGTATATCACGATAAAGAGTTGGAGGCATCTCGTAAATTGGCAAACAACATTAATTTTATTTCAATTATGCAGAACGTTTTGATAGGAAACATTAATAAGATACTGTGAGAGATATAATAAACAGTGGCAGAATTAAATGTTCGTCATATGTATTATTACTAATTATAAATAGGTAGTAGCAAATTTAAATAATGCGTAATGCACAAACATGTGTTTTTTCTACTCAACAATTAGAAATTAAACTACGAGTGTATAGGGAATACTTACTTTACAAAAAAAGTGAGGGCTATCTAGAATCAAGTTTGGAAGAAAATACCTTTTAAGTGCACAAGACTATAGACAATAATGATATTATTTTATTCTCTTTTATAGTTTAGTTCTGATTTAAAGAATAACTTAAGAAGTAAAGACGTTTTATTTCCTAACACAACTTTCAAAGATCCATAATACGGTACCTTAAAAGAATGTTCAATAAAAACAGTAGTGTATTAGGAACGAGTATCGGTTCTTTAACCAGTCAGTGCGTACTAACGATGCTCTCCAGGCGCATGTAGGGAGTTCCTAGGTAGACCCGCTTCGCATATACAGCCTTTTTATAGGTCGTCAACCTGTCAGTGTAGATATATGTCTGCTAGATGTGAATCTATTTATTTATTTTGTATGTGGATTGGTGTTGATTTAGATTAAGTGCAGGTTTGTAGACTTTGTATTAGTTTTGCGTTATTAAGCTACTTTAGTAGGTACGTTTTTGATGAAAAATATGGCCTGAAAATTGGGATTATCAATGAGATAGGGAATGAGATTATCAATCATATAGAATTACTGAAATAAAGTAAAGTTTTTCTATCAATATGAATACCTACTCTAACAAGCGATGTTAACTATAAAATCAAAAATTTTGAAATAGTAATCATAAAAGTATAATGTCATATTCGTAATAAAAAGTCAATTTTTGATTTCCAAATATATATAAACAAACAATCCTCGTTTTCAACAATATTTTATGTTAATTGGTATTTTGCCATACGTTCGTATATCTGTGTGGTTTATCTAGTTTATAATAATACATCATTGACGGCCCTTAGTACTACCGTAATGACGCGGGGCGATAGAAAGCGTCAATGCCACCTTGTATGCCACTATGAGCTTTCTCATATACCTCCGTCTCAACATCCATTCTAAGATGACACCTAATGTTTATGTACGTCATAACAATTTACGTACCATTTTATATTAGTCATAAACTATCTACAATTCAGAATATGAAAATAGAAGGCATTAAAGCTTCTGTACAACCATTTTGTGTACCTAAAGTAGAGATTTCAGGGACTTTGTTTCAACTTGAACATAATTTGAGCAAACAATTTTAGGATTTTATAAAGAAGCCTACAATATTTAGAAAATGGAATAACTTTCGTAACATTTTTTGTTTTATTTAATAAGTCTTATAAAACATTGTTTAACAGACACTCTTTTGATTTTATTAACCGACCAACAATGCGGTGAAATTTGACTTTTATTGAAATATTTATAAAAGTATGCGTAACTAGCATTTTGAGTGACGTCATGCGGGTTAGAGTTTTGCTTCTAAATAGGTTGGTTGCGTCCAAACTGCTAACAACATTTGCAATATTAATTATGTGAGGCAGGTTCGTGTGCCGCGGCAGGTAATAACAGACAATTCGGGATGGCATCGAGATTAAACAATATGCCCGCCGTAACTATTTAATGAGACTTTTACGCGTGACCGCAAAAGCTGTTTCATATTTTTGATATGAGACCATTATGGATTATTGTGATGTTATAGCAGGAAGTAATATGAAACGATCCTATTGTAGGTTTATTCCGTTTATTCGGTAAACGTTATTGATAACTTCCGTTTTCAACTGGAATTTCTAGTAATATTATAAAAAAACAGAGGTACCGTTCACGTGCGATTCTAACTCACTCTTTACCAGACATGGTATTGATGACATATGTATGATAAGATAAGACATAATTCTAATGTATAGTTTGCTTGAGAACTTATTACTTACCTAGTCTTATAGTTATTTTAGTATGTGAACCACTTTCACATTAATTAACAAAAATGTAAACACAATACTTACACAAGTGGACCCACAAAAAAGTCGCAAAAACAACAAAATATTATAGGTATGAAACAGTCCATCAATTTGGGTGTTGATATGGAGTAAATTACTTACTTTGTGCGGAGACACATTAATCAATAGAGGATGATTAATGAAGCCCGGCACACGATCTCGATCGCTTGATGGATTAGCGCCCAGCGCCCATATATGGTTCTGCATAATTTGCTGAGTGCTGCCACCTGTGCTCCCCTCAATTAACTCTTAACAAACTAGTTAGTTAGGCTTAGTTTTCCAAAACTGCATTAAGAATATCCGCCCAATGTTGCACCGGACACGTACATGCAAAGTTTATTATCAAATTATTATGCAAAAGCATTCCCGCCCCTAAGTACTGTTTGCCTACCTTAGTGTTTCACCTGTCACGTATTTCATTGTTCGTTTACGGTTAACAAAAGGAAATGGGAAATATTTTTTGTTCCTTTAGAAATCTGTTAACAAGGAATAAGTAGGACCTTTTTATCCGGTCGAAGAATTCAGTTGCCCGGAGCGGTTACGACAGTACAGATTGGCAACCCCCAAATCCGTACAAATCCCGCCAAGAAAACCTCGCCGACGATGGAAAAACACAATTGTATAAAAACACAAGAAAATAATGGGAAATTACTAATTTTTCTATTCGATTACACCTCACTTTATATACCAATAAACGTTGTTAAACGAATATAATTTACTGAGAACTCTTTTTTTCAATTACTGAATATTTTTTCCTTTAATAAAAGCATTATTAACTGCCCGGTAGCTTCTTAATATCGCTTGATGAATGAAAACGCTATGAAGCTATCAATTAAATTGGGGACTTTATTGTCAACAGCGGAGAGTGAAATATAGCGACCGATACATTTGGCAGTGATTTTGTTTTGTTCTATGCTAAGTGGAATATGGATTGTATTTTTATGGGATTTTATACAATATAGGGGAGCAGGTATGTAGACAATGGAGCAGGCATCCATCTCCTGTCGACTGCCATCGGAAAACAATAGAGTGCACTCGTTGTCGCCACTCGCAATGGGTATGAAAGCGTAAAACATAAAATTCCTTCCGACTTTATGACGTTTGCAGCAACATTGTTAGGTTTCTATGTTGCGATGCATCGAATATGTAGTGTAACATTATCTGTTTCACATTATACTTGGAGTATCTCATTTTTATATTTCTTGTCAATTTTACAAAATTGTTTTACAACAATTCCATCCTTCCTTTGTATAAAATCTGAAGATTTACCTACTATTACTATAGTTATAGTGTCTACATATATTATTAAACTTAAAACAACGAAAAAGACACTTCCTTCATCTTCGATTTCATTCCCGTTGACTTTAAAATCGTACAAGAGAGAAATGGTCCCACAATATGACACTTCTACATCAAATTTCAATATCCAGACATTCAAGTACTTATCGAACATTGAAACATAAAATTTCAGGTTTTTAATATTATAGTTATATAACTAAATATTATACAAATAAGTGGACTGAAATACTATGATTATTATCTAAAAACTATTCGATAAAAGAATAGAGACAACAAAACAATGCAGAAAATATATATTAAATCAATTGTTGCGTATTCTTAACAGCCTTTACAATATCTGTGATATAATTTTATTTTTCCTTTAAGTTTGCTCAAAGTCCGGGTGAAAAAGTTAAAAGTTAGTGGAACCACTTGAAGGAAGAAATGTCTTGTGCAGTAACAAGCAGAGGCACCTTTGACCGGCAGTACTACGTTTGTCTTTGTGCTCGCCTCTCGGACGATTCATACCAATTATTTTTCATTTCAAAGTCCATATTCTAGTCTTGAATTAAATCTTTTTACTTTTATTTACAAGCATTCTCTGTTTTTTGTATAGATAATTTTATAACGGGCAGTTTTCCGCAACGAGACCTCTCTAATTTGGGTTCTTGGTGCTGTGATGTATTTTGGTTGGATTTTTTTAAGGCCCTACTGTTATAACTAGCGATGATCGAAAGATAGTTGAGCGTCGATGACGAGAAGCTATAACAAGTGTAATAATAACTAATAATACTAGGTTATGACCTAGTATTATGACGAGCATCTATCAAAGTTATTAGCTTTTAACTCCTACTACAAACAGAATACTTTTCATTCAATGATAAATCCAACGAAGACCAATCCAAGAAGTTTAAAAAAAATGCAAAATGATTGAATAGCAACAAAACAAGTGATTACACATTTGGTTCATACATTTAATTATTATACTTACCTTTAATTTATCACAGTTTTTTTTCTACATAATAAGCTTTTTATTTTGCCGTATCAATTTCTAAGGACATTAATATTTTTATTATAAGAATCTTAGTTGAAAAGCGAGACTTGTTAAGTGTAAATGCATACCTGAGTCTTCGTTAATGAAGTAAGTAGTTAGCAAAACCAGTTAATAAAGCAGAATATATTCAGTAAAATTGTCTCTATTGCGACAGAATGTATTAAAAATAAATGTTGTATCAAATTGATGTAGGTTAGATAATTTGATATTTTGTTGATACATTAAATAGTTGAATAATAATAGAAGTGAGCATTTAAAACCGTAATTTATCTAAGTAATAAGAATAAACTGATATTTGAGATTATTATTGAAATAAAAATCATTTGATAGTCACTATAACTAAGTAGGTAAATGTGTGATAAATAGATGAAATAATTCGCAATTACGATATCAACCACAAATCACTTAATTAATCTAGCACCACTAACTACTAACGTTAATAATGTTAATTATCCAATAACATTTAAATAATTAACAATTTGTATGACCTATCTATCTATAATTGGATTGTTTTAGTAATATAAACTGATAGATTTTATTCTAATGACACTGTTTTTATTATTTTACAATCTATGATCTAGACTATGTAATCTTAAGTGTAGTTGTTCTCAGATTTGTTTCTTCATAATTTTGAGTATGCTTTAGTTAACCTAAGAGGAACTTTTCGGAGCATGGTCTGACTTAGCTTGATACAGATGTAACCATTAGCCGAGGTGTGAGTTTAATATGTCTAATAATTTATTCACAAAACCATGTAAGTCATCTGTTGACATAACTCATATCTTGCGTAACTTAATTGGATTCAAAAACATGAAGCACGTTGTTTAATCATGCCAATTCAATACGGCGAAACTAAACACTGAGATTAACAAAACACCGTATAATGTCTCTACATTTCCCTCGGAGATCCAATAAACCTGGTAACGTACTCAAATTGGGTACGAGCGCTAACAGATATGCTAATAAGTCAGCTAGTTGTGATGCAAGACTAAGTTCATAGTAGGTGCGAAATTAAAGTCTGTTTGGCGCACGACAAACAACACTTGAATCCGATCTTGGAGCGAGTTGAAGGGATGTTGGGGCCCGAAGATAACTTACGGATTAGTTTCACCGAACAATTCCTTATTGTCGGCTTGTTCGCTAACATCTCGAATACCCACCAAGTACACTCCAATTTCACCATTGATATGTTTACGTAAATTAAGACCAGTTAATGAACGTGCCTCTGTGTTTTTAGCAACTAAATAAGTCATAACAACTTCTCTCGGATACTCGCTTCAAGAGTTTAAATTTGTTTTGCATGCTAATTTCTGTCCGAGTTGACCGAGTGTTGCTACTTTGTTAGCATTTTACTTTACATTTTTCTTTAATATTAAATGAAGGACGATGTGGGTTCAGCAGAGAGTAAATAACTGGAGCCTTTGAGGTATTGAATCAGGGAGCCGTATCACAACATTTGGTCAATATTTAACCCGACACTGTCCCAAAGTTTCTGTTACAAACCAATTCAATAAGTTTTCCTTCTTGTTCAATAAAATAGCAATGTCTTACTTTGACTGCATTCGCTTCTTTGTGTGAAAAGTTTTGATTAGTTTCGTTGCCAACTTACTGCAGTTTGTTTTCGTTTATTGCCCGTGTAAGATTCACTATTTTATTACTTGTCAGTGATGTGCCTCATCCACAGGAACGGTACGGAACAGATTGTTAAAAAAATATAAAAGGTATATTTTACCGGATTTTCTCATACATTTTCGTTGGATTCGGTAAACACATGATCGATTACGAATAAAAATTGAGCAGGTACCGGAACGGAAAAAATATCCTCAATATCTACTTACTTTCTTGTGTAGCAGTTTATTTTACTATCTATTTAAAACAACTCATGCTCTTTCGACACTGGTTCCTTAAAAACAGATTTATTAAAAAAGGAAATATGAGGTATAATTTATATCTTATTTTTTACGTTTAGATTTTTACAGATGTTTGTCATAGTTTAGTCAGTTATACCAAAACAGTTGTTACGGTGGCAATGTCGAGAATTTAAAAAACTATTAGTTTGTTTTTAATCTTACAAAAGTACAATAAAATTAAATGCTTATTTAATAAAGCTACAAGCAATTCGAATAAACCTACATCTAAGAACTATTGCACAATTTAAGTAAAAGCTTTTCAGCTACGGAGACTGCAAGTAGTTTGAAGTTAATTTTATGTTTCAATACTTAGAACTTGGTTTTGTTTAAAAAATAATACTTATCTACATTTTATTTTACACTTCAAAAAGTTAACTTTGCGGCGTTTTGGAGACAAGTGCACTTGTGCGATACATATTTGTTATTTTCTAAACGTGATTTAATTTTTATATTAGTAGCAGAACACGTATTAGTTTGGCGTGGCCAACATTTTAACACAATCGGTCCAGCAACGTTTAAGATGGTTAGAATAAAATTGACAATGTGAATGTTTAGTTAGATACATAGTAAGCTTCTTTTGTCATTTCAATTAAAAATCTGAGTATTAAGTTACTAAATCTCTATCTAAATAACTAAGTACATCTCTGGAGATAAAATATTTTTTGTTTTGGAAAGCCATAAATGGGGCTACATATTTGATGCTGTACGTAATAATACCATCAATGTCAAGTCAAAAGTTTTAATAATTAATGTAGGTTCTTTAAATCTGATACAAATACGACTTGGCTATACTCGTATGTATACTTAGTGTAGTTAAAGGTATATTCCTACACTATACATATAAACAAACCGAACCGATTCTGCTTGACAGATCATGGCTCTTACGATCGAATGGTTGTCAATATACAAGCTAACTCAAAGGCGAACGATTGCGAAGTGCAGCTATGTAAAGTATAACGTTATGGTAGCATCTTACAAACATTTGTCCTTCTTTGTGGGGGTCGGTATTTTGTAGTGCGTTAGTATTTAACGTACGGCAACTCTACAATTGCCACCACATATGACATCAAAATAGAATAATAATATATGTATTATATTTGGTGACACTTTTAGGAATCTATCTACTTGTAACAAGGTTTAAAGAGAGAGAAGCCCTTCAGTTTATTAATTATTATTAATCATAGATCTTTGTTGACCAAACCAAAGTGTTAGTTTGGAGGCTTATCTTTTTTTGTAACAGACATTTGCAACTTCGTAAGTACTAGTTTGGAAGCTTAAATTGAAGCCTTACCTGTAACAGCTGTCGATGATCTTAGTACAACAAGATCGATGGCTATCATGCCCTCCTTAGCACGAAGAGTAACGTTATGACAACATAATATGTTAAATTTGGAATGAACTAAATATTCCGCTAGTTCACATTGAACTGCAACTTTCTAGCACTAAATCACTGCTAAAATTACATGCACCAATATAGACGGTTAGAAATAAATTTACTCACATCTGCGAGGTGTTCCCAGTAAATTAGTAATAGTTTTAATTAAGCAACGAGGTATTTAGAAATATTTGTAGGTACTCCCAAGTATTATAAGTTTGAAACTTTGTGCTACCTACTAGTTAAGTCAGCAGCTTTACGGCTAACTTGATGTGCCCAGGGGACCGGGTTCTACCCGCGTAATACTCCAAAGTCTTGGAATAAAAAGTATACTAAATATTAAATTGAATTGTAAACTATATTTGAATACAATTTTATTTACTTTAGCGTCAATGAAACTGCTTTTTAAGATGTTTTTGTGCCATCTAGTAAATAACCTAAAAACTTAATTGTAGATGCCTTTATTAATTCCATGGAATATCTTGATGAGTTCCAATATTTAATAACGAAATTTTTCTAAAAACGGCGAAAATTTTAAATATGAAATCCAATGTTTTGAATTCAATATAAAAATATAGAATTCAAAACTGAATACAATTTATTTGTACACGCTTCTATTTGATGCATATCTCTAAATTTAATTTATATCAAACCAATTTATCGATATAGAATCAATCACCTATTGAAAGTTTTCAATGATACCGAGATAATATAAAATAAATAAAAGCTTTTATTAATTTGTGTTACCGTGACCGTAGAATTGTATAATTATTTAATCAATCCACATTATTATTAAGGGTTTCCCATTCAGTGACTGAGTGATATCGCAAATGTGCAATTCTGTTTGTATTATGTAATTGATTGAATGCCCCGCTATTGTTTAATGAATATTTTGGTATTTACACAACACTTTTCATGTTTTACTCAATAATCGACTTTATTTTCTTGTAAATAACGTTGTTTGTTCAATTGCTGCAGTTTTGTATTTTAATGTATTTTTACATGTAATTTAACTTTACCATCATTTTTCATTTCTGAGTACTTTAAGCTTTGTAGTTACATTTCATGTCAAAAATATTTGAATTGAATAATTAAATACTATTTCAGATACCATTATTAATTTTAATTAATTAGATATATTAAACATTAACTTTTCTAATAAACTACATCACCTTAATTCCTATTGTCTATGGCCTAACCCAATGTTTTATAGATTCAAATCTTCTAAAAAGATTTTGTATCTAAGATATTTGTATTTAATATCTCCATCAAAATTAGTAAAGTAATTAACTATGTAATTTTGTCAAAAACATATTTTGAAGTAAATCGCAAAACTACACACACATAGTTACGTATAGAATGTTCTAGACTATAAAGGTCAATTAGAATGCCAAATAAAGTCAAAAGAAAATAACAATATTTTAATCAAATAAAGATATTTTAGAATAGGATTCTAGTATTTTGGTATACAAATGTTTATAAACTTGTACAGTGGCGTACACAAAGTTTCGAGTAGCATCTCGGAGTGTAGTGCTGGCTGGTCATGAACATTACTTGATAGTTCGGAAGTTAAGTGTTGACTACACGTCACCGCACCATGTCTAACTAGGGGAATAGTGCAGTAATTACTACCAGAATATATTATTAGTAAACTACAGTTACAGATACACAAATCTATTCTTATTTGATGGCGATTGCAGGACAACTATGTGAAGTATTTGTCAACCTAAAAACGTATAATTTGGGTTGATCACATGCAGTAGTAGGTGATCTGTCAAAACTTGTTCAATTGACAGTCAGTCATTTAGTCTTGTTCAATTGACAGTTAGTCACAGTTAGCCATAATTTGATATTAGAAGAGTTAATATGGTCGTTAATTTTCATCGCATTTTTCTGAAATGTTTGCTTCCCTAAGAAACTACTTCTGTCAACAACAAACAAAGCACACCAATAATTAGCGAAATCTATCCATAAAAAAAACGTCACTTCCCTACAAATAATTTGTCTGCACGTTTGCCCATACTATGTCATAAACTATGAATAAGGTCATGCAAATATGTGTCGTTGGAATATTACTGCAGGGTGGCCACGACAGTATTTAAATACATGAAACCATCTACATAATATCCTAAACATAAGGGTTTTAGTATATCTGTAACTATTCAATGAAATAAAGTTTCCAAAAATGTTTTATAAGATCGAACGTCATACTTAGAAAGTGGCTTATAGTTCGAAATAAAATCACGAGACAAGTTGCCACCCAGACTATATCAGTGCGTTAGGGTTGTCCCAAACAAATATGGAAATGGCGGATTATGATCACATTTTCCTTTACTACCCTTCCATCGCTTTATCCCTAGTATAGTATTATAGGATGGGCGGAAAAAGGGTTCTTTTACATTCATTTTTAACGAAAAAGGGCTACAATGTAGTGACTGAGGATTATTGAAGGGACGACACCGTACGGAAGCAACTTTGTGATGACATGCGAGTCAATATTTTATTTTGCGATTGATATTGTTTTCATACAGAAATTAAATTTTGTTATACATACTCGTAAATCAAATATTTATTTTACGGAGAATAATTCGACTTTCAACACAGAACACTGTCCGTGAAAAATCTTTTGTGGCCCTAATTATTTAAAGGTCAGAAAATATTTTTGATTAAACACGAACGTTTTGTTTCAAAGGACCTTTATCTAAATTGACATTTTGAATTAATTAGAAACGTAAGGTACTGAAAGAAAGCAGAGAAACAAGTTAATTTGACAACAATAAAGGTGGGGGGGTCTTTGTTCCACGCATCAAACAGTGTTCCCAAAACATGGAGTAGCTATTAACTTGCCAAATTACTCTGTTGAAAACGAGTGCTTCATTAAGGACTTAGCGAAAGATTACAGCGCGTTGTATCCCTTGTTTCAAACAAATTCGTTTCTCCTGTTTGTGGCATTATCATTATACAAAGGTATCTATAGGTGGCTTCACGAAATCACTCAATGGAAATAATGCTTCGTAGATATTCGAAATCAAAGTAAAAGGCATTATGATTTGTTAGAAAGAAAACAGCTTAGCAATAAGCGAAGACAGGAAATATTAAGAATTGACAACGTCGGAGATTTCAAAAAAATATTAGATTTGTATTAAGTAGGTAATATCCAATGTATGCTAACTTAAGTAAACTCACCACCCGTATATTCCGAGTATATTGTATTTAGTTTTAGTTTGTGGTTTGCGGTTATCGTCGCAGACATAATATCGAAGGTAATAATACGTATCCCGTTGCTTTGTAAAATAAACCTCGGAAGGTAATATGACACTTCGTACGTATAATCCTTTGACTTTGTCACAGTATAGTAGTATTCATTAGATTCCCTTTGCTTGTAAACCGTATTTTTTAACATTTGCACTGCTATTTTAGCTTAGTTTCTATTTTCAAACTTTTTGGAAATACTTACATAGAAATGCCTAGACTAAGTCTCACGCCATTTGGTCTTACGATGAAAAATAATCGAAAATAAATAACTTTCAATTTCAAAACATTTATGTAAGTAAACTTTCCATTTGGAAACCCCAAAACTTACTTAATTCGATAACCAAACAATGGATCACCGACAATGATTGTATTGTATATTTACAATCGTATTGTATAAGGTCAGACAATGTCGGTCGAACGGCTACCCGAATTCGATTCCAAACAAATTAGAATTTTATCATTTAGCGAGGCACTGTTATTGGATGCTTAGAAACATCGTGAATTCCGAATTAAATTTTATGTTTAGAGGAACTCGAAAACACTTCATTTAATGGGGCGGTTCGAACGCTAAAGTAACTTTTACAGCTCAAAGCGTTTCAATAAAGATCAGGGTTTGTAAGAATGAAAGAGATACATCATTATTTGCGGCAGTTTGAACCTCTACTTCATGTAAATTCATTCGGTGGAGTTACCTTCACCGTAAGTCCAGAGGCTGTTTTTGTAAAGAGTGACGTGGAACCTCAACCCGTGTTAGAAAGGCATTTCAGAGGATCAGTTTTCAAAGAAAACACGCTTTGCCGATTCGGTTTACTCGTTGGAAGCGGGCATCGTGTGTTTGATCCAGACGTAAGAGGGACGCACCTAAAGATTATACGTGTTTTTGTTTGGATCTTTTGTAAGACTTTTTCTTGAATATGAAATCTTTGTATCTTATCAATAGAACCGTATATAATAAAACATCCAGCGAAGCATAAATACGGAGCGTTATTTCCCAAATATCATAATTTACAATTATACTTATGCAGGAGCGTTAATGGAGACGTGTGCACATTACACATTAAGTCCTGTTCAGCGTTCCTTTTACCATCCTAATAGTTGTTTTTCCCCAACACCGGACTAAGTGCAATTTATATTAATGCCATCATATTTTCGCGCTGGTTACCCGCATTTTCATATTAACCGTAGTCGGTGGCTCCCATGATAATGTAAGGGTCCCACCTTCGTCATTTTGTTTGCAACCTGATTAAATTTACACGGCTAACACGGTTTGCAGTTAAATTAATTCCCTTAATAGGCATATGGGGTGGGATTTTCGGATACAACTTCTTCAATACAAAGAACAACTATTAGTCAAATGCGCCTATAAATCTTAATACAAAAATAATAAAAGAAACAACTTTATCTTGTACACAAAAACGTACAGAAAAACATACCTTATTGTACTCCAAGGGATTATTGTGTTCTTTTAAAGCCTTCGCATTACACGAAATAATATTTTGTAAATACCCAACGGTGTACATCATTCGAGTCCAGGGATTTCACTTTATAAAACATAGCATTCAATCTACACAAACATAAAATGCTGTACAGGAATTTGATATTGTAAATGCCGCTGTTACTCTACAAACAGGTTGATCGTTTTTCCCATTTCGTATTATTCCGGCTCTTCGTTTCATTTCAGAATATTTGATTTAACGTCTACAAAGCTCTTTGATACTAGCTGTTAATTTGAAATGTTCATAATCAAACACACTGTACGTGTCGTTTACACGAGTAAATCATTTTCAATATCAGTTAATTGATTTTTTATTAGTATTTCATTTAAACAGAATTAGTTTAGTAATAATTTAGTTAGAAAACTATTTCATTACAAAATTTATTTTTAGGATTTAATGAATTGTTTACTTACAGGGAATAGATTGTTATTTTAAGAAAATATAGCTTTACATATCACTTCTGAACGATTGAAAATTCTTTCTTTTTTATACTTATTGTTAGCAACGGGGATCTTAGTTTTAACTCCAAAATGAATAGTTTATTATATTCCTTGCAATACGTTTTAATTTTATAATAAATAAAAGTACAAAAGTCGTTGTGCGTTGATTGAATACAAAAATATAATGCGTGGGTATGAAAACCCGTTCAAACAAAAAAATATGAAGCAGCAGTGGCGCCGATGTTTCCAAATCTTGCCGCATAACATCCAATCCGAGCTCTCTGCGAAACTTGTATTGATCTCTTTGAATTAGTTCCGTTCAGTTAGACAAGGTGGCGCTGCTTGTATATTCGACGGCGTTGACATACCGCCCGCCTTGGAAGCACCGGCTTCCAATGAAGATGTTTGAGAGTCCTTAGCGGTCCCATGGTCGTCCGGCGTCAGCGGCAAAGGACATATTTTGGTGAATGCCCTCCGTGTGAGCCCATTTGCAGTAAGAAGCTCAGCTACCCGGGAAACTCCGTCGGTGCCAGGGTACACCTTCGTTACTCTTCCAAGACGCCATTTTAATGGAGGAAGCTGGTCGTCTTTGACAAGTACAAGACTGCCAAGTTTGATGTCGTCCTGGTGGATCTTCCATTTTGTCCGTTTTTGAAGCTCTGAGACATACTCCCTCGACCAGCGCTGCCAGAAGTGTTGTCGTATCTGCTCGATGCGGCGATACCGTGTCAGCCGCAGTGTCGGTACGTCTGTGAGGTCGTCTCGTACTCCTGGAGCGGTTAACGGCCGACCAATAAGGAAGTGACCAGGCGTTAAAGGGGATAAATCAGTAGGATCTGTGGAAAGAGGAGTCAGGGGACGGGAATTGAGGATGGCTTCAATTTGTGTCAAAACCGTGCTCAGTTCCTCAAAAGTGAGCCGCGCGTTGCCTACTACACGTCGTAAAATACCTTTACAGGACCCTACCCCTCTCTCCCACAAGCCTCCACAATGGGGTGAATTAACGGGAATAAAGTGAAATCGAATGCCTTCATTAGCTGCGAAAATATTTATTTGTTTAAAATTATTGTTTAAAAATGTTGAAAACTCCTTTTGAGCGCCCACAAAATTTTTCCCGTTATCTGAATAGATAGAATTAGGTTTGCCCCTTCTACTAATGAAACGTTTTAAAGCTAGAGAATAGTCGTCAGTTGATAAACTGGAAACAAGCTCTAAATGAATGGCGCGAGATATGAAACAAACAAATAAACATATGTACGCCTTCGTTAAGCGAGCACCTCTGCCCTTTCGATTTAATACGAGTATTGGCCCAGCATAGTCTACGCCAGTACGTGAGAATGGAAATCCAGAATCTAGCCGAGCTGAAGGAAGATTACCCATAATAGGTCTCAACGTTTTAGCCCTAAATCTAGCACAAGTGACACATTGTCGCACTATTTTACGAACTAGATTCCTAGCTCCAAGTGGCCACCATTGTTCTCGTAACGTGTATAAGAGTAAGTGCGGTCCTGCGTGAAGTAAACGCTTATGTTCATGTTTGACTAATATCTGTGTAAAATGATGTTTACTGCACAATAGAACAGGATGTTTTTTATCGTAACTAAACTCGGACGAGTTTGACAGTCTACCACCTACTCTTATTAATTTGTTTTTATCTAAAAATACGTTTAAACTAGATATCTGACTAGTTTGTTTACCTTTTATGAAAGGTAAATTATGTAACAAACTATTATAAACATCAGGAAAGGAATTTATTTGCACAAACCTAATTAACATAGTTTGTGATGCATTTAACTCGTCCACTGATAACGAACCGGTTAGCCGGTTCGATCTACCTGTGCGAACATTAGATACAAAGCGGAGTATATACGCACCTATATGTATAAGTTTATTAAAAGATGAATATTTGTTTATATTAATTAAATGATCAGATGAGTTACAAGTTAAAATAATAGATTGTGATTTTAATTCGGATAATTTATCAATATTAGATTCATTATGCACTGTATTATATGAAAAATTATAACAATTATTTTCTAAGAATTCTGGGCCGTTCCACCATAATCTATTTTTTATGAGAGAATCAAGAGACAAACCCCTGGACAAAATATCAGCTGGATTATCTTTAGTACCTACATGTAACCATTGTGAATCACTCGTAATTTCGTTGATTTCCGTTACCCTATTTTGTACGAACGATTTTAATAAATGCGGAGACATGCGTAACCAGCCTATTACTATCGTCGAATCGGTCCAAAAGTATGCTTTAGTCAATTGCAATCGTAACGAATCCTTTATCCTTTTATAAAGCCTAGCACCTACTAGCGCCCCACATAACTCTAACCTGGGTATGGTTAATGTTTTAAGGGGTGCAACCTTGCTCTTTGAACAAAGTAGCCTAACCGTGACCTCGGAATCGTCATCATAGCTGCGTATGTATGCGCACGAGCCATAAGCATATTGTGACGAGTCAGTAAATATATGAAGTTCTATGTGCTGCTTATTATCGCTTATTACGTGACGTGGAATTTTTAATGTGTGTAGACAGCCTAATGTGTTAATAAAATTATTCCATGTCTGCGCAATGTCTTGGGGAACAGGTGAATCCCAATCTAGTTTGCTAAGCCACAGCTTCTGTAATAACATTTTAGCAAGTATTACTACGGGTGAAAGAATACCCAACGGGTCGTAAATTTGAGATATTACAGAAAGCATTATACGTTTAGTTAATTTGTTATTATAAGAAATCGGATCGATCTTTGTAGTGAAGTGTAACTCATCACTATCATTCTGCCAACCTATACCTAACGTTTTGTTTTGTGTATGTTCGCTGATAAAGGTGTGAGCACACGAGCTACTGGTCACGTCAGTGTTAAACGTCCATTTACGGAGAGGGAAACATCCTGACTGAAGAACCTTTGAAACCTTCTCACATATAGCCAGTAACTCGTGGTAGTCATCGTGACCCGTACACAAATCGTCAACAAAAATATCTTGACTAATAACTCGCGATATGACGTCATCCTTACACTCTAACGCTAACTGCCGTATACAACGCATACTAAGGTAAGGCGCCGACGCAGTTCCGTACGTCACAGTATTAAGCTGAAATACACCGAGTGCATCGTCGGGGTTTTCTCGCCAAATCACAAGTTGTAAATGCCTTTGATCAGGTTGAATTAAAATTTGTCTAAACATTTTCTCCACGTCGGCACAAGCTACGAATTTATATTGTCTAAAACGTAAAAGAATGGAGAAAATGTCGTTCTGTAGTGCTGGACCAGGATATTGAATATCATTAATAGATTTATTTGATGTGGTCGCAGCACTGCCATCAAATACGACTCGTAGTTTTGTTGTTAAACTATTAGCCTTAAAAACACCGTGATGCGGAAGAAAATAATTAGGACTTTCGATTTTATCAATGCGCGTCATATGGCCTAAGGCCTCATACTCACGCATAAATTCTAAATACATATGTTTATGTGGAGAGCGTTCGAGCTTCCGTTCTAATTTAAAGAACCTACATTTCGCTAAATAATAGGAATCCCCCAAGCTTTCAGTGGACTCCTTTAAAGGAATACGAACAGAAAACCTACCTCCCGGTTCGCGAGCCGTTGTTTTAATAAATAGTTCTTCGCAAAATTTCTCGTCCTTTGTGAGGATACTACCTACCCGAGATACGTTTTCTACTTCCCAAAATCGTTTAAGTTGCTCGTCTAAGGTTTGAGTAAAATTACACTGAACCTCATTGTTATTAAAATACCCACTGTATATAGGACCCGAAAGTAGCCATCCGAACTTCGAATTTTGAAGGTATGGCCCGTTTACCAATCGGATTCTATTACCGTCGAGAATGTCCCAAAACAAATCCGCACCTATTAATAAATCAATGTCCGAAGAAATATTAAAGGTCGGATCTGCCAAGCAAACATTGTCCGGAATACGTATGTGCTCAATATCGATGTTTGTCGAGGGTAAACTGTTTGTTATACGCTGCAAGACAAAACATTGAATCTTAGCATTATAATCGCAAGATTTAGATCTAATTAATAATTCACATGAATAATTACACTGTGTTAGTGCCTGTGCAACACTCGAAATTTGAATTGTGGACGGTATTAAACGCGCATTTAGTCGCTTACAAAGGGCTTCTGAAACGAAACAATGTTGACTGCCATTGTCTAACAGCGCCCGGGCTGTATGGATTCGCTTATTGTTATCAATTATTTCTACTAATGCAGTACATAATAATACCGGTTGCAATATGGTTCGTTTAGTCGCACCGTCGGCGGCGGCGCATGTGTATACCTTACTGTAGTTCGTATCTATAGCTAAGGAATGCATCGTCGCGGTCATTGACGGAGCGGCAACAAAGTGAGACAAGTTGCGATCAGCTGATTGCTCGTATTGAGCTTGTGTATTGTCACTATTATTCGCAGGTATGTGAAGCAATGTGTTATGTTTATATTGACACTCCTTACATGGACCGAAAATACACTCTGAAAGTGTATGATTTGAACGCAAACAATTTTTACAAAGTTGTTTCTCGTTTATGAATTTAATTCTCTCTCGAATAGATAAATTTAAAAATTTTAAACACGTATATATTGCATGTTTACCGTTACATAGGGGACAGAGGAGAAGTGATACGGATTTAGGCTTAGTTTTAGCACCCGAACTGCCGGTCGATATATAGCTATGTGCGAGCACGGTTTGTTTACCTTTCGTTTCCGTTAAAGATTTAATTTGCGGTTTATTCGAACCCGAGCTTAGTGAATCTAACATGTCAGCCTTTTGTTTAAGGAATGAAAGAATGTCGTCTAACCTTTGTTTACCATCTGACTTATCATAAATAGACCCTTTTCTGACCTCCCAATCACGTTCAGTATGTTTATCGAGTTTTGTTTGAATTAAATAAATAATTAAAGTGTCCCACGACTCCGTAGGCTCACCTAAAGAAGTGAGTGAACGTATATTACGCATTACTGTGTCAATTAACTGTCTAATTTGTAACGACGAATCTTGTTTCAAAGGAGGTATGTTAAATAATGATTTTACGTGATTCTGAACTAAGAGCCTAGTGTTATTAAACCTACTCTCTAACAATTCCCATGCATGAACGTAATTATTAGGTGTAAATTCTAGGGCACTTATAACTTGTAATGCGACGCCAGATAAAGAAGAACGTAAGTAATGAAATTTTTGTACTGGGTCTAAATCTTGACACTTATGGATCATGGTAACGTAGGCGTGCTTGTACTCTAGCCAATGATCGTATGATCCATCGAAGGTAGGCAATTTGATCTCTGGTAACGAACGTGAACGACTTGAATGACCGTTACATTTTGAAATATTTAATTTGTCCCCAGTTTCCTCTCCTTCTACTAAACTCTCAGCGAATGCTAAAGCACCGAAATACAAAGTTTCAAGAGATTCTACGTATTCATTATTAGAAGCGGCTTCTGATTCTGAACTTAACAACTCAATTTGATTTTCTAGTTCGTTAAATTTTTTATAATGTTCATGAGCAGCCGTCATTCTAAACTTTATTTCTTTGATTTGTAGTTTAGATGGGCTATTATTTGAAAATGATTCTACGTACTTCTGAAATTGAGTTAATCTACCCTTTAAGTTCCCACGTTGCCGTCTGAGGTCAGAGAGAAGATTTCTGGACGGCGACACCGCAGGGCTTCTACTAGGCAAATCTAATTTATCTTCACCACCCATTGTAAAGGCCGGTAAGAGAGAAGTAAGGTACTTACAGTTCGGTTGACTAGTATGTATGTCCTAAAACACACAACTGGTGCCGGTAATCACTTGAAAATTCGCGATGATACGTTCGTTAACTGATGCTCTCGTTGGCAATACGTAAGTTTGAATTCTGCTGCCACGTTTTCTGGATGACTTGCTTCTCTTGTAATCGAGTGTCCCAAAATCAGCAGAATCCGGCTCGAAGGACCAAATTTATGTTAGCAACGGGGATCTTAGTTTTAACTCCAAAATGAATAGTTTATTATATTCCTTGCAATACGTTTTAATTTTATAATAAATAAAAGTACAAAAGTCGTTGTGCGTTGATTGAATACAAAAATATAATGCGTGGGTATGAAAACCCGTTCAAACAAAAAAATATGAAGCAGCAGTGGCGCCGATGTTTCCAAATCTTGCCGCATAACATCCAATCCGAGCTCTCTGCGAAACTTGTATTGATCTCTTTGAATTAGTTCCGTTCAGTTAGACAAGGTGGCGCTGCTTGTATATTCGACGGCGTTGACACTTATAAATAAATTGTGGAAAGTTCACGAGAAATCAACCCCATGCGAAGCCAGATCGGTTTGCTAGTGAATAATAATTTTAATTTCTAAGTTTTACCATTCACGGAGCATTTATTGATATCATTCTCATCTTCAGGCATAAGGTGCATTGAATTCTGTTGAATAGACGTCGCTGAATGCCTTTATGACGCTGGGACGTTATCTAACTTAAAAACCATCTCCGTCTTTGAACGCAGTTTTAATTTGAAGACATTGTTATCTTAATGAATAATTATTTCAAGCTTTGCGTGTTAGATTAGTTTGTTTTAGTACGTTGTTTTGAGAAAATAATGAAGTTATTGAAAAACTAACAATGATTTAATCTCCAGAATTTACCTAGCTGGCTTACTCTGTGATTTTGACACAATGATCACGGTATAATAATGAGTAAGTCTAGCGTATGATTCTGAGAAATTCGTTTATTAAAACTACGATTATAATGTATATTGTATAGAAAAATATGTACATAGAAGATGCGTCTCTAGAAATTTCTACGGGAAACGCTAAAAGGTTAAATAAAGAACTTATAAATTCAATATTTAAAAATATATTGGAAAAATAAGCGAGTAATAAAGCGTGCAAAATAATGTACCTACTAAGAACATTTTTGCCATAGTGTGAAAAGCCTTCACAGTGAACGTTCTTTTCATGCCTCGAATGACGTTTTATAGCTTCATTCTATAGCTGGAAAATTAAATCTATTTTGTTCAAGCATTAAAGAAAAATTCAAGTTATTTTTTATTATTCATTCTGGTTTGTTGCCATAATAATATTGAAGTATCTCTGGTTTATTTTTAAATGTTATTCTTTTGAGGCGAGTAGAGAGACCGTGTGAAACATTTGCGTGGAATTGGGACTCTTCCACGATTTACTGTACTTGTTTACTAATTTGATAATCTCGAACGATTCGATACATGTTTTTTGTCTTCCGACATCGTCAGTGGGACATTTTGATTAATTCGTTTATATTTTAAAACAATATTTAAATTAGTCTTGCATAATTTAAAGAAATATAATTTGTTTTCCTATACTGATTAACATTAAGCCAAACGAATAAAGCTCAAAGGTGGGATAATAATATTTTAAACAAAGCTTCCGAGTAAATTTCATGTTTAAATAATTATTCGGATATTAGCTATTATGTCTGGTACACGCTCGTTCTATACAATGTTAATGCCAACCCTTAACTCAAAATAGCCTAATTTTAGGTCAAGTAAAATTCATTAACCTCAAAAAGGATTTGAAGGGTGTTCAAAGTAGAATGTTTGGAGAAATATGTGTAAAGTATTTTGTCTCAGTGAAATGTACCTACATTGTTTGTAACGTAGTTAAATCGGGATTAAAATGTTTTTCTGGATCGGATTTAGACCTTTAGGTATCTTTACAATAGACACGTTTATTCTTTGAATAGTTTTTCGACGTTTTTTTTCTATTGAGTGATACGATAGAACGATTTCTTTGAATGTTTAGTTATCTAGAGATATTACAATTAATATTTTTTATTGGTGCGTGTGTAATACCAAGATGAATCCTTAAAATGGTGATATTCTTTTCCTTCGTGTTAATAACCTTTTACTAGGACAATTAGTGTCTCATATAACAGAATTCTTGGAGTCCAAGGGCCGGAAAATGGAACAAAAGGTGACCTTCCAAGATGGAGAGACCGAATGGTCAAGGTAAGAGGTCGCTGTACTTACTTTATGTAGAATCGGACTTGGGAGTGACCAAATAGGGTGTTTAGCAGTGGACATACATCTACAGGTATTTACGAAAATATAATCCTTACTAGTCTTTATTAATATTAAAAATGCGAAGGTAACTCTGTCTGTCTGTTACCTTTTCACGGCTAAACTACTGAAGCGATTGTCTTGAAATTTGGTACAGGGGCAGCTTATAGTCAGGAAAGGGACATAGGCTATGTTTTATCCTGAAATTCCTACGTGATTGGAAACTATACAGGTAAAAAACCGCGGGGCACAGCTAGTTTTTTTTATGGCGGATAGGCGATCTCATCTTAGTTAATATAAATGAATATCTATAATAAATATATAATAAATAAACTTTGAATAGCGAGATGGCGATCAAGCGATCGATCGTAGCTGAACTATTTCATCTCACTATAGTCAAGGAAAATTTACTGTCAACCTTTGCAGAGACACGTAGAGAAGAAGCGATAAATTAACTTAAAATAAATGTAACAAAAAACAATAAATAGAAAAGTTTTTAATTAAAAACTGTACAAAAAGCAACTAAAATAAAGATCTGTTTTAAAACGTGTGTAAATATTTATCGGTGCATAATTTATATGGAGCAATTAAATTCATACGCACGAACGGTAAACCTGTACGTTGTAAGTCGATCACAAGGGGAATATACACTGTATTTGTATTATAACAAAACATCACATAAACGATTCAATAAATCTCGTATTACAATGAATATTAATGTAAGTTATTAACATGTTTCTGGGCTTCGAAGTGGACGTGAAAAGTAGGATAGATGATTATGTATCCTGTTTTTGACTTACGCTTCATAAGGACTCAATCATTTTAATTTAATATAATAATCATATCTTTTAGGTTTTAGTAAAGTATATTTTAAACGACTTGGTGGTATAATAGCACATACCACAATTAAAGCTGAATTATGACGTCTTACAATGCGGAGATTTTCCTAGCTTTACCTCTATATATAAAATGAATCTATATTCCCCTTGGTCATGGCATCACGCGTGAACGACTGAACCGATTGCACTAATACTTTTTTTGTTGTTTAGGTTCTTATGTAAAAAACTGGAAAATTAACGGGAAGTGCGAACGGGCGGGCCTTTGGTTCAATAATATATTAAGATGAAAACACTTTAATACTTACAAGAATCACTTGAGAAATGAGCAATTTACTGTCAAGTATACTACACTATTTTTAGTCTACGTCCCTATCTTCTTAGATAACTAGTTATAATTTATAAACGATACAAAACCATCCATCTGGGCCACATTGCAGTTTTAAATGTCAGAAGAAACTCCTCAAAGTGTCACTCGAAAGCTAATGATGAGTTGAGATACATTACAGCCTATATTATCTCGTCTAGACGTTTAGTAAGACATTAAAACTAATTTATTGCGTATTATTAAAATTAATTATATAATTCGATTATCGTGACCCATTTGTTTATTTGCAGACAATAAAAGTTAATGGGTCGTTGTGAAAAGATCTCGAGCACATTTTCGTGGGTGGTTCACATTATCTAGGAGTGGAGTTGTGTCACGTACGAGCCCGTTGGTACACCATTAGCGGCGAACTGCGACCACCGCCTCGCTTATTTACACTACTTCGCACAAACTACACAAACATATTTTTATAAAACATTTTTCTTGATGAGCAGCTTGATATTTTACGTTTACTATAAAAGATTACCTTACTGTTTTTATTTATTATCTACTTCCTTTTGTTGTGTTTTAACCTTTACCGTTGTTTGGGTTGTGATTGCAAATGCATTAAGTTTATAAGCTTCAGCTTAGGTCGCTGTTACAGAAATTACATGAGCATTTTCTGAAAAGCTGCTCACAGCATTTCAAAAATTCCCTTCGCAATATTGTTGCTGGTTCATTCAATATCCATACAAATTGGTTTGTTTTAAATAATAAAGAAACGATATTCATTAACACGTAGGACAGTGAAAGCAATCACAAATATAGATAGGCCAATCATTAACGCATTCTGGCGCTCCGTTAATCACCGCTGTTGGTCGTTGACGCATTCGAGCACTTTATTACTGCAAGCACTCTACCATGAATATTATACTGCAATAGTAAAACTCATTTAACATTCATTCAGCACTCACAATTTGAAAATACCCCGTCATAGAGGGACGAAAACAGAAATGGAATATTAAATAAGACGTCAGTAAGCATGAAACTGTACCTTCACTAGGAGTTGAATCAGATTATTGAATAAGTGCGCTGCGACATACGATGTTGTCGTCTCTCGCGTGGAGTGAAAACTTACCTAGATGTGCCCACTCGCCTGTAAAAGTGCATAAACATCGGGCAAACTACCAGTCGTACTAAAACTAGTTTATAAAGCAATATCATTTGGTATACTTAGTAGTAGAATACTACTAAATGAAATTGTACGGCCAACTAAAACTCATAAAGCAGTTGCGTTGACTTGCTTTAGCAAATTTACTATATGAAATAGATTATTAAAAATTTACGGGTAAACTGGAGGAGATAATTTTATATAGCAGAAAAAATATCGCAGCTATCAAAAGTATCAAATCTCCAAATTAAAAATATTTATTTAGAAACGCAAAAAATGCAAAGAAATTTCATTATAGAAAACTGTTATATTACACATAGTCTAAAATTACCTTTTTCAGATTGGCATTTATATGCATCTCGTGTTCTGTTCGAATGGCTATTCCATTGAGCATATGAGGGAGAGGAGCTAGATAATCCAGTTAGAGGCAGGTTGGTTTGCTGGACACAAGGTTTCATGGCATACGCCAGCGCACTCGTGACATTTTGTACATCCCATTTAGATTTAAAGGCGAAGTCAACCTTGTTTCAAACGTCTCACAGGTAGACGGAAAATTACTTTATATTTAATTCATCTAATAAAGTATCAAAAGCAAAGTTGCCAAAGAGAAACGAGACGAATAATTCGCATTTATTATAGTTGTTATTCCATATTCATATTTACTTTATGTTGTAAAAGTAGATTTTAATGTATAAAGTCAGTACGGCTTTTATATACACGTTTTTAAGAATTAATTTATGAACACATACATATTTTTAAGCTTTTATTATAAATGTGAAAGTTTTGTAGGCTTATGAATTTGTATTTTAGTAACTCAATAAAAATTACAAGAAAAACTGAATAGACTTAGATCAGGCACACAGGTTGTTCACCCTAATTAAGATATTTCTTTTCCGTAACTTTGCACTACATTAAAATGAATGTGAGGAAAAACCACGAATAAATAAGTAATAAAAAAAGGTTTTCCTTTTCAAATTAACTTTAACTCTATGGTGTTTAAATATGAATACACATCATATATTTCACATTCACATTTTTACATTACGAGTAACGTTTTTGTTGAAATGCGTTGTTTTGACAATTTGTCAGAAAAAGGTCGAGATGAAATGTAAAATTAACATTTAATTTTCATGTTCGTGTGTTATGTAATTTCCTATTAATTAAATCTCTCTCGCGAGAAGGCCTAATCCATTTTGTAGCCGAGTCGTTGAGACGAGGCACAACCTACGTCAGACGTTTTGATATAGGCACGTTCACTGTACAACATTAAGTAACTTATTTACATGTTATGGCAAGTTAGGCAGTTGCGGAAAAACGTATATATTGAATATAATTTTCAATTAAACAATATTCGCTTCGTGATTTCACAAGATTCATTACGTTCATTGGTGTTTTAATTGATGTTATGTTATGAATTGTATAATATTTTGATATTTAGGATTGTAACAAAATATGGAACATACTTAGAAATCTTTTACCTTTAAAATAATATGAAGTTAGAATAGCAATAACAGTTGTCACATAAAAGCGTCCGTCTTAAGTCTTACTTTTTAAGTTGTATCACTAACTGCTTATAGCACAGATAAGCCTGGATTTTACTTTGTATCCCAAAGTTCCCACAAGATCAATGTTTTGCGGCTGATAAACGCAATCACAGTGAAATCAATAGTCAATAATCAACTAAAAAGTAAATAATAAAGCGTTGCAGTTATTTGCGTTTTGAAACAGTATCGAATCGTACGTTATTAGAGATTGTTGTGAAAACAAACCATGTAAATTGTACTGTTATATACAAATACCTATATTTACGTTACGTTCGAACTTGTACACGAGTGTAATACGAATTTACGACTTATTACCGGAGGCAATTGAACAATGTCATCAGAACAAAGTGTTGCCACAACGATCTGAAACTTGCATTCCGTATGTGGTATTAAAAATATATTGATTTTTCTCTCTCTACTGTTATTAATTAAAATTTATTGGAGTTGCGCTTTTTTCAATTAGTTTTCTATCTGATCATAATTTATGTGTATTTTACGAGTGCTAAAGTAGATGTTTTTTTTATAAAAACTTCAAACTCAAAAGAAACAATTTAAAGGAAGTAAAAAACAGTTCAAACGAGTAAAAGTTGCTTACAGTAATACATCAAAATATATTTGAAGGTGTCTTGAAAGCTTGATTTTTCCTAAGAATAAATCTTAAGCTCAACCTCTAGGATCTAAAAATCTGATTCTCAATAATCTACATTTTAATCAGCTTAGCGATACAATCATACCGCCTTGCTCACCGTTGCGTAAGCTTAATGAAATAATGACAAATTTAACAACCCATTTCCACAAACCTAAAAAATCCCCCAAGATGACAATTTAGTTGATTTGTATGTTTTTGAAAACATTTTTACGTGAGTACTTACATCCATTTCGCGATGATGATTATTGCTGCCATTACATTCACAGTTAGCGTAACGATTTGCTTTTAAAAATGGAAAAAGTGTGTCCATTTGGTCGCAGTGGCGTGGTCTCATCTAATATTGATGGTATGGACGCACGGCAGTCCCAGGGACATGTGTCACCTGACTCTTGACCGAAATGTTACCTGCGAGAGGTCAACACCACATATCTAACTAGAATACATTTTGAAATTACTTTCTGCAAAGTATTAACTTGAAGTTAAGTTTTGTTACTGATTTATTTTGAATGTTTAAACACATGTCAGGTCTTTCTGTTCTGTTTTGGTAGTTTTAATGACTTTTGAGAATATTTCAGACAGTTAAATTATAGTTTTAATGTAACTTTATAAATATTTATTTACAAAACGAAATAAAGTAGGTACTTAACTTAAGTTTTGTTACTACTAAATTACACACATCAAAAGTGTCTAGGGATCAACATATATTTTTGCAATAACTTTTCTATGTATCGGTCTTGTCTCCGTGTGGTGCAGCGATACCGTCCTCCATGGCGCTCAGCCACGGTACCAGTGCTTCGGTAACGTGTCCAAAGTCGACTGATAACACTCTGACTTGTATTCAGAGCTAAAGCCACAGTACGTTGCCGGGAACCAGCTTCTATCATTCCCACGGCTCTGAGCATTTCTTCCCTGCTTAAATGACGTCGCCGCTCCATAATAACGTTGGTTTTAATCAGTAGTAGGGAAACAGTAGCACTAATAATGTCTTCAATGCGTTGTATGTTTTTATAGGGAAAATATTGACAGCTGATTTTCATCTTTTACTCGAATTTGATTCACAGTTCCTGATTCAAATTATGAAATGAACCAAAAAGGATCCATATAAATTTATAAAATCATAAATTTATTACAAAGCCACATCTCAATCTCAAGAAATCCGCATAAAAATGCTTGATCCCTAGACACTTTTGATGTGTGTATAATAATTTCAAAGTTAACAAGTCAAATTAAAATATTAAAATTAACTACAATATCACATAATTTTCCATTACAGAGATCTGTCGTTATAACTTTAAAGTAGACGGAAAATTCAACTCTTTTAACAACTTGTAACAAGTATAAAACGCATAAAAAATCAAAAGAACCAACTAAAAGTAATTTAAAGCATAAAAAAACAAAGTTTAACAAAAAAACTGAAAAATTGCCCGTTTCATAATATCAAATTCGTGTACCAATAGTAGTTCCTCAGTCAACAAAGCCAGATCGTGGTTACGTCCAGGGATGCAATCCGACTAAATTATAGTACCAAACGTACTCGTACGGCGCACTTCACTGTACAGGAAATACACGTGAACTGTTCGACATGACATGTCACTGCATCTCAAAATCATTTTATGTACCTTCCTCCTAAATATAGATGATATGCAGCATGATAAGGGAGGTGAGTGTTGTGATAAATGTAGTCGAAATTGTGATAATACTTGATATACGTATTGAAATTATCGGAAAAAATATATAGGATATAGTAGGTAAAAGTTAATGAAATACTGTTACCAACATAAATACATATTCATTAGCTACATCCCGCGGTCTCATTTGTATATTCGTAATTGGAGTTTACTAGAAATTTCAGTGGCACAAAGCATAAAAATCCTTCGTTTTCTTTTGGAGCAAACGGACTACTAATCGCGTTTACGCACTGAAAATGTAATTGGTTATTAAGATGATTTAAAAAAAACGTTTCGTTGTCAGTAACAATATGAATTGATCGAGAGTAAAAATATTTTATAAGTCCATACCCATTTTGGTAATAAAGAAAACCGATATACCATTTTCTTCTTTTGCTGAATTTTATTTGAGATCATCGTAAATCGCTGACTTTGTTTTAACAATCTCGTTTTACTTGTAAGCCCTTATCAAAGTAAATGTTGAAATAAAATCTAGGCTTCGATAAAATAAATTTAATAATGAAAAGTAAATCACTATTTGAACAATAAGCTTGACCTACGTTTGATGTTTTCGTAGAGAATAATTTTCTGATCGAAAGCTGAGTACATTTGGATGATCTCGTTATTATTACTGTAAACATTTCAACTTTAATATTTTAATTATATCAAGTAAGTACATAAAGATGATCGATTACATTCATTATAAACAATCCAATAATAATATTTAACTATTATTTACCTGTACTTAAAATACACTCCACGAAACGCCTCGAACAAATACTGTGTATTTCAAAAGATTTTGTGCATTTTTTGTCTCATTAGATCGTGAGAAATAAAATGCAGTGGAGTGGAGCGAGCACAAAACACTTCTACCCAATGATGCGTCGTTTTTCGTCGGTGCAAAAGGCTGCACGGAAACGGGCGCCTCTAGAATTTTCCTATCCATATTTGATCGGATTTACCCCACAACACTTACCCGATCTACAAACTGCTGTGTGGAGGTGCTTTATATCGAAAATTCTCTTTTGGTGGCACGTTGGTTATTGGACGCAGAACTTGAGAATTTTATACCTTAACAAAGTAAAAACACTGAAATATCTTTGCATAAAAAGCGACCGAACAACTCCTTTACAATGGAAGTTTTTTACTATGTTTTCTGATGCTTTTTGAGACGTTTAAATGAATTAATAGGTAAACATATAGAAAGTCACACATGTCCCCATCGAGGGGCTCGAGCTAACCCCAAATAAGGGTGATAGACAGTATGTGATTGCAAAATTAATTCAATCTACAAATGGAATACACGACATAGTTTGTATTATCTCTCAAAGCAAAATAAAAACAGCATAACAAAATGATGTTATGATGAAAATTTCTACAACTGGATAATCTGACGGCTTTACCTTCGGTTGTAAACTGCACTAAATCAATTCAGCGATGCAATAAGCTCACCCAAGTAGCTGTAACTAACAACAACTAGATTCGTAGATCGCCTTCCATCCCGCCCTCCGGCTTATACTGAGTTACCAACTTTCATCGAGTTACTACGAATACAATTTTGAATCAACATCTTGTTATAATTAATGTTCAAAATTTGCGTAAATAGGCTTTGTATTACATCCTAACATGTTCATTGTTTAAGCGAATAAAACAATATGCTCTACAAAGTTTTTGAACTTACAGATTCATACGTTGTTTTTTAGATATTTAGGACAAAATTATTTAAAGAACAAGGCTTTTTATCGTACAAAATTAGAACTTATAAAACTTAAGAACATTTTTTTACAAAATTCCGTTGTCCACCTGGGGACTTGTACTTTTTAGTTTATCAAAGAAAATAGCACAAGAAGTACACATTTTTTCTAAATAAAAATTCTGTTAAAAAAATCCTAACAGTGAAAGAAAACTATATTAAAAGTTATTTTCTCATAAAATGTTTTTCAACTTATAAAAAAACAAAAGAGCCCAACAAATAATTAAGACGTAGGTAATATCAAATTACGCAACTGGAAATTACCGTAAAATTCTTAAACAGGGTTAGTATAACAGAGATTTTTACTAATTAAGTTTGTTTCCTCTAATTATCTCCGTGAATATTCTCGGGACAAAATCACTTAACCTCAAAATTGTTTGAGATATTGTTTGTTTACTCTCGAGGGCGTCGTATTGAGAACAATGAACAGTTTTTGCAAGCAACCAGCGATGGGCGATGGGGTCAGGTAATGAATATGCTGAAACAAAGCCCAATGCGCAGCCTCATTAGCCATTCACTCGTCGTGCTAGCCTTAAAAATCATTTACAAACTCTTGATGAATGTTACTCCTGTTTATTTCAGTCGTCCACTTCGCTTTCCACACAGAGGAAATCGTTACGAATTTTTTAGCTTTGCAAGTTTAATTTATTTTAGAATTGTTTCCGTTGTGTTTTTCCTTTTGCGTCTATCAAGATCTGTTTAAACTAAATATGGCCAAGGAATCAGTTATACTTTAAAGAGACATTCTTATCAAACTACTATCTGGCCCTGTCTATATATTAATATCACAAAACAAGAACGACTAAAAACGAACCTACATAATATATTATATGGATTAAATCCATCTAACAATCAGTTCGAATTCGATGCCCATGGTTAAAAGAATAACTAAATCTAAAGAAATAATCCACACACGTAACTCTAGTATTATATTTACATTTTTAATCATATAGTTTCAATTTTAAACTGTTGTACACAGTTGCACTTAAATTGACACCAACAATTTAAGTTAAACTAAACTGAGCAAGTAAGCGGTTCAAGTTGGTCTCGCATCCCGCGGGGCTCAACCGCGTCTACCTCATCTGTTAAGTGATTTGTTTATTTACACCAAATGCTCACATAAAATATTAAAATTGTACATTATTTATCTCTCTATCTATTCATATATCATTTTCTTTGTTTTTAGTTGCATGAATCATGTGACTAATCACATGATTGTTTTGTGATTTTAATAAAATTGGTACATCTTTTTTTAACTCTCAAATATCTATCAAGAATAACTTTGAAAAGCTTTCACGTAAGAGTAGTTTAATGAGTTAGTTATAACGCCCGATCAATAGGTACGCGGGTAAAACAACGGGGGGTCAATATTGGCTCACCTAAAGTTCTTTACCCGAAATTGTTCTTCCTAACTATTTGTAATCCGAATGATCATTCTTCCTAAAAAAAATCATCCTAAAGTTTTCATTCATACTATTTGTAGTGCTACCGGCGATGTTCGTAACACTTATGTTTCCGAAAATTGTAATCAATAACATTATTAATGTAAATATATTTAAACTCCTACTGTTTTTATCATAACGCTTTTATCCCTAAACATACTCACCATAATATTTTCACTCATACTCAGAAAGAAACATTTACCAAGTGTAATAAAAAATATATGTGGATAGAAGATGATATTTATAGTTTTAATGATTATTATACAACTCGTTTACGGTTATGCTTATGGCCTGGGAGTTTACCGTAACCGTATGTAAACCAATAACTAAAGGACCAATTCGGTTCTGGCACTTCGCCGGCCGCTGCCGCGGGACGCTCGCTACGCTCGCTCGGCTCGTGCGTTGGGGTCACAGTTCTAAACCAATGATTAGGAATAGGACCGATTCGTTTCTGGTATGAAATCGGAGTTGAGATTTTAGGTGAACTTTGGCGCACCCAACAACGGTCCACAAGTTCTTTAGAATATTTCTTAAACTCTGTAGTCCCTAAATTCCCTATACAAACAGATTTTACGCGTATAGCTCAGACGGCTAGTATTTTAAAAACAGTAGATATTAATATTTTATCATCTTACTTGAATATAAATGAAATTAATTCGTGTTAAAAAATGGTTTGTTAATTTTTAAAGACACGGGACTCGGATAGAAAGTGTTTTTATAAAAAAGATACTTTATGCAAATCTTAATTGGCAATATAACAAAGTAGGGAGCAACGCGATATCTTGTGAATTAACATGTCATTCAGAATTCTGTTTGGCCGAATCTGCTCCACTGTGCCAACTACTCTAAATAAATAACAAATGCGAACTTGTGAACGCAATCAACTTAACATTTTCTTTGATAAATTAAGTAACTAAATATTAAAATTTTCTTAGCTAATGAACTGAAAAATTATACAACTCTTTTCAAGCTTTTACGAACTATATTTATAGTTTACTAGTTATATTTCGCCTGACCTGAAATAATTTTGAATAAATAGGAAGCACTATTTATATCCTTTTTTTTAACCCTTGATACGCGAAATTCGTAATGATCAATGAAAATTACTTTGAAAGATTTGTTCATCACACAAATAATTCACGCACGTTTAATCAGCAACCCTTTGTATGGAGGTTTAGAGCACGTTAAGAAGTCGGTCTCTCGGTTATTAGGTCTCAAAGTAACATTATAGAATCTAATAGACAGTCGGTTCGGATAGTTATAGCACTCACAAGTCCAATAGTTAGATCAAGATAGCACGCACAAAACATCAACACTGGAGAAATACAGTTGTGGAAAACTACCCACTTACAAGTACAATAAAATACAATAAATTATTTGGTAGCGCAAAGTAGCAAGGGGCTCTTGCCGCAATCACAGAGATTTCTTTACAAAAAACGTTCTATTGTTTACTTCATTCTACCTTTTTGGAGTATAAAATTAATTCAAGTTAATTAGCATTCAAACAAGGATTATTGTTGGAGAGGAACGCAAATGGAATTTGTTAAAAATAAAATCGGAATACAATCAGTGACGTTATTGAGTTACTTAAGTTTAACTTCTTTTTATTGTGTTTAAATGTCTGTTTAAATGAAAATTAATTAAGTTGAAAGTTATTGACAAGTTTATATGAAAAGTGTATCAAGAAAGTAGGCTACCGTTGTGCCTAGTGCCTAGACGGTATAGACACATCGCGCTCGTAAAAACGAAGGGTTAGTACCAGCCGTGAGATGGTGTGTTCCCAGCCTTATGCAAATGTAACGATAACACGCCTTTAGGGTCAATAAACTGTTACCTACTCACTTTTACGACATGATAAGTATATTGTTCGTCTTATATCTTCGTACGCCATTAGTTTTTGGGTCACGTTTCTTTTGACTGACTATTGTCTGTTTTTGTTTCAGATTCGCAACAGATTTTCCTGTAAAAAGGTTAGTTACTTAATTAATTGTTTTATTATTATTTATTGCGTTCACCAAGTTATTATGCCAGGATTTAAAGGACAAGTTTATATTAAAATTAATTGCCGCTTTTTGGACTTCCTAAACTTGAAAACGGCTGGACCTTTTACATAATTGTTTTATTTACATTTCTTTTCTTTGCATTTATACTGGGAGGTGGATTTAAAATAAAATTAAATTTAAATTTAAAAAACCCCCAACACAATTACTTTCAAAACCCCATAACTTTTAAACGGGTCAACCGATTTTCATCAAACATGTCTAAGAACACTCGCACGTAAGTCCCCTTTAATACAAATTAAACTAAATTGAAATCGGTTCATCCGTTCGGGAGCTATGATGCCACAGACAGACAGATACACACACACACACAGACACGTCAAAGTTATAACACCCCTCTTTTTGCGTCGGGGGTTAACAATGATAGGTAATAAAATGAAATCCAATGGAAGCGATGTTTGAAAAATTTAACAACATTTAATGCACAGGTAAGACGTAAGACAGGTAAGACGAAGAACTTAGAATAATGTTATAAGAAATCTTCATACACGTCAGACTTACAGTACAATCATTACCTATCCATCGCAATCGAGATGACACTATTGTATATTATCATAGATAAGTGTTCAGACGTCCGTCGGTGCGTCCAGTCAACTCCAGACCACAGGAGTTTCCATTGTGCTTTACGATAGACCTTGTATGTAAGTGATGTATGCATCAACATACGCCCCAATTGGCTGGTTTAATCACCTTATAAGCAAATACAGGCGATTGTCAGTATATTGCGTACCGGAGCAGCGTGTGTATGGAATAATTAGATCCTGTTTACGTACAGGTGACTCATGTTCCAGGAGATTGCATGAAACATTTGCTTAAACTGACTATTAGTTTCTAAATGATATGTTTTAAGATATAGTTTTAGAAACCTTTCACACAGTTGAGGAGCATAATCCAAGTACATAAACGTCTAACATACGTGCGTTAATTTTGGTAAAATCTCTCAATTGATTTCAAAATTATTTATATTTATTTAACTGCGAGTTTGGCTTAGAAAAATAAATTAGAAAAGCCCACAAATGTACGCGCGAAAACCACCGAAGCAGCTTGTGTATAATAAATAAAATAAATATACGCCCTTCAAGACTTTACCCTTTAACAAATTGTATTGAATAATATAACTTTGCTGAATAAGTAAGGTGATGTGACACACTCGTACACTTAAGCGAAATAAATTATTTATTAGGAATATATTACGTATATATTTAGGGCTTACTATAAATGGTATAACTGAAGGATCGTTTAAGCATGTGGACTTAATATAACGGCAATTTTCTTTGTTTTCCTTGAATGTCGTACGAGTACATATTTGAATTATGTGATAAATAAATATAAATAGTTCTTGTGCTGTAATCTCTTTGAATTTAGAGTTAAATCTGTGTACAACTACACCATAATACTAATATTAGAGTTGTTTAATTCTGTGCATAATATCCAATAATCAGCGCATTTGAATTGCTTCCAATTTTGGCACTGAAAGTGGTCTCTACCAGCTTTGTTAAAGTATCAATTTTAACCAGAAAATGGGCTCGAAACGCTGTTCTTTTTAAAATTGGACAGAATTTTTGTTTTTCTTTCGTTTTAATATGAGCATTGAATACCTTTAAAGTCGTTAAGTAACTGTTTTTTTTTTTCGATTTCTATCTCATCATATTTATTACTCTTTAATCCTACTTTTGCTTTGAGTCTAGGAATTTTCCATTACGGTAGAGTCAGGCATTTTTTAATCATACAAACTTTAATCTCAGGAATCGAATCCCGTGCTTGGCAAATGATGAATTCTAACCACATTGTATTTCATTTTATACTTACTTTTTATCAAGAAGTTTGATTTTTGTTTTGGATACACATAGAGTCAAATAAATGTACTTGTCACAAGGCGAGTTTCAACTAAGACAGACGATCCGATATTGCAAATTACGCCTCACTGAAGTCTTTTAATTAAAGACGCTCGGTTGTACGTCAGCATGAGCATCCCATCAATTTCTGTTTCACTACTGATTGTTTGAACCTGTCTCGTTAACAATAGCTATATAAATAGGTAGGGTTATACCGCAAATGTGTCACAGATACAGAAGTCACTCCGTAATAAAGACATGAAACCGCGGTTGGTTTGATGTTTGGCCTTTCGGTAAACCCAATTAAGCCAACCACATTAATAATACGAGAATATTATTGTACACGAGAAACAATCGGAATGATAAATAAATAGAATTTAACCTAGAATGTACGACCCTTTCGATATTGGTGTGTTTGGTTGAGACGTTTTGTTTACGTTATTTGAATAGCTTAATGTTTATTTAAAGGAAATGTTCATAGAGTGTTTTCTAATTATAAAAATGGAAACATTTATAAATGTATATTTGAGCAAAAATAATTGAGTAATTAGTTACTTATATTTAATATCCCAATGTTAAGACATGTTAAAGATACTATATACTAATTCTGATATGCTCTATTACTAATTCTCTAAAGAATTTTAATCTATGAAATAGTGAAACTAAACAATAAGCAAATAGGTTTACAGGATCACCTGTGCAATAAAACAGGCTAATGCAGACATAATGTAATATTACAATATGCAGCTTACATAAAGCCACTTACTGTGTTCCATACCATAAAACACTCGTAAAATATTTTACTGTTCCATGTAAGAAGATTGTATGGATAGGTTTTATGGGCAAATTATTTGTTTAGCCAAAACGTACACGCGAATATCATATGTGTAGTGGCTGGAGGAACAATGGATTTTAAAATTGATCAATTATATAGAAGGAAAGAAAGAAAGAAAAGGTATTTATTTTAACACACGCAAACATACAAAAGTCGCACAGAGCAAACATAATAAACAAAAAAATAATAATAAAAGAAAAATTTAAATAACAGAAAAAGATACATACAAAATAAATAATAGAGAAGAAAAGCAGACTAATACATGTCTGCGTGGGCCAAAAATGGTCGCTATTTCAGCAAAAAGCCACAACAGGATGCTGTGGCGCTGATTTTCAAATAGGACCATCAGTGACTCACGCACGAAACAAAAAAAAAACAAACTAATAATACAAGCTAAAATAGACAAATAAATAATAATACAAAAAAAGAAATTAAGTACACCAAACATAAAAAAATAAATTTAAAAAATAAAATAAAAACAAAGTTAAAAAGCCCAAGTAGCCAAAGCGAATTTGCAAAGTCGCGAACGCAGCCGAGCACAACCAATACAAACATAGAACATGAACACACACTACGATGAACTATGAACGAACACAAAGTTTAAATTCAAACCGGAAGATAATAGGTATTTCTACTCGGCTAAGTATTCTATATTTTTGAAACAGGCACAGCTATTTTCAAGCGAAATATTACCTAAAATTAAAGCTAGCAAAAGCATTTGTCTAGGCATGATGTGCAGTGAGTGAAACAAATACTAATTATTATAATTACCTACTTAGCATAAACATAAAATTATAAACGAAGCCACTCATAACTACAGGTAAACAAAAAAAAAAAAGGTGGAGGCTTTCGCATGGTGGAAAAGTTATGACAACCCTCAAGCAAATAAGTGCAGAAACAAAAAGTAAGTAGTTTTTTTTTTAAATGCTTACTTATGTATTTAAATAAACAATAATTAATATAAATCTAAATATTGTTATGTCCTAATAAGGTCTAATATAACTAATTATTAACAATTACCGGAAGATGTACTGAGCTTCGGACTTTTGCTCCTGTAGCAAAAGTTGAGAGTACATCTTTCTAAAGGAAGATTTTGTTTTAAGGGCACGCAAAGGGGGAGGAATATTATTCCAGCAGTGCGAAGCCGCATAACGAAAGGAACCACGAAACGCCATGGTCCTGTGAGAAGGGATTGAAAAAACACTGGTTGATTTTCTGTTCGGAAGGTTAGTATTAATCCTTGATTTAATTAATTTATCACAGAGATAAGAAGGGGACTTAGTGGAGAGTAAACCAAAGAGAAGGGAAGCGAGATGTACTTTTCTTCGAGCAGACATTTTCAGCATATTAGAGACATTTAAGAAGGGAGTTATATGGGTGCGAGGTGGGACAAAAAAACAGAAGCGGGCACATGCGTTTTGTATTCTTTGAATAAGCTTTTCAGTTCTTTTTAATAGACATGGCCCGAAAAAACTGTATCACAATAATTAAGCTTAGACAAGACCAATGATTCACACAATCTAATCCGCAGGTGTTCATTGAGATAGGGACGAATATTATATAGTATTTTAAGTCTGAAAAAGCAATTTCTGACACACTCAGCTATATGTGATTCAAAATGTAGGCGATCATCAAGAATCACTCCAAGGTTACGGGCCTCAAAAACCTGTTCAATGGGTTCATTATTAATGGTTAGTATAAGAGCAGACTTATCTAATTTTGAAAGGTTAGTTTTGGAGCCAAAAACCATGAACTTTGTCTTGGAGGGGTTCAATACCAACCCATTGGACTCTGACCACTTGGCTACATTAAAGAGATCTCTATTTAATTTGTGGACAGCTTCAGTGAGATCTGAGGGCTTAAACGATATATGCATCTGCAGATCATCCGCATACATATGGTATTGACAATGCTTAATGGTTTGTATTATATCTGCAGTGAAGAGTGCGAAGAGGATCGGTGACAAGCTCGAACCTTGCGGCAAACCTCGAGAGGTATAAGAGGGGCTCGAAAAATGCTTTGTTCCATCGATTTTGGACAACTCAACCATTTGCAGCCTTTGACTGAGGTAGGCATTGAACCATTTAATGGAATGATTGTCAAAACCATAGTAAGCTAACTTGGAAAGAAGGAGGGATAAGTTCAAACAATCAAAAGCACGGGAGTAGTCCAACAGCACCAGGATAGAACACATTCCCTGATCCTGAGCTGCAAGTAAGTGATCCACCACATCAAGTAATGCCGTAGCTGTACTGTGACCTTTGCGGAACCCAGACTGCCGCTCAGGGAGAAGTCTATAGGTTTCCACATATTTAGTTACCTGGCCACATACAACCCTCACGGACGCAAATCTTGCAAGGACTCGGGGCTAGACACTTTAGGGATAGGTTTTATTATAGACTGTTTCCATGTCTCAGGAAATGAGGCAGTCTCTAAGGAACAATTAATTATAGATGTTATAGCGGGAAGAGAATCAGGGAGAGTGGCTAGTAACATTTCTAAATTTATGCCATCCACACCTAGGGCGTTTGACGAAAAGGTTTTGATAATTTTTAAAACACTGTCAATATTTATGCTAGAGAATCTAAAGACTTCAGAGTGAAAACGATGATGTTCAAAGAATGTAAGAGACGATAAAGAAATATTATTATTACCTGGAATATTCAAGAAGTGCGCATTAATTAATTCAGGGTCATTAAAAAAGGAAGGGAGATCCTCATATCTCTTTCTAAAGGGGATAATAGTATGTTTAAGATTTTTCCACAATGCTGATGGGTTGTGGAGATTGTTGTTTATATTGTGTTCAAAGTAGCACCTCTTCTCAGCATGTAATGACTGAATCACAAACTGTTTCATATCTTTATACTGAGTTTTGGATTCTTCAGTACGAGCAGATTTATGAACATTGTGGTAGTGATCTCTTGTTGC
The DNA here is from genome assembly GCA_958496195.1 of Timandra comae. Lineage (NCBI taxonomy): Eukaryota > Metazoa > Arthropoda > Insecta > Lepidoptera > Geometridae > Timandra > Timandra comae. The sequence goes on from OY292360.1 coordinate 5,955,070, forward strand.
AATCATTTTGCGTATGGGATATGTTATCCAAGGGTGAGGAGGGTCTTTGAAATAAACATTCTTTAGTGGTGCATGCTTGTCAAATAACAAATTTATAATAGGGGTGAAGTTAAAAACCAAGTCATTAATATCATGGGGTTCACTGAAATAATTCCAATTAATTGAGGCGAGGTCACATTCAAAGTTCTCCCAAGAAATGTCTTTGATTGGCCGGAAGGTGATTTTACGAGGTGGAAACCTTCCCTTTTTAAAGTGAAACTCAGCCATCACTAAAGCATGATTCCCTAAATCAGGGGAATGTTTAATAGTGACCGATCGTATATTAGCATCAGTGCATATGGTGTCAATAAGGGTCTCATTGAATTTAGAAAAATGTGTAGCACTAGTGACCACCTGCTTCAAACCAAGTGTATTAAGAAATTGGCTAAAGAGTTGTGTTTTATTGTCGCTGGGGGTCAACCAATTAATATTAAAATCGCCAACTAAAATTGTTTTGTCAGCGCTAGAAAAAGATGAGATAGTGTCAGAAATTGCATCAAAAAAGACATTAACATCTTGCCAGGGAGGACGGTAGGCCGTTCCTATGACTAGTTGGGAACCCGATATGTTGAGTTTCAACCAAAGTTGTTCTACCATGGTGGAGGGAGGGTGGTGACATGAACGTGCATTGATCCCTTTACGAATGTAGAAGCCAACTCCTCCACCTCTGCCGCCCTTAATGTGTTCAGGCCTAGGAATATGTCTGAAACTGTAGCCAGGTAGTACGGGGGCTTTGGCGGCTTCGCCCCTCCTGATCCATGTTTCATTAATCGCGAGTAAGTCAGGCTTAAGCTGATCCACTGCCACAATAAACTCATCATGACGAGTACCTAGGGATCCGGCATTAAAAAGACAAATTTTTAGATTTTTAACATTAATCATTAAAATAATATTTGAATTTTGTACAGTAAATTAATATATAAATAAGATTGTAAATATGTAAACCATGTCGGATCGTGTAATAGAATATAGTGCATTCATTTACCTTAAGGAATTTATTAAAAAAAAATGTTTTTAAAAAAGAAAAGTGTAGTTTGAATGGCTTCGGAGTACACGAAATATAAACTGTAGTACAATGGTTCATTTATAAGCTTAACATCAATTATTATCATAATATTAAATATACTTGAACACAAATCAAAGGTGACAAAAAAATATACAAAAAAGAAAAATCTAAACAAAAGTATATCCGTGCTGCATATTGTTTCGAAGTTGAATCTAACGTTGCAGGAAGAGAGTCATGCCGGATGAGCCTTGAGAGCATCATCAAGGTCAGCGTCGCATCTGATGGGATACACCGGCTTCCCATCCCCCTGGCGCACGTAGACCCGGCCGCGCCGCGTCCACACGTACCGCCAGTGGCGCGCGCGGCACTCCTCGCGCGCGCGGTGGAACAGCTGGCGGTTGCGCCAGCTGTTAATAAATTTGTATATGATATACTTACATTATTTATATCCGTCCCGTAGTTTTACTTTTTATTACTCATTTTATATCCCGTGCTTTAAAGCCTCACGATATCAATATGAATATTATAAATGCTAAAGTTCTTTACCTCAGTCAGTTTGCTACCTTTTGTCTCAAAAATTATCTTAAACGGGGTGAAATAGGGCATGAAAATTTGTATGGGTAACCCATAATTCTTCAAGTTAGAGATATGAAAATTCACATTTACATTTTCGGTAAATAATAAAGACACATCTCTCAGAGTTTTTGCAAAATCATTCGGGATGGAAATGTTGTAAAAAACCTTTTATCTCGATTTTCCCAAAGAGAATTTCTGAATAAAAAAGTATTCTATATCCTTTTCTGATGATCAATTCAGTAGCTAAATAATGCGTAACAAAATCTCTTTCACATTTGTTATATTTTTTATATTAAGAAGTTTTTTATATCCTAGAAACAGGTAATGATTGGGAGACAATTGGTATATGAAGGTAATACAGTGATTGATTCTATTACGCCAATAGTGAGTAAATGTACTTACTTTAGATTACACACTGTTACCATACTCAAACTCAAACATTGTATCTTCATTAAGTAACTGATTCTCGAGTAGGTTTATTCACCTGTGTCTAACCCTCCGGCCACACTTATCGCGATAACGCGAACATTTGCGTTGTCGCGACACGTCTGGCCAAGAATTCGTCCTATCGATAATCAGTTCCGCGAACTCGATGCCCTTATAACATTGACATAATGCCTTAAACTCGCTGTCGGTAAATTGGCGCACAATCAAAGGATTTTGTCGTTAAATCAAAATCTGGATGAAATGGGAAAAAGAATGTTACAGTTTCACATGACAGTGTGGCCGTAGAGTTATATATCTCAAAAACTAAGCTTATACCAAGCTTATACACATTACACACTCCTAGAATATATAAGCTTTTCAATGTGTGAAGTATTGACATTTTATTTTTACTTTATTCAAAGGCAATATACCCAATAACAGAGACGAATATTACCTCTTACTTAGCTCACAAGGTAGTCAATCCATATAAAGTCTCTTTCACGAGTATGTTCAAAATTCAGGTATTACTTCGTAAAATATAAAGGTTCTTGATAAATGAATATATTATAATCTTCCCGATAAGAATACTTGGATGGATATCTGAGCCCCTTTATGCTCATATGATGGGCTATTACGATGATTCTGCGAGTTTGTAAGGAGTAATTTTTATGGTAAATTTAATCCATATATCTTTTACGTTTATAGAATTACTCGTATTAATCTGCGCTTACGTTAATTGTTTTAGACAGAATTGTTATAGGGTTTTAATAGCCTATATATCCTGAATATCTGAGCTATCTTTCTTCATAAGTCACATCTCTTTTCTATATTAGTTTCACTATATTTCGAACATATAAAATATACTTACACTGAAACGTTTCCAGGTAATGTTTTAAATATAATATTATACCTTGCGGAACGTATGAATTAGACATCGCTTTGACATTCTACGTGAAAAACTCGGGTCTGTATTTAATATCCGTTCTTTTATTCCCTTTTGTTATTACAAAAAATGTTATCAGATTTTTCTAATCTCTTTGAAAAACAGACATTTTTGGTGAAAACATAAAATATAAACTTTTTCTAGGTTAAAAATATTTATCAATAACTAGTCGTGTGGAACGGCTACCAATCACAGTAGTGATTGGTAGCCGTTTCTAAAATTAAGTACTTTTAGTTTCATAAGCTTTTTTGTTTTTCGGAATGGGACTCGGTTGTCGTACTAATCTATACCTACTAATATTATAAGGCTCCGAAACTATCGAACCGATTTAAAAAAATCTTTTAGTAAGCTACATGTACCCGGAGTAACATAGGCTATACTTTATCCATGTATTCCCACGGGAATAGGAACTACACAAGTGAAACCGCGAGGTGCTGCCCGTGGTTAATATGGGTTCATATAAGAATGTAGTAATTATTATCGACAATCATTACAGGTAGTTAAAGCTCTCAAAAATCTATCGAACTGGCCAAAAATATCTCAGGATACACAAAGACTGGAAAAAAAGGTCTAAATGGAAAGGTCTAATCGCAGAAAACTATCCACTTACAAAATTCAATCGAAATAAAACCTTTTTAAAATCAATAAAAAGAAAACAATATCGGTATTTGTTATTCTATAAATGTTAAACACTATGAAATTTTTACGGTTCTTTTTTCGTATTTTTCTAAGTAATTTAGGGGTTGTTCTCTATTACGTATGACGGTCACGTCTGGCCTTGCACCCCGGTCAGCGGGTCAACATGCCTTTACTGACATCATAGCGATATATTATCTGTGGATGTTCACATTTGTACGGATAAATATGACGCCTACGTAATAGTTATTAAACTTTATTTATTCCTCTTGTCTGAAAATATTAATATTATTAGTAGTCGCTTGAGATTTAAGATTCAGACGTGATAGTGAATTATATTTTCTTTTGGGTTTTAATTTCATATCGAATATTTTCATTGCTTACTATAAATCTCGATATTAGTTGTAAAAATATTGGAAAACTCGTTAGCAAATAGTGATGAAAAAGAACAAATGCCTCGCATTTTTTTTTTAATTTTACAGAGATCAAAATAATTACATTTCATATAATAACATACATAACTGTATATTTCTTGAATTTTATCAAAGAATAAAAAACTACTATTTTTCTACAAAGAAAATGTTACATCATTAAAATAACTAGAACATATGTAACATCTTTCTCGAGATTTTAAATGAGTTGCTTGATTCAAATTTACAAACCCAAGTAAAATCTCTTACAATTATAATAATAAAAGCTCTACATTGGATTAAACGTTAGTGAAATAAAAAACATTGTTTCTCTAATCTGTAGCTAAAAGCGTACGTAGTAAGCTTGCGGTTGCATATACGAAACCTTAAAAAGAACACCGAGTGTACCGGTTGGAGTGAGTGCAAATTTCCAATGAGTGCCGGACCATTAAGCTACTTACATCCGCTAGAATCTCACGCACGGCGAGTCCCGATTCGAATCCTGATCACGGCTTTGTTCTCACACCTGTCTGTATACATGTTTAGCTGTTATTCGGTTTGGTTTAAGTGCATAGAGTGGTTCAGGAGTTACTTGTTTTAATTGCTCCTGTGGCCACTCGGTTAATACGTTACGTAGGGTAGAGATCTCGAGAACAGTCCCTAACTGGCTCAAAGTTTGATGCTTATCTAATGGTAAAATTGAAATTGGTTTCGTCTCTAAGTTTCAAAATAACATCGTATAATGTTCAACAGAAAAAAATGTAAAGAGATCTCAAAAAAGCAGAGATTAACTTGGCATTGAATTTTCGTACAAAAATAAAAAGAACGTCTAAGTATTCATTTTATTTTTTCGTATGAATAACGCGAAATTGTTTACACATAAACATAACAAACAATGACAACGTCAAGGCAATTCTGAAGTGAGTACTTCATATAATTTGTTTTATAACTTCTAAACAAAAAGTAGACCTTTGAGGGAGAAATATGAATTAAATTAATGGTTGGTACAGTTGGGTATACAAGGCGGGCCATTTCTGAATCGGGAGCATTTTCGCTTTCATTTAGATAATGGGATGGCGATTCACGAACTTGCCTCTAATAATTAAGATTGATAGAATACTTACATTGATATTTAGTCATTTTCAGGTGTTTGTTATCTTAATGAAATTCGATTTAGATTTGTTCAGTTTATAATGGGATTTTGTAAATTAGCTGTAAGTAGATCTTGGAGTAAACTTCCTTAATACTTTTAAATAATATAATATATTTAATACGACCTACCATTTTGTTCCTTGCTATAATAAAAAAGGTATTTTCTTAAACTTATCACGACCGAATCCTAGCAACAAAATCTCTAATTCTCAATGAGGACCGATCTGTTGTGAAAGCCGATTGTTACAGCTTGCAAACACATCAAAAACAAGACGATCTCTAAAGATATCCTTTGAGATTTTAAATTGTCCATAGTACAGTGTACTTCAGTGTAGTTTTGATTTTCCTGTATCTGTGTCAGTTACTGCCCATAAAACCCTTTTTACTAGTTCGGTAAATACATTAAGTTTATCCTACATTCGGGGATGGGATTGGAAACTTCAAAGGGTACCGTGACACGGGACATCAGTTTCTGCCGAGACAGTGGTTAATGTATTAAGTCAAAAGCGATTTTGCTAATGTCCCCGTTGGAATCGCCCGCTTTACCTTTACCCCGGCTGTGACGAAGATTAATAGTTCTTGTATATTGTTACATAACTTGGTCGTGTAACAATTAACACAACAAAATACTCTGTTTTCTGTTAATTGATGAAGAGATTCTGATGTTTTTATGTTCAGTGCCCCTAAGGCATACTTAAAGTAGTAATTAATTAAATGTCAATCAGTGGTTAGCTCTATCGAATTATATAAAATTTGTAATATAACACTTGACTTTGAATAAACTTCATAAATTGAGTTTTGCCCAGTCGTTCTGTCCAAAGCAGAATTACCTAAAATTCATTGCAGTTCAAATGAATGTAAATACGATCCGTCCTTTGAAAAGTGTGAATTGGTGACATGTCCAATTTCGTCTGATTGACTCGACAGCGACACTCGACACTCGATGCTAGCCGATTGAAATCCCGATTCCGACTATAAACTCAATTTAGTTCCATCCGATCTATAACTAAAAACGGGACACAAATTAGTTTTGCCCATCGACACCAGAATGACGACGTCGCAACCCTCACCAATAGTGCCAATAAAATGTTGCTTTTTAACAAAGTTTACTGTTAAACTCAGTCGTATTTTATAAATATATGCATACCTTTTAAATCTAGAACGGATGATTTTAGAGCGTTTAATAATACAGTGTTTTAGAACTCGCTAACAGTATCATGGTGTAAATGGGAATACAGCAGCTTTTATAATAATCACGCATAGTAAGCACTATTACATAGGCTAAGGCTTAACTTTAATGTAACTATATTAATTCCAATGTTTTGAATTTTGAACATAAATTATGTACAAATATATCTTTAGGCTCAATATTGTGATATAATATTTAACACGGCAGTATTTGCGTATTTCTAAATTTAATTAGAGATTCAATTCCAACGAAATTTGTATAAATTGTAAATATATTTATTGTGAATATAGCTAAATCAATTTGATAGCGAATCACGGTAATATTGTGAGCGCGCTTCACTTGATCGAATTTAATTCCAAGGACTGCGTAGACGTTTCTGATAAGCAACATGTTTGCCAATACTTGTTTGGATGAAGGTATCATTAGGGTATATTAAATCGGATTTTTCCCTCGCCCTATATATTCGGTGCAGGTAACGAGCTCATTTTCGCCCAGGGCGTTCGCTCCGTGTCCCTTCCTAACAAGATTTGTGCAAACAAGTCTCAAATCAGTATGGTGATGAAACCGTTTGTACATACATAAATATGTGGGATTTTATGGTGCGTTAAATGTGTCCCGTTACGGTATCGACACGTAAGATTAAATTGGAATTCAATCGGAATGTCATCGATTTAATTTATGGAATCATTCTAATAAAAATATATCAGAAAGATTACAATTTATACATACGTTCGTAATAAAGAACATATGTACACTCAGAAACATAATATAACTGATGTAGGTACACATTATTCTTTTTTTGTTTTTGTCCATAGCGGCAAACTCATGAATTCAGTCCCTAGAACAACATAACGTGTAAACATTCTGGTTTGAATTTTTTCAGTCCATTAAATAAAATACGGTAAAGCGGAAACCTCTCAGACCAACATTCATAAAAGGAAAATAAACATTTGATAATGTTTCCAATTTTCCTCGAGCTCAGTGCATTTTCACTAAAATTGCCTTTAAAATCGAAAATTTGTCTCGACGTTCTTCCAGTTCACTAAATTGAATAAAAAGTATTTGTGTACAAAGTGAGCCGATAATCGATGCTGTTGAATATTTCAAACAGGAGAGACGTGATGAAAATAAAATACTTTATACCTATTTAGGGAGAAGCTTGCGCCGGCGGTTTTTGCCGTGATTTTAAATAAAACCATCTCAAGTTTGTTTAGCTAACAACTCTAAACAACGCTAATGGTCTCCACAGTAAGTGCGCCCATTTAAGAATTGTTTTGTCTACTCTACATGAGGGAAATCTAAACTATGTTATTGAATATGTACAAGTAACATGTCGAGGTGACGTTGGGCTAACCGTATGTCGAAACCAGCGTCCGTCGATTAACCGCAAATCAAAAGTGAGTAAATCGATTCTGTCAGATTTGAGCGAGGGGAACAGGACAAAGGGACTGGCTATTCACTTACCAAAACCATTGACTCTAGAATATTAACGCTAAATTGGATACTCAAACAAGTCAAATAACATTTATTTCTCACAAAAGTCTTTAGGTTGAGCCTTTCAATGGAGCCCTCGGTTACTAGGTACCTATTTCTATAACTGATCAATAATCGTGTAACAAACTTATTTGTCTGTACCAAAACGTAAAAAACAAAATCCATTATTAGATCATCCTTTTTAATCCCTCTTTCTATTTCAACTCGTTGTTCTTTTCCCCTTTCAGAACTAATTCTTGGAATCAAATTAAAATGTAGAAAATCGAAAAAAGGCTTACCCACGGGTTTTTTATTGTTCCATTTTCAGTAAATTTATATTGCTTGTTTGCGGTTTGTATAATTTCTTACTGATTTTCGGAAATGAATTATTTTTTTCCTTTTGATACTCACTTTACGGGAAAGAGGAAAACTTGACTTTAATTTTGGCGTCTTGATTTGTAATGTGATGATGATTATTATTTTTAAGCCTAGTTTGTATATAAATAAAGAATGATTTAGATGATTCAAAGCTGTATCATGCATCTTCTTACTGTGCACTGCACTCCACAATAGTGAAGTCCGCCGCTGCACGCTGCGATGTCACCGCGTCAGTTTACCTCGGAGAGCAACGCTGCCTTCGCCGCGCGCCATATAATTTCTAAACAGAGCGAAACTGCCTCCCGTCAAAATATCGTCTGCGAACAACTCGCCTGTGTGACGTAACAACACACAATCAAGCTAGTGTGAGTGCACCAGGTTATTGATTCATGGCGCTGGAATTTATGCCCGCTCCCTTGCTCTTAATCAAAACTACGTCAGAGCAAAAAGGACAGAGGCTTACCTGCTAGAAATTTACCCACGTGGATGAAATGCCTTCGCTACCGGAACTTATCCTGTTATGCGCGGCGTCAAGTACTTAATAACGGGATTACGATGTTTTCTCCTAATAGTTTTTCATACATCCAAGTAACCGTTAGCTTGTATAGAACAGGATCTCAGCACAAACACAGAATCCGGGTACAGTTTACCGTATTTATAAATTCCAATGAAATTGTAGATACATTGACAAGTCCCTTGTTAAATATCTCATAACTCTATTGTCTTAAATGTATATAACAAACATGGTATAGAACCAGTAGGTTTGTAATATAATTAACTAAAATTTATCTACGAAATCAAACATCTCCATTCCCATGTAAACAGAAGAGCTCGGGTGAATGGAACAATGGGTGGTTCTTAGCAGGGAAACATGTAGCCGAGTTCTCGTTAGGGCTGTTCCCGAATGCCCCGAGGCGACAAAGCAATCACTACGCTAACGCAAATACTCTAAACGGGTAATTAGTTTGTTCTACGTTTCAAGATAAGCTACCTTACGCCGGTCTCGAGACCACTTCGAAATTATCCTCCTTAATCACATCACTGAAATCTTATTAGTGTCTTATTGATATTGTAGAAATCAATATTATATTTACATACACACAACCTCTGTCTGTATTGTAAATCAAATTCACTCATATAAAATTAACACATGTTATACGGATTGTGTAACATAATTTAAATTTGTATTTGTAGTGCTTCATATCTTATAAATTGTTTCAAAATGTTATTTTAGTTTGTTTATTAAAATTAAGCAATCAGCGTAGTATTTCAAGAATATTGAGCCAAGTGAAAAATGGCGACGATCACGATGTAGAAGTGAAAACCAAATATGAAAATATTCCTGAAGATTTAAACAATATGGTACGTTGTTGTAATACCCCTAAATATTATAAACAAGTTGTCATAAACCGAGTAAAACATTAATTACTTTGAAACGATTGTGATAAAATCAATACAACGACGTTACTGCCGTCCAAAGTTTAGTCGAAATCAAAGTAACGACAAAGTACTTTGACGAAATTATTAACGTTTTATTTAAGCTTTGTACCAAGACCCTTATACATTGACGTCACAAGCAGACCTATAACTTGGTGGACCTCATTAAAAATTCGTAACAAATTAGCTATGCTCAGTGTTGGCTTCATTTCTCAAATTCCACATTCTCGTAAGTTCTCGGAAGCATTAAATTTTCACCAAATTGCTTTCAAACTTTTCCTCTCTCAATAAGCTCCAAACTCAATTTCCGAAGGCATAGTTTTGGTCATACATTGCCATGTATTAAATTTACACAAGTAACACAATACTTATTTGATGCCCGTTGTGTAATACAGCTGTGAGTACACAAACCGCGAAACTTTGCTTGCTTCGTTTCATAACGCTTAAAATGTTTCAATTGGCGGAATATTTTTTATTTCCAAATAGGCTACTGCGGCTTATATTCATTCGCCGACCACTTTATCCGGGTGTCAGAATTGAAAATGAGGCTGGTTCCGTAAGCGGAGTCGTACGTATGTATAGGTTCAGACGTCGAGTGCTGGCAGTACGAATATAGAGCCAGCCGGAGTTGCCTTAATAATTCAACAGTGCAATGCTTTTACAAAACCTGTCGACGTCAATCCTAATTTAGCGCAACCGATCGAGTCGCTTTCCGAAAGTGTCGCTAGACAAATGGAACTCTCCTGTTTTAGCAGCTACTTCTCATTTCGCTGAATGGACATTTCACCGGTCAACCAGGTGCTATATGTCAATATACCTGAATCGTTTAATTATATTGAATTCATTAACAGCTGTTAATTATAGATGCTGTTATTTTTAGTTATGCATTAGTATACTGGTAGGATTATTCATGCATATAAACATTTATGTATGAAAATATTATTTTAATATTTAACGTTCATTATTGGCAGTCAAACATCAATTGTTTTCTATATAGGTATCTCGTATGTATCAAATCAGTTACGAAATTCAAACATCAAAACATTTACGTACTTACTTATTTTATACTTATTTATTAAATTACTTTCAAAATATCTTGAAATTTTCTTACTTATTAATTTTATTAATGAACCAGAGCTAAACGTAACTTTACTTAAATCTCCTTTGAGAACGGAATTTAATATATTGGTATAAAATTAATTTCTAACGTAACCGAAAGCCTTTGACATAGAACTGGGATGATACATAAACAAAGTTAGTTGGTATTTGTAACAAAATCCCCGGGAACACTAAGTTGAACAGTGACAAGTTGGAATTTGTGAAAACAGTAATGTATCACAACCGCACAAGGCTCCAGATTGAAACTTCTGAATCTCTACCACCTGCAACACTTAGTTCATTTACATTAACTTCACTTGCCTTCACTCTTCAGCCAACTAAAGTTAACTTGAAGTTGATTTATTTAATTACTCTCGAGACTATATTGTCAAACTTTGGGTAGGCCTAAATTGTTCCGAGTTCAAAACTAATTAAAATCAACAATATAATAACTTTCAATATAATTGTTCTACTAAATGCTAGATTTATCAGAATACAATATTCTTATAAGATCATACAGAGACGTAGTTTAGAAAGATTTCCCGTGCGTGATTTTACAATTAAGATCCTTCAAAGAAGGCTTTTGATATTCGGTAGGATTTTACAAATTGATTAAACAAATTGAGATAAACATTTTATAAACAAAACATTAGCAAAGTTTCTATAATTAATTGTATATCGATTGTTTATTATATGCACATTATAATTCAAACATCACAGAATGAGGAGTTCATTCACCTTTAGAATTATGACAGACCAGTATATTTGTACGGTATAATAAATAGACAAGAAAGGCAAAGTAAAGGTCCTGGTAACATACTCAAAATTACAGTTGCGTGAAAATTTTCCGTCAATTAAATTTTAATGAATGTTTTAATTTGAATGATGATAAATAGCTACAAAGATAAGAGACAAATGAGGGTGCGAACTCCTGAATGTAAACATTAAGTTCGTCTAAAGGGACAATCAAAGGGCCGACCCGTGTACTGGTGACGACGAAACTAATTAATTGAAATGTTTATGACACCAGCCCCGGGCCACAGGAACTGTTTCTAATCTACTTCCTAACTTCATTAATAAAAATAATGGTAACGTTTTTGAAATCAACAAAACAGCGTTTGAAATGGAACTGTCTTAGCAACGTTAAGTGATATTTTATTCCAATAAAAAATCGGAATCGTATCTGCTACATTCTAAGGTCATCAACTTTTATCTCTTCGATCTAAGTATAAAAATAACATCTTATATGAAGTTCTAAAATTAAAATCTCTGTTTAATAAATGTTTCCAAATTTCTGATAAATTATTTGTAGTTATTAACTAGAAACACGTAAGACGCTATATAAAATACTTATTTGAAGTTCTAAAATTAAAATCTCTGTTTAATAAATGTTTCCAAATTTCTGATAAATTATTTGTAGTTATTAACTAGAAACACGTAAGACGCTACACAAACAGCAAAATTAATTATTTATTTCTTTGTATCCCTTTTCAGCATTATATAAGGAGAAATATTTGAATAAATATCGGTTTAAATAAAGAGAATATTAAACGTTAACCAAAAGTTGGATCCCCCTGGCTATACATCGAGACTGTTTATAAATTCTCTGTTGTACTAGTTTGGGATTATTCCACTAAAGCTTTCTGCGAGATACTGAGATTAGACACAATGCTTCAAATGAAATACTATAACATTAAAAGGTATTAAATGGAATATAAATACTTTAATATTTCATTAGATGCCAAAGGGGTTTAAACTATCTGTCTTTATGTGTATAAGTTGGTTTTAAAGATCCTTAAGGAATTATCATGTCTGAACATTGATTTTAATTATGCAAAATATCTAAGTTTTCATATGAAATAGAAAAAGATAAATCTTCTACTTTAATATTTTATTATTCAATTCAGCTTATTTATAATTAAATATTACTTATTAGCTTTATGTATGATGCTCTATAAAATCATTGCTACGAGCATTGATCAGTAGACCATAGTAATGGAGAGAATCTTGGTCATGATCCTTACTCCATGGCTACGAGTAAAAAATGCGTAAAACGTATTTTAACGGGCCGCCTATTCTACCCATCTTAAAACAATCATATTGAACATTGGAATGTAACAAAAATATCTACCAATCATATTTTTAGATGACCCAATTTCCTACAACATTTTAAGGTGAAACCTCAAACAAAACCACATTTAAATTGTCATTAAAACTCAACTGTTAGCAACAAACTTGCATTAATACGGATCAAAACAAATAGTAAATATTCGTTTGGAGTATAAACGTGTTAGTTTTCCATAAATAAAGTCCATTACGATACGCCGCCTGCTCTTTAGTTGTTAATGCTCAGCCCACGGAACTTTGGCCCTTTTGTCATTAATATGCCTATTGAGTAATAATAGTTAAACACAGATTTTAAATGAAATATCAAAGTGTTGTGTTTTGTTTATTATTGTAATAGTGAATTTATATCGCGAGTACACACAAACACTTGAAAGAGGACAGTTTTCGCTATAAGACAACATTTTTGGGTTCTCTAGCATGTTAATTTCAGACGATTTTCGATTATCTTAATTCGAAAACTGAGATTGACGGCTAAATGTGCCCCTCAAAACATGACTGAAAAGTTAATTAAAGTAAAATCTATTAGTTGTATTTGACTTCGTAAACTTAGTAAAGTTATTTTCCAATTAATTTATAACTGAAAATACAGAAAGTAAGAAATGATATTTAATTACGCAATAACTTCTAAATGTTAAATCGAAAGAATAAACGACCAAAGTTGATGACGTTAAAAATTCGCATGAGTGTTTTCTTAAGGAAAAAACGAAAACATTCAATAACAAAGTTCGTAATTTCGTAATTTTCCCATTATTTGTGTGAAATATTGTTGAAATAATAAGCTATTCAGTCATGTGGCAAGTTTCACAGCTGAGTTCACTAAAATTCTGTATAAAATTTCGAAACTTCATCTGCAAAGTGATTAACAAACTCATTCCGTTCCCATGTAAGTCTAGGAACTTTGTGTTCTCATTATAATATTGAGAACATGGAAAATATCCCGACTTATGAGTGACTTATTATCAGATTAAACTTATTATGAGACCGTACTTTGAGATATCTATATTTTATGTGGATTTATAAAAACTATGCTTCAGTTTAAGGCCATAAAATATTGAAGGAAAATGACATAAATTACGTAAAATCCCACTAACAAACGCAAACGTTTCTATCAATGTTAATATTGGTACAGTGAGGAGGAATGGGCATAATCACTGGCTATCCCTGACATAATTAACAATCATCTCAAATCAGCATACCATAACAAAATTAACCAAATTGGATCAAGTTACATATAATCAATTAAATTACGCTCAAATGCAACGCCTAGTTCAAATTGGTACTTAACCTATGTTAATAAGTAATAGAGGTAAGTTAGTGTTCACCTCAAAGTTACAAAGGGTTATTCGAAGATGTAGGCACAAATTGCTTTTAGCAGTGGTATGTACTGGTAAACGCATTAACTTACTGATGGAGCTATCAGCCAGACACTCAGACTTTAATAGGGTAGATTAAAAATCGATACTATAAATGATGCCTGTTATTCAGTCATAATTTTCGACATAATTATTATGATAAGTATGGTGAATTCATATTTTGTTGTGGATAGGTAGTATTTTGACTTATCACCTAGTTTATACTTTTGATGTTTTTAACCTCCGATCTAAAAAGTTTTATGTGTGTTTGTCTGTCGCATTGTAGATCCAAAACGAGTTTTGTAGTGTCTATATGATCGATATTTCAAGAAGCATATCGTTTTTTTTTTTTGGATTTTAGTTTGGTGGGTTTAACAAAATGCTATGGGATGAGCGTCTGAACATGTCCCATTGATTCTCAGCACATTGTCAAAGTACAGACAAAACACAGACCGTGTTACAGTTTGATAATACAGCAACAATTTGTGTAAGGCTACGTTCATCGCACTTAGGAAGATGTTCGGTCGAGTACCGCCGCAAGCGAACGTTTGTATACCGAGAACGCTCTCACCTACATCCACTCACTGCACTTGACATAGCGTCAAATGTCTACATCGACTTACGTCATTGTACCCCACTTGTTCTTTAATATAACACAAAAATACGGGAAAATGTACACTGAGCATGACAAGCTTTGGAAATGATTCAAAGATCAAATTATGGGAGTCAAGATGTTTTGCTAATGTTTGTTTTCTAAATGCAGGTAAATAATATGTTTCTACTTATAAAATGTTTACAGTGTTTTTAATTAAAATAAAACACTCGGTTTTCACTCGTTTCATAGTGTGTAGTAAAAGACCTGAAAATTTTAATTAAAACAACGCGGATATTTCGCCAAAAATATTGTATAAGTATTCGCAGATTGATGAATCCGGTTCGGTCAAAACTGCGGTAACAAAAATCCTTTCGGTATCGTAAATCAATAAAGAGTAGGTAGGTAGTATTTGCCGGGCTGTATCACTTGATACAAAAACCTTCATCCAATTACTTGATGTTTTTCAGGTCAAGTATTTTCCTATCTAATAAATTTAATTCTAAACAAAACTTGACAGCGATTAGGTTTCGGTCCCGTATTGAAAACTGCCAACTTTCATTTCGTCATTCTGATATCGGAAGTTGAAAAGCTCTCAAAAAGGACTCCACCAAAGAGGTTTCATAATAAAATTCTTTGGTGTTTCAAGAGGCTGCCTCGTTTTAAATTATTGCAAAGTTTTGGATGAGGATGTTTTAATACGGGAGTAACGACCTTGCGCTGGGCCTACTTTATAATCTCTTCCAACCATCTGCCATTATGTAACTTATCATTATTTAACTAAACTTTGCCTACACTAGAACAGAAATTATCGACTGAATAATTAACTTTTATTAAAACAACTATAAAAGCTCTCTAAAGAAACTGAAAATTCATAAAGATCTTAAAGGTTTAAATAACTAATAGCTAAAGGAATCTTTAGTGAGAAAACAAGAAAGTAAATACTGAGTTATTTGAGGTAAATAAACAAACGGTATTCTTGTACATCAATCAATACAGTAGACATCTTTCAAGTATCGTTCTGTGAGCGATATCGCTATTTTATTTCCTCCCCGTCCCCAAACCATCAAAGGATTAAATATTAACAAAACAATAACGGATATTAGAACTGTCAAACTTCAAAAAGCTGAATCACAAACTGTCCTTGCATTTGACGTAGACATGGCAACTTCCTTTTGCTAGCTAATTGATTTTTATAAAAGTTTAATAAAATATTATTTTATACAGATTAGATTTTATTTTCAATGAGTTAAAATTTTATAATTTAAGATATTTATAAATAATCTACTAAGATTTCCTCAAAGCAGTTGAGTACGAACATTATTTTTAGGTACTTTTTTCAGTGTTTTACAACAAGAAGTTTTTCAGTGTTTTTCAAGAAAATAATCAACTCTTTCAATATTTTCATTAATAACTTGGAATTTCGTATTTCTTCAAAAAATAATACCAATTTCTAAATGTAATATTGTTATTGTCATACGTTTAAAACTAAAACATATTCTAAAGTGTAGTTGTAGTACCTTCTGGTTGAGCAGAGTTTGCGATGTCGAGCGCCGCAGCGTATGAAGTCACAGACGGAAGTCTATTGTTTGGCACCGCCTCTCTTATCTATTAGGCGGCGAGACGAAACATATTACCTATACGTGTTGAATTTACAAACATCGATCGTTTAACGTGAATACGACACTCAATTCACGTCTTGTATAATTCAAGTGAGTAATGCGAAAAGTTGGTGAATTTATTATAACGTTTTTTCAATTGAGTTTAGAGTGTTTCAAACGGTAATCAAAGAAAAACTTTGAATTTTTGCGGAAAATACTGTAAACGTATAAATTGATTTTGATTTTTTATTCTTAAGCAAGCCGTTTTGCGACAGTTTTTATTAAGGTGTTTATGTGCGTTCTGCGAAATTGTTTGCTTAAACCAACAGCTAGTCTTTTAACTTCCCGTCCATGTTAGTACGACAACCGGAACCGACGAGTCAACGTGTCTATCAAAGCACGGAAAAGCTCATGAAATTCGAAGCTTTATGATATTCCTATTTATAATGAAGATTGTTTAGATTTTGTATAAAAATCTACTTTTTGACTTTATATAAGTTATAACTACGTGTAAACGTAAGCCCATGTTTAGAAGCTTTATTATATTATTTTGATGTATAATTAATATTATTTAGATTTTGTACACAAATCAACATTTTGTCCCTTATCAAGTTATAAATACTAGTCGAGAGTAGTATTTCAATTCGTTATTCTAGACACGAAACTATTCTGGTGATAGTTAGTGGAGTTTGATGTATTGTCACATTTTAATTAGACGTGTCGTGTGTACATTTGCTTATTAGTTAGAGCGACACAAATTACAGTGAATTTAACACGAATTTTAATGAAGTTTACAAATTATAATATCTAGCCGTTTAATGCTAATTAGGATCGATTAATTGAGAAAGTCTAGGTTTAGCTGTGGTTGATATATTTTGCAAATAATAAATCAATATACATAAGTATTTATAATACACGATCGTTTTTACAAAAGTTCTTATTAATTAGGCAAGTCAAATCTTAATTAAAACATTTATAAATTATCGAAATATTGTTTCATTAGTCGAGAAAAAAGTGAACAACAGGTATGTTTACTTTCGTAAAATAAAAACAATTTCAAATACCAAAACAAAAATTCACACATATTTTGTTTTAATAAAATAAAGCAAAACAATTCAATCATACACGCTCCGATCTAAATACGAGTACTATAGTTGTTGTTCAATAATAGACTATGAATTTCTATTACTATTTCTGTAGCTCGACGTTGCCAGAGAGTGGGGTGTGGGGGAGACATTTTCCGTCTGAGAGTATAACATTATATTATTGCCAAAATAATAACCGAGTAGACAACGTCGCTTTACTTATTAAGACCAACTCTGATACCTACGTACAACATAGATTGACATTTATTGCATGATTAAAATACGACTGTTATTAGATACTAGCAGCGCCCCGCGGCTTCACCCACGTAGTTCCCGTTCCCGTGGGAATTTTGGGATAAAAAGTATCCTATGTGTTATTCTGATGTATAAGCAAGATTATTGTAAAGTTTCATTAAAATCCATTCAGTAGTTTTTGCGTGAAAGAGTAACAAACATCCATACATACAAACTTTCGCCTTTATAATATTAGTAGGATTTATTATATTTGTGACGTACTTGTTTATTGTTAGTATTTTATTGCGAAAACTTCCATTTTCCATTGAAAAAACCAAATGAAATGATTATAGAGTTTTATGTATATTGTAATTGATTGAATAACTATGTAAACAGTTCATGTACTTAGTCAATAAAGCTATCATGTAACATTGTAGACTGCATCAAAAAATTATAATCGAAAGTTTTATTAACACGATACACTTCGATTTCCCCCATTTTCACGGGGGTTTTTTTCGTAGATTTTCCTAAGCATTTATTTTCACAAATACCCTATACTGACGACGTGGCATGCAAATCTACACTAATATTATAAAGAGGAAAGATTTGTTTGTTTCTTTGTTTGTAACGAATAGGCTCCGAAACTACCGTGCCGATTTTAAAAATTCTTTCACTAATGGAAAGCTAATTTATCAGTGCGTGACATAGGCTATATTTTATTCCCGTATTCCCACGGGAAAGGGAACTACGCGTGTGAAACCGCGGGGCGCTACTAGTATATTATATTCGACACCAGATTCTTATCTATGAAGAACAAAATTAAAATAAAGAATTTCTCTAAGCAAAACGCAAACATTTTCCGCAGTGACAGCCCTAGCAGTCCTCCGAATTAAACGTCCCGATATCGTCCGACTAGTTTAATCGCAAGACAGGTGTGTGTGACGTGTTCCCATTGCGACCGGCCCTCGCGTATTCTATTTATGACCCTTAACTTTGGTGCAAACCACCGAATTAGAATTACATAGACTTGTGTTTTGACCTACGTAAGTATCTACGTTAATATATACTGATATTATAAAGAAGTAAAGTTTGTGTGTTTGTTAAATTGTAAGGGGTAATTTCTGAACTGATTTCTAATACATTACGAGGTTTTCGTGGATCGGCTATTGTATAGATTAAGGAGTGTTAAAAGTGTTTTGGAAAATTAAAAAAAAAAAATATATACTTTCACTCATGGAAAGCTAATTTATCAGTGCATGACATTGGCTATATTTTATCCCTGTATTCACACGGGAACGGGAACTACGCGGATGAAACCGCGGGGCGCTGCTATTAAATAATAAGGATAAAAATATAATGAAAGTTTATTGAAGAAGTTATTTGTAATGCGTGATAACTAAATGTTGCTTTCGAAAAAGAAAACTTATTTTATAAGAAAACATTGATTCATTTAATTTACACAAACACGTTACATTGAAAAACGTCAGAAAATGTAAAACAAAACTATAATCATGACAATAATCCGTTTTAAAACTATAGCACCTATAGCTAAAATTTGAACACAGAGGACCACAAATATACATAAACAAAATGACAAAAACCACTGATTTAAAAGTGAAAAACAAAATAGAAAACATACTTCATTAGCCAGTTATTAACATTGTTGTAGAGCTATACGAATGTACTAGAATTGTATACGTGAACCATGCTTAACAATCTTATTATTACAGTCAACCTTTGTCAGACTGAAATACAAGCTTCAAATAAAAATAACATTTAATACTCTTGTAATAAAGTTAAAATCTTAATACGACCTGAATTTATTTATAAATGAATAACGTTTGATGTTAACACAAACCGTCTAGTTGGATTTTATAACAACCATTTTACCTTGTATTATAATTCAGCGGTTAAAGCTTTCATGTAATGTCGTTACGGGCTTTAATCACTGATGAATAGATGATTAAATTAGTCAAACGTTGCGAGCGATGGTGCATGCCGCCAGTGGGTGGAACACCTACAATATAACGCAAAAACTGTTACTATTAAAATTTTAACTGGTTCGTCGTACACTACAAAGTAACTTGACAAATGAAGCAATAAAAATATATTTGTTTATTACGTTTCCCCTCTGAATACATAATAGCGTTCATACTTCAATGCAGCGTTTACTTTTATACAAGCGTTTACATAGTTAAAATAGTTTTCTCTTTAACGTTCCTCTAACTGGACAATTTTAACTGAGGACATACTTTTTTCTCGTTCAACTTATTTGCAAGTGAAAATGGTTTAAATAACCTCTTTTAAAGCGGTTAGTGTTAGATTAAATGATATAACTTTTCTTCGCTATCTTTGTTGTAAAGGGAAAACTTTACTTATGGTGTAGTCAAAGCGTTTCTATTTCCTCGAACGCGCTTCTTATGACACGTCTGAATTCAAGCATTTTAACAGTTGACGTTAAAATAGAGTTGACGCGCCTCATTCCACGCCTCCCAGCTTGTCAGACACAAAATGGAGCGGAGACTGAGCCTTTTGTACTTGTAGGCTTTGTGTGCAAAGTAAGCTTCCTACCGAAGCAACTGCGCGATGATGAAACTTGCCAGACACTGCTTTTAACCACGCTCTATGTCTCGAATTAAAGCTTACAAGAGGAAATTAAAAGTAGAAAAACATTCAAATGTTACTGTTGCTGTCCATATCCTCATTTTGAGTGATTACTTTTGAAACTTTCGCAGAGATAAATATACTTTAAAATACTTGATATCATAAGAACACAACACATCTGGTTTTAAAATGTACATAAGTACTACTTAAATAATTTAAATGAAATTCAACAAGTTAAAGTGCTACGAATGTTAAAATCATATAATTTAATTTTCGTGTTTTAATGGTGAAGTGTGTGAAAAGCAAAGAGTGAGCTTTGCTAAATAATGCCGTGCAAACATTATGTCTCAAGCGAAATGATAACAATAGGTGAGTACATAAACGACTTCAAGTTTCAGAGTAAGTAGCACTGTTCTGGCAGGAGATTAATTTAAATAACTTTTGAAATACCCTTTTAACGGCGTAACATGTTTCTTTGTCAAGAATACTGACGAATTTACGTTCGTTTATTGTATTCATGTGCCTAGAGCGAGAGTAATTCAGCGTCAATATGCAAAGAATGCCCGTACGGGAACCGTGTAGCTAACGCTTCGCAATCAAAGTCGTACGCGAACGCGTTTCCCAACGGCAAAATTATCATTGTCGAGTATATTTCCTCCCTCTTTTACAGAACAAATTCCACTTGTCAAAATGTTCACGCCATGTTCACGGGAATCACAAAGCGAGACGTTTACAAAGAACGGTCCTAACAAATTGTACCGTCAAGCGCCATGTTTGCATAAATACGCGGTTGGCCGACATCCAC
Source organism: Timandra comae (assembly GCA_958496195.1). Classification (NCBI taxonomy): domain Eukaryota; kingdom Metazoa; phylum Arthropoda; class Insecta; order Lepidoptera; family Geometridae; genus Timandra; species Timandra comae. The sequence goes on from OY292360.1 coordinate 5,976,233, forward strand.
TATCAACTCTGATATTATGTGTTTATGTTCACCACATTTGAGCCGTTTAAGGTCCTCCAAACTACGTATTTGTGTTGCAAACTCAACCCCTATTTAAATTATGAGGACACAAAGGTAACTTTTTATACGACTCAGTATTTTTGTGGCTTCCCAACCTTCCACAGTCTGATACCAAAAGTCAAATGTATGTTGTGTTAACTTGAAAATGAAATACTGCAGTCCGAATGCAATATTATTGGAATGTTTATTAAATAAACTATTATTAAAAACTTCGTACATAAAATTTTAAAGCTTTACTATTTTAATGCAAAAACTATTTCAGTTAAAATTTAACTCAGTACAGCTATTTAGAGAGTGAATTTTAACTAAAACATTTTCTGTGCGAGTATTTTTGCCGGGCGCACAATTGTACTCACCATGAAGATTAAACTCATTGTACTCCGGTAACGAATCACGTTTCAGACATTTTTTCTTGATGTAACTCGAGAGTACAAGAGTAAGAGTGTAACTTGAGGTAACGGCGTCCTTTCACCTATTTATAAGAACGTTCAACCTATTTTAGTGACGGCAATAGGAGATTGATTTAACTGATGGGTCAACGAGAAACAAGATACATTGGATACTCTTACATTATATGTCTAGAGAAACGACATTTACTTTTTGTACATACCGTTGTTTTGTGATAAATTAGAATGTTGTTTATCTAGTATACTTATAAAATTATATGATTTGTGATAGAAACATAAAAAAATATTGTGCTGTAAGATCCCAATGTATGGCAAAAGCTTTTTTATCATATGATGCAATCGACGTATTCTCCGCGCACCTAGCAGTGGTATTAATCACGTGTACTAACTGGGTCCATGGTAAACAAATACACATGCCACAAAAACTGGTCAAAGTAAAATGTTCGTTCATACCATGCGAAATATTGATGCTATTAAGCAAAATATCCCAAAAAACATGGATCATATTAGCAAAAATATTCATAAAATATATTGTAAGTAACACGTTATCCGGCAGAAAATCCATAAGGGCAACATCGACAAATTATGACAGATGGATACCCACATCATAATATATTGAGTTGGTCGCGCCTCCCTATTTCGGACCACATATAGGGAAGATTTAACTTAGACATTATTGCCATACTTATAATTTATTACCACGAACAGGTTATGTTTTTGACAGGAATTTAATGTAACGTTTTATCATGATATAAGGCTTCCGTGTACTCCGAATATTCAATTTCTAATTATTTTATGATGTGTCTACATTTTATGATTATGTTTGAAATTATTTTATGATACTTGGAACAACATTATTTTGTGAGTAATGAAATTCATTATAATATTTACCTAAAAGATATTTGTACAGGTTTTACATATATCGTATAAAATAAAATATAATTTCGTCGGTGAACGAAGGTAGTTGCACAAATAATTTCAGAATTGTGGCTACCTAAAGACGGTCATGTTTAGTTTTCGTGCGGCTTGCCAAATTCAGTCCGATCCTTATGGCCTCCTAAATATTTTTGGCAAGAAATCAGACGATGAAAACTATTCAATTATTAGATTACATACTCTCTACAACGCAAACCATGTTTAAAGTTTCACATTTTAATATAATAGAGTATGTTTATTTGAATGTACTGCCTATAACTACATAGCCTCCAGGCGATTGATAACTCAGTTACTCTACAACGTCTAGTGTTGATTTTAATTAATTTATGTTTTTGTAAGATGTTTAATTGAATTCGGAATATCTCTCGTGAAGTGCCTTCATATTCAACCAAAGAATATATTGTGAAACGTTTAAAATGGAGTGTAAATAAACATTAAAGATATATTATATACCTTTTAAACTACACAACGCTGCGGTTTTCATCAATAGATGGAGTGATTCAAGTGGAAGTTTTATGTGTATAATAAAATTTTACGCGGGTGAAAGCGCAGGGCATTCTAGTTTATTATGGAGCATTTAACATAATATTAACTGTTTTCTAAGACAAATAATGGGTACACTTCACAGTTTACGATTCAATCTATGCGTGAAAATAGAGCAACTGAACTCTATTGTATAATAAAACAATACAATACTCCACCTTTGCCGCGTCGGTTGGCGAGGTCTACCGTATTGCTCCTAACTTCGTATAATATATATTTGATACTTCCTTGTTCCGTATCCTACGTGCTCATTACCCAAACCACAATGTAATAAAGTAAATGGAGCCGAAAATTATTATCTTCCGCTTGGCCTCTCAAATTTCACGTAAATGCAAAATTTTTGTCATAATTTCATACCATTTTATATTACATCCAAATGTTCACCTATGTGACTTTTATTGCCATCAAAATATTGCTTTATTTTTCAATTTTCAATCTTATGTGAAACATTTTTGGTACAACCTTTTCAATTATTTGTTACTTTGTAAACTCCCCCTTAACGAAGCTAATTAATCCGAGATGGTATTCCGCCGATAAACAAACAAACCCCAATCAAGATAATATGCGTTTAATATGCGCAGAGCGCAGCTATTACAAAAATATTATTTTTAGATCGTATCTTTATTGTACGACACACGCAAGTTAATTTTTCCGATATGTTGTATAATGGAAAATATATACTTAGGTATATTTTCCTAATACATGATACAAGTAAAAAGCAAATTAGAATTTATAAATTTTCTTGAATCGTATCGAAGAACAATTTCTATTTTATCACCTATCAAACACAAACATTAAAATCAAAATCCGTCTACACATTTGGGATCTAAGACATAGTAAAACATATGACATCCCTCTTTTAGCGAAGGGCGTTAAAAACCAATACATTGAAAACGCGGCAAACTTTATTTGAAACACGCCCGAGCTGACATCGGAAAGGCAAAAAAGAGTAATGATTGTCGACCGCCCTCAAGTACTCTAATAAAATATTAAAAGCAAGAAAAAAGAAAGGAAATGTTGTGAGGAAAAAACTCCCACTAAAAGTAGTGTCAGCGACTGAAGCTAAGTGATTTGTCGTGTTGTGGTCAATCGCACTTAGTGTTAGTTCTTCTAGTTCCTAACGGTCGGCCGACTTTGAAACTTAGATACTTACTCGATCAACAACATTAACGAAAACAGAAAGTGATTAATAAATTACATCATTCGGATCATCGAAATAAATTAGGTAAATTGAGGAAATTCTAGTGTTATCGAACACCTATGAATACATGAACACGTCGACCTTGTATATAGTTCGTCCTTGTATAATTTCAATAGAAATCTTCGTGTTCATATCATTAAACATAATGTTAAGTCCCCTTTTGTAAGTTCTTTGACGTTCATAAGTGCTTCTTTGAGGCCGAAATTGAATAAATGAATCTGAATTTGATTTGGCGAAGAATGGTGAAATACTTTTCACATTTTCAATGAATATTCCTGTAATTTGATAAAGATATATGGATGGTAAAAAAGATTTAAATATACATAATAGGTGTAAAAAATATACGCTATCTAAAAACCTAAAAGAAAAAAATACCATAAAAAGGTAGATTTTTGTTAAGGTCCAAAAAACTTATAAAAATCTACGAAAAGTACCGTTTAAATAATTCACGAAAAACATAAAAGCTAAAGAAAATTCGAGACTAAAAAATCTTTGTCCTTGGGAGAATCAAAAGTAAGAATTCGGGGGAAATTGGAATAAAACAAGTTTCAAAGGGTTACCGCCGGTACTTGTTCCCGACGTTTACAACAAAGGAGCCAGCGCTACCTTTGATTAAAGTTGTCTTAGGCCCCTTATATATTTTTAAATAATTAATTATCTAAACCTCTATCATTTTATTCCTTTTACAATTTTCTTTTAATCCAATTTCAAAACCATATATGTATTTGTTTAACATTTAAAAAAAAAAATGTCTTCTGTATTCTTTTTAAAATAATACCGAACATCGAAAATCAAAGTTTCTAACTGATGTTCAAGCAATTATTCATCTTCGGTGAATATTATTACTAATCAAAATGTAATAGAAACATTTTCCATCTTCCATTAAATAGGAATATTTACGCTCGTTATAAGTTTCCCGTGAATACTTTTGGAAGTTATTCCTATGAACTTTTCAACCGAAAAATAAATTATAAACATTTTTTACATAATTTTCGAGTTATGGGTGAAAAGTTAAGGTAAGCACGTAAATTTTATACGAAATAAAAATATTTTTGTTGAGATCGTATTAAGGTGAATACAACGAACTATTTGCCAGATCTAACAACAGGAGACCAACGCCGTGAACAAAGAAAACGGATAATTAAAGCCAAGCAACGAGAAAAAGAGATTTTTAATGAACCTCGACGTTTGCCACGTAATAGGACTTTATTATAACCATAAAAACACCCATAATTAAATAACGAAGAAGAGATAAATATTCTTATTTAGGCAAGTCGTTACCTTTACTTATTGCCAGTTGTTTACCTAATTTTTAAGCTTACAGTAAATATTTTTACTTTTTAATTTATTTTATGGTCTTAATTTTTCATTAAAAGTGTTTGATGATTACCTTTTAAGCGAGATTATTATACTTTGAAAGGGTTAAATACATTTTATTGGTTACGGCTTTGGTTGATTAAAACCTTACAAAATTTTGTAAATTAGGTATTCCCTTCATTTACCAGAGTTAACTTATTAGGCTATGGATAGGCCGACGAACATGTAATTATAAGGTTCCTTGCTATACTATGACTACGCAACCGTGAAAATAGTACTTATGTTATTTTATAATATTGGTAAAACTACCTCGACCTACATTTTTCAGAGTAACGTACATATTTCATCATATGTAAGATGTACATAACACACGTTTACGACTGAATTCCATCTAGGAAAACTTGTGGGAATATTAAAATGAAAATAAGCAGGTATTTTGTTGACTTACTAAATATTTTATACTACTATAATACTATAATAATGTGATACATTAAATACTTAAAAGTTTTGTTTCCCAGTTTAATCCCTGTTGATGTTTACCTCGTAGATATATTGGGATTGGATCAGTTTTCCGCTCGTAAACTACATTTTCGTGTAAAAATCACAATGTTGTTGTTGTTTTCGTAGCTGTGTAAAATAATGGTAACGTAACAAACATATTTTCGGATATAAACTATATAATAATATTATTACATAACATCATCACTGTCGTCTTTTGTTTATCAATTAATTAGACTAGGTTACGAAACTACGCACTACTACATACAAAAATATGTGCTTTATTTTTAAGTACAATAACGTTAAGTTTAACAAAACTTATAGTTTAACGGAACAAATGAAAACATCTAAAAATCTGTATTAACCTAACTTAATAAGAAACTGTACCAAAGAAAATTAATAGATTTTTGAAGTAAGTACTAAAAGCGTAATCGCATCTCAAAGGCAGGCTGTTACGCATATAAATTGACGAATTTGCTTCTATTTACACCTTGCTGTCATACGGGGAAGGGACGTACCGAAACTTAGTAATTTAGAATCGTTCCGTATTATACACTTGAGAGAATTCTCTAACATACACCTTTGAAATATAGTTTGTGTTATTTTAATACAAATATTTATATTCATATTTAATGGTTAATCTATAAAAATAGTTTGAAAAACTAACGCGACTATTGAAAATTTAAGGCTCTATCTACCTAGAGAAAAGTAGAGGAGCTCAAAGGATAACCGTAGTCGTACACCATCTGAAAATAAGGTCATAATTGCAGAGTATTTATATGGCGTAGCTTATAGTGTAGGTGCGTAGTTTAGTATGAAATATTTTTAACTGAAAAAAGCTTTCTCATTATCACCCACATTAATGGGAGGTGCTAGTTTTAAACAAAGAATTAGGTCAAATAATCTGATACCTTGCCTACGGTTTAAAGTATCATACTAAAACACGAATATAAAATCGAAATTACGGTGAAAGAAAGAAGCGAAATTAAACGAATGAATTAGAGGACTCTTAAGATTGTGGCAAGCAAACGTGTTCAAGTATCAAGTCGTGCAGGCTCATAATAAGAGCGTTCCCATCGGGGATACGCTTCCACCACTCGTACCTTATCTTCTAATCATGAGATCTTCACCTTTACAGTATTTCTGTTTTCACTTTCACTACATCAACGTAAATTTCAATTGATACTCAAAAAATGTAACGAGTAAAAGTTGTTGTTCAAGTTTTTCGGGGTCATGGCTAACTAATTCAACTAAGTTTTTTGGGTCCGTGCATGGTTTGAAAAATCATATAAAATAACTAAAAAAGATCTTATTGAATCACAAAAAACATAATTTTGCATGTCACATCTTTAATCCAATATGGCGGACTCCCAAATATGGCGAAATATTATTTTTTTATTCGTATGAACTATAAGCTTTTCATGAAGGCATCATACTGAAAGTATTTATACATTATACTTACGACTATTATAAATAATATTTTATCATATCAATTTCATAACTGAGTTTTATATCTAAATTGAATATCAAAAGATCGTTGATATCCATCAAAAACATCAAACATTTAAATGTCACGTCAAATATCTGATTATTAATTAAAAAATCTTTTTATAGAAACATTGAATATTTCGATTAACCGATAGAGATTTCAATTTCCTTTAGTCACGCGCCTGGCGCGCGTCGCTCCAGGATATCGGTTCCCGCGGTGGGCTCTACCCGTAATGAGCGTACGGATGGCAATTTCACTAGATGGGCTTTTGGTTACACGGGAACTGTTTTTATGTCAATGTGCTTTTAATATGTCTACCACAGTTTTCCCGCGGTACTTAGAGATGCTGCATTTTATCGACTTCCGCTAGGCGCTCTTACGAGTTTTATTGCATGTGTCCTTTTATGACACTGAAAGGAAATTTTACGGGTAATTTTACGGTTGGAAAAATGAACTTTATAATTTTAAAACATTTTACTAGTATTAAACATGTTTATAAGGTTTACTTTTCATCTAAATCGAATTTGTATTTCATATATTTATATAAATGTTTCTATTTCACATGAAAGCAACGACAAATGTAAAGAAAATATCTCACAGAATCCGAAACTAAATTTAATCCACAAAGAGCATTTATGCTTCCCTTCAACATTTGTTCAAGGGATGCCATACAATGTCGTTGTATCAGAGAAAGGAAGCCAAGACTTATTCAGGACGCTCCTTTTACTTAAGAACTGTAAAAATAAATCGGTTACGTAACAAAATGAAGAAAAAAACATTTAAGAAATACTTACAAACAAGGTTTGGATTTTGTAACACATGTTATTTTTGGATTACTCGTACATTCTAATTGACTCAAACCCAATATATTCCTTATGCTCTAATTCCCTTAGAATCTAAACAAATACAAGTAACACAAACATTAAAACCGAAACCAATATAATATTTGCAATATTAATTGTCAATTTCTATCATTCAATATCAAGTTATACCTACAGTGAAACGTGACAGCCAGTAATGCTTAATGAAATTAACGTTGGTTTAGCTCCAAATACGATTTGAATACTCGCTAACAATAATTAGATGACGTTATGATTAACATTCATAATCAGTGGTTTCAACTTTTGGGTTCTGATATTCTTCAACAAATATTAACTGTTTTATTCAATTAATTTCGTACTCGTTGTTACTAGAAGTTTTGATTGTGAATAAAAACTTTTTAGGTAGTGTTTAAGGACCAAAAGAAAGCTTACGTGATTTTGTAGAAACATTTTGCCCGGAAGTGAGACAAAATACATTTAATAAAAATCATCACATTTTATTTCATTTAAAAGTTGTAGCTTTACAAACAACAGTTACTACGCAGACGCACTGTTCCTACCTGTACCACAGTTGTTGATATTTATTCTGTAAAGAAATATGAATCCTTATACCTAAACTCATATTTCTCGACAATTATCCCAAATAAGTTTGCGTAAACTCATTTTACGGTAAATTGCCCCATCCCGCCTCGCTACCATCCCCATTAAAATTAATAAGACAAGTTTGAGAAAAATCTGACCAACAAAATTCCCGAATTCATATTCATTATATTTTGGACCACCTGACCCAGTAGTGAACCTTTTTATTTACTTAGAAATTATGAGAGCAGTACCACAATATAAATTGTGGGTAGATAGGTATAATAATGATAAAACGTACAGCAAAATGGCCAGGTATTTTTCTCCGTACATTTTTAATGTTTCTTTTAATACACTAACTTGAAATTTTCTGTATAATCCTGTGAGGTAAGGCTTTAACAAATTCGGTGACGTAATTATTTACTTTCCCGCTTCTAATTGAATATTTTCTTCGTAAATGGACTATAATGTTGTGTACTTAAACTATGTCCTTTAGCATATTAGCAACGGTAAAAGGGTACCTTTTGATAGTAATTTGGTTAATAGATTCTGTAATGAAGCAGTTACCCCAAACCTCATTCCATTAAAGTGTTATACTGGAAACTCATTATCGCTCTAACCGACCAAGAAATCTTATAATCTTTTTCACTTCGGAATAAAATCTTGAATAATTGAATATACACACATCAAAAGTGTCTAGGGATCAAGCATTTTTATGCGGATTTCTTGAGATTGAGATGTGGCTTTGTAATAAATTTATGATTTTATAAATTTATATGGATCCTTTTTGGTGCATTTCATAATTTGAATCAGGAACTGTGAATCAAATTCGAGTAAAAGATGAAAATCAGCTGTCAATATTTTCCCTATAAAAACATACAACGCATTGAAGACATTATTAGTGCTACTGTTTCCCTACTACTGATTAAAACCAACGTTATTATGGAGCGGCGACGTCATTTAAGCAGGGAAGAAATGCTCAGAGCCGTGGGAATGATAGAAGCTGGTTCCCGGCAACGTACTGTGGCTTTAGCTCTGAATACAAGTCAGAGTGTTATCAGTCGACTTTGGACACGTTACCGAAGCACTGGTACCGTGGCTGAGCGCCATGGAGGACGGTATCGCTGCACCACACGGAGACAAGACCGATACATTCAAATCTTAACTCGAAGAGCTCCAACAATAACCGCCATGATGTTAGCCGTGCGGCTTCATCACTCTTCAGGGAACTTAATTAGCGACCAAACAGTCAGAAACCGCTTGCATGAAGTGAACCTTCATTCCCGAAGACCGCTACGGGTACCACCTATAGCAATGCACAATCGTAGGATTCGATATCAATGGGCTCTTGAACACAGAAATTGGGCAGAAGAACAATGGCGTTTCGTGTGCTTTTCTGATGAGTCTCGTTTTGGTATGAGACCGGATACAAGACGTATACGACACTGGAGAACCCCTGGACGCCAACAGCGATTAAAATCCTGCCAGGAAGTCCATCCTTATAGTGGTGGAACCATCATGGTATGGGCGGGTATTTGGATCGGCGGAAGAACTGAGTTGATTTGGATCAGAGGCAACCTCAACGCTCAAATTTATGCTGAGACGATTGTATCAGACGTCATCGTTCCTCTACAAGTGCAAATCGGTCCCTTATTTCAGTTAATGCATGATAATGCACGACCGCACACCGCAAGAGTTGTAAGACAGACTCTCGCCGCAGCTAACATCAATGTCCTGCCCTGGCCTGCTCAGTCGCCAGACTTGAACCCGATTGAGCATGCATGGGATATGCTACAGAGAAGAGCTCTGCCGAATATGGAGGGTATCCAGTCGCAAGAAGACCTTTTTTTGTTGTTGCAACGAACATGGGCGGCCATTCCACAGCGTGATTTGGATGAACTCATTTTGAGTATGCCAAACCGATGTTCTTGTGTTGTTAGTGTTCGCGGTAGAAACACGGATTATTAATTGTTTAAGTTACCCAATAAAATTTTAAAGAAAACTGTTATTTCAGTCTTTTTTTCGAACTTTAATGTTAGTGGTTCAAATGTCAAAAATCCCTTTATTAGGAAAATGGCAAATTTCTTTATTAATGCAAAGGTGACTTGGTTTATCGTTACTGTGACAAACGAAAACACTTTATTTGATGAATCCTTAAAGAAAATTTTAATTAATATCAATCAGGAGAAAAGTTATGGCAAAAATATATGTTGATCCCTAGACACTTTTGATGTGTGTATTTAACGGTGCGATCCGGGAAATCATTTCTTTTATAACGTAGATACTTGGACTTTGGTTTATTTTGTAAGTATTCGTTGTGAGGGGGTTTTTAATTAAACGAATCGTTTGAGTAAATAATTCTATAATTTACGATTCCTTTCAACCAACTTATGATACCTTACGAAATAAAATGTTACTAGTATTATTAATGTTTAAAAATAAAATTAGAATTCAATTGAGTAGGCACAAATTTAATCAAATAATGTCTCTCAAAATGAGAATCTCCATAAATACGAAGTTTCACGTATAAAATCTGTATTTTTCCTCAAACAGTACGATCATTAAACTAATACAATCACTATAGCGTTCTATTGATGTTTAAATCCCCAACATTTCACTGTAGTTGGCTGTTTAGCCCTCGTTTAACCCGCCCTTCCCACGTCATTACCTGCCTCGGAAAAGCCCGATCTCTCTAATAACAGGACCGTAAAGAAGATTTGTGCCAAGTATTTGGTTTTAAACTGGCTCCGTCTAAATAAAAGGGTATTAAATTTGTCATACGGCTCGGCGACCGCGAATGCACAAAAAATATCGCATAAATCAGTCTGAGAGAAAGTTTTGCGTATACCTTAACTCTATTGTCTCTTTATGATTAAAATTTACCCGGGGCGAGGGCAGAGAGTTTTAAAATGAGACCCGAAACTTGTGCGCCGTAGTTTGAAACCTGGTTCGAAGGCACGAAACAAACAGACTTCAGCTACCAACCGGCTAATGTAAAAACTTCCACGAGGTGCCGATGTTGTTTTGTTTGCATTCAAAACATCAACAAATCCAACTTCCCCGATGCTCTTTTAGTTGACGTTTACCGATTCACGATTTATCGTTTTATGCTTTCACTTGTATTGTGCGAAATATACGTGTAATTGATGGTCTATTTGCAGTACAAAATGCTTCGAATTAATCTGTCCAATGGAAATATGAGTAGTTAGTTATTCATCTTTGTATTTTAAAATTAGGAAGAACACTATTCGAGTGTTCAGAGACTAACAAGCTGGGCACGGTCTCTGTTCTGTAAGTATTTATTCCTTTAAAATGAGTACACAAGAAGGTTGTAGATGGTAGGTATTGTCTTTTGGAGAGCGGCCAACGGTTCTCTCCTCGGTAATATTTTTTAAATTCAATTTCGGTGAAGCCACACTGGTGTATCCAGTCGGCTTAATGTACACCTGGTGAACATTTAAATGAGATACTACAGGGCTATTTGCTTATTTATGTGAGATTTTATTGCTTAAGAGCTGTTCATATGACTATAGTATACTCGTAGCATCAACGTTGCTTTAACAAATTGATAAGTTCATGTTCCACATTCAATATTAGTTTACTATTATATCTCCAGCTTAAAGTTTAATTATATCTTGTACAAATCTTATTACGTCTTGTACATCAAAGTCTCAGATCCTTGAAATAGAGAAAAAACAACACGGTGAACCCATTAAGTAAGTACTTATAAGATAGCCTATTTATTAAAGATACCAATACAATACATCAACACAGATGAAATTGCGGAAAAACTCCGTTCAATCATGAAAACAAATTCGTCCTGTGTAAAAACCTCACTCCGTGTTAACTTTGGCAACTACCTAACGACGGTGTAATTAGCGATTAGCGGAATCTAGTAAATTATAGTTGTATGCAAAGCGGGCATTAAAATGAAGTTAATAAAACACACTATTCATGGTGTATAAAGGCTGGGTATAATCTCTTAATAACGTGCGGGATGCATCCGTGGCTTCATTAGAGCGGTTTAGCCCTCACCTGCGGGCATTATGTTGTAGCTTCATGAAAAAAATTTATTATGTTCGCAAGCTTACTCTGTTTTATTTATATAGCTAACTACTTCCATTTTTATTTATTGTTAGGTAAGAAATTGTTATTTATATTTAATAGTAGCTAACTGCCATAATTGTATTTACTTGTACGTTAATATAATTGAATTTTTTTCTAGTAAATATGATGTTTTTGGACTCTCTAATAGAAACTTTTTCATAAACTATATTATGTTAACCCTAAAATGCATTAAATCAATATAAATATTTTACCTTAACTTAACTAAAACATTTCTTTTCTATCCGAATAACAATAGTTTTGTGTGAGGCCCAACAATCCCATAAGAGGGACGCCTCTCGGCTGAAGTGAAAACCACGTTAATTACGACTTTTCACCGCGCGGTCCGTACTCGGAAAAATAAACTACGCTCGGCTGACTGAACCACTATCGCATATTATAATACCCACAACCTAACGAAGTTGGTAGTTTCCCGTTGTTTTCGACATCACTAATCACCTACCCATTGAATTTGGGGCGTTAAACTTTGAAATCAAATTTATTGATATGAGATTTTCCACTGTTACCCCTTATCAATAGGTATTGTTTAGAACTTTATAGCTAACAGTAAATTAGATAGTTTGTTTTAAATAATCACGTTTGATTTTATATATTATGAAGAAAAACTATGGACCCAATGAGTATATTTAGGTGAAAAAAAACTTATGCTTATGTTACATTAGAACATGAAATCAAAACTCCTACCAGCAAATCACAAAGTTAAACATGTTTAATATAGTAATAATGTTATTAAAAATGAAGTTTAAACTAGATAAAATACAGTGAACATTTCCTCATTCCCATCACTCGAGGCTACAATAAAAGAGCTTAGCAAGTTAGGTGTTAATACGATTTACTTTTATTAAAGTTGTGTCGTTGTTTGCTTGCTGTTGTCGCGAGCTGAACGCGACGTGATATTACTGTCAGACTCAAATGTAATAATGGGAATTATTATACCTTACCTCACTTTCATAACACATTTTTATTTCTATTTGCTTTAGAAGCAATGTAACGAATGATATTGAATATGTTCGAGGGAAACTCGTATCGTAATGTACGTTCTATTTGCGAGCATGACTTTTTTGTTGTTCAATAGTAATTGGTTTGGGGTCGCGTTTTGTATTAATGTTGCGCTGTTTTATGAAAACTCGTAGGTATTAGGATTCAAGTTTTTATGTGTGTCATTAAAGATCTTTGAAAATATTTATAATAGTAAACAAAATAAAACATTTAAATGCAAACAATATTTAAATTTCAGCGAAACTTTTTCCGTCGGAAATGGTTCCAATATTCAATTCTTGACTAAGTGCTTCTCAAAAATAGTGAATACTTATAATAGTACAAAGTTGAGCATGAACCTGCGCGAGTGCTAGAGTCCATACATTAGAACAATGACTTTGAATGCAAACCGTGCCAAGTCCTTACGGCAATTCTTACAGAGACATAAATTTTACCGCCGGGAGAGTATCCACTCGAGTATGCGATATTGAATAAACTAAAAGATCAATATTTCCGAAGCGGTTTGACAGCTCAAACATTTTGAATATAACACAATGGTCCCAGTTCGAATACCTACAACACAAGTTTGCTTAGGACGTGGACTCACTCCCATCAATCCCTCTCTACCATTATTTGTTTATTATACAAAAGCTAAAAGGTCATATCAACCCTGAACATTAACATTTTAAACCTTACTGCTAATATATTTAAAACCTATATTCAAATCTAAGTGTTGTTTATAGTCGATGTACAGATTTAGGACGCTCGAAATCCTCCGTTTTGTGAATCCAAGGAAAGATCTCCAATTTTACAAAGGAACGAGTTGGACATTTGTTTTAGAAAGTTTGTTCACGAACTGTAACTAAGGTTAACTTATTACCGAGACATTTATTCATGAACTACATTAAGTTTTTATTTTCACAAAATTGCTCTGAGGTATTTTTTTTCCATTATATAAATTGGTAAATTTAAAAAAAAAACTGTCGAATTTGGAATATTGTCAAATAATTAATCTAACTATTACACTGGGAACGTTGAAGGCTGACACGTCTGATAGTGCTTAATCAAAATTTCAATTAAATTTCCGTAATACCTTTCGTCGAACTCTCTCACCCATGAGAGCCCACAAATTAATACATGACCTACTGAATGTGAATATGTTTTATACTGATGTACTTACCGCACGTTGAGGTTAGCTGTTTCCATTCGTTAATTAAAATAAAAATACAGTATTTTACATAAAACAAAGTAAGACAAACGTTTGCTTCACTAACATCCGATCTCAACTATAAAATCTCAAGCAAACAGTTTCAGATGCAACTTTTAATGAAGATTGTGAGGAATATTAAATAAGTTAGAATTGCGTTAAAAAACCGTCGTTGGAGCACGGTTGTTGTTTATTTTTTATTGGTATAAATGATGTCGGTAGGAAGTTTGTTAATAGTAATAAACGGGCCGGTAGAGGCGGCAACACTTCGCGTTTCGTGCCATTTGTCTCCGGAGGTAACGAGGTACCGACTAATGGGGTCCCAGCCGAACCTAAGTAATTTAGAAAAACGATTCCAAAGATGGACGACTTCCCTTTTTATTTTCTCGCAAAAAGATGGTGTAAGTAATTTCTAATTGATATTTATTATGCTGTTATTTTAAAACGAAATTAAAACGGTTCCTTTTTACACTAAGTAAAGATTTAATTATTAAACCTATAAGACCTTAATTATTAAATAAGATTTTCTTCTTATTTAGATGAAATCTGATTTGTACATATCTTATAAAAATACAAAAAAGGAATTAAAGCTTAAATCAAGTGCTATATTTTAACCCGTATCAATAAAACCAATCTCTTTCTATATAAGTACCGTTTAAGTGTACTTGTGTAAAAATAGTAACAAATAAACCAAATCGCCCTAATAGGTAAAATGATAAAGGTAATTTGGTAATAAATCTCATCATGTTCCCAGAGTTCACAACGCCCTCGACACAAGTGGTTTACTTAGGACTGTCGAGATACAAACGAATAGACAGCTAGATTAACCACTTCACTATCGTCTTGTAAACGATTGGATCGTGTTATATTCCTACTCTATTTTTATTCCTGTTTGTTGGGTTCTATTCCAATGTTTATTCAATTCAGATACCTTTATTTGATACAAATAATGTCACGAACTTGTTTTTTATGGCTCAGTAGCTGATATACATACAGATTTTGTGTGATTTACCGTTTTGTGTACACTACGCATGTTTAAATAAATTAAGTTGTTTCATTAACTTTATCTAGGGATCAGAAACTATTAATACAAAAACCGTAACAGAGACATACAACACAAAAAATAACTTTCGATTTTTAATAAGTCTAACATAATTAATGCTGTTTTTTTACAATCTAATATTCGTATGAATACGATATGGTTGTATAACCATATCTTTTCACAATCATATATAACCTTTATCCAAGAGATTTTTTTAGGGTAAAAATCACAAGAATATAATATCGTTATTGTATTTAAACTTGAACAAACGTAGACTTTATAAATGTACGGACTGATAGAGCAGAACACCCTACACCACACACCACACATGACTAAACTTATTCCTATTTCGTTTTGTGTGAATCACCGCAGATGTTAACATAACAAAACAATTTCAAGAAGCTTTTTCTAAATATTATTTATTCATTAACTTATATACGTAAATTCATTATGTAAGTAAAACATTGTATATATTGTTTCAGATCTCTGCAGACTAACCACATCATTACTGTCAACTTAGTCACGGTACGTATTTTATTTAAGTAATATTTAGAAGGTATATTTTCCGCGTGGAATAATGACTTCTGGCAGAATTTGGTTTGTTTCCCCTTTTCTCAGGGGGGGGGGGGGTTCCAAAAATCCTCTCTTAGTGGTAGCATACTCCACCCAACAAACACACGTGCCAAATTTCAGCTCTCTACGACCAGTAGTTTCGGCTGTGCCTTGTCTGTCAGTCAGTCATCACTCAGTAACGGAAGAGTTTTATATATTCAGAAGATAAGGGCCTATTACGTTTAAATCTAAGCCTTGAGGATGTCTGGAGTATGAATACTTATTTACTGATATGGGTTCGTACTGATATCAATCCTTATGAGTTAATACTTATATCAATCTGAAACTATAAGTTAATAAACTACAACCCAATAACATTTCAGATAAATCGAAAAAGTTGTTTTTGTCTGTTTCTTCACAAACTTCGAAACAACGCAACCGATTAAGATAGAAAAAACGTTAAACGATATGGATTATGTATATTTAAATATAAAATCGTAGAGTGTAACTATTCCCAACAACCTTTTGGTTAACAACAAATTAGGTGGCAGAAAATATAGTGATAAAAAAGAAACCAAACAAATCCATATTTTATAATATTTCTTCTTCTTGAATAGACAACAACGATTACAATCATACCAGTTTTCAAACAAAAAACATCCCGAACCAGTCCATTCATTTGAGCATTACGACGCCATAGATAGACAAACAGAATCACACGTTTAACATAGTTATTACAGCCCGGTGTTTGCGTCTGCGTAAAAATATACTGAAACTACGTTAACAAAAACCAACAAAACCAAATAACAACTATTGAGAATGAATATCTACACTGTACTATACACAGTTAAATTAGATAGTTGATTGCTATTGAAATGACGTTTAATCATTGCCGTTGAGATTAATTAGCCCCGATCTACCCCCAATGAAACACATCGGCAGTGCAAGCAAGCGTCCCGTCGCGTGGACGCACTAATACCTTATACACACTGTTTACCTATTGTGTTTCAAAGGGATTAAATTGTCTACGAATTGTACACACTATACTATGGTGTTAAGCTTGACAAAGCTTTAACGCTACGAGTATATAGTACGTTCAAAGAACGAGGAGATAATTTTATGAACGTTGTTCAGTGAACTTGTGTATTCTTCAGGTATTTAAGATGTGACGGGAAAATGCAAATAAAAATATAAAAGCGTGATATGAAATAGTCTGATCATGTCTTATCTTTTTATCTTATGATAGAGCAAAGTTTTTAGTGGTTGATGAGAATTTATTTATATAAGCATTATGCTGATCAATCACTAACTTATTGTAGACTTTTCATTCAACATAAACTCTTATACAATAGCCTATAATATGTCCTTATTGTAGCAAATTAGAATGTTAGTGATGTAAAATAATTTGATAAAGAAATCCTACGTATAAGGTCTTCGTATTTTTCCTTTTCACACACATAATATGTGAGAAAGAGCTCCATAATATCCCTCACTAGAAGGATAGCTCCCACGCATAGCTTAAGTCTGAAAAGCTTTACCTAAAATTTACTCAGGAAATTATTACAAGTACTTATATTTATAAAGGTTGTGCATATTATATTAGGGAACATTATTTAGATAAGTGGTATAAAATGTAAATGATAATTTGGTATTACTACTGCTAAATTTATATATTTACTACTCGCGGTTTCACCCGCGTGGTTCCCGTTCCCGTGAGAATACGGGGATAAAATATAGCCTATGTTACTCAGGGTGAATGTAGCTTTTTAATGAAAAAAGAATTATTAAAAACGGTCCAGTACTTTTTGAGTTTATTCGTTACATACAAAAATACAAATCTTTCCTGTTTATAATATTATTAGTGTAGATTTGGCCTATAATTGTTCTACTTATTTATAACTGTCAGGACAGGCCAGTTCTCATTTTTCCTTTAGGCCAAGGAAAAATGAGAAAAAAAAATCGGAAAATTACGAGAACATTGTCAGCCATGCGAATCGAAGGTGGGAAAGTAGACCATGATAAAGTCCGTTCGTATCAGTTTATAATAAGCACACACACTGTGTGTGTATACCTTCGGCTCTAATGTAGATAACATAATAATGTTCAGTGGTTGATAGGGTTGGTTTCCGCGGCCCAGGTTGCCTACATGAATAATTTATTCCGTTAGGTTCTAACAAAAATATTCGTATTATCTTATATATTTTATAGATATACAATATTCCTTTTATGAATATACATGATACGTGAATTCAGAAAGAAAATAATTTTACCATTAGTTACCGTTATATAACGAGTTTTACAAATAAAGTCACATGACTATGTGCCGACGACATAGAACTTGTGAATTGTAAATCTCATTACGTTCTAGGAAATAGGAGAATAAAATCTAACTAAAATTTCAATTTTCAGAGTCTCCCTACAGATACACAAACAGAGATGTGAAACTCATAACACCTCTTTTTGCATCAGGCACTAAAAAGGGAAACTTATAGTAGATTCGTGGATAATGTGGACATAATAGCTATAGCACAATGTGGTGCTACCAGAGGAAATATAAATAATAATCATTCAGCACTATTTATGCTACTAGATATATTTTTCTTATGGAAAATGCATTGAAATGCCTTCCGCCTGGCAGCGTCTGAAATTCTAGTCGATCTGCGGTTGTTTATTTCGTGGAAGGGGTAAACTAAACACTAACTCGTTTTCCTATTCACAAATTATTTTTATACTTTCATAGAATTATTTTTATTTTATCGACGAACAAAAAGATAAACAAAGTTGTGAAAGATATATTAAAGCAGATGCCAATCTATCCGAAAGACTCTGCTCGTCGTCAATAGGACTGTGAGTTTTTATAAAGTTTTGTACATTTTATTACTGAGCTATAGATTTTTCTTTAAAGTAATATACAATAGCACGTACATCTGGCTAAATCCTAAAGGAAAAGTTAACAAAACGTAACGTTAATTATTTACGACGCTAGTTACAGTCACCATTGAGATGTCTGAGGTGGAACTTAGTTAGAACTCGGAGCATTTCGTATCTAGTACCTACATTTCGGTACGATTGAGAAGACATCAATTATTTGAGACCCTGTGCAACGCAGCCAGCCGTAGCCCGATAGTTGCGATACGAATTGAATCGCTGCCAGTCAACTTGCTTTGAATTTCTAAGATATTGTGTTCCGAGATGCTGAGATTGCTAAGGTTTATTGTATCTACTCCATGACTTTTGAATGCTGTTTATTCGGAATAAATTCCTGTAATCTAGCGAATATTTCCTTGAGATATAAAGGAGTGCTAATTGGACATAAACCGTAAAGTGTTTACTAGAAGCGGTTGAATAGGACACATTACAACATGACTGATAAACTGGAATTGATTTTACAAATTACACTTTATGAACGTCTACTACAGTATACATTCATGTTCAATTTAAATGTGTATATTTTAAGTCTGTCTACGAGAAAGCACATCGCTAGCAACGGCCAACGATGTTAGTAAAATAGCCAGAAGAGTTGAATGAAACTTAACTTCATTAATATTCTTTGCCTTCACTTTCTTAGCTCGAAGATAAAATGAATCTCAAAAAAATGTAAAGCTATGCTCTTAAGTGCTTTCCGTCTTAATAAAATAATAATCAAAATACAAGATGTTTTAAGTAAAGTCAGTTCCGAGTCACATAAAGCATTAAGTACAAAGTTTGCGATGGTCAAACTTATCCACAAGGATGCACATGGCGACACTAAACTCCACTCTACCTCGATGTAACTTTGCCGCTAAAACAACTTAGCCAGCCACGACGCAAACATTTATTATTTTGCTTAATAATAGAGCAAATAGCGTTGGCCACATGCAAACATTTACTCTACATTTGTGCAAATACACAAGTGTGTATGTATCGCCCAACTTGCTAATTAATAATGTTTTAACTTCTCACGATCTTGACGTATATCTACTAGATAGATATTGTCTACTTGGAACCTTTAAAGGTATCTAAGTTATACGTATCTAGTACGAGTATAAATATTTGATCTTACTTAAGTAACAGTAGAAGGTAATTTTCATTGTATTTTTAAAGAAGGACGAAAATAATGATTTGTTTATTGCCTTTCGATAAAATGTTTGGGATTAAGAATCATTTATTTCTCATCAAATATTACTTTTCCGTTAGCATTGTTATCGAAATTTCAACTCCATCCCTCGCTTTAAATAAACCACAAACGGTTTAATTGGCGTAAAAATAACGATGTAATTGAAAACGCAATGTTGAAATTAATCTATACAACACGTAAGTACATAAAATACATAATATTTTATTAATTTACAAAGAGAATTGTTATTCATTTTGTACGTAATTTTAATATTGCTCCATTTTTGTTGCTTGTATTTTCACTTGGTATACAATTAATTATTATTTGCACATTATAATCTACATTTTAAATTTACAGTTTACGATAAAATAAATGTCATGTTTTTAATTACAATTTCAATATTTTATGGTCAGTGAATTCAAATTTAAAAGCTTTAATATATACAGTAGTTACGTTTACGTTTGATATGTTATTATAATATTTCATAAATATAATTTTAATACCAACGAAACATAACATTTACGACCACAATTTGCTGAACACAAAGCAACGGATCATAAAAGTGTTAGCACAAGATATTGAATAGTAAAACGTCCCGAGAGCGTTCATATAAATGAGAATATTAGTAGGAATATTTTATGTGGCCATTGTTGGCCGGAACTTAACGAAGATTTCCCTTGACACCACAATTTATAATCAACACCACGTCTTATTAATCAACTCAGTTATTCTTATTATACATGAGCTACATTTTTCTGTCTCATAACATGTAAATTGAGCTTTTCATTATTAAGGAACCGGCAGGTAGGTCCAACAAATTGAACAGCCATTTCTAAAGGCGTAATATAATGTTGACAGACTTTAAACGGTTTTTTTATGAGTCTCGGCATATTTTTATGAAGTCCGAGCGCACGGGTGTGACATTTTATGTAAAAAGTATTTTAATTTAACAGCCCTTTGTCCAAGATAAAATGAAGTATAATTATATTTATTAACTGACACTGGTATATTAAAACCGTGGATGTTAAAAGTACTTGATTATTGTTTCGTCATATTTCTTTGTAGTATGATACCGGTTCTCACCCCGACCTGTGTTACAGGAGTTGTTAAAATATTTATGAAGAGGACCCTTTTCTCATGGCTTTTTATACTCGAATAATGTGAAGAATTTACTGCCTCGATCCTTTAATGTAATTGAATGTAAGAGTACAAGTCGATAGCATTCCACCGATATTCAAGGGAATTTTGTGTGAGTTATAGTTTATTTTACAACTGAGATGATAAAATATTTCCTAGCATTCCGCTGCAGAGACAAGTTAAAAAGTTAATAATTTCTAAACTAAACAGACGTTTAATTTATTAACGATTAACAATATCAGACGAGTATTAACTGAATTAAACGGCTAATAAGCTTAAAGTTACCTTTTCTAAGAGAATTAAGTTTGTTTAGCGCAGTAGTGTATTTATAGTGGCAACGAGTGAACCGGAAAATTCGAACGAAACGCAGCTTTGCACAGTGGTACCTGCAGTCGGTGAAACCACCAGCGGCTACCTACCGTAGCCGAACTACCGCTAATTAGTTAGGTATTTTCACGCGAAAACTTCAATTAATTCCGTCAAAGCCGCTTCAAACCAGCCATACACCGGCCTTTGTGTTAGCGTTAAAACTCAAAGACGCCGCGAAATCGGAATCAAGTAATGAAATTTCAATCGGCGAGCCGTTTGGAAACTTTGCGGTTTCTTTTCTCGCCGCTTTTAAGTGATCTTAACTTAATGTGGCACGTACTTCCAGGTAAGTAAATACTTCCTTAAACAGTATTAAGTTGGTAGGTAGACAGGTTGTTTACAAAGATTTTATACCAAACGTTGTAAGCTTGTTTGTTGGACGGTTTTACTTCATTTATTATGTAGCATTGTTACTTGTTATTACGATGTGGGTTGTTTATTCATTTACCGCCTTCCTTTACGCATTTTTTTACACTTAAGCTGCACCTAATATTCATAAGATTCCTACAAAAGGAATGTGTTATGAAGCTTCCATCTGCATATTATTATTTGGTATGAAAAATGGTGTAATATTTAAATCAGTATACGTGAAATTAGCGTGAAGTAACATGGCGTGCAAAATTTATTGACGTGTAAAAGAGCTCGACATGGCCGTGTTTACTGAATAAATAATCACTTCGAGTGCGTACATGATTAAATTATAGCGTACTTGAAACCGGTCGCCTTCGAAATGTTCAACTTTCGGGTCATTACTGTCAATTTCTTAAAGTTTACAACATTTTGAGGTATAATTAAAGGCTTGGATCCAGTTTATTTGCATTGGATATCAGATTTGATGTCAAACAAATTGATGTAAGAAATGACGTTAGCAGCGAGCGAAGGCGCGAACTCATCGAAGCGTCTCATCTATGCGGACGTTGGGATAATCTTATTGAAAGATTTGATTTTCCGCTAAATTAGATAAAAGTAATGAAATACTCCCCTGGGACTTTACCAAACCCGGAAGGACATTAAAAGAACTTTACGAGAGACACTGATCTGGTAAAACGATGGCATTTTGTAAGTTTGACTTTATTCAGATAAGGACTCGGCTACGTGGTAATTGTTTCTAGAGGGGAAAGAAAACTTTTTGTTTTTACTTCCGTGAAACTCTCATTTATTTAAGAATAAACTTTGTTTGTTTTTAAATAAAACTTTACAACTTAGTAAAATAAAAATATAAGACAGCATAGCAAGTTGAACTGCGCGGTACATACAATCTGGTCGCGTATAATAGGGACCGAACTCGTAACGAAATTAATAGATGTTTAGAGCGTAGTTTGTGACAAACTGTCAGTGAGTCTAATCGGGAACTTAATTTGGAAGCAGTGAAACTTGTAACCGTACATGTGTGGACAAAGTTGAACATTTCATTAGTAAAGAGCAATAGGTTATAAGTGTAGTGTTCCGCAGTTTGAGCGCGGAGTGGGGCCGGGAAGCGAGTCCTCTCCCGCGCGAGGCCCCCACTCTCCGCTATATTCCCTGCCTCTTATTCAATTTGAGAGCGAATCAGTTCTGCCAACCCGATTATCTTTCACGTCGAGATTTATATGCTCACAAGAGAGCTTTTTCAGAAGTTTACTGCAGAAACGTTTCATAATATTTATGTGAATATTGTTATTTGATTGTGTAACAGATTTTTTTTCCTTGATATTGATACCGCGTTTTATTTCTGTATCTGATTTGTTCAGAACTATACAACCCTTTCAAATAAACATTGTTATTATAAATGTAGTATTTTTCTTCATACATAAATATTAAATAGGTACTCGAAATGTGTTTGTAATATCTATCTATAACGTACACATTTCTAGTTAAGATAAAATCGTCAAAAAATGTAAAGTTAACTTTGATTGAGTTAATTAGGCAATAACTGCAACTCACGACCTGTAAATAAGTACTTACTACGGCTGCATATAATGTAACTACGGCGCTACGATCGACTGGCGCCGCGCCCCGTAGCCAAAGATAGATAGTCGGAAAGCTATTACAGTTGAACAAACTAAAAGCAAACTTTGATAATTCTCCATTAGCGATCTATTTATCTTGTTCGAGTAATCACGTAGAAAGTCAAAGAGCAACACAAAGAATCCTCTTTAACAACAACTGGCACGAGAATGCAGTCGGTATTAGGTATTAGTCTCTATTTATTGGCTCATTGTGCCGTTCAGGAGTTCGTGAGAGAGCAACTAGTACCTCTTTATAATGGTGCACTTGGCACATGTATTAGGTGCTGCTGGGAGCAGATTCAGAAGGCCACTTGGCTCTGTAAACATTTGCCCAATAATTGCGAGTCCTCAGTTACGCTACAAGAATAAATATTCGTTCACTCCGTGGGGAGCGGCGAACATTCCTTTAATTCAAAGCATTTCTTTATTGGACAAAAGTCGTGGGCTTATTGTTTTATTAACGAATAACTCGGGATGTTCGCCGTTTTCCGCTTCACAAATTATATTTTCTTCTTCGGTTGTTTTATTAACATATAATGAGAAATGACTCGGAAAGTGTAATAAAGACTTTGTTGTCACGGATATTAGTTGTTATAAAGTGTTTACAACAATTAAATTTTACTATAGAGTAACTAGATGCCTCCTGCGTTTTTCACTTACTTTGCTTTATTTTCATTCATATATTTCATTAGTATTTTCATTAAATATGTGTACTTATGAACTAAGTTTCTGGTATTGAAAGTACTACCATATATAAACGTCTAAAATCCTATTGGATTAAGATAAATAAATAAGGCAGACGACAACACATTTCCAAGTATTTAGAACGTCAATCTCATCTCTTACAAGTACATTATTAATTACATTTCTACGATTAAAAATTCAACGTCAACGTTTGATCCTTCAAGAATTCAATGAAACAAGTTTTAAATATTTATCACGACTTATACATTAAATATTAGACGTGCCAAACTTCTACATTGCAAATACTTGTTTAACTCAGTTTACATTAATTTAATCTGAGATATTTTATAATTGTAATACGAGTATTACAAGAAGAAAATTTCGACATTTTATACATTACGAGAAGAAAATTTCTTGTATTTAAAAATATGTAAAGAAAAGTTTTAAGAAACATCTGAACCAAATTTCACCAAAATCAGTTCATTAGTTTCAGAACCTATTTAATACAAACAAATAAAATATCAAAACTTTTCTCTTCATACGTAATATAAGTATAGATTGAAAATTATTATTACTCAACTAATTGCTACCGCTACGATTTCCTCAGAGCTATCAAACTTTGATCTCCAACTAACGTCATAGAGGAAAAATTAAAAAAAAACCATTTTGTTCATCATACGACTTACTTTACACAATAAGAACTACTATTAAGTTCAAGTCCTATCAGTTTGAATTGTGTGTTTGTTTGGCACTTAAATAGTGGCACGATTTTCGTAGCAAAATTTACAGATTTTCGTAGCTTCTGTAACTGTTAAAATCTACTACAACTTCGCTACAATTTCTAAGCCAATGTAGCGAAGCCATTTTACAGAAGTCACTACAATATTTTTAGATACATTTTTACAAAATATGTTTCAAAGATACTGTATTAATATGCTTTTAAAGTTATTATATTTGTAACTTAAAGTGTATTGTTAATTACACTGCGCTTTCAGTTAAATTGTAATAATGAAGCTTTGCGGAGCTATACAACTTAGTCCATGTAAAGGAAACCTTCTAATGAATATCAAACAATTCAACATAATTAATTTTAGGTGCAGTTACAGTTTCGGTAGCGTCATACAAATGTGAAATAATTTCAAATATTCCCAGCGTCTGTGCTTACGGAGCCGTGAACTCAAACGAAATCAACTTGTAACAACTTCACATGAATGTCATGTTAGGTTTTTATCGTACTCTTCGTTTTGTGAGACACCTTTGAATTTTTTTTCTTCACTGTTTATTACCGACTCTCATTCTATTTAACACTTGACAAAAAGAACGTTCTTTAGGTTAATACTCCTTTGTGTTTTTATTTAGAAAGTGCGTCTTTGTGAACTCGTTCGAATGAAAGGTGGTTTTAGTCAATAAAAATAAATGTGAGCTTTTGAATATTATATTTTTGCAATAATTTGGCGTTTGCCTAATATAGTGACTTGTTCGTAATTGTTTCTTTTTTCTTTTGTAAAAAGTAACCTGATAGTTATGGTGGTGCTATAACTTTTATAATATCGATGTTTGGTTTGGTGCATGCTATAAAATGCAAGTAACAATTTTAAATATTAGAAAAGCAATAAAAGCCTTATCTAACCGCCCCAAACACCGCCAAAAAGCACAACAAACAAATAATTCAAGGAAAAACGCAGCAAAATATAAAATATCCGCTACAATAAATATGATAAATAAATAACAAGGAAAATATTTAAATTTTATTTCATCCGAGATCACCTGTAGATAGGTAAAAAGGAAAATTGGATATTTAGCTAAGTTGATGCGTCTTCAAAATTAAATTAGCATTTAGTAGGTATCCGATAAAATTGGTTCCCCATGGGCTCAATCGACTCGGTTCATGTTTATTTATTAGACCCTTGAAAGGATGCGGCTAATAATATGCTGAGCTTAAAGAATTTGCATAACTAATTCGGCGCTTAGCTAATGACAATCAATGTCGTCTAACTGTGGGTGTTATATCCCCGGTGTTTTGATTTCGAATAAACGTGTTTAATATTTAACATTAGTTTATTGTTTATTTATTAATAAAGGAAATACAAACAGGTACATTGTAAATGTTCGTTGTGGTTGGCCATTTGACAAACGATTACGTTCATTCATTGTACTAATATTTTATCTAAGACCGGAAGGTCATTACCACTTGAAACTTTATTTTATTTTATTATTTTAACAACTAATTTCCACTATTGCATAACTAATTATATGTGTAATATTAATAATGTCTATCTAGGTATACACATACAAGTTAGAGACATCTCTAAAGGGTAATATTTAATTCACAAGATTGGAGAGCAAGTTACTGAGTTGGTATTGGCAAAGGCTCGCACGATATGAGCTATTACGAGCTTATAGCGAGTGTGTTGATTTACGATATGGACATATTGGTCCGTGTAGCTTTAAAATGTAAGTGACTGGCTTTTATCTGGGTGTGCCTAAGTGGTTATACCTAAGAGGATATGTATACTGCGTTCACAGTTTTTGATACTTACATTCAACTTTGCTAATGTTTTAAATGTGAAAGTTTGTAAGCATAAATTATGAATATTTATGTCTATATCACGTAAAAAAGGCTAAAAAAGATCTCAATGTTTATTACACAGATTATTGGATCAACACACACGATACCCCAAAATTCTACGAGATGAAGATTAATGTGGATTATTGTGGATCAAGTCAGAGGGCAAAGCTACTCTAATAATATAAATCTCGTAGGGGTCCGCTAATAAGATAATAGGGTGATTGATTATGATAATGACAAGCATTTTTGGCGGTATCACATCCGCATTAATTTCCAGTATTGATACTGGCTAATCCAAATTGGTTCGTGGGTAACATTGTATCGAAATGCGTGAGTAAGCGTTTATCATGCAAGCTTCAAAAGATGAGCTTTGTATGCGATCAGGAAAACGACGTGAAGGAAAATAATACGCGTGGGTGCCTTAGATGCTCCGTGGTAAAAGTTCTAGATGACGTAGGTAGTGCAACAGTGCAAAAATAAAGAAGTGCAGCTCAATATGTGTATTTTTCAACTACTTATGTACATGTTACAACTAGTTTCTTTCCCTAGAGTTACAATTTGAAAGGATTTGTCTGTTAAGTGGTCAAAAAGAAATTAAAACTTGTGTGAAACGAACAAATGTTTTATTTTAATTACGAATAAAGAACACCGGCAAAGGAAATGATACATCATAAGCAAATGTAAATTGAAATCGCTCATGTAAATTTAACACGCAGTGTATTTCCAAATCACATAAATGTCATACATTATTTATTTCCATAAACTCATTCGTGAACATAAAAGATTATTATCAGAGGTTTTACGTCAAGGTGTCAAGACTTGAAGTTCCCTCCTTTCTAAAATATTAATACTATGAGTTCAGGGTTACGTAGGTAAATACATTATTATTTTTAAAAAGCTGCGTGTTTGTTTTCTAAGAAATTTCAGCATGTACTTAACTACCTTAGAATACTCGTATTATAGAATCTGATAACCCCTGTTTACTTCAAGTGTGTACCAGTCCTAAACAATCTACTATTGCTTATTTGTATCATTAAATCTAATATCAAGTAAAGTAAGTATTTATATTTTAAGTAGTCTTACCTGTATAGAAACCTTATGAACTCCTAACCAAGAGAAAAGAATATAATTTTAGGCAATGCACTGACAAAAGTTTTCATACCTATATACTTATATGTTGTCTTGTTACTGAGACAATTTTGTGATCATGAAGTTCCAAAAACAAACACAATGAAAAATAAATTACTTACCTATGTTTCATATCGAATAATTCATCATCATCAAATTCGGACACAACATTTTATTCGTTACATTTTCTTGGCAACAAGACGTTGGAAGACATTAAATGTATCAGCGTGCAACGTTCACTGCGATAAGGGGTAATGCCCACAGCAAAACATTTATCTAAAGGCGTCTCGCCACGTGACAGTGACAAGTGCTTCCGTGAGTGTCGGCTGTTATGCCTAACAATGGGTACCCTACATCTGCCCACTATCGCATTACGAGTCTTTCCATGCGGTCTGTAAAGGTTTCCTCTCGTTCCACTTATATTGTGTTGCTTTGACGTTTTCAATCAGGCTGGAGTCGGCCGGTATCGGTAACTATCTGACGGGTTTGCGGCCGATCTCTGCCTGTCGGACCCCGCGTCAACATCTCACATGACACATGTTACAATTTTGTTTCGTTCAAATACAGTTTCGAGTTGAAAATAGATATTAGTAAACTATTGTTATGTTTAAGGCCAAATATTTCGGGTAGGTAGTATTTTGATCATTGCGTTTAAATTATAGTCGAAATATCGGAAACTCGAAACAAACAACACACATAATGACAAATGCCTAGTCAACCATAATAACTGTACCTAATATTTGGCTGTCAAATACCTCCACATATGTACCTACATATTTATAAATAATTAGTAATTATTTCGTTCCAAAGAGCAAGCCATTAGGCATGTTTCATGGTGATGTGAATATTGCAATACTGTCGAGGATTAGCAATCCAGTTATACAATATTGGTTACGGACAATCGTAGTATTTAGCTTGAGGTTCTTTGATATTTGCTAGATATTTCAAAATATGAATAGACTATTTACTAACAAAATGTTGTTTAGATGAGATCTCTTTCATTGATAAAAAGATCCTGCACATGTGCAATTGCCTTTATTTAAAAAAATCTAGCGCTCGACTGCAGTTACTCTACTGTGTGAAGTTACCCGATTTTATGGGCGTTATTTTGATTAACTTTAAAAAAAATCTTTCGTATTTTTTTATAAATTAACAAAATGTATGTATCTATTTAAAAAAAAACCTGTTTTCATGAGAATCCTGTACTAATATTACTAATTTTACATCATGTCACAACCACATTTTATCTAAATATTAAACAAAGTATGCTGCAAAATAACTCATACTCATATGAGCTTGGTAAAGCCCTCAATTATGTTCCGTAGTTTCTCTACAATACGGCTTAGGTAAGTAACGCGTGTATGAATAGTTTGCATCCTAATGATAAATCAATACTAGGAATTGTAACAACATAAGCAAAAACATTCCTGCAATGTAAAATTGCAATCATACTTTTTTTATTTACTCATTCAAATGTTTAAAAACAAAGTTTTGGTTTTAGAAGCATGGTACAAATATTACAGGAAAAACTTTACTGTGTAGCAATAATATGTAGTATCGATCTCATCATTTATGATACTTTATAGGAAGATCGATTTATTTATCACTAGCAGCGCCCCGCGGTTTCACCTACGTAGTTCCCGTTCCCGTGGGAATTCCGGGATAAAAAGTATCCTCTGTTCTTTCCCGGACCATAAGCTACCCCTGTACCAAATTTTAAGTAAATCGGTTCAGTAGTTTAGCCGTGAAAATGTAACAGACAGACAGACAAACAGACAGACAGATAGATAGACAGACAGACAGAGTTACTTTCGCATTTATAATATTAGTTAGGAAGTTAGGATTAGGATTACATCGTGTAACTTCTTCACCCAAGCTCAATTGTTTAATGAAGCCAGGGCGCCGTAGCCCAAATCGGCTTGGAGGATACTTATACATATATAACTTCTTCAGCAATAAGTAGATAATAAAAAGTAAAACATCAGCCCATAAAATCTCATTGTTAGCCAAAAGTTTCTGTCTTTCTCCATGGTGATGTAATAAAGCGAGGAATAACACGAATTCGAACATGTTTTTTGTACCATATCAATGTCGATACCGCATGAATCAGAAAAAGTTTTGATTATTATGTGAAAACATCGAAATCTGTTGTTCCATTTCCGAATATAAGAAAAAAAATCATATAAGTGCTTTTATTTGTTCATTACCTATAAAGTACCATTAATAGGTAAACATTTGTTGATATTGTTTACCTTGTAAACCGATATCTTAACAAGATAAGGAAAATAAACAATACAAGACACCTAAATAAACGTGTTTACAAGTTGCAAAATTTATTATTATTTTCCGATTTCTCGTAATAGTTGTTAAATGAACTGTCGGGTTGTTTTCTATTTTGTGCCAACATTTGAAGGTTCGGAAACGAAAAGCTTCTTAGATATATGTCATTAATGTTTCTGTTCCTTAACTTCTCTTATATTTTTACAAGTCGCTCCCGCCGCTTGTATGTTTTCCACTACGGATTTTAATGCAGTTTTGAGTAATAAATAGTAAAGTTTTTCTAGGTGAAAGCGATTTGATAACCACAGCTAGTAAAAATATATTTATAAATATTATATTTCTTTTTTACAAACCATCCGTTTGAATAAAGAACATGAAAGGAACACAAAGCAGTTCTTATAAATCCAACTAAACGTTTGCGTGGCTCTCCTGTCCTTTTGAATAACCTTTCGCTTTGTTATTTTAAAACAGAAACTATGCACGATATACACGGGACGAATAACCAAGTTGAAAAAGACAAAGTTTTCTCATTGCACTGTACGAAACGGGTCATAATTATTTGTTAGGTTCATCCCGAGAGCTGCACTATTTTAATTGAGACAACAATCGGAATGAGAACCGCGCTTGACCTACCACTGAGATGGTAATTTACTGATGTTTTTATTTCGTTATACACCGCTAGGATTCACTCGCGTTTTCTATTACTGCTTCTGCATGAAGCACTCACTATACGAGCTAGAGCTATAGAGATGCTATAGAGAAAAAAATAATAATGTTTTTAAAACTAAGCCTCTTTAGATTCAGATACCAGATCACTTTCAATTCGATATAAAAAAATGGGAACTAACAAAAAAAAACTAATACCTACCTCACAACGACTCGAACTAATACCTACCAAGTTAACATGTAACAACAAGTTAAATTGCAACATAATAGTATTCGGGTTAATTCTGCACATAAATTCACCAACTCGTTAACTTAGTAGACGTCTCAATTAAAAACTGTCGATATTATTCACTAAACAATTTAGTTGGCGATTCTATGTAGCAAGTTAGCTTACGTCGACCCACCTGCCGATACCGGCCGACGCTGACTCTGTCAAACTACTGAAAATTAGTTTCCCAATTCTAATGAAAACTTTAATTGGTTCCTCAAAGCCAATATGTGGGCGCTACTGTTCAATCGAAAAGTCCATACGACTTGAGTAACAAGACTGCCTCCAACTTTTGTAATGAGGTGTGACACATTTGTTTGACATACGAACACTTTGTTCTAAACTTGAACTAACTTCGTATCTTGGGTAAATAACAAGACCATTTTATTGAGTCCAGAAAATATCTGAAATACTGTTCTCGAAGCGAAGATTTTCCTTTTAATCTATACTGTGTTTGAGTATATTAATTACTTCTTCGACAATTTCGTTCTTTCGACAACTTAATTAATAATCATCGTGTGACTAAACATTTTTGATTGGATTTACTTTTAGAACAATTATAATGTGATTTTAAATGAAAAACTGTTTTTCGATAATTGAAAATTTTCCGATAAATACAGAATATTATCATTATTGTTAAATTACAAATATCTAAATCTGATTTAGAAAATATTGATTATTTTGCTAATACTGCAAAAACATACAAAAATAATCTCCTAAGTAAGACGACATCTATGTATTAAAGATTCATAACCATTTCCTTAAATATTTGCTAAGACACCAACTCAGATGTTGCATATAGCCGTGCTCAGGTCAGGTGCAAACATTTGTGATTCCACGTACCTAAAATATAGTGTAAATATATACAAATATGCTACAGCACGGTCGGTCGGAGGTCGGCGTTATTGTTTGGTGTGCCATTCTTCTTGCCCTCGGAGGAATCTGATTAATAGCTACAATATTCGGGCACGGTACACCCGTATATTCGTATATACCACAGGAATTGTAAGGGCAACGCGCCCATCTGGAGTTAGCACTACTCGTAACTCAACGCCATCTCGCACTTACCTTCTCGCATTATTTTGCGGCGCTATCTGTGATTTTGTATAAAATTATTACAACAGCTTTCATAGAGAATGCTATTTCTGATTGGTGGCGGATTCACAAAGTGTTTATGTTTATGGAAAGACGGTATATCTTTGTGTAAAGTATGTTATTTATCAATTTTACGGCTTCTTTCGTAAGCTCTATAAATGTATTGACTGATTAATTTTACATCGTAATTAAATATAAATTGAATAACAGTACATAATTAAAACACTAATAAGGCGATACAAATTACATAAAACAATTTATTCTGTTGTATCAGATATAATCCCTTGTTTTATACTTTGTTTATTTTGCGGCGGTGCTCTGAACAATTACAGCTTAATCGTCAATTTGCATTGATAATACTCGTCGGCTTAATTGTTTTGTTCACAATGATCGTTTGCTAGACGATGTCTAAAATTGCTACGTTTTAGTTAACTGGACTGTTGGGTAGATGAAACCGGTTGACTGGTTGTCGGCGAATTAACAACATCAAATCAAACGGAATAGTATGACAGACGCTTTCGACGCTACAACCCCAATTAACTGCTGCGGCTTTTCCTACACACCATTATATAAACTGTATACTGTTTATACGGCACATAATTAATATCAATATCTATAATTATTCCAATATCTGTACATATTGTATTAATTACCTAAGCCTACAAGTTTGTATGGCTGCATAGTCATAGTCACTGGTAAATAACTTTACTAATTAGGTAGAGTACAAATACCGAGTATCTTCACTATGTACAAATATATGTATTTATTACGTACTCAATAAATACATTCAGCCTTCAGATCTCACTAAGTACCGGCCAAAGTAAAAAATGCACATGCCGTTAAAGTGTTCTATAAAGACTTTTTATTTCTATATAGAAATATTCTATGTATTAATAAGTTATGTTAATGAAATGTATAAGTAAAACTGATCCCACCAAAAACATTCTGTAAAAAACTAGCCAAGTCTCGATGGAGCTGCTTGTTTAACTCTAAAAAGTAATGAAATCTAGACAGACTCGTGCCAAGTCTAAGGTTCCTTACTGCGATTTCTTTATTATTATAGTTAATGTTGTGTGACTTAGCCGTTGAACATTGTTTAAAAGGTTAGTAGTGGGTACATGTCAATTTTGTTTACACGTAATGTTATAACATTATTAAAATACGCAGCTTTATCAAGCCTACAATTGACTGGATATTGAATCAACATTTTTCAAGTGGCTATAATTAAGCAAATTTTCTATCGTCAATGGATAGGTTCTGGATTTTTTAAGATTGGTGCAATAGCGTCATGGAGCACCTAGTTTTGTACCCTTGTGTACATACATGTGTACCCTTCAACGGCCAAGTCACACAACATTAACTATAATAATAAAGAAATCGCAGTAAGGAACCTTAGACTTGGCACGAGTCTGTCTAGATTTCATTACTTTTTAGAGTTAAACAAGCAGCTCCATCGAGACTTGGCTAGTTTTTTACAGAATGTTTTTGGTGGGATTTCATTTCTTTTTGTTAAAACTTGTTTATATTGATTTATTTTATTAGATTTTCTTATTTGACACACTTATTTTTTAGGAGTAGTATTATATTATTAAGCGCCCCGCGGTTTCACCCGCGTAGTTCCCGTTCGCGTTTCCGTGGGAATTTCGGGATAAAAAGTATCTATACATAAATAGTTTTTAAGCTACCTCCCCACAAATTGTCAGCCAAATCAGTTCAGCTGTTCTAGAATTATAATTCCCGTTCCCATTCCCGTGGGAATTTCGGGATTAAAAGTTTTCTATGTGCTACTCCTGGTTCTAAGCTACCTCCCCACCAATTTTCAGCCAAATCAATTCAGCCGTTCTTGAGTAATAAATTCCCGTTCCCAATCCCGTGGGATTTTCGGAATTAAAGTGTTCTATGTTCTTGTCCTGGTTCTAAGCTACCTCCCCACCAATTTTCAGCCAAATCAATTCAGCCGTTCTTGATTTTTAAATTCCCGTTCCCAATCCCGTGGGAATTTCGGGATTAAAAGTATCGTATGTCCTTTTCCTGGTTCTAAGCTACCTCCCCACCAATTTTCAGCCAAATCAATTCAGCCGTTCTTGATTTTTAAATTCCCGTTCCCAATCCCGTGGGAATTTCGGGATTAAAAGTATCCTATGTCCTTTTCCTGGTTCTAAGCTACCTCCCCACCAATTTTCAGCCAAATCAATTCAGCCGTTCTTGATTTTTAAATTCCCGTTCCCAATCCCGTGGGAATTTCGGGATTAAAAGTATCGTATGTCCTTTTCCTGGTTCTAAGCTACCTCCCCACCAATTTTCAGCCAAATCAATTCAGCCGTTCTTGATTTTTAAATTCCCGTTCCCAATCCCGTGGGAATTTCGGGATTAAAAGTATCCTATGTCCTTTTCCTGGTTCTAAGCTACCTCCCCACCAATTTTCAGCCAAATCAGTTCAGCCGTTCTTGATTTTTAAATTCCCGTTCCAAATCCCGTGGGAATTTCGGGATTAAAAGTATCCTATGTCCTTTTCCTGGTTCTAAGCTACCTCCCCACCAATTTTCAGCCAAATCAGTTCAGCCGTTCTTGAGTTACAATTCCCGTTCCCATTCCCGTATAATTCCCGTTCCCGTTCGATTATCCTAGTTTTTATAGTTTTCCCTTTATGTGGCCATTAAACCCTAACTCTGTACCAAATTTCAGCTCTCTAGGTTTATGGGAAGTACTAGTTCTATTTTGATGATCATGAGTGAGTGAGTGAGTGAGTGAGTGAGTGAGTGAGTGAGTGAGTGAGTGTCTAAAATGCGAAACTTTGCTTTCGCTTAACTTGGGAACTAAATGACCTACAGACTTGAAATTTTATTTTAAGTATGTGATTGTATAGATTACTGGATGACGAAAATTTCAGCGTTCTAGTCTTATCCAGAGGTTCTCAAATAGGGGCCTGAAAATGCGGCGAAATGGTTCCTGTAAAGGATGGTACGGCAGTGTTTGCTTCGCGCTCGACTTGGCGGGGGGCACTGCCGTGCCCCCAGATATCAGGCTATTTGGCAGCAAAAACCGCAGAGCTGAGTATAACAACAAGCCACATAATATCAGTGTGTCAGCGATAATAGACCTATTGAAATACCATCTATATTTTAAGTCTAACAAACAAAATTTTACACCAACATTTACATATTAAATCAATTATTGTTGGCGCATTAATGATGCAAATTGGCAAATAAGCTATCGTTGGCCACAGCCCTAGATCATCCCGGGGGTACATTAAATAAATAGGAACCCTCTACAAACTGATCGTTTTCAATACCTACTAATGTGCAACGTAGACGCGCAAACATGGATATTGAAATATAAATTCTGATCGCGTATTGTTATCCGAATCTAAATTGCGTTGAATAGAAGATAACCAATCACATACTGTTTATTGGTTATGATTAATTGAATGTATAGAGATTCACGTTGTGTACAAAATTGTTTATTCACTACTAAGGTACTTAAACTTTGAACAATTCTATATCGTGTGTTTATCGTTAAGTTTTAATAAAACAATCAAGAAACTTAAATACCAAAGTATTAAGACATAATCTTGGAAGCTCTTAAAATGTAAGATGATCCGTACGTAACATTTCTACCTACTTTAGATACTTAATGTGAACTATCGATCTTTCTTCTCGAACTTAATCCTCATCCAACTGACTTACGGATCAAAAACTAAAGGGTATGGAAAACAGTATTAAAGTTGGAAGTATGCTAAAATGAAAACTATAAGCTGAAGTTTTTTCTTAAATTTCAAGGAAAGCTTTCCGCTGCGGTTGTGTTGCAAATTTTTGCGTTTTGTTTCCAAACTCGGGGTAGAATTACCATTTATCGTCTATAGTCTGGATTAAACGAGGCCAAGTGTGCTATTTTATTCAGAAAATCTGTAAACACACCACCCTTGAATTTGAACTTTATTCTATTTGTGGAATAATAAAGGGTAAGGTTGCTTTAGTCGTAAAGAAATAATGGAACTATAATATTAATTCCATGCAATAGACATAACAAAATCCTTTGCAATTATTGGATAATTAGGATATGCCATTAAATATATAAAACAAAATTTTCTAAAAGCTTTTTCAATCAATTTAAAAGTTCTATTTATTTTTCTATTGTTTCTGCCGTGAAAACAACATAACCTCATTATATTTTTGTTTCACTATTTCACTTATTTTATTGCACGGACATCTGTCCTGTATTTAGACCCTTTTCTACCCTCTTCTTTTCCTGTCAATGTCCTCATAGTTTTATGTTCATCCCCGATAGTTTATACTTCGCTTTTGTTATGAGATTTTTTTACTAATCTTTTAGTTTGAAATTGCAAAACAATGTTATATTGAAGTTTAATCTACACTAATATTATAAAGAGGAAAGATTTGATTGTTTGTTTGTAACGAATAGGCTCCGAAACTACTGAACCGATTTCAAAAATTCTTTCACTAATGGAAAGCTGATTTATCGGCAAGTGAAATAGGCTATATTTTATCCCCGTATTCCCACGGGAACGGGAGCTACGCGGGTGAAACCGCGGGACGCTACTAGTTTATATACCTATAAACTAAAAGTTAAATACAAGTCATTTCTCTGTTACAATCAAGTTAGAACTTCTAGCTTTTATTAACATTTAATATCGATATTTTATATAAGTTATCATCTTACCTAATAACACCTTTACGTAAGTTACGGTTTCGATTAGTCTAGAGTATGCCACCCTCACCACTTTATAAGAATTCAAAGAAAAATATAATGTTTTGCACAACAGATCGTTACGCAGACTAACTAGGTAATAGATACTTATTCACCCCAAGTAAATTTTAATAGATCATTTGAGTAATGATGTCAGTTATACAACATAGAAAGGATCAATTATACTCCCGTAACAAATATTTAGAACGTCGATCATTACGAGCATTGAGAACTTTGAGGAAAAGTCGAGTCACAATCACAAAAGATTTTACATCGGGGGTATTTTTCGAAATGTAAAGATTTCAAGCATTTATTAGTGAGCATTCGAGGGTACGAATGTTTAGGTAAACCCTCAAGATCTCTATTGGTTTTCTTACAAACACGAAAATTCATACCCTTTTTTACAACCGAAAACTTTTTTGCCCATTTTATGCAGAGACTAATACATTTTTAACAACTTTATTAATTAATTAAAGATTATTAAAACATTGAAAAAAATATATAAAAACTTTTATAATCACCAGGTACGGGGTGAAATTTATTATTCTTAAAATTTACGCCGAGGGCAAGGAGAATATTATGTTATAATTGATAACAATATCCCTTCCCATCCCTTAAGTTTTAATAAGAGCCATGTAAGGTAACCGCCGCGGGTCAAATTACAATGCCGGTAGAAATTCACCCGCAATTCAGTGTATTTTTTATACTTTTTACAATTTGTTATTCTTCCTTTCATACCAAAAGGTATTCCTAAATATATGCTGCATAAGTTAACGAGTTTTCTTACATTTGAACAAAGCTTTATTGCGTATTTAACTGAACAAAAGCAATAATTGTTTTAAAGAAGAAACTTTCCTATACAATTTAATCTTTTATTCATTCATAACTAGAATTTTCACTATCTGCACTTAATTAGTTAAAAAATCTAACATAAAAAGAAAATAGTGCCCGTTGTTTAAAACGCGTGGCAATTCCACCTATTCCTCCTTACTGTTCTTACTTAAATCACCAATAAAAGAGAATCCACGCTATGGGTGCTTACTGGTCGATACTTTATTTAACTTGTTAAAAGACGCCAAGGAACAAGGTAAAAGACGTTTTAAAAACAAAATGATGCCTGTAAAAAGATCGCGTCGAGTTAAATCGTATTCATTACATGCAACTTGATAGCGCTAGTTAACACCTCTTTACTGGACGTTTTAATTAAATTTCTCTCTACATTGTTACAATTTAACACCGCTGTGTTATAAAAAGTAATGTTAATAAGGATCCGACCTCCGGTTTTACGCAAGCCGTAAATCAGGCCTCTTTTCATTTTGGCAGAGATGTCTGTTCATTTCTTTTGCTCTCGCTGAAGAATTAAACTTGTCTATTGGTAATTGTGAGCTTTCCACTGTCGAAATTAATATGAGTTTGCACGTGCAATGTACTGCAAGGTATTTTAGTTACTTTTCTTCCAGCATACATTTAAATGAATGATTAAATGTAGGTGTTAATTGTGCCTAGTACTGTAAAAAGTGTCTCAGTAGTAAATAAAATAAGAATAAAATTCAAAAATACAATCAGGTATTATGAATTTGTAGTAATGCTTTTAGTTAAAGAATTATCTTACTCGTCTCTTGAGTTATTTTATATTCTATCTTAAACTATACTAATACACAATAAGTCGTATTCAAAGTAAATAAAAACATAATATTAATTTACTAGTCCCTATCAGACAGTAAGTATTCACAACATTACTCGAAACGATAAGACTTTGGACTCTATATTCGCTTCCCGATGTCCGATCTTTCTAGATCCACTGCTCCTTTATCTCTCCTACGCCTAAGTCGAGGTCACAATTCAATTTTATAGTAGCAATCGTTTATCGGCTTCCCTAACTTTTAAACTTGGTTTTTGTTTTACAGTGCATATAACTGGAAACAAATTCAACATCAAAGGAATAAAGCTTATTCAGATTTTTCCTTTCATTTATAGTGAGTGCTTTCATCTACTAATCTATTAGTTGTATCATTATTTTCTTTACACTATATCTATCTTACAATCGTCAGAGAGAGAAATGCATTTGCCCTGCAGCAGCGGAATTATTCTACTTTTACTTTTTATACTTCCCTAGTAGACTCAAGATCATAACAAAAGGATAAACAACCGTTTATAAATGTATATAATTTAATTTATAAAGCAATTTTATGTAATGTTCTTATTAAAATCTAAAGTTTTCTTAGTTATTATTACGATTAAGTTCTTCATACCATCATCAAAAACTGAACGCGACATCCATTAACTTGAGATCTATAAAATTTAACATTATCATTCTTAATAGAGACAGATGAAGTTAGAGTGAAAATTATGAACATTAACCAAATCAGACACCTAGAGCTTCAACATCTTAATCACGTGCTAACGAAACGAGAATTTTGAGTAAAACGATTAGTCACCACGGCGTACCCACGTTTCTAACAAATTCAACTTCAAATTTTCAATTTTGTTTCCCGTTGTACCTCCTATGAGTCTTCATTTTGACTGTGCTATATTATAAACATTATTTTAAATCATCGAGACAAAATCTCGTGTTATTTTGACATTGATTTTAATAATCATTCGTCAGTTTTTGAGAACTTACATTAATAGCTCTAAGATTTAAAGTGTCTCTCTTTTTCGTATGAAACTTTTACCCAATCCCGTGGGTATTTCAAATGAGTTAATTTCAGCTAAATCGGTTTTATAGTTTTTGAGTGAAACAGTAACAAACACTCCAAAACTTTCGTGTTTACAACATTAACTCGAAGTACGATATTACAGTCACTATGTTATAATTATCTGATATTGTACCTACATACGTACGTAAGTTGCCATCTGTGGAACGTACCTAATCGGATTACTCCACTCTGCGATATTAGGGTACTTCCACATGGGAAATATGTCTAAACACTACAATCTTCTCGAAGCAACGTTACACAGATATGAGGCTACGCCGACTCTGGTTCGTCTTGAGACTGTGTGTACTTAACCTTATATTCAGATCATTTGTACGATACGTAAGAAATATTTGGTGTAAAGATTTATTAATGTTTTAAAATTATAATCTGGGAGTTAAGCAAAAGTTATCTTCAACAGTAACTAGAATACTTAAAAACATCATTATACTAAAATATTCCATCTCAGTGAGGTTCCCGTGTATGTCAAGTTATTTCAATTGAAAAGAAGTCTCCTATCTACCCGTGAATTTTTCCAAGGCGACACAAAGTTACCGTAGCATCTCTTTACAAGAGTACCTAAGTTCTTTTATGAAATGGAACGGAGCTCGCTGAATGACGGGCGAACGACTCACACGAAGCAATTAAAACTTGCTACCAACAAACGTATACCAACCAAACAACCGCAAGGCACAGGTAATTTGAATGTCATTGTTGGTATCTTCTATTTAGGAGGAAATCTTCTAATGATGACTTAGTAGTTGAGATTGCTCTCGTATTTGCGATTCTAAGAAAACGAGGTAAAATATTAGCGTTATTCGTACACGTTTAGGGATTTGGAGTCACTTAAACTTTGCACTTACATTCTTACTGAGTTGAATATTTACTTTAATACAATATTGCACTTTTTTAATTGTTTATTGGATCCAGTACAAACTGAATACATTACTTAAGCACGTTTTGGCATACCCAAGATAAATTTTAGGTAAGATGGATTTGGAGAATTTAAGGATAAAAGACGACCCCACCCCAGACGCATAACTTAGTTTGTAGAAAAATAAATGCCTTTGTATTTGTATTCGTATCTACAATACATGACAAAGTCTATGGTAATACTTTGATATTTTAATGGGTATTATAAAGCAGAGGTCGTAACAAACGTAACAGCAAGGTGGTACCGGTCGTCGAAAGGTAAATACAAACAAACTATTCCAATATTGTTGCAGCTCTACAACGGCTTTACGCGTTATGGTCCAGTGAGTTTGCAATAAATAATATATGCTATAGGTGCTTCCTACATGGAGTAATTGCTTTCAGCGTTCGTCGATGACCTGAGGCGTGCATTACAGATTGTGTCCAAACTAAAATGAGTTTCGTTCGCGAGTATTGTTTACCTGTTTATACTGCCTTGTTTATTCCCGTACATTTTGTACTACACTGTTGTAAACTAAAATTAAAATCAAGATGGATATACTTACCTACCTAAATTATTAATGTGAAGTTAAAACACCGATATTGAAGAGAGATACATATGTAGTGTTACTAAAGCAATATACATAACATCATATAGATAGAGTTCAAGAATGTTAATCTATTAAACAAATAAACTTATAGGTAATAATATCAGCACTAAATCATCAATATTGATCTATTCTACCTCTTGGAATGCCACAGATAATACAGCGTAGATAGGTTTAACTGCTCACACGAATTCCGGCGGCTAAAACAATTGGATTTCAATCACATGCGATTGTGCCTAGTATTTAGTATGATATATAGAGGCATTCATAACATACCGATGGTGGCGACATGTTGACACCACACTGTGATCACTTAATCGCTTAGTTACTGGAGGCTATGAGATAAAACATACAATGCTCAATTCAGTTAGATTTTAGTCCTTATCTAGATCATGGTTCATTTGAGGCAGCCAATGATAATAATTAATATTGAACGTATCAAATGGGAGTATATTAATATTCATTCGAACAAAATTCTACGCAATAAATTGACTTTACCTTCCATTGTTTTTTCTTTTTCTACATTAAAAAGGTAGATTTTTCGCTTAGTTTTAAAACAACATTCCGACTTTTCATTTACAGAACTTCTTTAGGTACCTATTACGTACTTCAAAGAAAAGTATTTAATTAGTGATCTTAAGTTCTTAGAAGTTCTTCATTAAAAACTTTTCTATACTTATAATAAGGTCTAATTTCCCAATTATTAATTCTGATAAGTACAGCCTGCGTTTTCCTTGGACCTTTAATAAGTATTGAGTAAACTTGTGGAGGCTTTTAGGGTCTAGGTATACTATTAGTAGGTAACCACTCACTCGAGTGTAGAAAGATTGCTACATTTCATATTTATGCGTAGATGGTGTATCAAAATCAAATCCACATTTTAGTTTATATCACTACCACTACATAGTATAAAACAAAGTCGCTTTCTCTGTCCCTATGTTCCTATGTATGCTTAAATCTTTAAAACTACGCAACGGATTTTGATGCGGTTTTCAGTAATAGATAGAGTAATTCAAGAGGAAGGTTTTTAGGTTTTGATTTTATCCCCACATTCCCACGGGATCGGGAACTACGCGGGTAAAACCGCGGGGCTCAGCTAGTAGGTTATAAAGGTACACATATAAACTTTAGGAACTA
Source organism: Timandra comae (assembly GCA_958496195.1). Classification (NCBI taxonomy): domain Eukaryota; kingdom Metazoa; phylum Arthropoda; class Insecta; order Lepidoptera; family Geometridae; genus Timandra; species Timandra comae. Next base: position 6,018,328 of record OY292360.1, read on the forward strand.
TGTAAGTATCATCATTGTCAGCCCGTATTCGCCACAGCTGGACATAAGCCTATGTAGGTATTATGTAAGATAAGAATAATAAGTAGGCACATTTTTTATTATCAAGTTTAAATAATCGTATTTCATCATAAAAATGCATGAGAAGGCCTTTGAGGAAAGATAAAGCAACGAAATCTAAAGACTTAATTTAAAAAGCGGCCGCCTTCTAGAGGATTATCAAGTTTAATTGGTTCCAGGACCTCCTGTGAAATGATGTCCATTGTAGCTTCCCTCATTTTCAAACTGTTTGCTTTCCACAAGCCTATCGGAATATTTTAATTAAAACAATAAAGTTGGTCAAACTTCTGTGCCGACATTTTTATCTTTAAGCTAACGTTTAAGCATAAATTATTTTAATTGTTCCACCATTAATTTAAGATGATACCTTTTCAAACGCAAAGTTTCATAACCAAATCCTTCAGGATTACTTTGCATAATTAATGTGTCTCAAATAATATTAATCAGTTTAATAAATTATGTCGATCATTAAGGAGTCCTTATTAGTAAGTTGGCAAAGATATCGGTAAAATTCAATGGAAATAGACTTTAACAGCGTTACGCAATTATTTTCTACGATTCTAAGCCATCAAATTAATTATTTTGAAGAATCAATTAACAAGTAATAACCTTACCTACATTTTTTATCTCTCATTAGCGTACATTTTGCTACTAAATTATTTAAAACTGGCTATGAACTGCGGTTTTACTAAGACCTAAAAAGAAAAAAATGAAAAAAAAAAGATTTCATCAAATTAGAAAATTATCTATCAACCAGTAGTACAACGAGCAAATATTTATTTTTATACTGTATTAAATTAATAGAAATTTTCTACGCTAAAATAACGACCACGACTATTTTATTTACTTATTTGCATGATAACTGAAGACTTGCTGGAGACGCACTAATAGTATAAGGAGAAGAAATCTTTACATAAATAAGTACTTATATTTGTTTTATTTTGTTCAAGGTACTTACAAATACTTTCTGATTGGAGTAAATACAAGTACCGTCTCCTGTACCTGCTGCGGACCACGGCGTAAGCTTCAACTAATATGTAAGTATCAAATAAAGCAACATATCTATTTAAAACAATACCTCGAGCCTGTCAACCTTAGTCCCACCCATTACAGTTTATATTCCATTTACGAATGTAGATATTTTTAATTAATTTTAAGATCAAGGGCGAAGTTCTCGATAAAAATCTTTTAAAATGAACCTAAATACACTCTATTTAGGTGTAAGCGTAATTTGTAACGCAGATGTTTATGTACATTCTAGACTAGATAATTATTATCGCTGGTCTATTTATATCTTACGTAAATAATGTGTTGTACTGTGTGTTTCCCAAATAAAATAAAATAATTACTTATTTCAAAATAAGTGTGTCTGCGACGTTACCTACCTTTATAGGTACTTAGGTATGTACTCCAACTGTTGTACATTGCCATTAATTTCCGTACGAAAATCAAGGCGTAGATATCCGAGTTCTACTCAGGTGAAAACTAAAAATAGAGAAATCTATTGCTAAAATAGATTTAGCTAAATCGATTTGTCGCCTCCGTAAACATTACAATTCTAGTCTAAATTGTTTGGGCTTTTTCCGTAATTACAAGTAATTGTTGCACTATCGTGAAAATTTTGCTTCTAAGGCCTTACGATTTATATAAAAATCCCTGTTTATTTAATAATGGGTAGCACCCCGCGGTTTACCGGCTTCATTTCCATTTTATTTATTTAATATGTCACAATACACCTCAGAAATTTTAGGGCAAAAACTGCATATACTATGTGCTCTACTTGGTACTCTCTATATATCATTTATGTAAAATTTACCTCCTTATCAAACATCAAAACTTTAACAAGGGATTTTTTTATAAAATTATTTTTTAAAAATTGGTGAAAAAAGATCTTCCCTAAAATTTGAGAATACCCAAGGGAAACTGATTTCTATTTTGCAAACACTTAGATATTATACTTAATATTAAAAGATAACATAATAAAATATTTCTTAAAATTTACACTCCCTAGTGAGAGTGATCCTCGAAAGTTTCCATTTTAAATAAGGGTTTTCCTCGTATTTTTACTCTACCCTCAATATCTTTCGGTTCTTTGATCTTTGGACCCATGTTTGTATTTGAGAGTAAGCATTACGTATTTGTTTGGTTTGGCCGTACCTATGTCCACGTTTCTCAGTAATTAAAGGATAATAACAAAACAAATGACATTGGAGCACTTAAGCTGATCCGTTGTCACGGGATTACTCAATGTAGACGCTTGTGTACTCTCTCCTAACGACATAATCCACAATCCATTATTTTCGAGAATAAACTTGGTGTTTCTGTACTCCCAAATTATGGTAAAGTACTTATTTTATTTAAGATTAAATTTGAAATAAATGTCAGGATTAGTATTTTTCCCAAAAAAATAGACTCACGAGTCTATTTTTTTGGGAAAAATACTATTAAGTAATGTTGGTTTCTTACAGGAAATTTACTTAGAGTGTTGTAGTTAAGCAGTAATGTTATTATTTAATAGTGCTGATGTGTTGAAATAGTAGATAGTAGGTATGTAAGTAATGCATTTTGCAAAATGGCTAGGATGTTAGCATTTCACATCTGCCATTTATAATTGACTACCTACATATTTACTGCAGGCTACCTTAACTAGGAAGTTAGTAAAGTAATAATATTACCTATAGTTGTACCTAGCTACGACCCAAGTGGCAGAATAGTCCCCAGGATACAAAAGTTTAAATTCTAAATCAATTAAGTTAATTTACATAAACGCATTTTCCTTTTGTAAAGGCGTAGACTTTATTCGATATTAAATTATACAGCAATATAATATCTGTTGTAACACCCATATCATCAGTTAAACGACGTCACTTGTCATTGTAGGCTTTTGTCGTGAATAATTCGGTGTCCAGTGCGCGATCCGTTGTCATGAGATTATCCCCACATTCGCACCGTGATCCATTACTTTCCATATTTCGAAACTGATGGCCGGTTTGAATAAAATTCAAATTTATTTTACACAATTTGAAGGGAGAGACGCACAGTTTGAAGGGGGAGACTTATAGCCTATCTAATTTTCGAATTTTAATTAAGAAAGAGTACCTATCTATAGTTCCTATAGTCGACCTACCTTCAGGAATGAAAAAGTACCTCAAGAATAAGAAGAATAATAAGTGCCCACTGTAACCAAAACCATATCAAAGCTTATTAAACTAAATCTATATTTACCACACCAATAGTTACAGTTTAATTCGATACATTGGTTTGGTACATTCCTGTTGTCATCCTACAACCACAAACAAGGGATGAAGTAGTCCATTAGAGTAGAGAATCTCGGAGGAAAACAACGAAAGTGTGGGTGCTTGTATATCTCTATTTTTGCAACACGGAGTGCTTTGCTTCCATACTTGGATCTAGGTAGGTACTAAACAGTTCCCTTACATTAATGGAACAGAAAATGGTTTACCAAATACTTCAGCTAATTTAGTGTCAGTAGGTAAAAATTTGTCAACATTTTACTGCCCAATACTTAAATACTTTGATTTCTCAAATAAATTCGTAACCCTAAACTTCTAACCACTCAAATTTTATCAAAATTATGTAGCATAGGTAATAAATTCTATTAAAATTATTTCAATAAACAACGTAGGGAGGTACTTACTTTTACAAAGGCCTGGGCCTTCAATTTTTACACGAGTTTCCCAAAAATTGAGTGTGGTTACACTACACTTCATTTAGTGCTTCTGTATCAAAAGTACTTATTTAATTTAATTTTAGAAAGTGGTACTCAATACCCATAGACAACCTAATGTAAATACCGAGGATTATCTTCATGTCTATATAACCGAAAACTTTCACATTGCGATATATACTAAGACATACATATACATACTTATGTAGTACTATTATTATGTTCCGAGGATTAGCTCAGTGCCTAACAGGTGTAAATTCAACCATTAGGATACTCAAACTGACCAATATTGAATCATTAAGTACTTAACTAAACATCAATAAACCTTTTCGTATCGAGCTTACCTCTTACCTCGTGCTTAGTAAATAATGTGAATAGTAAGTCTCGACTCTATTCGAATAGAAATGAAATAGCTCGGAAATCAGCGTTATTAACCACGCTACTTTAAACCAGCCTTGCACAGGAAATGCGACAATTCTTCCTGCTTTAAATTACTTATACCGTTTAATTCGAAGCATAAAAAAGGAAAAGTACTAGATATTAGATCGGTACATACATGAATCCATATACTTACCTATTTAAGTACTAAAACAGGTCTCCTAAATGAAATTTCTAGGACTGTGCTAGAAGGTACTTCAATAACGTTATTTCATTAAATATACCTAGGTACCTACTTTACCTACCCACTTATTTCAATAGTACATACCTAACCTAGGTAGTTGTTTTAAATAAAACTAAGTCCACATCGGCGCCTATTAGCAGAATTAGAATGCTTTTAGTAGGTACTTACATAGGTAGTGAAGTAAAACAAAACCGCGCTCCTAATTGAAACGGTTTCGGGGAAAGGTAAATTTTCTTTATTCCCTTCTAACATTTTTCTAAATAATTGTGAGCTTACCAAAAGCTTATAAAGTACTTTTTGACTGTTGTTTGTTTACCCTAGTCAATTGAGACCAAGAATCTTTTTAGACAAAACACCTCTGTCAGATCGCAATAAATTCCATAACAGAGTAGGTAAATGTAGATAAAGTTTAATCATTATGCCACCCCCTACTCATGAAACATACTGGTGTAGTAAAATAGGTTCAATTTCGATATTGAGGACTGAACCAATATTTTGTAGCACAATTCTACAATGTTCTAGTCCTAAAACCGAAATATCAAAGATAAGACCAATATCCAGAGATCTGCACTGATCCGTGCTAATACTTGGTTAAAAACACAACACGCAATGTCGAAAACAAAGAGGAGTGCTCTGAACCATGTCCTAGTGCAAACATAATACAGTAGAGAGAGTTATAACGGACTGTGTGGAACGTTTACCTGAAGAGTTCGGTCGAATAGCGCACAGAGCAATAAAATCAAACGCATTTGCATGGGACACCGCGTCCAACTTTAATATTGTCGTGTAAAATTCTACTGGAGCTTTTTACTCAGTTGGCACCTACCTATCTCCATAAATAAATATTTTTAATTTAAGTAAGTACTTATACTTAATTAAGTATGCTTAATACTACATACCTATCTAAGTACTTAATATAATAGCAAGTGCGTATTTGCATGTCAATACGTATACGAATAAGTAGGAATTTAATATGTACAATTTAATCCGATCTAAGGAATCTAATCCGCGACCTCTGCCACTCAGAGGTCGCGGATTAGCGGCTTACTGTGCAATGTGCATCACACTAAACTGCACAGATCTTAAAAAATAATTTTGAAAATAAAGTTTCTAAAGGGTCATTCATAATTTAAAATTATTGTAAACGGCCCACCCAACGATGAATTCTAATTCTTGTCTATGCTTTGTGTAAGTATATATTCTATGGCATGGCAGCACTCTATGTTGTCTACGGCCGGCAACAACTTGACAGTTCATGACAGCAGTTTGACATTTCATTTCAATTTTCACAAGCTTCATTTCGTTCCGACGCGTCACAGTCGGATTATTTTTATTTTTTAATTTTAAGTGACAAAGAAAATTGTGATAAGTGTGATTTTTATACAAATCTTGGTGATATTTAGTGTTAAGATTTGTTATGTCATTGTTGCAAAGTGGAAACTTAATCGAGGTAAGAGTGTTGTCGGGAATGTATCCCGGGAGTTATTGTTTGGGATTTGCGGGATCGATAACCTGGTCGGCTTGCCATGAGGCGCGTCGCTGAGGTTATGTCGCGAGCCGCGAACAGGTATTGAAGTTCAAGTAACGGTCCCCCGGCCGAAGCCGGCCGACTCGCGTTACGGCCGCAGAATCCGGTCCGACTGAGACCAGTTAGTTTATAATAGCGTCTAGATCCTCATTTGCCGCCCTCATTCCGTTACGCTTGCAATCGAGAATCACTGTAAATAAATATTATTCGGTAATCGGCTTCGCTTAATCAAAGGACAATAGCCCATGTCCCACACCTTTAGCTGGCTCGAGACCTATGGACGTTCCTTTTGAGATGTGCGCCTGTTTTCCAGCTTACCCTGCCTGCAGTGCGTGCCACGAGCCCCAGACTCCCAGCCATTAGATTGAGTGGAGTGTCCCCTGTGTCCAACCACACGTAGCCCTGTACGCAGACAAAATTCCGCGAGATACAACGGACACCTCCTCCAGCATGGAACTGGAGAAAGCCCCCATTCTCCACGAGGAAGACTCCAAAGTCACTCTCACTATCAGACTGATTATGCAGGGGAAGGTAAGAACAACACTGTTTCTTAATTCAATATTTGTTTTGATCTAATTGGCACTATTCATAAGATCATTAAAATTGTAATGTTTCACTTGTGAAAGTGTATACTTTACCTTCTTCTAAATATTTTGCCTCATTCATGCTTTTAGTAATTAGTGGATATTGACCAAATACAAATTAGTTATTCATTTAAAAAATAATTATTATTGATTACATTTAAACGTCTTACAAATTACTTTGACAGTGAGTTGTGTACCTATTTGTAGTCGCTATTTTAATTACCTCAATACAAGTTATGAAAACAATGCCTCATTAAGTGTACAAATATAGAGATATACAGATAAACCTATTTCTTATTATATTTAATTTATACAATGTTTATTATTTTATAAACATCAGGTTGGTTGAGGATGTTTGTCTTAAATAAACAAATATTATTTCTATAGTAAAGTAGTATGTAGTGAGTTTTCAGTAGTACTTTTTGTATAATAGTAATCAAAAACAAGTTCAATTGAAGCTAGCTCGTCCACGTAGTTTTAACCAACTTGTAATTTTATAGCTTTCCTCCACAATTAATCCCATACAAATTTATTTATTCAAATGCAGTGTCTGAGACTGGAACGTTAAAATAAACTCTACTTTTCATATTATTAGTAATCAAATAATTATTTTTACACTTCTATGAAATGCTAAAATTGATTGTCTATAAAAGGAATAAGCAAAGAAATGTTGTTAATGAAAAGTAAAAATGAAAGAGTTGTATTTAAGTATTCATGAACACAATATGGTAATCTAATATGACTTTGGTATTTAAATCTTGTTAGGGCAACATGCATTTGTATGGCTTTGTAACACTAGTGTTTCTAACTCATGTAGGCTTGCTCACTCACTAGGCTTTCAGTATTAAGTGTACACATACCTAGACCTTAATCCTTTTACATATTTACATTCTGATTAAAACATTGATAAATAGCCACCTATTTATATTACAAACCAACTCGCATGTCATATTAATGTTGCACTTCAAATAAACATTGGTTTCAGTGAGGTAACAACAGATTTATTTTGATTTACGTTACTCAATTGCAAAACTAATTTAGCACACCTAGATGCGGTTAGATAGGGTTGACATGTATTGATGCTAGTCTACAGACTCCTACGTCTAGGTACTTTTAATTGGCCGTAATCCAATATAAAGTACATCTGGCCAGGAGCCAACTATTGGCACTCGCCCTGTTCATCAAACACTTTGATTTGTACCTTTTTCTAATTGAAATAATCTCTGCTACATGTTTTCATCATCCTCTGGTACACTTCCTTAATTGTTTGCTTATTCTATTTGTATGTTCTTTTGTGTGTCCATAAGCCTTCCTCATCATTCAACACTCTTTTTATTTAACTTGTATTAAGTATAGAGTATTTATAATCTATTCATATAATGTAGGTATGTTTTTTATCTTATTGTAAATGTATGTATGTATGTTTAATAATCTACATTTAATGAATACAACATTATTTGAAACAATGGAATGTAGTTCATATGCTTTAAACAATTGTAGAAAAGGTAAACAATATACAGGTAGCGTATTAAATCGCCAATTGAAGCGTAAGCGTTACGGCAAAAGTTCTTTGAACTGACCACTTACAACATCAATCAAGTTCGCTATTTGTGTCACAGGGAGATGTATAACGTTTGCTAACGCATTGTTCACATACTGAGAGAGTCAACACGCCCGGTGCGGTTGGCAGGAACAAACCATTTCGTCCACTCTAAAACTGTCTTTATGCAACCCCAATGCGTCCGAGGCAGCAAAGAATTGCTCGATGCGACGTCTATTATTGGCCGCCAGACAGGAAATCTTTTGTACCTACTATAAATCTAAACACTACTGAATTAATTACTTTTACGGCTCGTTGCACAATACGCGCCAATACGTTAACCATTACGATATATTTTTGTCTTACCATTTATTTATAAGTATGTATACAACTTATTAATATTATATTTTTCTGTTTACAGGAAGTTGGTAGCATTATTGGCAAAAAAGGAGAGATTGTTAAACGGTTTAGAGAAGAGGTAAAACATTTGAATCCTACTTAAAAACTATTTATACAGTCAACAATTGATATCTAATAAATAAATAATGTTTCAGTCGGGAGCCAAAATCAATATATCAGATGGATCATGCCCAGAGCGTATTGTCACTGTTACCGGGAACACAAGCGCTATATTCAAAGCATTTACGCTTATATGCAAGAAGTTTGAAGAGGTATGTATAGGTTCCATACAAAAATTACATTACTAATGTCAATAAGGCGAAAGCTTTGCATGTTTATTGTTACTTCAAGTTCAAGCTGCTGAATGGATTTGCAGAAATTCAGTGCACATAATGCACATATAGTTTATTGCCTTATTTTACATATTATAGGACCTCGAAATTCTCACGAGATCGATATGTGTTCAAATTAACTGCATGGCAAAAATATAGTCAGTATAGTATACAAATATTTTAACTCAAATAAACCGCAGGACAGCCGGTATCTATTAAATAAATATATTGTAGAAAATAAATGATTGTATATTAACACATTTAATGGTATCATTGTAGTGGTGCTCCCAATTCAATGAAGGCGGCGGCGGCGGATCTCGAGCGCCCATCACCCTACGGCTCATCGTGCCCGCGTCACAGTGTGGCTCACTTATCGGCAAAGGTGGATCTAAAATCAAAGAAATACGCGATGTTACTGGCGCTAATATACAGGTAAATTAAACGAAAGAATACGTAATAATATTATTGATTTCAAGTAAAAAGGAAGACCCAGAAATCTTAGATATCACGGGTACTACATTTCTTCCGTGGTTATGATCGCGCTTGTTTCGAAAACCACTAAATGGATTTGAATACTGTTTAGTTTTCTTCAAAATCATGCTCAATATAAAAAATAAAGACCACACAATTCCATAAAAATATTCATTAATTACTCGAAAATGTATTGCTAAGAACTATGTTACTTCATAAAAAAGTAATGTTTATTAAATAACATCTTTCCTTTTACAGGTAGCAAGTGAAATGTTGCCAAACTCGACTGAAAGAGCAGTAACAATAAGCGGCACTTGCGACGCAATCACACAGTGCATTTACCACATTTGTTGTGTAATGCTAGAGGTAAGCAAATAATCTGAAATATTAATACAACTTACATAGTATTCCGTAAATATATTACCAAGGATTTTAATGATTATCTGCAAGAAAATATACAAATATCGTTGTAAACGCAAAGCGTATATATTCAATTTAAACTGCGTATATTTATTTCTGTATTCTAGTACCAACAATTTAAAAATTGTATTAAAGTAGAAATTATAAAACGCCGAATATTTTAATGATTCCAAGCATTGTTCATAACTGTTCTTTTAGCATAGTTCAAAACTATAATCCTCATTTTCAGAGTCCACCAAAAGGAGCCACTATTCCTTACAGACCAAAGCCCAATGTGGCCGGCCCGGTAATACTAGCCGGAGGTCAGGCTTACACCATACAAGGAAACTATGCAGTACCCGCTCAAGATGTAAGTTGTAATCTTGATTATTTCATATAAATGTACTTAGTTAAGTACAGAATTCATAACTGATATAAATAAAGGTTTTCACTACCGTGAAAACCTAGTAGTGAATAAACTATGATCAAAATACAGTTATGCATAAATTAGTTTTACATCTGCACAGAAAGCCGAAAATCATTAGTCAATAACACAATATTGTTAAGTCAAATAAAATATTGTAGTAGTCAAATAAGAGCTAGGTTTGAAACCATGACCAAATATTAGATGTAAGAAGTTTTACATAGTCATTTTAAGTCTGCACAAAAGTTCAAAATGATTCATTAACAACAGCCATTATAAATAACATAATTATCATTAAGTTAATTAAGTCGAATAAATACATTCTGTGATACTTCTACTCACGCATCTGTCTAGTATATTCTTACAGCGCGTGGTTAGGCAACGTTTGGCATCGTCATAACAGTGATGAGTTGCAGTATTTTAAGGAAATGAGCTACACTTTTTATACAGTCATCAAGCAACGTCTGGCACCGTCACAATATTCATGGGTTGCCAATATTTTATGGAAATAAGTTAGATTCGAAGACAACCCGCGATCCCGCACATTAGGTACTTTTAATATAAGATGTAGGATATATGAGTGTGTGAGACGGTGTACTATAAGAGTGGCGGGTAGTTAAGTGGTGCGGGCGGGCGTTGGCAGGCGGTGTGCTCGCCCGTGTTCCCCCTGCTGGAGGTGAAGCCGCCGCTGGTGGGCGCGCTGCCGCCGCCGCACCTGCTGCCGCCGCCCCTGCACGAACACCACATTGTGAGTGCGCCCTCCGATGCAACCTCATAGAGCCCCCCACACCTTTCTTGGAGTACTCTATACACAACAGTCAGAAGTCTCTAGGAGCGTCTCTTTAGTTATCTTTGGGAAGATTTTAATCTTAGGTTAGGGGAACGTGGTGGTGACGGCGGACGCTGAATATCTAACGTGAGAAATCAGAATAGCTGTGATATCCAATCAAAAACAGTTTAGAAGAGACTGACAGGTGTCACTCGTGACAGTTCGAAGTGTCAGCGGTAAATTGAAACGATCATATCCGCTCATTGCTGTCACATCCCGCTAAGCTTAGTTAATATCGTGCGTGCTACCGACGGATTACACGGATTACAAATCAAGTCTTGTCATTCACCGGCCTATTCAGAAAGTGGTTCTAACTAATCTATGTAAGGTTTTAGTGTTTCTGAAAATATAGATCAAATACATTGCTTTACATAAACAAATAATGATTACACTTTTTACGTATTTAATTGTGGCGTCACAAAGATTGGCGCCTGCGTTTACCCGCCGTCACGCGTTTTCTTTTAGGGTAAGAACTTAAGTTTTAAAGATGGCGTCTCTAATCTAGGAAGTTATGGTGCGCCAACGGCAGGCTTTTATTTGGCAAAAGAAATAAATATAACATTATAAAAGAGTCTGATATGAATTATGGGTTTGAAATAGCTACTTCAAGAAAGGTTCAGTAGATAATTCCGCTGCATTGATCTAAATTCTGGTTGATTGTCCGCCCTTAGTAGTGTTGTATCTCACTTCTCTTGGATGGTATTCTTCACAATAAGTCTATCCAGAGTTTGTACCTGATAACTTTCAATCTTTATCTCTTTCTTCCGAAATTGGCAACACAAATACACAATTCGGTAATACTGTATCTCTATGAGGTTGTGTGGTGATTGGAGTGATATCATGTGAATGGTGCTGCCCCATTGTTCCCTCGAATTGGTTTGGATGTGTGGTGTCAACGACCCTGTAGCGGATATTAACTATACCCTTTAGCCCTTAGTTACCCGGTGATGTGATTAGGATTAGTTTACCTACTATATATGAATAATGAACCCCTGTTTGCTTGTGTATATTAAACCATAATTATTTCTTATTTGCACGCATACCCCGTACATATCGTAGTACTTTTCAGTAGTGTCTAATGTATCCCATAGTTTCAATATTTTATATCTGTGACCTGTATCTGTACCTTATTTAATAATTGTATCTTTGTATAATTATATTGTATTTGGCACTATGTTGAAACAATTATAAAATAGCCACAACATTGTGTATTGAAACACATTCGCAGTTGAAGCTTTATCTGTTTGTTTTCTGGCATTGCCGAGATACGAGCCTTTACTTCAAACCACTCACGCACATTTCAACGTCGAAACGACAAAAGTAAATCATTTCCCGTACTTGCACCTCTCCTTATTTGCCTTTGAATTGCCTTTCCGACATTTTACATCTATCTTTACCAAAATAATACTGATGATTAACCATGTAAGCGCATGGCTTAATGTTGATACAGTTTGTTGTTTTACATAGAATTCAGTAAATATGCCTAAATATTATATCAACGGTGCGTTTGATGGGCAGCACCACTCAGAGCTCACAATGTGGATTTTTGTTTGCTATCTGATGATCTAAGGAAATTCGCATATCCTGTACCCGAATGCCTGCGGTAGTGTGATTAATTCAGATGTTGGTGACAGTGTGACTTGACTTGTTTATCTGAATTGATCATATCTTGTAGATGCGAATTATCTTAGCGTTATAATGTTTACTTCCAGTTTTCCCTATCCAGCGATCCCATCCCGGCTATGTCAGAGAAGAAAAACAAGCAGCTGGAGCTGTGTTTATTATTGAATTATATTGTTAATTTTAAAGGCACTATTTCAAATTAATTGATATATGTGTTGGTGCCTCAAAATTAATGTTCAGACGAAAATGAATCAAATTATCAAATAAATGTATTTGTTTGCAAAGATGGGTGGTTTAGCCAAATCACCGTTGGCGGGACTAGCAGCTTTGGGTCTTGGAGGTCTCGGGCCAGCTAACACCACAGGACTTAATCCTGCAGGTAAATATTTATATACAGATTTTCAAATCCTCTTACGTACTATTATTATTATTGACTTCTTATTTATATGTTTGACGTAACATACCGTAACTTACACGTAACATATGCGTACTCCCAGCAGCATTGGCGGCCCTGGCCGGCTCACAGCTCCGCACGTCGAACCAGTCGCGCAACCAGCCCACCACCAACCAACAGTCGCACGAGATGACCGTGCCCAACGAGCTTATCGGATGCATTATTGGAAAGGTAATCATACTGCTTCTAGATCCAATACAAATTACAACATAAAAGTCGAGTAGAAATGTAAAGATATTGTCGATACCAACACACGAACCTACACTATTCCAGGGAGGCACCAAGATAGCCGAGATCCGTCAAATATCGGGCGCCATGATCCGGATATCGAACTGCGAGGAACGCGAGGGCGGCAGCACCGACCGGACCATCACGATATCGGGCAACCCCGACTCGGTGGCGCTGGCGCAGTACCTGATCAACATGAGGTGAGTGCCCCCCTCCCGGCCCGGCCCGGCCCCGACCCCTCCTAACGTTGTTCCTGTCCCGCGGCGCAGTGTGGAGCTGCAGAAGGCCAACCTGGAGGGCGGCGGCGCGGGCGGCGGCGCCGGCTCCTCCAGCAGCCCCCTCGCGTCCGCCATCCCCCTCGCGCAACTCCTGAGCAAGTCGGGCGCGCTCGGCGCCCTCAGTTCCCTCTCGGCCCTGGGCGGGCTCACCGACCTGTTGAGCGGCTCGTCCGCGTCGCCCGTGCAGACGACGGGCGTGCACCGCAACCACAAATCCTTCAACCAGCGCCGCCAGGACGAGGACGCGCCCGCCAAGTCCACTAAGGACCGGAATAAGTACAATCCGTACTAGGCGCGCCCTCCTATCCCGCCGACACCCGACATAGATTAAGATAATCGTCGTATAAGGAAAAATCGTTTTGACTATTTAAAGAACACTTATCAGTTTACGCTAACGTCAAATCATGCATCTTTAGGTATAGGAATCTTATTACTTTATTCATTGAGAGTTGTATAGAGATATAGTCTCGTCGCATTTAATCTAGGTAAAGTTTAGCACGACTTTATATCCTGTTATCCTTCATGATTATTGTCTTCACCTCCTCACCGAAATTCCACAATTTTATCCTTTCACTAAAGTTATTTTATTTATATTAAATTGTGTCTCATTTACGGTTGTTTAATTGTCTGCAATGAGTTTAATGTATGAATTTGCAATATACGCTGGATATATTGCCATTTTGAGGACTTATTACATTTTTATTGGTATTCGAGGTTTTAGTAACAATCTAGTTACAGCCCACAGACAACAAGAAGTTTTTAATTTTTATTGTTTATCTTTTAGGTAGAGTGTTTAACGGGAATCATTATGACTTAATTCAATATTGATAAATAAAGTATCATTTGTATATTAATTGAGGCTATCCTTATCCTGAACCTTATCCCAAATTCCTTATTCTTTAATTAAAACTAAGTAAGAAAATAATTTTAAAAAGTCGTTAGGTTAAATAACATAATTAAAGGGTAAGTATGAAATAGTTAATAAATTGTTAATGCAATACAATGGCAATTACATTGTGTAAAGAAGAAAATGCGACGAGAAAATTAAAGCATTTAAAATTTTATTTTAACTTATATAAAAAGTATACATTGGGTATATAAAGAGATTTTATGGGATATATTTGAGCCGTTTGTACAGAAATTATGTTTTATCGTCCCAGTTTTAATGTGGCTTTAGTTGCGGTAGATCCGCTAGATCGTGCAATGAATTAATTAAAAAATTATAACATTTTAATGAAATGTTAGTATGATGTATGTACTGCATCTAGGAATCTTGACAATAGTAGGTAATACGTAGAAGCTTTTCGCTGTAGATTGAACAAATATGCTTCGCGTATATTGTAAGATTCTAGCGAAACAGGGTGTCAAACAAACGTCAAGCTATACTTCAATAATATTCTAATTTTGAAACTTGAACCGATAAAAAAGTTTACATGAGTCATGACAATTAAAATAATAAATTAATTTCTATAATAATTATACCTAGTTCAAAAATTAATTAGGTTTCTTTCTAATTAAAATGAAGTATTGTATGATGAGTGAAATGTTATTGGGTGTTGATTATAAATATGTAGTAGGTGTAAAGTATTATAGATATCAGTCTACGTTACTAATAATAGTCCATTGTATTAGGTTTCGCTAGACATTTGTAAAGCTAACGTTAATTTCAACTTTTTCTTATATTGTCAAATTGATGGCGGGATCCTTTTAATATAGAATTGACATTTCGGCGCTACATAGCCGCGATTATGATATAAAGTGATGATAAATACTAATATCCACAATATCTTAGTTCCTGTAAAGTTATTTTTTTATAAACTACGGTACATTAACTCATACAGCTTAGCTCAGTCCAAATCTGGTCATGGGACTGATTTGTTGAACTGAATTCCTTGATCAATTTGATCAATAGTTATTGAGATTTTGTTGGCTTATAAATTATGGCCTACAGCTGTGCCACGCGGTTTAACCCGCATAGTTCCCGATCCCGTGGGAATTTCGGGTTAAAACATAGCCTATGTCCTTCCTTAGACCATCCAGCTACCCCTGTCCTAAATTTCAAGTCAATCGGTTCAGTAGTTTAGCCATGAAACGGTAACAGACAGAATTACTTTCGCATTTATAATATTAGTTAGGATTATTCTTTTGGTTCATCTTAACCTATGCTTTCTTTATCTCGTTATCTTTGAATTAAATACTTTGTTAAAACGCGTACATTTTTACCTAATATCATGGGATATTATTAGTAATGCCAAAGTTAATGTATAGTTTCGATTAATGAAATGATAGTATAGTTAAGAAGTTATTTAATTATTCGTGAAACCCTAAGTTGAAATTGCGTAATTATTATATTTTTAATGGAATAGAAACTTTAAATTTGTGTCAAAGTATTTTTAGATTGACTTAGAGATGACTTAAAATTAATGCAATAATTAAATCAAGTTTTACATTAAGTATATCTACTTACAGTTGAATGCAATAAAATACTTAATAATGAATAAATTTAAGCAAAATGAAGGATCGGGTTTTACCGCATTGTCGCCAAGCGGAGTGTTTATGATTTTATTTTATAGTATTTGCTACTCAGGACTCTCGTGGCAAATATTATTGGACTGTTTTGTTTTGGGTCTGAATATTTAAGTAATTATAGCGAGGGCGATAAACGTGATCGTCCGTTAGTGTAATAGCAAACGACATAGTCAAGTAGTGCGATGATCACGATGTTTTGAGCCTGATAACTTTTATTGATTAGTGCGAATTTAAAATTGAGGTCCAATTCGTATGTTTCTAAAGATAGGTCTGTAAGAGACGCAGCAATGTAATGGTTTTTGTAATTTATATTTAAATCATGTTGTTTTCAAGTACCTAGTAGATTTTCGTAATGTTTCAACGTTTATATTACTCGCTAGAATTATTAAGCAAAAGTGTATTGTTTTAAAATACGTACGTCTTAATAAAATAATAGTGGTAATTCGTTCTTTCTTTTATTTTCTTCTACACTTCTCTAAAACACATTTTAAGCTTTGAGTACAGGTGTATATGGTACATACTCGTCCAATATAACACGCATCCCAGTCAAGACCTACCCTACCCAGGCCAAATAATCCCGTGATACCCGTCACCTCCGAGCCTGTAACGCCGAACTTGGTCCAACGAGTACCTCATCCCACAGCTCACAGGATCATCCACTCTCCCGGTAAGCTTTTTCCCTTAATTTATACCCTAGATTCCAATTGTCTTATCACTTGTAACAAATACGTGCTTAATTGTCTTGTATTAACCTCGATATAACTTCCTGTTTCCATTCCAATTATTCCATTTGTGAGGACCACCATTGCGACACAGTAATGTGGGTAGTGACGCCGTCGGAGTGTGCGAGTGTCGGGTGCAGCGTGTAAGTGTGTGGCGTACTGTTGCAGGATCACGATGGAGACGGCGGGCCTGCCGCTGCCCGGGTACCACTACATCGCGCCCAACCACATCGTGAAGGCGCCCATCCATTGAATGTTGCCGCGCGGGCCGGCGCCCCGCCCGCTCGCCCCGCCGCCCGTATACTATCTCAACTGAGACGACAACTCTCTCCTGGAGGTGAAGGGAATCAATTGGCGATGCGTTAGATTCTGCTGAACGTATGTTTACATTTGTTACGAGTTTATAAGTATTTTAGATATTCTTATATTTATTCTCCACTGTATGTATTGAATTGGTGCGGAACCGCCGACGGTATTAAATTGTTGCTCGGATCTGAGAAGCGATGGTTTGGAACGATGTATATTATTGAGATGTTTTAAATGACTGACGTTTAAAAATGGGACTTCTCCGTGATTGATGAACATTGAACGCGTGCCGACGGACACGAGCGCCGGTCGCGTTCGCGGCTCGCGGACGGTTCCTCGTAATGAGGTCGAACGACAGGAATTAGCTAAGCTGATCGAATTTACTATGGATTTAAGCGGTTGAGTATTTCGATTGTCTATGGAATTATTTTCGATTGTAGTCATCGGTACTGACCACGAGTATTAATTCATCAGTAAGTTTAAAACGGAGTGTCGGCGTACAGTAGGTGTGTAGATGCGTTACAATCGACCTCGGGCCCGCTGACGTAGCGTAGATGTTAGATTAGCGAACAGAGTGAGAGGGTTAAAGACAATATTTGTAAATAAAATAATAACGTATTAACCTGGGGAAATAGGTGTTACAGTAATATGTAGTCGCGCTGCGCGGAGGCGGCGCGGCGCGGCGATACGAAACCGGTGGGATCAAATCCTTTAAGAAACTTACATTAAAACGGAGACAGACGAAGATAACATTTCATATGAATCAAAATCGTGGATAAGAATACAAACAAAAGACGTTAGTTGTATAAAATAGTGTTGCTAAATGTGATAGTCTTGTAATTTATTTTACGTTTGAACTTTTAAGATCTCTAACAAATACACTATGTGTTAATACATCGGCTACTGGACAAAAATTAAGTCGAATGAACAATGGGGATCAAAGCCAAAGATTGTTGAAGTTTGTTTAACACTAATAATGTTGTGGATTTATGCTAAATTATTCTCAAGAGTAGTTAATGTTTAGTCAAGTATTTAACGTAAAACGATTTATTTGAATTAATTTAACACCCTCTCCGGACAACTTATAGTATTTAGAATAGAAATATCAGTATAGATAGTCCTGTGGTATTCAACATATTCAAAAAATAATAAAAAAAAATTAAAATAGATTAAGATAAATATAGGACCACTGTATTTACAGCTTTTCAATGAACATTGTTTTATCGCTTAAAGTATGACACTACAAAATCGAGTGCCAACATATTTATAAGCGTCTCGGGCGCGTAATCTAATATTTTTATGTTATATAATATCAATTTTAATAAATATACCTAGAATCTAAAGTGTCAAATTTAAAATCACAAGTATAATTATATAATCCACTTTATACTTATTAATTTTGCACCCTAGTTGATAAGATTAATACAATTAGTATTTTGAATAGTGTCGAGACATCCCTTTGATTAATACTTTATAATGTCCTTATGTCTTCCCCTCAGTATTTCAATAATTGAATGATTGTGCCAAAGTTGTGTCTATTTGTGTGAATTGGAATGCAATGTCAAATTTAATGAAATTAGTGGATTCGTGTGTTAATTTTCGTATGACGTCGGTATAAGCTAGTCAAATTATACTAAAAGACAAATTAATTTAAAAAAATCTAGTCAAAATTTATTTGGATCTGAAATTATTGAGTTTTATAGAGAAAAATATTGAATTTATTTTTTATTTTATCCAAACTTGTAAAAGTTTTTAAACTATTTTTTTGTGTGGTCTCGCTTAAAAGTTAATTAACTTAGCAATAAATTTTTTGATAAAATCAATTATTTATTTATATAGTCTAAATTGCAAATAAGACAATGTATAGAGCTTTGTAAAGTAAGTACCACACAGGTGAAATAGAATTATACTATACTATAGATGTAACGACGTAAGTTGGGAAAATTATAGTTATACAATATTATACTGAAGAGAAGAGATTGATAGCTGTGATTTGGTATTGGAGGGAGGTCACGCGACGCATGCGCGAGTGACGCACGCAGTGGTGGGCGGTGACAGCCGGTGACAGTGACAGCTAGAGACTGTAGTGCACGCTTATATAGATGGCGCTGGAATCAATCTGTGGCACGGGAATGGGAGAGCTCTATTTATATTTACAATTCGACCGAGAAGGTAATTGTAACGCAAACACTATGAAATATTAGTACATCGGTGTCGTAATAATAAATAATTAGTACAATGCAATTTTAAATAATTATAAACTAGCAAATAAATTAGTGTTAATTTGTCATGTGTATTGTATTATGTTAATATATTTTATGATAATCACAACAATCAATATTAATCTTTATTGTAATCGTATTTAAAGTACATAGTTATTTTTCATAATTGTTATTGTTATTTTTCATTTGCTCAATTATCTGAATGTTAACGTTAAGATAGGCTTCGAAACTTTGTTTCGTTCGTTGTGTTGTTCAAAAAGCAATTTATTAGTAGTGTGTGTATTGAATTAGTTTGTATTGATGGATAAATATTGTTTTTTTCTCATATATAAGGGATTTTATATAAGAGTTACGCATTCAGTGGTAATTTGAAAGTCGTTTGAGGTGATGCCAACTATTTGAATTTAAATGAAATTTTTAGGAATGTAAGTCTCAATGTTTACATGTAATACAGTAATGTCCCTATGAATGTTGCCATAACTGTTTTTGATGTAATATTACGTCAGAAACGGATTATAATAGCTAATAAACTCAGTTCGAGAACAACAATCGTAGTGACGTCTCATGTCATAAATACTGAACTCTGATTGGTCAGTTTGGCATTGTCACAAGCGTTATATTATAGTACGGTAGGAGTCGATATAAAATCGATGTTATTCCGTATGTGTAAAGAGTTTATTAGTAAGTAGTATGTATATTCTCTGTGTCATAATTATAAAGGAAATCATCAATTATATGATAATATTCAGTTTAATGTCATCATCGTTACATTAATTCATTATGTTTCATCTCGGATGATAATTCTTTCACAAATATGAACATAATGGTTCAATTAATTGTGAACAATTTGAATAATAATCAATTCTCAAAATTGGGGTAAATTACCTTAATATTTTTAATTGCGCTATTTGTTATAATGGCAATATTTTACACGTTGGAGACGTATGGGTAAAAATGGTTGTGTAACTAAAAAGCAATATACACGTATATTCGCAACAATATCATTTAATATCTACACAATAAAAATCAATATCGTTTCGTATATTCATATCAGGGTAAATTTTAAAACTGCTTACTCAAATGAATAACATAATCAATCTTATAGTTCAAATATTATTGACAAAAGCATTGTATATTGTCATATCAGTGTATAACATATCATCATAACATTTTAAATTGAATCTTAATACTCTATCATAAGGTTCGAAACAGCAGTCAAGTATTAAAAGTTGATGACAATATAGAATAAGCATTTGTAGCAAAATAATTAAAATAATTGCACTTAAAATTTATACAATATTCTCAATATCTCAAATACTTAATAAGGTATACGTTAAACTTATCGTTTCACAACATTTCATTGTTTTGCACAAAGCAAAAAAATACAAAAGTATAACTAAATTGTACCTCGTTCATAGATATTATAAAATCTAATGATCACTTTGTAAATTATCAAAGGTTCGCCTTTATCTTTCATTGTTTAGTGTTAAATTTAGTAATAATTGACTGAGTAATAGTTAAGATTTAATGTCAAAAACAAATTCAAGATGTCTTCATGTCACCTCTGCAATTTGAAACGCATTTATTTTTTACTACACAATCAAATGCTTGAATCACTGTAGGGTTTTAGTTGTACGTGTTTCGCCGCAAACAGCGCTATCGGTTAGATTATAAACAATGTTTGTTTAATATAACCAATAATGTTGCTCCAATCAGATTTTATCGAGAGCTTACATATAAATATTTATCAAAGTTTTTATTACGTATTGTTATATTTGTTCTCACATTGAACCAAGTAATCTTGAGATTATTGCCATAATTAAAATTAATGCAAGTAAGAATTTTAAGATCTATTCTTTAAGTGGGACTATCTCCCTATACTCACGAGCTTCGGGTTTTAGATTTATTTTCATTAGGCTTAAACAGGCATTCAATATTTAAAATCGTGTCAATGTTAAATGTGAATTCTAATTTACAATTTTAGACTTTACTCGTCATATCTTACAAAATATCACTATAATGTCGACATATCTAATCTTTTGTGAATTGAATTAATTAATGTTATTTCTTATTATAAATGTTGTACGGTTGTAGGTACTGAAATCGAGGTTCATTTACATATTACTATGACTTAAATGTTTGTTTTCATTATGTTATTTCAATAAAGTGTGTAAATAAAATGGAGTTTTATTTTTCGACCTCTTATCCTGTTCTTCGTACGGTCAGCAACGAAAGATGATAAACACATTTTATAAATATGACTTTCTAAAGGCTATACAATCAATCTTACCCTAGTGTTCTAAATAATACTCGTTGAGAATCAAGTGAAAGAAATTCAATAATAAGTATTAGTTGACTTCTTTGTTGACTGTACGTCAAGAATGTTACTGTTAGTATAAGAGTCCCCAAGTTTTCTATGCCGGTGACATCGTCGCTGTAATCGCATCTTTTGGTTGTCAGTTTATTGAAAATGTATCCAAATGACATTAGAATCAAGATGACAATAGTAGCTTCCACTTTAGGCCGCCGGCACAGAAAATTTAGTAATTAAATTTGAAAGCAGCTCATTTGTTACAAATACCTTAAATATGATTCCACATTAGTTAACTGTACAAGTTCTATATTATTGGCAAATAGCTGGCTCGTGTGATGAAAAAAAAGAAGTTAATATTCTTCGGATACAAATAAAAAACGGCATAGTGAATACCTGTCACACCAAATAGGCCTGCTTGTGTAACTACAGTTGATTTATTTATCCATAATCATATTTAGTGTGGCAATTTGGTGTGACTGCGGTCGGTTGGGGTCTGATCACGTACAGTATAATAGTTCCTAACAAAGAAAGCAACGTAAACTTAGCAGATTTAAAATAAATGTATGTAGTGATATTTTTAACGTGTCACCTTATTTACGTCTAATCAAAATGGATGATTTTTAGATTTTTCATTATTAAAATAATTGTACTTATGGGTAAGTTAAGTATATGGGGTATGCATGCGTTGCATTCATACAAATATATGTACCTAAGTACACTTTAATATGCTTTAGGTAAGTACTGATTTCTTGCATTATTCATATTATCTACCTACATCAATAAAAAGTCAATAGGCTGAGGGTTTGCAGATTTACGCTCATCTTGTGAAATAATGCCTCAGCTTTATCAGGTAAGTATATAACATGGATCTACCTACTTATTTTGTTAAAATTAATCCCACCAAAAACATTCTGTAAAAAACTAGCCAAGTCTCGATGGAGCTGCTTGTTTAACTCTAAAAAGTAATGAAATCTAGACAGACTCGTGCCAAGTCTAAGGTTCCTTACTGCGATTTCTTTATTATTATAGTTAATGTTGTGTGACTTGGCCGTTGAACATTGTTTAAAAGGTTAGTAGTGGGTACATGTCAATTTTGTTTACACGTAATGTTATAACATTATTAAAATACGCAGCTTTATCAAGCCTACAATTGACTGGATATTGAATCAACATTTTTCAAGTGGCTATAATTAAGCAAATTTTCTATCGTCAATGGATAGGTTCTGGATTTTTTAAGATTGGTGAAATAGCGTCATGGAGCTCCTAGTTTTGTACCCATGTGTACATACATGTGTACCCTTCAACGGCCAAGTCACACAACATTAACTATAATAATAAAGAAATCGCAGTAAGGAACCTTAGACTTGGCACGAGTCTGTCTAGATTTCATTACTTTTTAGAGTTAAACAAGCAGCTCCATCGAGACTTGGCTAGTTTTTTACAGAATGTTTTTGGTGGGATTTCATTTCTTTTTGTTAAAACTTGTTTATATTGATTTATTTTATTAGATTTTCTTATTTGACACACTTATTTTTTAGGAGTAGTATTATATTATTAAGCGCCCCGCGGTTTCACCCGCGTAGTTCCCGTTCGCGTTTCCGTGGGAATTTCGGGATAAAAAGTATCTATACATAAATAGTTTTTAAGCTACCTCCCCACAAATTGTCAGCCAAATCAGTTCAGCTGTTCTAGAATTATAATTCCCGTTCCCATTCCCGTGGGAATTTCGGGATTAAAAGTTTTCTATGTGCTTCTCCTGGTTCTAAGCTACCTCCCCACCAATATTCAGCCAAATCAATTCAGCCGTTCTTGAGTAATAAATTCCCGTTCCCAATCCCGTGGGAATTTCGGGATTAAAAGTATTATATGTGCTTCTCCTGGTTCTAAGCTACCTCCCCACCAATTTTCAGCCAAATCAGTTCAGCCGTTCTTGAGTAATAAATTCCCGTTCCCATTACCGTGGGATTTTCGGGATTAAAGTGTTCTATGTTCTTGTCCTGGTTCTAAGCTACCTCCCCACCAATTTTCAGCCAAATCAATTCAGCTGTTCTTGATTTTTAAATTCCCGTTCCCAATTCCGTGGGAATTTCGGGATTAAAAGTATCCTATGTCCTTTTCCTGGTTTTAAGCTACCTCCCCACCAATTTTCAGTCAAATCAATTCAGCCGTTCTTGATTTTTAAATTCCCGTTCCCAATCTCGTGGGAATTTCGGGATTAAAAGTATCCTATGTCCTTTTCCTGGTTTTAAGCTACCTCCCCACCAATTTTCAGCCAAATCAGTTCAGCCGTTCTTGATTTTTAAATTCCCGTTCCCAATCCCGTGGGAATTTCGGGATTAAAAGTATCCTATGTCCTTTTCCTGGTTCTAAGCTACCTCCCCACCAATTTTCAGCCAAATCAGTTCAGCCGTTCTTGAGTTACAATTCCCGTTCCCATTCCCGTATAATTCCCGTTCCCGTTCGATTATCCTAGTTTTTATAGTTTTCCCTTTATGTGGCCATCAAACCCTAACTCTGTACCAAATTTCAGCTCTCTAGGTTTATGGGAAGTACTAGTTCTATTTTGATGATCATGAGTGAGTGAGTGAGTGAGTGTCTAAAATGCGAAACTTTGCTTTCGCTTAACTTGGGCACTAAATGACCTACAGACTTGAAATTTTATTTTAAGTATGTGATTGTATAGCTTACTGGATGACGAAAATTTCAGCGTTCTAGTCTTATCCAGAGGTTGTCAAATAGGGGCCTGAAAATGCGGCGAAATGGTTCCTGTAAAGGATGGTACGGCAGTGTTTGCTTCGCGCTCGACTTGGCGGGGGGCACTGCCGTGCCCCCAGATCACGTTAAACTGCAAGTTAATACTTAAGTACTTTTATAAGTAAAACTTTCCATGAAAATTCACCCTTTGACTATATTTCCTAGACGTTGGTTCGATATCGGTAAATATTTTAACACCTATTGAGTGGGTTATACTCGGAATAAGTTGCTCACATGACCTATGTTAGCTGCGTCGATGAACTTTGACGGTTACCTACTCAACTCATTAATTCAAAGGGTTATACCTTTTGAAATAATCCTGCTCATTAACTCTTTAAGGTATAATTATACTGTAACTCATGGGGCAGTCCAATTTAATAGATAACTAGGTAATTATACTTACCTATTTACCTAATTTAAATAGGTAAGTAAGTAGTTAAGTAGATGTTTGAAATCGAGCTATGTTCCCTTACAAAATCGTTTATGAAACACCTCAGGAAGAGAAAGTGGTTTGTTAGACCTCGAGCTTGTATCATACCTTTCTTTGTATTGTTCGTAGGTCCATTCACCCCACTATACCTATGTAAAACTGGTAAAACACTACTCTAGACGTAGGTAGGTATGTACTTGTAATGTATTTTTACTTAAGTAGATAAGTACAGCATAAGAAGTAGATACCTAGTTATTAGTTATTTCTAGTCATTATCCTACATTTTAAAAAATAAAAAGGATCAAAGACATAAGATATTATTATTGCAGATCATAACAACGAAAGAAAAAATGTGGGTGGAGCAAAGCTTTCGAAAAGCAGTTCTTCCTTACTTTTTAGGACAAACCTTTTAAAATTTCAACAGTTATGAGTCTACTTAGTAATAACGACCGCCAATAATTGATATCGTGATCGTAAAATAAGTGAGTAATCACAATTCTCTTTTGAATATCTTATAAACAAACAGGTAGGTCGTTAAATGAGTAGGGGTTTTAAAAACGAGATTGAAGATAGCGGTCGCCTGCCGTTGTACCATTATCGCATGTTCACGCGATGTCTTGACGCCCTGACCTCCACCGGCAATATTGACTTATCCAACATAACCGAGCCTCGAAATATAACGGTCAGAGGCTAACAGTTGGATCGTAAAAGTAACGCTTATCGCATGCGGGTGAAGGGTCGGCCGCGTCCTACTTACAAATGAAGCTGTCCAAGAGGAAGGCATCGTCCCGACTCGTGAGGAAGGATGACTGGAAGTAACGAAAGATTTATGAGCGTTCACGTGGTGTGGAGGGCGCGCGCCGCCAGTGCGCATGCCCGCCACTGCGCCACTGGCCGCGCGCTGCCCCCTGGCGGCTCGCACCGCAGTGAATTGCGTAACAAACCACATTCGACTCTGGACGCTACACCGAACGCTTTCTCCCGCTGCGCGCCCACACTATGAAGGGACGTACACCGATATAAAACTTTCTCGCGGGCCGCGCTCATACAACAGCTCAATTTATTTTATTTTAACTGCAAAAATTTCGTAAAGTTTCGGAAGACAGCTTAGTTATTTTTTTGTTTAGTTTTTTTTAGTTGACTGTGGCGTAAAGTGAACAGATGTGGCTTTCGCCGGCCGCATATGACGGAGTGAGGACGTTCTAAGTGTTGTGTTATTTTGCTTTGTTTTGCTTTGACGTGCGACTGGTGGCGGCGGCCGGTCGGTGGGATCGGATCGAGCTCGTGGTACCAATCGATACTGCGCCCCTCTGCCGTAAGTTTTTATTTATTTAATTTTCTTCGTGACCAGTAAAGATTATGTAAGACTTTGAACAAAGTTTCGAGTACTAGCGCAACTTTTGGACAACGAATTTCCGTTATTGATTCAAATTTGAAGAAAAACTCTTTGTAGTTTTCTTCATCTATATTTTAATGGGTAAATAAGTATCGATTGTTTGAGCGATAAAGTATGCCTTGTGTGTTCTTAAGCGCTTTGGAGAAGTTTTAAGCACTTTTGTTTTTTTTTTTTAATTACTTTTCATCAAAGGAACTTTATTGAGGGCATTAGTTTTAAGGATGTTAAAAGCAGTATTTGTAAAGGCTTTATAAAACCAATAAAGCAAAGAATAAAAAATCTAATTTTGTTTTAAAATGAAAGTAGGTACCTACATAAATTGAAGTTTGCTACGAAGCTACGAATTTCGTAGACAGGGTGGCGCTTGCTGCTTAAAAGTGCTACGAGGCTACGCCGTAGTTGACTTTCCAAAATTGGTATTTGGCCAAACTATGACGTAGGTCTTCTTCAGGAAACTAGGTCATATAAATAGGTCTGAAGCTAACTATAATATAGGTACTAGACGTCACAGACGAATTTAACGTTGTTGTAAAAGTATGTTATTTAATGGCCACTCTCATAAAATGTTGAGTAACTTTTGAATTTTTATAGTTTATTTTATTATGTTTGTTAATATTCAGTGAAACAACATTTCTGCGGGTGTAAAATCTTGTTGTCTTTGTGCGACAAACAGTAACTGTTACATCATACTTGGGAAAATGAAGATAACGCCTTTGTTACTTTTTAGACGTAACTTTGGTACAATGTAACTTGGATTACAAAGTATTATTGGAATAAAAATAAAAAATATTACATAGAAAAGTATTAAAAAGGCTTTTCTAGGATGAAAAAAAGATTTAACAAGTAACAGTAGATTCACTTGTTCAAACTACACAAATATTTTCAAACCTAAACACAAAATTAAATCAAACTTTTTGACTCTTAATTCTATTGAAACAAGGTTCAAAATCAAACCACATTAATATATTCCGATGTTAGTTTTAAAACATTTTGTGTAAAAGCGCAGAGTTTACTTTTCATTAGGTCTCTGCATATTGACATCGTTATTTGGTTCAGTTCTGATGAAATGTGGACGATCGTAAAATTCTAATGGGCCGTTGAATAGTAACGACCGGCTTGTCAGGTTAATGCAATATACACCATACATACGTTAAAATAAACCTACCTATGCATTAACATAAAAGTTTCGTCCAGTACGATCTCAACTTGTCACGTTAATACAATACACACACTTATACCATACGACATACCTCACCATTTGCATTATAGTTTCAGCATGTAAGATCTCGCTGTAGGGCTTAGGTCTTTATTTGAGTTATGATTATAGGGAAGAGAGATAAATATACATATAAAGGTACTTTTTTTTTTAAATATGAATCGTCCCACTTCTGGGCAAAGGTCTCCCCCAAATCCCTCCATCTGTCTCTGTCGTGACTAATAGACAAAGAAAATAACTAAGTCAGTACCTATCTACTTATAAAGCATTTTCGGTTAGGTTTTCAATCGTATATCAATCAAAATATATCAATCTTAGCGTAACACTTCTAATTCGGTTACTAAGTTTTTATTAAGAACTGAAGAACACAGCTTTGGACAGTTGCAATTTTCCCCAGAATTTTCCAGATTTTCGTCACATAAACTTCCTTCTTTTTGCTGTAATATTTTTAATTAATATACATCTAAAGTACGTTTCTTTGTACCTTTAAATATATATATATTATAATTGTATCTGCGCGAAGAAAATTAAAACACGTATCTTCACTAAGTATGTGCTCGTATATTCCTAGCAATATACTCGTACTTCAATCAATAATACCATTATGACGTAACACTAGGTACTAATCTCACTCAGTTTTTAACGATGTTCTTTATTCGAGTTAAAGAAATAAGGTTTTCGTTCTATTATTCATGTTCTAAACTCCATTAGTGGATAATCCTTTTGTTTAGTGAAACATTTCAGTTAAAGCTTGAACCAAGGTTAGGTTTAACTGTACTAAGAAAATGAAGCTTTGTATGAAATGTAGGTTACATACAATGTTAGAATATTATTCTTAACCATGTTTTACTTATATGCATTATGTACTACTAAGGACCTATTTCACGACCTTCAAGTAAATTTACTCACCAAATAAAGTTAGTTTTGTCTCTTTCTTACTTTATATCAAGTGACAAAGACAAAACATGTGAGTACTCGGAACGTTGCTTGAAGATGGTGAAATAGGCCCTTAGTATATTATTTAAATTATCTCTCTTCCCATTAAGGAGTAAGCAACACCCGCCCTCACAAACTTCTTTAACGGATTTTTGTCCTGGTTTTAATTTTCTTTTACACAAAAATCAGATAAAGTAGGTATTAATATTTCAATGCGTAGTGTTCGTGTTAATTAAAAAAATAATTTACTTACACATTTTTATTAATATTAAATACAAGGATATAAAACAATAGAACCTAAATAATCCAATCCGGGTTGGATTGGATTTTCGTAGAACTGCATAAATACCCAAGTATATACGAGTAGTACACATACCCTCAGAATGGCATTTAATGGCGGTTACACACAAAGGCCCATCTCAAACAGTACTATGGAGGTATAACTGAATATGTTATGTTTACACTTACTGCCCCCAATTTGGTAAAAGGAAAAATGGAATGGAAATGGTTACAACTTACATATATTTTCATGGATATTCGTATCCTTAATATTAATATCAATAGTCTGAAACGTATAATAGAATATTTATTGGAATATTTGAATTAAAAAGCTATTTTACAGTGTTTTATTAGGTTGGTATTAATAGTTGATTAACACATTCAAATATTCATGCCTTTTTATCGTTGTTCCAAAACAAAATATATTGCTAAAATATTAAAAAGATTTATTGAGAATTATATTAAAATTTTGATGGTATAAATTAGTTTCTGGAAAGTTACAAAGGGTTTAATATTTTAATGTGTTTATTTATTTCTGTAGTTATACGAGTAGCTAAGTATCTCTTAAAAATCTATCAGTTTTAACAAAAAGTACTTATTACCCATAAATGAATATAGGGCCCAAATAAGGGACGTATTATAGGGGAAAACTACCCACTTACAAACACAATATAATTCACTATACTATCAGCATTTAGCTGTTAGAACAAACAATTGATATCCTTCCATTTCGAACCCTAAAACATTTGAACCGAGTTCAGGTAGTCTGCTACAACTAGAGAAATGAAACAATTTGTAGGCATCTGTTTTTCGATCACTACAATATCGATGTTTCACGTATTCTGCAAAGGCAAGGTTCAGTTGAAACGTGCTTCGTCTTCCATTGAATTCTTTGAGCATCTACAAGGTAACGAATATTGTATGAAATTGTAAATGTAAAGAGAAGCGCATTGATACCATTTGTAACAGAATTTGAAAACAAAGCTATTTAAATTATGAATGAATAAAAATTATGTTTGGATTTCAACTCGGACTGTCGGCTAAATTTGTAAGTAGGTCAGTCAGTATTTGATTAGGTATAGGTATTTCGATCAAAACTATGATTAAAAGTATAATTAAAGAGAAAGGTACCTCACTAAAGTAAAAATAATTAGTAGCTAGGTGTAGGTAACACGTACGCCGTGCGTAGTCTGGTCTATATACATGTATATTTCTGTTTATTTTGTTTCGAAAAATACATACATAAGTATAAGATAATTATAGTAAAGTATCATCATGCATTGACAATCTTCATAAACACAACGTAGGTACTTACGAGTACTACTTACTTACCTATTTAGATACATCTATCTAACTAAACAAATTATACCACAATTGATCTCCTAAAACGGTGCGGTAATTTAAACGTAGACACATAAGATTACAAGTGTATTCTATAATTCGGTTGTACCAATATTTGCGGTCCAAGATGAGATACAATAACATCCAATTAACTCCCGTCATCGCGTACAAAAGACACGTCCCTAATTTACGCGGCCAATCTTCTGTTCAGATTACAAATTGTTTCCAACAAATTAAGAAAACTGTGTAATTTTATGCATTGTCACTGGTTTTGTTAAAAGGAAAGCGATTTGTATTAAAAATGTGTCAAAATTACAAACGTTAACTAAAGTAAAATAAATTACGGTTTATCTACTCATAACCCAACCAAATCTAGGACACTATGGTAAATAAGTACTTAGAATATATAATACCTATGACGTTTTCTACTCACTTAATATACGTGTTTGTGAGGATGGAAAAGTTCACGTAAATACTGCTGGACTGATGAAATGATTAATTTGGTGAGTCACAGAACTAACATGAACATCGTGAGAAAACCAAAATAATTCTGAAAGGAAATTACCAACATTTAGATATTACAATACTTATTTTTCAAAAAATATCTGTTTACAATAAAAATAAAGAAACGCATCAACATTGCGTGTTTCCTACTCCCTGTAGAATCATTCCATATCTGTGAAACGTAAGTTCATATGTGTAAAATAAATAATAGTATGTTGTATTGTGTTAGTGCGAACAGTGACACGTGAACTTCTTATGTCGTTTATTGTTTGTCGTTTTAAAAATAATATTTTTGTTGCGCTTCTATTAGTTATCTGGCACGGAGACGAACACGCGCTACGTTATTCATTGACATTATTCAGACGAGTGTAGTTCGTATGTATATTTATAGGTACGCATAGAGTATAGTGATCAAGTGAGTTCAATTTCATGACAGTATATATGAAATTCAATTGGCATTTTATTCAATTTTATGGACAACCACACCTGCGGTTTTTCCAGCGTAAATAATTATGATCGTGTTGGAATTTCGGAATATAATTAAGACCTTTGCCCAGCAGGCGGACACTATAGGTTGACAAAAAAGTAGGTACTTTTATGTGTTTATTACTCTATAATATAACAAACAATCATGACAGTCAATTTCTTAATACGTTCAAACAAACTTAAGCCTTTTAAATCATTAGGATTCTGTTCTTTTCTTAGTGTAGGTATAATAGAAGGAAAAATATGAAAAGTATCTATAAGTATAAATCTGTATTTTTTTCGTATTAGTACATATTTAAATTATCAAGTTAAATGCAAAGCAATGCATCTTGGAAATAATTTTCAAAAAACATGACATAAGTAATAATTTAATAACTATCCAAAAAGACGAAGACCTAAAGTGAACTTATATTACCTCTAATATACAAAACCATCGTAAGATGTAGTAAGGTATCCATCTAATATTGTGTCGGTAACTAACAAAAGCCAAACAAACAATACAATACACATTTACTAGTAAATCTTTTCCGTGAAAACGGAAGTATTAATGTCAGTTCGGTGCGTGCGTGAACTCATCCAATGATTCTTATTATCTGCCACGCAAATAAAATATACGTTATATCAGTACTTATTTATGGATATTAAGTCAAGAGGCTTTTAATATCTATCGAATTATTTAATGGAATCATTTGTTTTTTGTATAACGTAGGCATTTAAATTAGAACGAAACGTTTATAGTTAAATGATGGTTCAAATTACAATGAAACGATTACGTAGTGCTTAGTTTTTAGAGTTCGATGGATATTTATTTGGATAGTATATTTCGAGTATCTTTCAGTTTTACCGAAAAAATCTTATTCCCTGTGAATTGCAAGATAAATATAAGCCTATATTTCTTAACAGCTCTCCATATCCAAAAAATAATAAGCACTCGATTTTTCTACGACAGATCATACTTTCAAAGGTTTCCACATCCTTAAATGTTTCCCGTTTATATTGATATTGTAGTACATAAAAAGTAGCAGGATAAAGTTCCCGAATTTGTAAAACAGCTACTAAATTTCCAATAACAAGCTTGGTACCGCTAACGCTAACTCCCGTCTATTTATTCGCTCTGGGATCAAGGGAGATCTTAACAATGGAATTGAAGCTTTGAAACAATGCAATAGATAGCACATTTTAATGGTGAAATATAGCTACAAAAACTTTATATTTTAGTTTACTTTTAATAGTTTATTTAGATGGAAGAGCCATTTTCTTTTTATGAATTAATGGACCTGGAAAACATTGAATAAAATGAAAATAAAGTACTGCTGCGCATTTTTTTTACAACAAAATTAAAAGAGTAACTAACAACTATTCTCGGAATATTACAAAGAGAAAATATTTTACATTAAAAAATATAGTCTAACAGGTCTGACTGTTCATATTTACAATTTGAAATATACGGAAAAAAAAAATTATTTAAGGATACTATATATTCTCTCTCTGTTTACCTTCTCTTCGTTAACGATTTTTACTGAATATTATACTATTTAAAAACATAAACTACTACATGACACAAAACTAACGTTTTCATGGAATTCCCCACTGCATTCACATAAAGAACTTTATAAACATGTTCGATTAAAAAATGTCCGCCAACACATGCGCAGAAACATGTAGGTTATACCAATGTGGTTAAACTAAATGTCTTTGAACCACATAGTCACATATATTAGGTACAGTTCAAAGGCCTCGATCGATTTCAATTGAATTATAAATTATGGGGAGATATGAAAATGCATTCTAGTAGGCGTATGTTGTTTCATTCGCATGCAATATTATTATATTCTATTTTAATTGACTTTATAGATAGTTACCATTAATAAGTCAATATTGTCCATGTATGATATAAGTACTTAGTAGACTTTATTTTTATTAGCATATTTTAAATGAAAACTACTTAAGTACGAGTATATGCCAAAGCTAAAAAAAAGCTTGCAAGTTTAAGTCAAATGATTCAGCAAGCAAAGCATTAGGTACATACGATTACTCGTATAACTTATTTTTACGTTTCATTTTATAAACACTTTGTATAACAGATAATTACTAATAACTAGCAGCGCCCCGCGGTTTCAACCGCGTAGTTCCCTATGTCACGCACTAATAAATTAGCTTTCCATGAGTGAAAGAATTTTTGAAATCGGTGCAGTAGATCCCGAGATTACCCCTTACAATTTAACAATTATACAAACACACACTTCTTTATAATATTAGTACTTATTGAAAAACAACCAAAAAAGCTTAATTAAGTTGATTAACTAAGCACAATATAAATACGTGAAGGTAACTCTTAGGTCTGATTAGATTAATTTAACTGTATGAAGAGGTTTGTCTGTTTGTGCCCACCTAATTGACACGCTCGGGTCTAACAATTAGCTGCCCGTCGGATTATCCGGATTAACGGAATGGTTCCAGTTCGATACCAATTGGGTGGTTTCTATCAAGGATTGCTTTTTTAATGTGTTTTGTGGGTTAGAGGGTTTCCAGTGCTTTTTACATTGCTTTTACGTTTTAAAATGGAAGTACATGCATACTTTGATAATTCTATTATGTTTTATTTTTGATAACCGTTTTGAGTTTGAAGTAAAATACGTCACTAAATAGTAATTGTTGTTTAAGTTAGTTTTAATATTAGTCGCCTAAATTCATGTCGATTATGATGTCTATCTATTAGTAATAATCGCTTATGAATAACTTAGTTACGGAACTTTTTGTACCAATAAACTTAATAGTAATCTCTAAAGTTGCTTTTGCCATAATTAACTTTCCAACATTCTCGAAACTTCGAATAGAAAATTGAAACAAAAATTGTTTCATTTAAAGTTCCGCAGTAGGTCAAGCGTATCCACTTTGGTATTGGTACCTAAACTAACCCTGGATATTGTATGGTCGTAAAACCAAGGGGCTTAGGTCGAGTCAACAGGAACTTACCGTAATTTGTACCGATCTGCGCTCACAAAATCTGGAATGTTATTACCGACACAAGTACAGCTACCCTTCGCATACCGATCTCTACATTGCCTCTCTATATCTACTTGATAAGCAGAGGCCGAAGCTTTGTGTTCTCTGCTTTGAACTTCAAACAAATATAATCTACACGGATATTTACCTAAGCATAAGATTATTCAGTTCATCGATATTTTGATGTTAAAGTAATGAAGTGTATTTATATAAAGTAGCTCGCTTTCAGTTACATGAAGTTCTTTAAAATTTAAAAGATAACCAACAAAAATGATATTCTATCTTTCCCAGGGCTACAAACTACTTAAGTATATCTTTGTCAAATACAAAATCCGTGAAGTCGTTAAAAAGGAAAAAATAATCAACAAAAATCTATTTAGGTCACTATTACTATACAGAAAAACACCTTTGTTCTAGTTCAGAGGTCATGCCAAAAAGTTTATTTAGGTAGAAACAATATATCTGAATCCATTTCAAGAATAAAATTGTGCGGTGTAGTGTGAAATCCAACAAAATCGATTAATTCAAAAAGGTTAGCCCGCAGCGCGATGTTCTTTGTTCGCGGCCGATAAATCCAGATATTACTCAGTATCTTACGTAACTTGAGGAAATTGCCGCCGTCTGTTCTGTTTCCAAGCTTTTGTCTTACCCGTAACTTGATGCAATTTGTTATAGTCCTCTCTAAGAGATTACTATGAAGTATTGTTTCAACTTACCTTCGTATCTAGGGTCTGGGTAAAGATATCATTGTTTAGGTTTTATTTGACAACCTCAATGTTAGTACCCGTACGAGGGATTGTCGAAAAAGAATTGCGGGCGCGATTCCTTTACGAGGTAAAATTTTATGTGCTAGGTACATACCTAACTGCCTGCTAGTTAATGGAAACTGAAAAAAAGGACGTAATTACAGTATTATTATCAAAATAAATGTTCTATCTGGTTTGAAATATGTAAGTAATTTATGAAATCGATGCAAAATGCAAATAACACACAAGCTCTATAGATAATTCAAATTAAAAATTATAAGAGATTAAATTTATGTCTGGTAACATATTCGGAATATTTACCAACAACTAGACTCGTTAATAATCCGATTATTGGTATTTCGAACAACATTGAAGTAAATATTTAATCTGATTCAGCTTTATCGAGTATTATAATTTGATTAAAAACTGTACAAATATTTAAACTGTACAATATTTGATTAATTAATAAATTAAATAAGTCCGACAATAAATATGAGTAAGATTACGTACGTATCGACTTATAAGATCTCACTACTTCTCTCTCTAAGTATTCCGGAATCTTTTATTAGATTTACAGGCCCTAAGTTTTTTTTTATTCCTATCACACAAATAGCTCCCTATCACAAGAAACATTTATAATTATCGAACCTTCATTCCAGTCACTCTTTTTCATTATAACATACTTTATGCCTCATTTAAAAGTTAGTTGAGCCATCACGGAATAGACGAATGGCGAACCGCGATCGTGAGACTCGGATGTTTGGCATTACTCGGCTTTAGCTCGCGTAGCTTGGAGCCAACAAGATACGTGCTTAGCGTTTGGATAGGCTTGCTTGTGGAAGCTCGCGGATGCTAAACAAATGTATAAAAGTATGTATAGTAAGAAGATTTCATAATTTAGAAAATAGCTGGTCTTAATTGTGAAGAAAATCCGTCTATTTGTCCCCTAGCCTAGTGACGGCCAGTACCTACTTAATTACATGATTTTGTACGCGAAATAAGGAACTCAGTTCCTGAATGTTTAAAAAGTCTTTATTAAAGTTTTGTTTCCCATTAGGTACTTGATGATGTTAACAATATTGAATTATGAATAGTAAAGGTTAAATATGTATTTAGGAACTTAACAATGCCAAACTTCGCCATACAAACTTAGCCTGTTAATATTTAAGGCTCTCACTCTACAAATGTTGGTCAATGTATCATTTAATATTAAAATTTAATTTCAACCGAACTACTGCATGTTGTAGCTTACTTTGAAGTGGGTAAAAACTGTTGAGTTGCACTTAAATAACTTAAATAAACAGAAGTAGAAAATTCAAGAATTTGCTTTAGAATTTTGTATATAACTTGGTCAAGGTAACTAGGAACCGCTGCGCTGAATCGGTCTCGGAAGACGTGTAATGCAGCGGACGTTCATAAGCCGAGATAATGCAACTACTATTTACTTAAACACAGAATATAACAAACTTTACGTATTCTCATAGAACATGTAATAGTTGAAACCGAGTGGTATGTGAGAAATCTAGGGTCCAATCCCCTTTCCCTCATCACCTCATACTGTCCTGTGATATAGAAATAAATAGTGACTGTATCCAAGGACATTAGAAGATACAATAAGGAGACATGTCTGTTCTTTTGCCCCCAAAGTCATAAAAAATATGTAAGTACCTGATTACCAGTAGATACAACAATTTGTGATTGATTCGCCCAAGCAATTTTTTCTAGTTTCTAAACAACGATAACTCGTAGTAGTAACCTTCAAACGTAGATTTATATTTAGATAGTTATTTCTTCAAACAAATACGAGTTGAAACAAAGTCACCAGCGTACGGTTTAATTATTTTTAGAACGAACACTTTGTTATCGATTGTATTGATCTTTCTACCATCATTTAATTAAATTACCAAGGTTCATATATTATTAAACGAAACGTACGATGTAGACATTTTAATTATTTTGTACGGGTTATGCGTACGGACCGATTTTAGTCGAATCGCTCGACTAGTTTCAGCCAAATACGGTGGCCTACATCAGGAGTATGAGAGAAATGCGCTAGCGAAAGCATCTCCCTGAACAAAATCAGTAGGTGCGTATGCAAAACCCATATAAAATAATTAAAAAGGTTCATACAGGTTGTGTGTGAAGTCGACCAGCTCGCACTTGGCCAGTGTGGTTGACTAAGGCCTAATCACCCTAATTCAGGTAGGTTTGTGCCCCTCGGTGGGGACATTATATGAGCTGATCATGATGATACAGGTATGTATCATGTATATGTATAACGTAGATATTTTATTATTAATATGCTGTCTGCATAAACTTAAGTACCTCAGCAATGTTGAAAAATTGAGATTTATCTGAATATCGTGTAAGTTAAAGTCAAGTCCCCGGATCGCCGTAAATGAAATTGAATGTAAGATATGAGGGTAGTTGATAGGGTTCCGCATATCCGTCGATTTGTATTCGTCTTGATGTCGGCAAACGACACGTATATGCAAATGCGCACCGTGTCACCGCGCTTATCGCGTCTAATGATGCCAGGATGATACATTTTTGTTTTATTTGTGACAGGTTTTTTTCCTGATATTCACGATGCTTTATTTGTCTTTTTTAAGATAAGGGATATTTCCGGCATACGTGTTAGGGATTATACTTAAGTACAATTTTTATTTTAACGGTGTTTTAAAACCAGATGCATAGGTCTCTTCTGTAAGTAGGAATTGGAATATCTATTAATTCAAGCCTACCGAGCATGTTCAATGGTGATCTCAAACTCTAAAATACACGCTTGATTCAGAAATAGAACCCCATTTCTCCGGCTTTGCAGGCAAATGCATCAAGTCGTATACAGTAAATATTTATATTATTCTAGAAACGTACCCTACGGGCTGGTCTTTTATTAAAATATACATAAAGCGAGGCCTGAATAAGGCATAACGAGTCGTCTTGCTCGTGATGAAAGGACGCCCCGAGACCGACCTAATGAATAATAATTGTTGTGCCATGTTCACCGCCAATGTCACTTGAGACAATCTGCCCTGTAAATGATACGCTTCATTCCACGAGGCAATTTGTAGCAAATCGCTCAATCTGTATCATCAAATTATCTGGTTATTGTATTGTTGCGGGTGATTGTGCCTAAGTAATGTTATAAATAGGTACAACTAACACTTACCACCAAATGTTACAAACGTCTAATAAATTGTACTCTTTTCATTAAAGCTCTATCAAGGCTCTATCACTATTCTCAATCAGTTAATGTTGAAAAGTATTTATTCATGTAGTGATGACGCATTATTCTAACGCAAGTGCATAATACTTCTTACTGTACTAATATTAGAGACGAAAGATATAAAATAAGAATAACATATATAAGTTGACACTCTAATTTTATATTCCAAACACTCCTCCCCAACTCCCAAGAGTTCAAAATTCTCTAAACTTTGAGTTCGCAGAAAGAATATCTAACTACTTACCAGCATCGTGTATTATACGACTAGCTTTTATATTTAAAACTATCAATCGTGTATTATGTTAAACTACATAATATGTAGTTTTAGTAACTACATAAGTAGTTTTTATATCATAAACTCCTAATTTTATGGTTTTATCAACCTTTTTTGTAAATAAAAAGTACGTTTGAAGTATTCATGCAATCTAGGTATAAATCGTATCTATACAAAAATATGCTTGCCATCAATACATGTTTATTTTTTTATAATGATAAAAACATATTGATATTGATATACATCCCAGGAAAGGGCTATCCTCGCCTTTGATGATAAATAAGGTGTAAATAAAGGGACCATCATGAATATTTTCGAAGATATAAAACCAATTCAAAGGAAGATCGGGAAGTAAATCATGAATGATGTTAGTCAGGTTGATTTATTTTCAATATTACAGAAAGTCTAGGTATGATTAATCATACCATATATTGAAAAAGAAACTAAACATTCTCATAACTTATACCTACATAAAAAATATGTTCTTTGTAATATGTATTTCCGAAATTGTATACCTATGGATCGAAAATCCATTTAAGTGATGAAAATTACGTTGATAGATAAAAAGGATTACTTGCTTCAAGGTCACAAATATGGCCACACGCACAGAGGACCCGAATTAGAAATATCTAAGTAATTAAGGAAAACTACCCCCTTACGGATACAAAGACACAATTATGAAAATACTAGCAGCGCCCCGCGGTTTCACCCGCGTAGTTCCCGTTCCCATGGGAATTTCGGGATAAAAATAGTATCCTATGTTCTTTCCCGGACCATAAGCTACCCCAGTACCGAATTTCAAGTCAATCGGTTCAGTAATTTAGCCGTGAAAAGGTAACAGACAGACAGAGTTACTTTCGCATTTATAATATTAGTTAGGATTAGGATTCTAAGCCTGAAAGAAAATCATTCATTAAATTTATTAATTATTAGTTTTTAGGTAACATTAAAATATTCCAATACGATTCCACGATTTGTTATTATAAACTGAACTAATTGGGTGAATAGCTGTCAATTCAACTGATTTCGTTACACCAATTAATATTTGTTATTGCACCGCTGCATTCTGTCGGATTTCACTCGAATATTGCAGGATATTAATGATAAATAATATTCATGATATGTGTTTATTAAAACAGCTTATTTATTATGAATGTAGTATGAAACCATTAGGTATTGTAAATGATAATGCTACAGCAAAACTCGACACTAAATAGCAGACTCGTCCTTCCAAAGAGGAATCCGCATCATATAGCAGCTGATGTTAGTGCTATTGGTCACCATATTATCATTTCATCAGTAGTAAAATCTTTTTTAAATATTTTTTAATTATAAATGTGTAAGCGATCAAGATCTGTGGTTTCTAAAGTGTTAAATCTGATTACAAATTGAGTTTTTGGATTTAGGTCGTTAAAGTTAACAAGACCACTTCATTTGTCTCTTAAACAAAAGACGTAATCTTATAACTGGACTGAAATCAAGCAACAATGAACCTACACTTTTTAACTATTAAGTCTATTTTCTAATGTCCACTTAACTAGAACTAAACTCGATTAAGCACCAAATTCCGAAGACGGTTGCCTTTTTTATTCAATTATCGTATTGCCCTTTTACTTCTTTTCTTCATTCAATCAATGGTACGTCAGGCTGACATTAACGATATCCTACATACAAAGAGAGCTTCTACATGCGTACTTATGTATGTGCGTATACAAAAAATTAAGTGGTTGTGTTACGTAAGACTGTGTGGAAATGGGGCAAAGATCTAAGTGCTCCTTTGAGGCAGATCGTTGGCCTGACACGACATTTATATCCGATACAAGTCAAATACAAGCAGTGTATAAAGGATCTCACAATGGTATGTACATGAAAATAGAAAGGGATTTTATTAATAGAACAAAACTTCACAATGTGTTATATATAGCAACTATTTTTACATACGTATGTATGTTTTGTATACTTAATGTTATTAATATTGTAGGTACGTACCTACAATATTAATAACATTAAGTATACAAAACAATTTACACAATTCTTCTCGAAGGTGTGAATGCGAATTGGTCTGACTTTAGTATCACAAGTAATCCAAAATAATAATAGACATGACTTCTTTGACTTTGAACTACCTCATTAGATCATAGAAATAAATTCCATAGGATCATTTTATTTTTCTCCCCAACATTGTTGAGTCTAGTCAAGTCTGAATGTATATTACTAGCCAAATGAAAGAAAGTTGTGCTTTATAGTTTTATTTGTTTCTTCACAGAGTCTTTTTCTTGGACAGTTTGAGCTTGGTTACATAACGGAGAGCGTAAATATAAAAATGGATGAAACACAAACATGGTATAAAGTTGCTGTGAGACGTACAATATACGTCATAGGATCAAAATGAAGTAATATAAAGACTGACAAAGAAAGACTTAACATTGTAACATCGAGCTACAAAACGTAATTAAATTAGGTTTATTTTCAATCATATTATACATGCAAAAAGTACTGATAAATCGTTCTATTTCAATGTTATTTAAATAATATTGCTGCTATATGCCTTCATTGCTTTGCAGTCGTGAGATAATTCACCAAATCCCGTATTATTCCATCCTCCTTTGAATTTACACGACTTGAACCCATTCAAAATGATATTTGGTTTAACCCACATACTTAAATAATAAGTACTTAGTTTGGTTATCTCTTTGTAACCTTCTCTCAACCACTCTCGACTATTGATTGAATATTTAAAGGTTCTTATGAAATATTGACCATAAAATGGCTTGTATCCTAAAATTTAGAGTTTCTTTGAGCCCATATAACGTATTTTTATTGACAGACATTTTGATTTTCCGTGTAATTTCTTCTAATTTATGTTTTACCATAAAGTTTATCGATCATCTTTCTAATACTTACCTATACTGTTATTGTTTCTTATTCAATTACCTATATGCGTTAGTCTATTAATTACCAAATAATTAGTGTCCATGTAGTATATTATTATTGTAATTAATAACAGGCTTCCACAGCTGTAACTGTCTTTACCAAATAATGACAAACAATTGTTTAAAAACCTTTAAAATAACATTCAAAATACCGTATAATATGTTTAATTATGTTATCAATCAATAACCTAACACTACATCCATTACCAAAATGTGTTTATAGTTATCTATGGAGTAAATAGAGTGACCACGAAGGGCCGAGTACACGAAGATTACAGAGTACAGGGGTTCCCTCCGAACACCAATTACCGTCAACTCTACTAGATAAATCTGTTTAGATTGTCTATTTATAGACCGTGCTTGTTCCGAAGCCTATTTGTCGTTAAGTGATCACTTAACCCTTCACTGTCAATCGTTTTAACATCGTTTAGGCGTCCCGCCCATGTTATTAATTAATGTGTTAAATACGTGATTTATTGTTAAAATAACGGTTGTATTTCGGTTTAATCTTTGAAGTAATATTGTTTATATCGTAAATATAAAGCCACAGTGAACTAATACTTATCTATTTTATGAAAATAAATAGGCAGAATTTGTTTTTGAAACGTAAATATTAAAATATGCCTTGCATGCGATGCCATGAGATTTCATAATGTGAGTTTACCATTAAAATACAAGTAAGGTATTATAAAATTTGTTCAGGAAACACATTTGGCCTAGACAAAAAGAAATAATAACAAGGCGATGGTTAAGATCGATATAATTAAACAGTAAGTGTTGCCAAGTTGGCCAGACCGGCCGTGGCCGATTTGCCTTCGAGTCCACGTCACTTGGCGTTCGTTTCTTTTGTAACTATTCTATTGATTCAATTATCATATAAAAATTGTAATATTTTTATTAGAATTATTTTTTTATAGAGCACTCAATTAAATGTTTACACAACACTTTACAAATTTTACGGTTTTTGAAAAGTTAAAAAAGAAAGCCTTATATTTTTTTTTAATACTTAATACTAAGTTAATAATATTAATTTTCTAAAATAATATCAATAATACTCGTATTGTTTAAACGTTTGTTGGCTAATCGAAAGCAAACAATAATGGAATTATTAATTTTACCAATTGAAAACAAATCATCCTAAACCGAAACGATCGCATTTTCTTTTGTTAACTTTACTTTGTAAACAAAAGCTTAAAATAACGACTCTCTAAGGTGTATTAAAATGATTATAAAGAATAAGTATACCTTTAGTTAAAACCTTTTTCGAATTCACCTCTTTCAAATTCAACACTGATTATCTCGAACCATGTTTAATTATTTAAGATATATTAAAATGAACATTATTATATCTGTAACGGTTATTACCCCTTTCTCACGTAAATACAATGTCATTATAGCTTCCCTTAAAACTTGGCGTTACAGTCGTAAAGCTTGCACCGGCTTTGAAATTAGGGAGTTTTATGTGTGTTCATATTTCCCTTTCAATATTTTATGGGCATATGAAATTAGTACTTAGAGTAAGTACACCTCGCTTTAGAAAATTCAAAACCAAATAATCAAAATAGTATGTTGAAAAAGCTTTCTAAAAACCTTATATTAATTGAAATTACTAGAAATTATGAGCGATTTCCGATCATGGAGCCTTCATTCCGTAAAAATTATAATCTATTCTAATACCACCATTTCGGAAAAAATATCAGCCAAAACATCATGAATGAACAATGAACCTACCTGTAATAAAAAAAAACAAAAACAAAAATTTCGCACAGCCATAAAAAAAGAAACGTTAAAACCTCCTTTTTCATTTAAATCGGGTCTGGACCCCAATGCATTCCAAGAGGTATACCTCCTTAACTCAGTATGATCGGTATTTCCCATTGTACTCGCCAATACCCGACGGCTTCAGACAATCGTGCTGGAACGTATTGCCATCTTGTTGTGTTAATTAAACGGCATTGTATTAGCCAACACCACATTATTCATGTCAATACACCTCACATATGTATCGACTATAATCTAACAATATATTACACTATTTGCCGTTACATTATGTACCTGCTTACGTAAGTTACGGCTTGAAACATAATAAATGTTCTTGTTGACAAATTATTTGTCTAAATACCGTATATGTATTTACAGCTGCCTAATTGCTAACAAGAATATATTGCAGGCATAACTAGTTGCGGGAAATGCCATATTCATTAAGTTTGTTGATTTATTGTTTTTGAGTTGGTACAGTGTTGTGTTTGTTAAATGGATTCATAAGTAGAGAATGTACGAGTATTTGGAATACAAACTAAACATTTACATAAGCTGTTTTTTTTTAAATATTTATAGTACTTACTCGTATATATTTTAAGAGACGTCATGGCCGCAAAAACAAAAAAGTGTAAATAGGTACTTAAATCGAAAATGTTCTCTATGTAATGTATTTTAACTTTTTTGTACTAGCTTTGCCCCATGGTTTACCCGCATTTTACCTCGGCTTGATTTAGTGATCAAAATTAGGTAAGAATCCTACATTTTAATCCAAATAAATAGGTACCTACATTGTGAGTGTTTCATAGAAATCTGTTCAGCTGATGTTTTAATTACCTTACATCTATAAAATGTTACTAGCTGTGCCCGGGTTTTTACTATTTCGAAATCTCTATCTATTGATAAAAATAGCATTAAATGCCGTTGCTCTGTCTAAAAGATCTATGCATATTGGACAGGTGGAGAATCGATTTCGACGTTGATATCGGAATATACATAAACTTTTCTCCTAAATCACTCAATGAAACCCGCATTAAAATCGGTTGCGTAGTTTAAAATATCTAAGCGTATTAGCGTACAGACAGCGGCAAACGACTCTTTTTTATACTGTTGAAGAAACATATAAAGCAGATTAATTAAATACAAAAACAGTACTTTAAAATGATGAAATGAAATTCTGCTGTTAGAGTTTACAAATTCAAATTCGAATATGGTATCCGTCGATTGTGTACGAGTATAAGCAAAAAGCGGGGAAACTTTGCATCACAGATGCGCTCAATAGCTTTGTGAAATGAACCGTTTCAATTCAGCGAACTGTAAAACTGAAAGGTTCTATTGTAACTCTAGGGTTGTGATAGGGCAACTACACTATGCTTTGGTTATAATCATTAACAATGACGTCAGAACTACTTACATATTTTAGTGAAGCTTCAAATTTGGTTAAAGCTCGAGTATTCTTTTGAAT
The DNA here is from genome assembly GCA_958496195.1 of Timandra comae. NCBI lineage: Eukaryota > Metazoa > Arthropoda > Insecta > Lepidoptera > Geometridae > Timandra > Timandra comae. Next base: position 6,062,630 of record OY292360.1, read on the forward strand.
TTACGTGACACTTTTCAAAGTAATTTATTTATTTATTTTAGGAACATCAACAACATGTATATTGAGCATTGATAGTTTACAGAGGATATAGTAGAGAAAGTTCTGATACACATGTAGATTATAGATGTCCACAACATTTAAGTAATGGTATTTGGTGCATTTATTTTTGGTATCTACAGAGACCTATATGTGTACTATACGTATACCGCAATCCGGAACTAACCCCTTTAATACACACTTTACACACAAGAGTGCTGTAAAACACAAATATAAAAGTGTAGAACTATAAAAAGCTACAATATGGGTCAAAACTCCAAACCCCGGAAAAAGAATGTTCCTAAATAATAAACTACAAGGTTGACTGTCACCAAAGGATTGTTACATTGTGTGTGTACACATGTCCAACCGTCTCCAGAGATTACATATTTCAGTACAGAGCTAGATACTAATAAGATTTTCTTGGATATGTTAAAGAAAAAGTGGTTTGTTTTAGTTTCATTAACTCCAGACACAAAAAGGGAACGTGAGGTTCGCTTAGACGTCACATCTGTGATTACGTCACACCTCATCTCACTGACGAAAACTAATCTCGAGTAATACTAGGCTACGAATTTTCTTACTTGGAAACTTTGGAATAAGAAGTATCTTTTGTACAATTCATGGCTAAGAAACATCTGACCAAACACCTAAATAAGCCTAGCTGTTTCGGCTATAAACTGATGAAACTAACTCAAGTTTATTTTGAGATTATAATGAAAAAAATCTTTATTTTTATTAACTGAAGCAATATACTATACATATTATCATTGGCTATTAAATTAGTAGACTATATGTTTTACCTTAATATCTCTCCGAATAAAACCACGACACGTAGCTAGTATAAATTAAACTGACATTCAGCATAATACAATGCGGCCTCCAACAAAAGCCGTGGTTTGGTAAAACACTACATTTGGTATTCTTGCCGGACTATTTACTTTCATAATAGGATCCTTGTAATCCAATTTGTTATATTCTCACGTTGTATTGTTGTCAGAAGCCCCCTTCCCCCCGGACCTCTGTACAGAGTAGACGTGCACTAAACTATTATTAAATTTATTTTAAATATAAATACATATTTTTCATAACATTAATAAAAATCAATAAAATAGGACAACATAAGTGAGCAGAAGTTCGATCTATTCATCGACGTGTGCTACACATACAGAAAGTGCAGTATTGAACACGCAACTACGTATTACACCTGGATCTCTGTGAGTACAATATCTTTCACTCACATTATTACCACACTAAAAGACCCGTACGTGTGTGTTACTACGGTGTAATACTGCATCGCTACTCGCTTATTGCAAATATTACTTGGAGAGAAGGAGACAATTAACTAAACACTTAACTTATTACAACAACGAAGCAAGGTTCAAGTAATACTGGACGGAAAGCGATATTGTATGAAACTGTCGATACCGGCCACTTTAGTAAGACCCCTAGTGGCTTATACTGTACGAGTTGGCCTGATACCTTTGTTGCGTTTTTGATCTCCTGGTACTTGAGTTCTCAAAGTATTTACACAATGCCACAGACACTACGTACCCCCCCACCCGCGCCGTCAACCCCCTCGCTGTCACAGTTCGACGAAGTCGAATTTAACCCGTCGCCGACCGCATCTGCACTTATATCGTCCCCGAATTGTGACTCTGCACCCGATCTCACAACGATAGACACAATTGATAAGGAAATGTTCACAAATACTCGGTTACTGAAGAGGAAACGAAGCATGGAGACTGATGATCTCAAGAGTTCTATTGAAAGTATGAGCAAACTTCTTTCTTCAACTATGATGAAACAAGACTCGAAATTAGCTTCTTTGATGAACACGGTCAAGGAAATTCGTGACCAAAATGAGACTATTAGAAAAACTGTCGAGTATTTATCTGATGAATACACTGAAATGAAACAAAAATTATTAATTATGGAAAATGAGAAAAAGGAACAATTACTCTATATCAAGAATTTAGAGGACAAAATAGAGAGTATGGAGAGAGGTTTCAGGGCTTCTGGATTAGAAATAAGAAATGTACCACAAAAGGTTGGCGAGTCAAAACGAGATTTAGCTGAATACATTCTGAAAATGGGCGATACACTTAATCTTCAGATTCAAAAACACGAGATAAAGGATGTTTACAGAACAAAATCAAAGTCTGAAAATAAACCTATTATATGTGAACTAACGACCACTTTGAGAAAGGAAGAGCTTTTAGACTCGCTAAAAAAGTATAAGCGTGACAGGAATGGCCAGATGGACACAAGCTTAATAGGTATTCTCAGCTCACCTGTAAAAATATTTGTATCTGAAACACTAACTGTGAGGAACAAAAGACTGTTTACACTAGCTCGAGATTTTGCAAAAAGTAATTTATACAAATATTGCTGGACCTCTCATGGAACTGTTTTTTTAAGAAAAGGTGATGGTCAACCTCCTATTCGCATTACAACACAACAAGATCTAGATCATTTGAAGCCTAAAGCATGACTAGACTTAGAATTCATTCTTAAATTCTTTCTTTACTTTTTATTTTATTTCAATAATATTTATTTTAAAATTGTAAAATGTTATGCTCTCCCACACACATATTTGTTACTCTATTTCATTATATCATATAAACACAAACACCACCACACTTTAAACATACATTATCCTACATTTTACAACTCTACCACTCACTCAGATATGACTTCATACTATATGCTATTCTTCCCAAATACGAGTATACTAATATATTTAATATCTTACATGCACATTATAACTGGCCAATTATACTTAATACTAATTCTAAATGGATGATCTGATACCATCAGACTTAGATAAGACATTTAGTAAAACCTACGCTACAACTTGCTCTGTAGAAGATTGCATCAACATAATTGAAAATAGTAATGATTTAATAATGACACTTAATATTCGAAGCATTTATAAAAATTTTGACCAATTTCAAACAGTATTAAAAATGAGTAATCTTGAACCTAACTTTATAATTTTAACAGAATGCTGGCTACATTTACATAAACCAATCCCATACTTAGACCATTATGATAATTTTTATTCAAGAAACTCTAGAAATAAAAATGATGGAATTGTAATTTATGTAAAGAGTATATTAAATTGCATTGTAGAAGAATACAAACTGACAGACGCTACATGTCTTGTAGCAAAATACATTGATACGGTTATAATCTCAATTTATCGTTCACCTTCGATTTCAAATATCAATAATTTCTTAGAATCTTTAGAAAATTTATTAAGAAGCCTTACTACTTTTAAACACATTTATATTGTCGGCGATATTAATATCGATATAAAACCAATTAATAACACTGATACAAATAGTCAAACATACCTCGAATTACTTTACAGCTTAGGGTTTCTACCAGCTCATACACTATTAACCACAGAAAAAAGTTGCCTTGACCACATCTTTATCAAGTCAAAAAACCAATACACTTGCCTAATTATTGACACACATATCACGGACCATAAGATTGTTATTTTAAATAAAAGATCCATTACCAACTATAAGCCCACTAAAACAAAAACGCTGATAAATTATGATAATGCTATCAAACACCTTGCGAATTCTGACCTATCATCGATATTAAATACTGACAATCCTAACACTGCAGCAGAACTTTTAAATAAAGCGATTATGTATTCTATAAAAATAAACACACGTGTTATTAATGCTTCACGAAATCAGAAAATACTTAAACCTTGGATCACAATTGGAATAATGAGATGTATTCGTAATAGAGACCGCATGCATTTAAAATTAAGAAAATGTCCTAATAATTTAGTCCTTAAGATAACTTATACTCGATACAGAAATTACTGTAATTGTGTATTAAGAAAATTAAAAATTGCCTATGAGACAAATGAATTGACGACCGCTGGTAATAATAGTAAATTACTTTGGAAAAAGATCAAAGAAGTAACGTATACTAGAAAACATAAAAATTCTTCAACTAATCTTTTATTAACAGAACCAGATCAATACAGCTCTATAAATAAAATCAATTCATTTTTTTCCACTATAGGTTCCAAATTAGCACAATCCATTAGTAGTTCAAATTCCAATTTTTCCAGTTTTTATAATAATAGTATAAATTTACCTCCCCAAACTCTAACCTCATTAGTTCTTCTAGAAACTACAAATCAAGAAATAGAATCAATTATTCTCGGATTAAAAAACAGTAGCGCCTCTGGTTGGGATGGTATTCCTACGATGTTCATTAAAAAGGCAAGACACATAATAATCCCATATTTGACAATAATATTCAACCTATGTATTTCTAAAGGCATATTTCCCGACATATATAAAAAGTCATTAATACACCCAATATTTAAAGATGGTGACAGAAACATCATAGATAACTATCGACCCATCTCGGTTCTACCTGTCCTTTCCAAAATTCTGGAAAAAGTTATTAATAAACAACTTATTAATTTCCTAGAACACAAACAACTTCTATCGAACTCACAATACGGATTTCGTAAGGGCAAGTCAACCGAAGACGCTGTTAATTCATTAGTTGGTCATATCACCCATCTTGTTGACAACAAAAACAAAGTACTTGGGGTATTTTTGGACCTCAAGAAAGCTTTTGATACGGTTTCCGTTCCCATCCTATTAAATAAGATGGAACGATACGGTATACGTGACATACCATTAAAAATATTCAAAAGCTACCTGGAGAATAGACTACAGTGCGTTAAAATAGATAATATCATAAGTACAGACCTGCCCATTTCCTTTGGCGTACCACAAGGCAGCGTACTTGGACCTAGTCTATTTTTGTTATACATTAACGATCTCTGTAACCTAAACTTACGAAATGGTATGGTATGTAGCTTCGCTGACGATACAGCTCTGTTATTTCATGGTAAAACATGGAAAGAAACTTATTCTACTGCTACTGAAGGGATTGACACTACAGCTAAATGGCTTCACTCCAACCTACTCACGCTTAATCTCGAAAAAACGAAATACATCCCATTCTCAATCACCAATTTTTCAACTCCTTCTAATGACCTTAAAATCATATTGCATCGCTGTAATTCGCCTGTATGTAAACATCAATGCTTAGAAATACAAAAAACAAATGAAACAAGATATTTGGGTGTCGTCATTGACAATAGATGTAAATGGCATTCTCATGTTGAACTGATGACCAGTAGAGTTCGTAAGCTGTCGTGGATTTTCAAAAAATTACGTTATATTGTTAAAAAAGAATTGCTCATTCGTATATACAAAGTAATATGTCAGTCTATTATCAATTACTGCATTTCGGTCTGGGGTGGAACTCTAAAAACACATCTCTTAAAACTAGAAAGAGCACATAGATTTATACTAAAAGTTATGTTTTTTAAACATTATCTTTTTTCGACAAATGAACTCTATAAAGAATGCCAACTACTAACTGTTCGTCAGTTGTACATAACAAATATAATTATAAAATTACACAAATCTTCACAACATATTCTCTCTAAACCACTAACAAAAAGGAGAAGAAATAGGGTCCTTTTCAAAAACGAAATCTCTCATTCAAGATACATACAAAATCAATATACATACATGTCTAAATATATTTACAACAAATTAAACAGTAATTTAAATATTAGTAATCTTTCAAATTTGGAATTAAAACTGAAACTAACCAACTATTTTATCTCATTAAATTACGAAGAAACAGAGAACTTGATGAGCTTTTTAAAATAGCATATTGAAGTACACGAACACACACACAAACACACACACACACACACACACACACACATACATACACATACACACACAACACTCACTCACTGTACACACAATACTCACCTTGTATACTCAAATCACTGGAGAGCTCAAAATTAAAATTGTAAATTGTATTTTAGTTTTACTTTTAATGCTAAAAAAAAAAAAAAAAATTGTGTTTAAAATCTTTTCTCTTAAGTTAAAATCTTAAAATATTGTGTTTGATTTTTTTTTAATTAAACCTAAATGTGATTGTGAACTAAGTATCTATAAGACTTAAATTGTTCAATAAGGAAGGAGATCCCCAAGATACAGGTTGACCTAGTTTGGGGATCAATGAAATAACATGTACTGTCTTGTATTTTTTATAGATCAAATAAACATTTATTATTTATTATTATTAAAACAATGACAATTTAATCAGGATATATGATGGTAATATTATACAATGAAAACAGTGGTTTTTGTACTACGTTGTAAGGTTTTTCTGTTCGAATAATTTTTTTGTTACTTTTTATACAAATCGTTGTCAACAATGACTGTATTGTTAAGTAATTATTTGTATTTATTTCATGAGCTTACCACAGAATACTCGTCAAGCCCACGGTGCTCGTATTAAAATTAGCAATCATTTGGCAGTTTAGTCTTAAAAATGTAACTACTTATTACCTATATTACTCTTAAAAGTTTATGAATGATATGCACGACTAATGGATCCAAACTTGTAAGGTAATTAGACCCTGTAGAAACTATAAAGTACATGTTTTACCGGTATAATGTGCATGTATTCTATACTCAAACATATATGGGTATATATGGGTACGTATACATCTTCAAAACATGTAACAGTGGACCCACCAATTCACACATAATATATTATGCCAGCTTAACTATTATTACATAAACCAATTAGGGACGCTGTTCATATTCCTAATAACATAAATAGTTGAGACTGGAGTAGCAAGTTATAGAGAACACTAAGATGTGAAGCTTAGCAAAGTGTAGCCAAGTAAATTATTCAGCTTCTGTTCGCTTACAATCTCTAGAGAACAAGCTCTCCTAACGTTGGGACGTACCCTTTTGGCATGCAGATTTCAACACCACATTTCTAGAAAGGTCATACCCGCATGCAAGAATTTTAATATACATAACAGCTTAAGTTACACATACCAGACGAAAATTATGGTGACAAAAATATATATTTATCATACATACATCGTCTGGTCGTTGGTATTTGAACTTTCAAGGTTTGAAATGCGGTTTTAGTCGCAGAATCTGTTAAAATTGAAGTCTATGCAGTCATCATTACCGATGCACCAAAGTTCTGCCAGTAAACGGTAGCCAATATTGAATCGAATTTTATCTCCAGTTTGGAAAGATTTTCAGAATATCATAGATTTTTACGATATTTTATTTGCGTTATTCAAATGGAATTGTATAAAAATCTGTGCTATCCAACAATGCTATTCTTATTCCAACGTCGGACATTTGAAAAGGCTATTCTCGTAAAATTAGTTCCATCGTTATACTGAATGTCGTCTATCGGTTCTATTTTAGGAAAACCTATTTTGTTACCATGCTATTTTGTTACTTAAAACTTCCGCATTAAATGTGAATATGCACAAAGTTATGAAATGGACATTTTCACATACAAAATATTCTCTTAACCACTCGGGTAATAAATCTAGTTAAGGATCAGTTGCAGTATGAAGATATTATGTTACTTTTTGTTGGATTAAATTGAATAGTTAGAAGTTTTACTTACATTTGTCATTTAGATTTAGTAAGCAAAAACAATTTTTGAAAACTCGTCATTTAAAGAAGGCAAATTTAATTTTGATGTAACCAGGGTAAAATCCCTTCATACATAATTAGTAAGAAGTAAACTTACTACGTTGGTTTTGATATTTTAACATTGCTTATGAATATATTATAAGTCCCGTATTAATCCTTATTCACACCCACAAATATGAGACGAGGGAAGATGAGATGAGAATTAGAGTAGGCTGTGAAATGCAAACGATGGCTCACACTTTCTGTGGCATGTTTGATGTTATTATCAAAAAGGGGCCTCAATTTTCTCCCAGAAAATTTGATTATTTTGATTTCAAAACTACTTAATTCTTGTATTATTTAAAAGACCTTGAATTTGTATGTTTATTTGTGTGGTTATGTGTGTGTGAGTCAGGAGATTATGGTATTTTCAACATGATTAAAGACGTTCTTAGTAATGTAATCTACTTACTTAGAATTAGGACTTACAAGTAAGTAGTTAAAACATGTCACATTAGTCATGTGTAAAATAGTAAGTACCTATTGTATAAATTATTGTCAATTTAGTTTAATACCACCAATGTTAGTCTTCTGTAAAATAATACCTATTATAAGAATTGTTAGTTGTGAATTTCATTTCTAGATTACCTAAGCGGATTTGCCGCTACACGTATTACAAAATTCTATGAAAATTTCGAATACAATACATATTTCGTTAAAAGCTTTATACTATGCGCCAAATGTCTAAATATATCCAAAAGCAGGTTCGTTAGTTTAGCTTTGTTAGGCACTCACTCTTTCCAAACTTGGTATAGGCACATGATTAATTAAACACCAGTAATATATTTTTAGATATCATAATACCTCAACATATTTACCTACTATAGGTAAAACATTCACCTACTTTCTAATAAAAATAACGCGTTAAAATAATATTAGTTCAAAGTCCTGTGTGACTTCATCAAGCTTACAACCAAAATCGATTCGAGTTACAGTCCACGGCTAACCAAACATTGTATTCTACAGAATACCTAGCTGTAGGTAAGCAGATATACAAACATACTTACTCGTAGGTATAACTGCGACATTTACCAACGTAAAGAAACTTACGTAAATTCTTACACTTAATTTTCCCCAGTGGAGTTTTAGAATTCTTTATGCAGATTGCCAGTTTTACTGTAGTGATATAACTAGTAATGTTGTCGTGGATTACTTATTTAGAATTTATAGGTGCTTAAATTGTAAATTTGAGCAGCACAAGGTAGAGTGGACACCGTGACGGACTCCCAAATCAAGGAGCGCGGATTCCATTACCTTGCGAGGTAAAAATATGTGTATACTAAATGTTGAAAATTGCACACTTCAATGTCTAATTATTCGATAATACCTAAGAGCAAATGAAATCATCATCATCATTATCTCTACTGCTCATGTGCTCATCTCATCGCTGTCTATCTCTAGGACACCAATTAAACTGCGCTGCTACACCAGCGCGATCGATACAATACCAGCTGCATCCAACGAAACCTTTTATTTCACCAGGTCTCACAATTTATATTAGAGATTCCTTGTTACATTGATCTCTAACACATGCACACGTGCAATTTATCACTTGCTAACTAACGCGCGAAGCTTCTTAAACTCCCTTCCATAGAGTCATAAAAGCACTAACACCTGGTAACGTCACATATGTATACTCACGTGCAACCATAGAATAACAAGCAGTTATAAAAGCTTGCCGCGCTGTTGGGCTGTTAATTAAGTTATAAAGCCGCGATCCTTGAAACTTGGTGGATATCCCATTCTTATACAGTTGTCTTGATGAATATAAATTGGTTCCCGTGCCGCTTCCTGACCGCCACGTCGCTAACGCGTGTTATCATCGGCCTTGGCATACATTCACCTGGTATAATATTTCTGCGACAACCAAATGCGTAGATGTTAACGTCCGATTTATTTTGTCGTGAACTAAATATTGTTTATGAACGTAAATGTACTGGAAATAACGAGGTGAATATCTGATTAGATTGTACTATTATTTGAAAGAAAATTACAGTTTTAAAGGTTTGTTTGTCTTTATTTTACTTTAAATATATTGAGAAAATTTTATTATGAATATGAATATTACGATTAGCTCTACTTTTCTGAAGCAGGAAATTAAATTACGCGGGTAAAACCACGAGATACTGGTAATTACTATGCTATAATATGATGAGTTTAATTAAGATTCAATTGTGATTATTATAAAAAAGAAATAAATAACAAAAATAATAATGTATAAAATCAAAACTCACAGACCAAACAGCGTCGAAAGATCTTCAAAAAATCAAACCTTTCAAAACAAAACAATCATTTATCAGTCAGAATTTGATTTACATATCTCTACGGATGAAACCGTTTTCCCTTAAAACTGATCAAATATTTATTATTATTTTCATACCGTTGCCGAACGAACTTCTGTTTGGTAGAGCGACATTTATTCAATATTGGTGTATCGATTCTTTTGTTTCTACTATGGATATTACATTCATAAACATCGAGGTACTGCTACGCAGAGTAGGTACTCCATCAAATTGTCATAATTTGCCTTTTGGAAAAAAAACTTTTTGGACTTGCCCAGAAGTAGCCAATTTGTAATGACATTTTAGTATGATAATATAAACTAATTTAAAAGGCAAAATTTAAGCCATTTCTCTTTGCCCCACCAGTGGGGCGCCTTGGTGGGGCAAAGTGGAATGATTCGTATAAAAGTACATTTGTGGTTTAAATACGAGTACTTACACTTTGATTTATTACAGCTCTTACAAGAAAAGAGAAGTAACAATATACTTCAGTCGATCATTTCGATAGATACAAATAATACTTCTAACTTCGACAAAGGAAAGAAAATCTCTGGATACAAATTAAATAACAAATTGTTGATATCGGTTACACGAGTTTTGTATTGTTATACTTTTTTGCGGGAAAAATAATACAATTTACGAATGAACGCTCGGCAACTTTATGATTTGAATTTTTATTTTTACTTGCTTAAATTAGGGATTTCATCGTTCAGAGATGATATATGTAGTAGTTCCTGTTCTGTGAATACATTAAACCTACATACAATCAATTTATTAACAAAAACTATTGATTTTAATCTAGAGCAATATTTTTTGGTCTTCAATCTCTTATAATAATTAACTACAAAATGTATACTACTGTTATGTCCTGAGCATACAAATCACTATCAGGAAATTCCATAGAAAATTAGTGATTCTCTTTGCACTTCCATCTTCTAAGTATAAAGGGTGCCTATTAATAATTTCGACCTCCGATTTTAATGAAAAAAGACTGGCTTGATTTATTTAACGTTTGCTTTTAATGCAAATAGGTCAATGTTTGCGTTCAATGTTTGTTGTACCTGAGTGAATGCCACCCATCCGAACCCATTTGAGCTAAAAGGCTCGCAGCCGAGCGTTACTTAACAGAATAACAGATGAAAAGATCTGGCTCTCTTCCTTGCCATTCTATGTATTACAACTTCAATAAGAATATATTCAAGGTTTGTTTAGAAATATTTTTGAGTAGAGTTTTCGTGGATATGTTTCGTAAATTGGATTGATTTGGCATCCGTGTAAATGCCAATGAATAAATAAAGAGCAAGCATGTTGGTGAATCACACAC